>BSBK01002128.1:0-670000 GCA_027943335.1 Chamaecyparis obtusa | reverse complement strand
TCTCAACATTTACGTAACCAATTTACAATTCAACATATCATAACAATTTACAACTTTCCACATGAAATCATATGCACATATAGATTACGTTTAAGCTCTTAGCATTAATTTCCAATAAAATTAAATCTCATCATAGTTTAAATTCCAATCGTCATTTTTCCTAATTAACCCACATAAACACATATACTCAATTGTATCATCTCAATATTCATTTAAATCAATAACCATAATGCAATCATAATGTATCAAAAAGGTCATCATCATGAATATGGAAACATCATAATATAAGGTGCATCAAAGATCCAAATGTGATCAAATCCTAGCCAATAAGAGTATAAATCCATAATGTATCAAAATATAATATCAAATACTAGGTCTATCATAATGATAAAATGAAATGTTATGACGGGCGTCACATAAAGACATCATTGAGCACACCATTGAGATGTTTGAAGGAGCTAAACCCTTTAGGAAGAAATAGAGGTTGGTGGATTTGAAGTTAGAGTCTTTGATCTCACAAGAATTAAAAATTTTGATTGACTCTAAAATCATAACTAATTAAGAATAGCACATGAGTGTCAAATCTAGTGCCATTAAAAAATAAAAAATGGTGACATGCACCTTTTTATGGACTTCCATGATTTAAATAAGGCTTCCTTGAAATATCATCATACTTTACCATCAATAAAACAAATTTTGGAGATAATGGCAGGATAAAAAATATTCTCCTTAGCCAATTTTGGATGATAGAAGAGAACCAACATAAAATGATGTCACCACAAAGTGGGGAAGAGCCACCTTTCACAAGGCTATGAAAATTTCATTTAAATACCTAAAACATATAATTATTTTGATCTATTTAGATGATTTGGTTGTATTTTCAAAGAGAAAAGAATAACATTTTGATCACCTAGAAAATATTTTTCAAAGACTACAAGAGTTTGGGATACATATCAACCTAAAGAAATATGTGTTTGGGGTCCCTTAAAGGAGACTTATGGGCCATTTTATTTCTAAAGAAGGAATTTCAACTAACTTTGAGTGAGTAAAATCTATTCTAGAACTACCCTTACAAGTAAACAATAAAGGATTCCAATCTTTTCTAGGAAAGATAAAATTTATTAGTAGATTCATTTTAGACTTTGTTAGATTGGTGAGACCTATCATCCTAATGCTATGGAAGGAAAAAATGTTCAAATGGAAATCATAAGGAAGTGTGACATTTGAAAAATAAAAGAGGCGATAGCTTCAACACTAGTATTAACCAATACTAACTTCTCAAAAGATTTTATAACATATTTAAATAGAAGTGAACATAGCATTGCTAAGTGTGATTCCACCCTGTAAAAGATAATGGAATAGAGTCACAAGGTGGTTAAGTCATTAGCTGATAATATGAAGATTTTGGTGGCTCTTATGTATAAATCTCATTAGGATAGGTCCATTTTGGATCTTGAACATGATAAGGAGGTTGGTTGTAAGGAAATTATGGGTTCTAGTAAGAGGATGAGAGCCAGTACTAAGAAGAAAACCTCCACCATGCCTTAGGATATCATTGATCTGAAAGAGGTTGTTTAGAGGATGGAAAATATGGAAGAGTAGGTTGTTGAGACCCTTAAAAATCCATGTTAGCTTTATTTTTTTCTAATGTAAGTTGTTTTGTGTCATCTTTCTACTAGCTTTCTTTTGGGTTAGGGTTGGGTTTTTCTATTTCTAAATATTTTTAGTCCTTTTGTCTTTTCATTCTATCTCATCTTATGGAGATTCATGGAGATATCTTTTGTAATTTCTTTATAAAGGGTTTTGGGTCCCTTCAAAACATGTTTTTGCCTTAATAAAAAAAACATAGCATTGGTACTGTAATAATTCAAAAGGGTAGAAATCAGAAGGAGAAATATCTAGTCACCTTATATTAAAGGAATCTCAAAGAATATGAAACAAATTTTATTATTTGAAAAATATGCTTTTTCTCTAGTAAAAGGATTGAAAAAGTTCACGCATTTAATAGCTAGGAACAAAATAATTGTATATGTTGTACATCTGAAAGTGTGAGAATATATCATGGAAGGAGAGATCATTGAAAAGTGAGCTAATTGGATCACTAATATTTTGGAATATTCCATAGAGGTTAAATCCACTAAAGTGATCCATGGAAAATGGCTTTGTGAATTTATCATCAACGAGAATGGAGTTGAAGAACTAATTCTCATCAATCAAGAGGTAGAGATAGAGGACTTGGTAACTAACCAACTCAATTACATGTAGATAGGTAAATATACATCCCATCTCCTTGTTTGAAAAGGAGATATCATATATTGCAATGGGTTTATTACCTCTTGGTTGAAGGAGTTATTTTCAAAGAAGTTTCATTTGTGTTTTTCTCTAACATGTTGATAAAAACTAGAGTGAAAATATTTAAGAAGAAATGCATAATGGTTCATCTGGAGGATAATTTTCAACAAAAAACTATTGCATTAAAAATCATGTGGGCTAGTTATTTTTGGCCAACTATGTTTGCAAATTGTTTCTAGTTGGTCAAAATATTTACACAATGCCAATTATTTGTAGGAAAAAGGAAAAAATTAGAAATTCCACTAAATCTAATAGTAGTTCATTAACCCTTCACTCAATGATATTAGACTTTATTGGGATGATTAATCTACCTTCTAGTATAGGTCACATGTAGATATGAACAACAACTTACTATTTCACTTGCTTGATAGAGGTAGAGTCATTAAAGAATGCAAATAAAAATGAGACTGTTAGCTTCCTTGAAGAGTTTTTATGCAGATTTAGATGTCCCAAAACCATTATCTTTGATAATGCAAAATCCTTTGTTGGATCAAGAATGTCAAAATTTGTAGTAAGAAACAATATCTTCTTGAAAACATCTTCAAACTAATATCCTCAAGGGAATGGATTAGGAAAATAAAGTAATTAAAATCTCATTAGGATTATAAGAAAATGGGTTCTAAACACCAAAGAGAGTGGCATAAGAACCTGGAAACAACCCTATGAGAAAATTGCATCACACCAAAATAAGTTTTGAAGAATTATCCATATGAACTGGTGTATAGAAAAGAAGTAGTTCTCTTGATTTCAATGGAAATATGATCCTTACAAATTTTTAAGTCTATTAAAGTTGAAGAAAATGGTGCAATAGACATGTAGTTGACAAGGATATTAAACCTAGATTCATGTGGGAAAGCCTTAAATGCTATAATACATCATTAACATGTATTCAAGTGCTAGTTTGACAAAAAGGTTGTTTGACCCCATATTCAAGTAGAATGAATTGGTCTTAAAATATAATGAGTGAGAAGCTAAGCTAGGTCAACATGCAAATTTTGACATGTTATGGGAAGGGCCCTTTTGCATCTCCTGATGAAAAGAACACAATGCTTTTGAGTTGGAAGACCTCAAAGGTAATCCTTTTGAGATCTTCGTTAATGAGACCCACCTTAAATGTTTCCATTAATACTCTATCCTTTCAGCTTTGTAAATAGTAGGTTACTTGTGTTTTGTGTTTCAATTAGTATTTCTAGGTACATTTTTTGTTAATTCTCCCTGGTCTTATTTTTTGTGCCCCTTTTCCCTACATGTGATGGTCCATGTAGTCTAGATTTTTGAAAAGAAGTAAATTATAGTACACTACTATAGCATTCCCTCATTATTTTAAGTGTTTCATTTTTATTTAGTTATCACCCTTAAATTTTTATCACCCTTAAATTTTTATTTCTTTTATGTCTTTGAATTTTCAAAAGTTAAAACCAAAAGATAGGAGTTTACAAAAACAAGTAGGATTACAAAAATTTACAATTATATGGCCTTTAAGGGAGTTTACATGAGTGGGGGAGCCACTCAGCTATTTCCTTTTACATCTATTGTAAATGTTTTTGTAGAAGCATCATTTTATAGAGCTCTAAGGGTGCCCAAGGAAGAACCTATAAAAACTAATTCCATACAAGATAAAATTCAAGATCCAATCTTTGTCAAGGATTTTGTAGATTAAATTCTAGACCCACAAGTGGCTTCGAGCCTAATAAA
This sequence comes from Chamaecyparis obtusa, assembly GCA_027943335.1. Taxonomy (NCBI): domain Eukaryota; kingdom Viridiplantae; phylum Streptophyta; class Pinopsida; order Cupressales; family Cupressaceae; genus Chamaecyparis; species Chamaecyparis obtusa. The sequence continues at coordinate 665,953 of BSBK01002128.1, read as the reverse complement.
TCTCATAGAAGGGGCCCTGAAGAGGAATAATAGTCCAAGACATGTTGTTATGGGAACACAAATTTGGAAATGTGGTTTGGGATAATATATAGTGCCATATGTTCACCCATGCCCTAAATTAATAAAAGTCATTACTACTCATTTCAACACTTAAGAAGGAATTATTTATCAAGGAGGACTAAAGGTTGTTATAATCCCACACTTTGTAAGAGAAATAATATACAATATATATGATCCAAACAATTTAGTTATGTTTGAATCTATCCATATGCTATCATCCATAATCCTAGACCATATTGGGACTCTAGGATGAGCCCTCCTCATCCATCTCAAGAAATTTTATAGAATTGGCTTCAAAGTACATTGGTTCCAAACCTAGGTGGATGAATTTCTATAGTGTGATGAGTCAATATAATCCTACAGTAAAGATGTCATAGGAAATGAAAATCTAGTTAAATAAAAATGATTGACTAGAATAGAAAATTTCTACTTTTGGGGTGTAAAAACATGAGATTATAAAATGACACCTTGCATTTGAAGAGGTGGACACTAATAAAAAAATTAATGAAGAATGGGATGAGGGTCACAAAGAATCCCCTAAGAGATAAAAAAAGAAGCTCCTTCTATTAATTTAGCTAAACACCCTCAAGAAAAACAACCACAAGTGAAGTGGAGTGTGGGGAAACCTGAGAAGAAAACTATATCCCTAAGGGCTATGAAGGTACATCAATATGTTAGACAACCATGGGTCAAAGAACTAATGAGGATAGTTTCACCATCAAGACATGTAATGTTCTCCTCAAGAGGAAAGATGCACACATAATTGAATACCCCTCTAAAGAAGAGAAGGACACTTCAAATTAGAGAGAAAGAGATAGTAATTGAAAAGGAAGATAATGTCATTATTCATACATAGGAATTTTCAAGTCAACTTGATGTTGCTCAGGTACATTTTTCTCTTCTCTTCCTCTCTTCTCAATATTTAGTTAATCCAAGTATCTTCCATAGGGTTTCCTCTAGTCATATCATTTCAACACCACCCTCTGAAGACCTTCCTTCTAGTGCACCCATATTCTTTGTAATTCCTTCTCCTATTGAGTATTCCTCAAGTATAATAGTTTCAACACTGCCTACTCCCTAAACATCCTAAATGTTGTTAGTATCTAATCGGTCCTCCTAAACCTAGGTAACTTTAGTTTCATCCTTCATAAGCCTTGGTATACAATCAATCTACCTATTTCTCCAGTTAATTTAAATTTTTTAATTTCTATTTCTCCTAGCTCACTAATTGAGTCAAGTTTTGTATTTGTCCCACTAGTTTTATCCCCATATGTTTCATCTACTAGAAAAAATATTGCAGTCCCCTCCATGATTAAAAACTAGTTTAGTTCAACTAAACAAGATAGAATGATCATGACTTAGAAAATAAAAAATAGAGAAGACATCTAGTCGGCTACTACTATCCTCAATTCCCTTTTTGATGAAAAGAGTAAGCAATTTACCCTAGTGTCCATGGTTCCTAATGTGCAAGGAAAGATTATGGGAAAATTCTCTCAAAATAATATAATACCTATATAATGGGTGTTGACCTTAATCTATCTCAAACTCAAGACAAATTAAAATTAATGGAAGATTCTAAACGGGTGGTAACCTATGATTATTTAAAGAGTAGATAAAAAATGGAGTTTAGAAAGAAAAGGTGACACAAGATTTTAAGGCCACTGTTGAAAAATATTAGTTACAAGTGAAATCTACCAAGATAAACTATGTTCAACTTACAAAATAAGTGGAGGAAAGGTCTTCTATGAAACTAGTGTTTGATAGAGAAAATATGGCAGAGGTTCATGCTAAATTAGAAAATGATATAATAGCATCAGAAAAGGAGAAGGAAGATTTAAATCAAAGGTTGTAGAATAGAAAACAAGAATTGGTATAGTTTGAAAAATAGCCTTGAAAGGCATGAAATAATTGAAACAAAGGGAAGATCAATTAATAAATGAGTTCACTTAGTGTCTATATGAGGTCCAAGTGTGATTAAAAGAAGAAAATTTTAAAAAAATGTTGAAAAATAGCCTATACGAGAAGGCGAAATGACTAGAAAAAACATGAAAGGAGTTGGTCTCTAACATGGAATTGTAGACATAAGATAAATAGGAATTACAAGAGAAAGAGGCCAAATCCAAAATTGTGATAAAAGAAATAAAAAAAATGGATCTTGAAAAAGAATCTCCAAACAACAGAATCCACCTTATAGGCTAGTGAGAGACAATTAGCAATGAGTCAAAAGGAGACATCGAATTCCCTAACAAAAGTGAATAGACTTTAGGATAAAATTAATGAGAGGGATGCCCCCATTCAAAAAATGTAGGCCTCTATTTCTATCCCATCTCTAGGAAGTGGTTTTATGTTAATACAATAATTATATATCTCCTTTTGGGATAATATAGAAGTATTTATGCTTAGTTTGGTACCAACTTTCATTTTTTTTGTAGATTCCTTGAAATTAAGCACATAAGTAGTTGTTTCTATAGATGATACCTAAAAAATAAATGCTCCTAGGATGGTGCAGGCTCATAATTTAATTGAAAAACTATGTGTGACAGATGAAAATACTTTTCCATCTGACAAAATTGATGGTAGAAGACTGGTAGCAGTGCAGGATAGAGAATTCATAAAATGTGAATAAGTTGTATCACACACTAAAGAGTGCCTCAAAATGATAGGATTCTCCATTTTGAAAAATAAAACAAAAAGTGATGTGTTCATACAAGATGTCTTGCCTCATCCTTTCCATCCATACAAAACCTTACTAACATAAGAGAAAATGAAGCATGCAATTGAAAATAAGAGGCAAAATCATTATTTTGAATAGGTTCTAGGACTTTGCCCAAATGTGACATAGGTTGAGTTGATTCTTGACCCTCTATCCCATTTTCATTTCATCTTGGAAGAAACAAGGCCTAGCTTAACTTGAATTTATTTTTTAGAGGGAATGATTACTCTTTATGGTGAATTTTTAGAACTTTCAGCTTCACAATTTTCCCTCTGATGAAGAATGGGCTCCTTTACAGTCCACCCTCCTGAAGCTATAATCTATTTTCCATTTCCTCTTTTCTTCATGTTTTGGAGGAATTAGAATTTTTGGGCTCATGATCTCTATTGACAAAGATTTCTAAAGTTACCAAATTTGTATGCTTATCTACATGTTTACCCAAGATTACACTAATCAATGAATTCAATGTCAAGGATTTTGTTTTAGTTATTTGCATAAGTTTTGAAAGATTGTCAAAGAAACACCTTAGTCAAAAAATGTTAGAAATGCACCCTTCTTATTTTTCATAGGTTCCTTCCAACTGATAGAGCCACATGTTAGGACTGCAAAATTTTTTGAAGAAAAAGAAAAGGAGAAACAATGATAACACCTGCCTATGTGACACATGTATAGGGATGAGTCCAAGGAAAGGAATCATTGAAAGTTAGTTAGGGTGAATATTATGATGTTTCAAGAGGTACTTGAGTATCTCCACATCCTTGAAAAGTCTATCCTAATGGATCAGTGTGCTCCTGTGAGGTTGTATCTTTTTCAGTTTTGACTATCATAATGATCTTTTTGGCATGCCAATAGGTATTCATTAAGATGGTCACAAAGAATATTCTTGTTGGTAATTAGTTCTATATAAGGAAATGGTATCTTATCTTAAAAGGGGGTTCTTAATTTCTAGAAGAAAGACTATGTTATTTCCAATGTTATGTTAAGACTATTATATGCTCAAAGTTTAATTTTATGTTAAGTTTATGATATTTTAAGATTTGAGTTTTCTTATGTTTGTAGGATTGTGCTTATGTTTTGATATATCTTATTGGATTTAGATTTCTTAAATTTATTATTAGTTTTACCAAAGTTCTTGGCGCATCACTTTAGTGTTAGAGTTTAATTTCATATTTCTTTCCTTTTCCTAAAACCAAGTTCATGAAGAGATGACTTCTCAATCCCAAAAGTTTTTTGATAGATTTTGCTTAGGTCCCATAGCCATTAAACTTCTCATAAGGTATTTTACCTTCCTAAGGTTCAAATTTAATGATCAACACATGCAAAGTAAACTTAAGTAGCTTTCCATCAACTAGTTGATTGCAAAAAAAGAACCTAAGGAATTTTTTTTAAAAAATAAGAAAGCCTCCCAACTTACAAGGAAAAATGACTTCTTGTGGTTCTTTGTTGGTTCCAACAATTCTGGGTGGCTAGAGAGAAATTGAATTGTTTGGAGGCCATGGGGTTTAAGGTAATTTAGTCCCTTAAGAACTATGTTCTTTTTTAGTTTCATTTATTTACCTCAGACTACATGTCAAGGTTGTATGGTCTCCCTAGATTATTTTTTCATGAATGCTCTCAACACTAAAATTTAAAAAATCATATCAAAATAGGGGTTTTTGGGCCTTCTAGATGTAATTTTGTGGGGTCCAATTGGCCCGAAAATGCTTCATATGAAATCTATTTGCTAGATCTAAGCTTTAAAATCCCATTTGTTATTGTTTCATAAAATTGACAAATTTATTGAAATAAAATTCATTCTTGACTCATTGAAGCTTCCCAAACATGTTGGAATAGTAAACAATACTTCCAATATAACCAAAATAGTTGCAGTCACCTATACATCACTAAAACATACAAAATATATATTAACATATCTTCATAATTCTTTTATTCTATAGATGATTCAAAATGAAAGAGAAGGGCATATGAGAATTTAAAAGATCATGGAAAAAAAATCCAATGCCTCAATTAAAAACTCTCAAATCCAAAGATTTGATACCATGTTAGAAATCTAAAATGAACACATAACTAATAAATTTTAAAGAGAAAAACAAGCTAGAGAACTTTAAATAAATAATAGAAATCTAGACAAAAGATTTTAAGAGATGCATAAATGTCAAGACAAAAATATTGGATTAGGATCTCACAAAAGAACTAAATTAAAGATTGAAAATACATGCTAGGAAATGAGTTTTCTATTTTCAAGGAGAGGTGGAGGTGGTAAGTCTAGTCAATATGGAGTGATCACCAACTAGTCAAAAAATAGTAAATGAAACACCCTTATAGAATGATAATAAATTAGCAATATACTTAGTCGGCTAGTCTTGATTAATGAAGCTTAGTAAATATTTTTTGAAAAATATAAGATAGGAAAATAAATTACCTACTAGGAAAATAAAAAGTCTATGTTGGTTTGTGGTGATTGATCAAGCAAGTACTATACAATCACCATGTATCCTGGGATTTAGGGAAATGCCCAAATTTTTTTTTGGGCTAACTTGTCAAACTTTTTCTTAGGTTAACTCATTAAGTATTTTCCTAGGTTAACTCGTCTAACATTTTTTTAGGGTTAATTTGTTAACTGACATTAGTAAACCACCTAAAAAACCTATAAATAAGAAACAACATAATGTGAAATGTATTAGATTGTAATTTTCTCTTCACTGGATAATAAAATTAGTGGACATCTATTTCTAGTGGATGTAGCCCATATTGGGTGAACTAGGTTAAATCTCTATGTTATTTTTTTCTATCTTCTCTATTCTGCATTATCTTAATATTGTTTATTGCTCATATCTGTCTAAAACCTAACAATATGACCTACAATATTGAACAACTATTGTTACTTTCACTATATGACTAATCCAAGAAAAAATAACAACCATACATCCCAATCCATGATTTTAAATACCTCCTCATAAGGAATAAATCCTCCAAATGTCGTATATAAATATTTATTAACAATGAATATGCATATGATAGATAGAATCTATCCTAAGCCTTTTATTTATTGGTAATAAAGTGAAAAGCATATGAAAACTTACTAGAAGCTTCCTTTAGACCTTTCCTGTCATTATTTGGTGCTCCAATAATTAATTATTCATATATATTGTATACACACTTTTGCATCTCTAAGATGAACACTCAAGTATGCTACCAAGATAATTGAAAGCACACTCTACAAGGCACTAACATTGATCTCTCCAAGCCTAGTGCAAAATTTTGACTTACAACTTATGACGAAATATAATTTTTCTAATATTCAATGTACTTTACAATTAACTTCTTAAATGCATTCCTCTAATGAATCCAATGAATGACAATCCCCAAAATATTTAATACATTTATAATATTCATATCTCTGTATGAGAAGCACCTATCGAGGCCCGAAAGGTATTATTCCTACTATCTTACCTGGCAGGTCATTCAGTGTGAATCTTGTTCACCAAATGGCATAGTATAGTTTTAGAGAAAAAACATTAAAAATTATTGAAAGAGTGTAAAATATGGTCTAACATACTATACATTTATGATGAAATTATAAAAGTTAAAAAAAAATGATAGCTATGCCCTCTAAAATGACACTGAGCTTAATATTATTTATAAAAGTAGAGAAAACACATAGCAAAAGAAAAATTAGGCATAATCCAATGTGTTTCCTTATTTTAATCATATGAATACAAAGCTAAGGTCTAAGAATGATATAATAGCTATTTTTTAAGTGTTCTTCTAAATGTGACAAAAGAAATCCCCAAGAATTTCATCTGTGAAAGAAAAACCCCAAAACTAACTCTGAATTTCTATCTATATCCATAAATGCTTATTACAATGTGCCCTTGGACTTATATAGGAAAAATATTCTCCTGAGTTAGAACTCATAAATCCAGTTGAAAAGGGCCCCTACAAATCTAGCGTATGTAGAACTCATGCTGGTGACTGTACTCTATCTCAGCTTTCTTGTAGATATTGAAATGTGAATTTTTATTTTCACTTTAAATGATCAGTCTATTCAATAGCCATATCTCCTTTGAATCAAAAATTGTCTTAGGATGCACAAATATCTTAGAAAGGTGGTGTATTTCCTAGGAGGATGAAAGCCCCATGATTTTCTTGACAGAAATGAATTTGACTGGGATGTGTGTCACAATAGCGAGAGTTTTTGGAGCTTCTCTCTTTGAAGTTGGGATAAGGATGTGTAATACTAAAATGTGGCATTCCAACAAGATTTTCTTAAAGATTTTTTTGAGTGTCTTTGGGATTAAGTGATATTTTGATACATGTCCATTGTGATTTTTCTTTGTACAGTCAAAGGTCTCAAAATTTCTATTAATTGATCACAAAGCTATGGTAGATAACATTAATATAATTGAAAACTCATAGGAGACCTTTTCCTGTAGAGGATGAACCTTATAATCTCTGGTTTGTAGAACAAAATGGTTATCCATTAGGCATAGATTCATCAAAGGGGAAGCCACAAAAATAGACCTGTCTCAAAAATAAGATAATTAAAAAATAATTATGCAAGCATGCACTTGGAGGAAAACTAGACCTAAAAAATGCATTCCCTTAAGGAGAAGGAAACATGTGCTACAATACTTCTTGGAAAGAAATGAAAACTTACCTAACCTATCCTAACTAATCTAACCAACAATGAAAATACTAAATAAAACCATTTACAAGATAGTTAAAATACTACCCTATTGACCAAATTTTTACGCTTTCATATTTATGGATAACTAGCTAGGGGAGCTGAAATGATAGGCATACCATAGATTGTCAGAATTCCCTAAAAAATGGTGAGAAAAAAGAAAATTTCCCACACATTGATGTTTTCTCCTTGGGAAAGATATAATTTCTCCTCTTGATGTTCACCTTCATGCTTAGAAGCAATCATGAATAGGGGTGACTTATAGATCTAGGCTAGATGTCTAATGGGACATCCTCTTGAAGGATTTTATACCTTGATCTCTTGCTAGCTAGAAGGGGTTAGTGTTGATGGCTCTTTTGATGGCATGGAGACCTCCTTCTGATGTTACACCTAATGAATTTCCAATTTAGGAGCTATCCACCAGAAATCAATGGATGAGAAGATGACATAAACAAATCCAATAAATTGCCTTCTTCATTGATCTCCTCCATGATTCCTTCTAGGCCATGAAATAGTGTACATTGAGGGACTACATGATGTACATCAATTTTCTTATCTTCAAGGAAAAGAATGTCCTTGAGATATTTCCCTTACTTCTCAAAACCAAAAAAGAGAGGTGCTCTCCACATAAGAGGATTATATATTCCTCTTTTTTCTCCATTTGTAGAGAGGTTTCATGGAATGCAACCTTCTCAATATCCTCTTGCAACTCTTCTTGATGGTTGAGCTCCAATTATTCCTCTGAATTTTTTGCCTCTTTTTCTTCAACTCCTTTAGAAGTAGCAACTTGCATTGCAATAAATTTCTCCCATTATCTTCTCTCGACCTTTGCCTACTACAATCGTTAGTGCAAAGGCGGGCAAGAAAACTTATGTTTCCACTAGCAATGTCCCCGCTCCTCTTCAATAGACCTTAAATATTCTTTTAAAATCAACATTATGTCTCTAACACTAATGTTTTCTAAGTTTATGATATTTTGATGTTGGGAGAGAGGATGGGGATGTTGACGGGGAAGATAATAATCCCTTGTGGTTGGTGGTAGGCATATGCAAGTTGAACATGAGGATATGAAGCAAAAATAAAAAGTATTTATAACTAGATATTGTTGGGAGGGAGGTGGGATATTTCTATAGTCATGGAAGAGAGGGGGAAATATGTGATGTGTATAATATCCCTCCATGTTGAAGCATAAGAAGAAATGGAAGTATATTTAAATGATTCTTGAAATAGGGGTAAAAGGCCTCCTTGGGATAGAGAATGAGGTATATACTTGTAGAGATAGCCAAAATCCTTTGACTACATAGATGCTAGGTGTTTGAAACAAACCTCTTCAAGGAAGAAAATGATGAAGAAAATATAAAATCTCTAGTTGTGAAATTTTTTTCCCACTTGGTGTACAAAAAAATACTATTGATTCCTAAGAGGCTCACGCCTAATAAGGGTAGTTGATAAGTTTCACACGAGTGGGAGTAATTGCACACTATGAAACAAACTCTAGGATTTCAGAAAAAAACTCTTCATTGTGTATTTAATTTTGGAAAAGGGAAAGAAGGAAAAAATAGAAAATGGCTAACCAAAGATGATTTGCTAAAGCTTTCAAAACCCTTTGAGATTTATTTTAGAAACAATGGGAACAAGGAACCCCAAAATATTAGGCACATAGAGCAAACAACTCTTGATTTTTGGAGAGAGAACAAGTTACAACCATCAAATAGACATAGTAAAAAATATTCAAATCTCTCTATATGAAGCACATGTTAAGGCTCATAAGTTATTATTCCTACTATCTCACTTGGTAGGTTGTTCAGTGCGACTCTTGTTCACCAAATAGAATAATATAGTTTTAGAGAACAAACATTACAAATGAATGAAAGAGTGTAAAGAATGGTCCAAAATATTGCACATATATGATGAAATTATAAAAAATGGAAACAACAAATGATATCTATGTCCCTCTAAAATGACACAGAGATTAAGATTATTCACAAAACTAGAGCCAAAAAACACAGTAAAAGAAAAACTAGGTATAATACAATGTGTTTAATTCTATTAATAATATGAATACAAATCTAAGGTCTGAGAATGATACAATATCTATTTTCTAAGTGTTCTTCTAAATGTGGCAAAAATAATTCCTAGGAATTTCCTTTGGGAAAGAAAACTCCCAAAACTAACTCTAAATTTCTATCTATATCTAGAATTACTTACTACAATGTTACATTGGGCTTATATAGGGGAAAATATTCTCTCAAGTAAAAAATCATAAATACATCTAAAAAGGTCCCTTTCAAATCTGGCACATGTAGAACTCATGGTGGTAATCGTGTTCTATCTTAGCTTTCTTGCAAACATTAGAAAGCGACTTTTCAATTTCACTTGTAGTGATCAATCTCTTCAATGGTTGTATCTTCTCGGAATCAAATTTTTTATGTAGATGCACCATTGCCTCAAAAATGTGGTGTATTTCCTTGGAGGATGTGGGCCCCATGGGTTCATTTAACATCAAGACTTTGGTTAGGACACGTTGTTGGCATTAAGCAGAATTGCCACTAGTGACAACACTTATTTGCATTCTGAGTGCAAACCGAGTAGACAGTGCAAACTGAGCAGACAGTGCAAACTGAGCAGACAGTGCAAACTAAGCAGACAGTGCAAACTGAGCAGAGAGTGCAAACCGAGTAGACAGTGCAAACCGAGCAGACAGTGCAAACCGAGCAGACAGTGCAAACCGAGCAAGTTAGTACAAACTGAACAGGACAGTGTAAACCGAGTAACATCATGTCTACCGAGTCACCAGTATTTACCGAGTTCAAAACCTATTGAGTGATCAGTATGAACCATGCCTTCACTTCTACCGAGTTCATGACGATGTCGAGTAATGCAGTGGACGCCGAGTATCAGAAAGTCACCGTGTTAGTTTGCAGGAACCGTGTAACCATACTTGGGCCGACTTAGTAGCACTTATGTTTATTTGTCAAGCCGACTTTGTAATTGTAATTGTAATTAATTGTTTAAGACTTGTATATAAACAATGTTGTAAAAATGTCAAAAAAAAGAAGTAAGAAGCATATATGTGAAAAAGAAAGAAAGGCAGAGATAAGCGAATTACAAAGGGCTTCAGCAGTATAAGGAACAGCAAAGACAAATTCATCAAAGACAAATTGATCAGTACATCAGCGAATCTCAATCAGCAATCCAGTTGCAAAGCAAGAGATCTACTGTTTCATCCTAACAGGTGAATCAGTACTAAATCCTTTAACCGGGTAGACTTAATAGTCTTTTGTAAAATCTCTTTACCGAGTGCATACTTCATTGTATGTTTGTAAATCCTTTAACAGGGTGGATTTAGCAATCCTTATTGCTCCTAACAGGGCAGATCATCAGAAGTGATCAAATTGTAAGCCTTAACCGGCCAACTTTATTCTGCAGTATTAAAGCTTTGCGGGTTTCATCCCCACCCCAGTTTTACTTTCTTTTTGGAAGGTTTATGGGTAACCAAATCTATGTGTCATTATTGTGAATGCTTTTAAGTTTCATGCTTTTTGTATGCAAAGGTTAAAAGTAAATTACATGTTAAATTGAAAGAAAATTTGGAGTTACTGATTCACCCCTCCCCTCTCAGTAACTCGGTTAATTCCTGAATATTTCCAACAATTGGTATCAGAGCAGCATTGGTTCTCAAGACAAAGCTTAACTAGCTTGAGCAAAGATCCAAGACAATGGAGGTATTCAAACTGAACAAGGTAATTGAAAATGAAAAGCTAGATCTGGAAATGGCCATAGCTAAACTCAAAGAAGCAAAAGAACATCTTTCCCAATCCCTAAGAAGAAGGAAGGAACTTGCAAATCAGATGAATGATCAGAATTACATTGAAGAAAAGATTGAAGATCTTTTTCCCTCAAATAACTCAGATGAAGCAAACAATGCTGTCAAAGAACTCCTAGAAAAGAATGGGTCTCTACAGGAAGAAGTGAGAAAATTAAAAAGAGAACAAGAGCTACACTCTACAAGATTCTGTGAGATCTTGGAACAAAGAAACAAGTTGAAAGATGAATTAGATGGAAGGAACATTGAAGTCCAAAATAAAACCCTTCAGCTAGAAAACCTAATTGATCAGATCTCTCATACAAATGAGGAAATTCTGAATCTAAGATCAGAAATAGAAAGCACAAGAGAAGAACTAAGATCTGAAAAGGAAATCAATCTAAGATTGGTGGATGACCTAAACGCTAAAAAACAAATCAATGAAGGAATGCTGAAAAGTCAAGAAGACTTGAATCAGCTGTATGAGCGAAATCTTCATAGGCAAAAAGGAAAAGCAGGACTTGGATACAAAGGAGAAGGCGAATCCTCTAAGCAAGGTACTCAAAGAAATCAAAAACCTACTTGTAATCATTGTGGTAAAATAGGACATACTTCAAATAAATGTTGGAACAATGAAAAAGCAGAATTCAATGGAAAATGTTACAGCTGCAATCAACCTGGTCACAAAGCAAATGAATGCAGGGAAAAACCAAGATTCAGAGGTAATTGTCACAAGTGCAACAAACAAGGTCACAAGGCATCCGAGTGCAGATCCAAGACATTTAATCCAGCAGAACAAATTATGAAAGCAATGTTTGGATGGGACTACAACACCTGGTGTAGATGTCATTACTGTGGAGAATATGGACACATTGGCATGAATTGCATAAAACATCATCTAAGGAAAAGAGATACTACCATAAGATGCTTCAAATGCACTAAACTCGGTCACATAGCCAGAAACTGCATGAATGCTAGTGAAGTTGAAGATGGAAAGAAGAATGAAGCAACTAAGGTCAGGAAACAAGTGAGACAAAAATGGATTCCTAAATCTACCGAGCAATCCAGTCCAAGTAATGGAATGGATGGCTCTACTGACTCAAACTAAATTTCTAAGAAAGCACTGGAACTGTATTCTCATAGACCAATCTCAAGCAGTTCCAGAACCGAATTAAAAGAAAGATCTAAATCAGCATACAAGATGCAGTAAGATCACAGGGAGGTCGGTATCAGTCTTTACCGAGCAAGGTCGGTACCCATCTTTACCGAGCGAGGTTGAAGCAATATGAATTCTCGAGTTCACCGAGTTGCGAAGTCTTTACCGAGCAATTAATTCTTAGTGGGTGACAGTCTGTCAGAATTCATACCCTAATTTGTACTGAGCATTAATGACAGAGTTGTAAAAAAAAAGCAAGTAATCAAACTCATTCTTCACCGCGAACCTTTACCACTTTAAGAGCAGAAAATTTCAAGAGCAACCCAGCGATTCAATACTTTTGCGAAAGGAATTTTCTGTGAGCTACCATGGCATCATCCAGCACTTCAGCGAAGAAAGGATCTGATATGTTAGTCCAAGGGGAATGGAAAGCACCAGATTTCAAGATCGTGCCCGCAATTGCAGCAGCCCTAGATCTGAACGGAGCTCAATCTCAGATTCCTCCTAAGGTACTACTTATTAACGATATCCGCAATCATTTCAACTATTCAATTCATGAAATGGGGAACCTAGAATTAGATATTGTGCATGAAGAACTGTGTGTGGATGGTATTCTGAAACCCGAGCACAAACATCTGGAAGATAAAAGTTTAGTTCACATTGCACATCTACCTCAAAACTTTCGAGATAAATGGGTTAGATACATTCTCAGTCGTGTACATGATGGCAAGATTTGGCTTGAGCAACCCATAGAGATCACAAAGAAGATGATTCATCAAATCACCGGTCTTCCCATGTTGAACAAAGCAAAAACTACCAAAACCTTAGGTCGGACGGAACTAGAGAAGAAAACCCTAGCCGAGTGGGACGGTAGAGGCATGAAAGTTAGCAGCATTACCGATGCTGAACTAAAGTTTGGTACACACATTATTGCCCATAAGATTTACAGTTCTAGTCGACAGAATAGTGTCTCCTGTGAAGCTATCGACCTAGCATACAAAGTGGTCAAGAATAACTTAACATTTGACCTAGCAGACTTATTGTTAAAATAGTTTAACAAAAACATGGAAAGCATTCAAACTTCCAAAAACAATCCATGTAAGTTTGGATCCTTATTGGTCTGTTTATTCTTCTATGTTCAGAAATTCTTCCCTTCTAAAGGAAAAGTTGTATGGAGAAAAGATGTGCCAGCACTTTATGAAATAAATGAATACATTTCAGAAATGGGTGAAAATTTTGAAAGCATCATGGATAATTATTTTGAGTCTTTCAAAGAGAAAATGAATGACAGATTTCGGATTCCACAGAAGTTGGTGGAAGATTACAAAGATGACATTTGTTTTATGGTGGATTGTGATAATGTATATATTCAAGCAGCTAAACCGAGGACTGTATATGTAAAACCTCTTCCTTATGAGGTAAATATTGATGAAACCAAGAATATCATTGAAGCTCTTCTTAATTAGCCTGTCAATCCCAAAGCTCCATATTTTGGAACATATGATGAAGCTAAGGTGAGAATTGAACTAAGCATAAAGCTTCCACAGGTGGTAAACAAAGGAAAGAAGAGGATAGCCAAAATGCAAATGATAACCGAGGACAAAGAAGAAAAAGATGAAGAAGAAGAGGAAAAGGATGAGAAAACAGAGGAACCAAAACCTGCAAAGAAGAAAGGAAAGGTATTCATCACTAAGGCACCTAAGCCTCCCACTGCTGTATTTACAAGGAGAAATGCAAGAGGCAAGGCAGACAAGGCAGACAAGGCAGATAAAGACATAGTATTCAAAAGGCCTCCTCTAAACTTTCAAGAAAAGATCAAACTCTTTAGAGACGGATCAGGATCTGGAGTAAGTAACATAAAATCTTTTAAATATGAAACCAGATCGGAAATAGAACAGAAGGAAATAGAAGATGCTGTTATTGAAAAGATGGGATAGTGGAAATACTCTCCTGATGACATAGCCCCACAGGTTCCAGCTGTCTTATTAAATCCAATAAAAATGAGATGGAGCAATGCAAAGCAAACTGTGATAGACATATTTGATCAAACCCTGAGACAGTTAATGCCGAGCTTGAAAAATGATGAAGTAAAGAAGGCATTAAAAGAAAATGAAAGTAAGATGACATTAAAGTTCAATACTTGTTTGATTTTGATCAACAATATTGAATCGGTTGTGAAGGCTGCAAATGCCACATGGAAGAACATATACCACCTTCACCAACTGAGTATTGAAACAGTAATAATAAAAGATATTGAAGATGACAGTGATGAACAAGAAGAAGACACTGAGGTAGATGATACTGTGAGGATAGCAGCAGAAGTCATTGCATCCCTTCCTACCTCTCCAGTAAAAGTTTCTACATCCAGCCCGGAGACACCTTCAAGCATGGTTGTGACAACTTCAACATTTGTCCAATCATCTTTTGCAACAACAGAAGAAACTATCATTTCTTCTACCGAGTTGCAGTCTCCCGCATCATCAAGTTTTCCAGCAGTAAGTTTTCCAGTTTTTGAATCTTCAAGTGTAAATATTTTAAGTTCTCCAGTAGAAAGTATACCAGTCTCTATAGCTAGCCCTACTTTATCTACTATCACTACTACCAAGGCATTAAGTACAGATAAGCCTAAGGCTCTACCGAGTATAAAATTTTTGGGTAAGAATGTAGTAGAGGATATAGACTTAGATGAAGAGATAGAGATTCCAACATTGGATTTTGCAAATCTATCAGCGGACCAAATGCAAAATATAGGTGAGATCCTCCAAAGGAAAGCAAAACAAAAGAAGCTTAAAGAGGAGAGAGACAAGGAATATCAAATCATCAAGGATGCTAAGGACATTTTGTCTGATGCATTAGGTATTAAATTAGACTCCTCCCAATATGTTTTGCTACAATTAGCAGAAGCAGTTAATAAATACAATGAGGATTCATCTGGGATAGAAAAGTTAGTTGAAAGAGCCGAGAAGAGATTCAACAATAAAGTGCTTGAGCACATTGCTCAGCACATAGCTATTAACCAAGTAGAATTGTCTTCAGTTTTGTCAAACATTGAATCTATCTATTCGAATGCTACCTCTCTTTTGGCCAGATTGTGCAATATTGCCGAGTTCACAAAGGATGTTAAGGATAAAATGAACAAAATGGATGAGGATATGAAGATTAGCATACAAAAGCTGCAACTTGAACCAAGTTGAAGCTCTGCTCATCACATGAAAATCTCACACCTATCAAACATGCAGTCTGATCTACTGAAAGAAGACACAAGGATCCGGTCCACACTGCTAGACATCCAACACATGATCCTTCCCATCATGAATACAATGTATAAGCACATTGAACATTCCAAAACATTGATTCATGACAATCAGTTCTCTATAACAGATCACATGATTGAACTCTCTGCAGAAGTCCAAATTGCAATCCAAACATGTAAGATTCTACAAGAAAGTTGGGATAGAACCATGGCACTAATAATGAAGGTACATTCTGATTTTCTATCAAATTTTGGATTCTCTTTGTAAATAACTTGTATATACACCTTTGGCATTATCGTCAAAAAGGGGGAGATATGTATAGAGGGAGATATATGTATAGAAGAAGATTTGTATAGAAACAGTTAGCACATTGAAAGGGGGAGACAATGTATAAAGCTCTATAACAAAGACAAATTTTGAAAAATCAAAATAAAACTCAGCATGATTCATGTATATAAGTTTTGGCCAATAAGTGTTTTTGTCACTAATGCCAAAGGGGGAGATTGTTGGCATTAAGCAGAATTGCCACTAGTGACAACACTTATTTGCATTCTGAGTGGAAACCGAGCAGACAGTGCAAACCGAGCAAACAGTGCAAACTGAGCAGACAGTGCAAACCGAGCAGACAGTGCAAACCGAGCAAGTTAGTACAAACCGAACAGGACAGTGTAAACCGAGTAACATCATGTCTACCAAGTCACCAGTATTTACCGAGTTCAAAACCTACCGAGTGATTAGTATGAACCGTGCCTTCACTTCTACCGAGTGCATGATGATGCCGAGTAATGCAGTGGACGCCGAGTATCAGAAAGTCACCGAGTTAGTTTGCAGGAACCGTGTAACCATACTTGGGCCGACTTAGTAGCACTTATGTTTATTTGTCAAGCCGACTTTGTAATTGTAATTGTAATTAATTATTTAAGACCTGTATATAAATAATGTTGTAAAAATGTCAAAAAAAAGAAGTAAGAAGCATATATGTGAAAAAGAAAGAAAGGCAGAGATAAGCGAATTACAAAGGGCTTCAGCAGTATAAGGAACAGCAAAGACAAATTCATCACAAAAGGTGATCAGTACATTAGCGAATCTGATGCAGGAGCATCCCAGGGTAGTTGGCTATCCTGCATGTTTGGGAGATTTGATGGAGTTGTGTGGACTTATTTTCATGTGTGAGGGGTTTGGTAGAGTTTGATAGACCTACTTGGGTCTTTGGTAATTGGTTATGGCACTTGGCATGGTCTTGGTTGCTCAGCATGGCCTAGAAGGAGCTCGGCCTTGCTTAGGAATTTGGTGCCTATTACAGGCTGTATAAGTAATTTTCCATAAAGAGTTAGAAGCTAAAAATTTCAGGGATTGAAGAGGGCCTATATTTCTACCTACGGTTTGAAGCACGAGTTCTAATTCATCCGGAGCTAGGAGATATCATGATTTTACTAAGACATCTATTTTGGGAATTTAATTGTTGTTGTTGGCCGACTTGTGGCATTTAATTTCGGTATTTGTATTTAATTTATTTTTAGGGCCGACCTGTGGCTTAGATTGGTATAAGTAGGGGTTGTGGGGGAAGTCTTTAGGCATTCATTCATCCATCTTGGAGAAGAGGAAGAGGTGGAGGAGCGAGTTTTGAGAGGAGCTAGTAGCTGCGGCTTGGGAAACAAGGAGATTGCTTGGTGGGCTTGCGAGCACAAGTTTAGATCTTCCTTGGGGGTTCCTACCAGTGTGTGGATCTGGGCTAGCTAGGGTTTTGGTTGGATCTTGCGAGATCTTGTGGAGTTTCTATTGTAATTGCATTGTATTTGGCCGTAACCCGGAAGGCCTTACAGCCGGGCATGTTGGATGAAAATATGATGATTCTATTATGAGTATTGGCATTGTGTGGATCTATATCTCTGTATTATTATTATATTCTATTGTGTGGTTATTTGCTGGGGGCTAGGACATCTCCATTGGGGATTCTCCTACCTTGCACTGCATCAAGTGGTATCAGAGCGAAGGTTGTTCCTGAGTGTGCGGACAGAGCGCCGAATGTGAGGCAGTTTGCACCAGGACTTTGGGTGGAATTTTTTTTTGAGTGAAAGTTGTTCCTAAGTGTGCGGACAGAGCGCCGAATGTGAGGCAATTTGCACCAGGACTTTGGGTGGAGTTTTTCAGAGTGAAGGTTGTTCCTGAGTGTGTGGATAGAGCACCTAATGTGAGGCACTTTTTGTTGGTGATTCATTGCAAGGGGTTTGCAAAGATCTTAGAAGATGGCTCTAAGAAGATTGGACCCTGAGATGATTGCAAAACTCCATGATGTGGTGGAGAGGAATATTTCAAAGACTTGTGCTCATTTGGAAGCTAGATGGAATAATCAAGTTAAGGAAGGGATGGTTGAGAGTGATCCATCTCTGGATAAATTTCGTAAGAGAGTTCGAGAGATCTTGAATCCATGGAGCTAGAGTCTACCGATCAGGAAGCGAGTTGTCTGGCCGGTTAGAAGACTTGTTCAAGAGAGAAGAGGGCATAGCAAGGTTGAGATGGAAGTTGGTTTTGTTGATCAGTGTGTGAAGGCTGATGCAGAACCTGTGGAGAAACTTGTGGATGTTTCTATGGAGCTTCCTAACCTTGTTGATGTTGTGATTGAGGTTGGTTTTCATGATCAGTTGTTGAGTCTGACATGGAAATTGTGGAGCACTTGGTCATGGATAATCAGGTTGCTAAGGGTGATGATCCATATGTTGGTGATATGGATGTTGTTGATATGGATGTTGCTGGTGTGGATTCACTAGTTGTTGATGTGGTTGAGGATCTACATGATACTATGGATCTGTATGTTCCTGATGTGGACCTGTTGGTGGTTGACATGGTTGAGGATTTACATGTTGCTCCTATTGTGGATTTGAGCTTACATGTTGGTGACATAGATTTCATGTTAGAGGATATTGTTGTTGTTGGTAATGATCTGCTACAGAGAATATTGGTGAGGCACTATGTTCAGTGTGTTCCTGGGAGTGAGCATGTTGATTGGATGGTTGAGATTCTAGTGGTTGACAGATGGATGCAGATTTGGGTGATTTGCATGTTGGTTCTATTGTCCCTGTTGGAGTGGAAGCCTTTGGTGAAGATGAAGATGGTTGCAGATATTTCATCTGACGTCAAAGTATGAGGCATACTTCTTTTCGCACCTGGGGAGTCTGATGCAGGAGCATCCCAGGGTAGTTGGCTATCCTGCATGTTTGGGAGATTTGATGGAGTTGTGTGGACTTATTTTCATGTGTGAGGGGTTTGGTAGAGTTTGATAGACCTACTTGGGTCTTTGGTAATTGGTTATGGCACTTGGCATGGTCTTGGTTGCTCAGCATGGCCTAGAAGGAGCTCGGCCTTGCTTAGGAATTTGGTGCCTATTACAGGCTATATAAGTAATTTTCCATAAAGAGTTAGAAGCTGAAAATTTCAAGGATTGAAGAGGGCCTATATTTCTACCTATGGTTCGAAGCATGAGTTCTAATTCATCTGGAGCTAGGAGATATCACGATTTTACTAAGACATCTATTTTGGGAATTTAATTATTGTTGTTGGCCGACTTGTGGCATTTAATTTCGGTATTTGTATTTAATTTATTTTCAGGGCCAACCTGTGGCTTAGATTGGTATAAGTAGGGGTTGTGGGGGAAGTCTTTAGGCATTCATTCATCCATCTTGGAGAAGAGGAAGAGGTGGAGGAGTGAGTTTTGAGAGGAGCTAGTAGCTGCGGCTTGGGAAACAAGGAGATTGCTTGGTGGGCTTGCGAGCACAAGTTTAGATCTTCCTTGGGGGTTCCTACCAGTGTGTGGATCTGGGCTAGCTAGGGTTTTGGTTGGATCTTGCGAGATCTTATGGAGTTTCTATTGTAATTGCATTGTATTTGGCCGTAACCCGGAAGGCCTTACAGCCGGGCATGTTGGATGAAAATATGATGATTCTATTATGAGTATTGGCATTGTGTGGATCTATATCTCTGTATTATTATTATATTCTATTGTGTGGTTATTTGCTGGGGGCTAGGACATCTCCATTGGGGATTCTCCTACCTTGCACTGCATCAGAATCTCAATCAGCAATCCAGTTGCAAAGCAAGAGATCTACTGTTTCATCCTAACAGGTGAATCAGTACTAAATCCTTTAACTGGGTAGACTTAACAGTCTTTTGTAAAATCTCTTTACCGAGTGCATACTTCATTGTATGTTTGTAAATCCTTTAACAGGGTGGATTTAGCAATCCTTATTGCTCCTAATAGGGCAGATAATCAGAAGTGATCAAATTGTAAGCCTTAACCGGCCAACTTTATTCTGCAGTATTAAAGCTTTGTGGGTTTCATCCCCACCCTAGTTTTACTTTCTTTTTGGAAGGTTTCTGGGTAACCAAATCTATGTGTCATTATTGTGAATGCTTTTAAGTTTCATGCTTTCTGTATGCAAAGGTTAAAAGTAAATTACATGTTAAATTGAAAGAAAATTTGGAGTTACTGATTCACCCCTCCCCTCTCAGTAACTCGGTTAATTCCTAAATATTTCCAACAGTGTTGCAGTGGAAAGAGTTTTTGGAGCTTCTCCCTTTGAAGTTGGGCCAAGGATGCATGATGTTGACACATGGAAAATCAGTGGGATTTTCTTGAAGATTATTTTGAGCACCTTTAGGATTTAGTGATACACTAACATGTGTCCATTGTGATTCAACCTTGAAGAGACATAGGTTGTAGACTTGATAGAAATAACTCACAAAGCTATGGTAGATAGCATCTACATGACACACCACATAGACATGGACCGCAACTTCACAAAATATTGAATATTTCCATGAAAAATGTACAAGATCTTATCTGAATCTATATTTTTCCAACTTGATTATATCAATTTCCTAATTTATGCACTAATTTTATTCAAAAAGATACAACTAGTGATCATACATCATCACTATGTTATATATGCATCATGGCATTAGAGTTGATACTCCTATAAAGGAATTGGTTTATATAAAACATTTTTATGCGTCTGGGGTAGATTACTTATTCCATGAGTAAATTAATATCCTTCCATATCCATCTCTTCCTTTCTTTTTGTAATGCTCTGTCAGGGAACCCAGGAGAGATTAACCTAAAAACTCTTACTAAATTTACAAAATAATTTTTTTCCCTTAAGAGTTTACAAACAATATTGAATAAACAAGTGGAAGTAAAACATAAAGTCTATATATACTTATATACACAATCTCAATTACAGATTACCAATGTCAAGGGTTCCTTGAAGTAGAATTACGTAAATACAACTTAATCTATTAAGTACAATAACCATACAAATATTATGCATAATACATCATCTCATAATAGAACAAAAAAATACATCTGAACCATAAGGTATACATGATAATCCATATCCATTACACAAGTTGTAGAGTATGTAAATACAATTGAGTACAAAGTACAAATTAAAGGAAGAATAGGAACAAATCTCCAAGGAGGGAATAATATGAAGTAACTACAACAAGGACCATCCATCACTGGTACAGGAATGTTGGAGTTTCCAATGGTAAGAGAATCACTAGCTCATGACCTCGTGGAAACCTATGGTTCCCCTCCACAATGTTGAGGAGATAACATCAGACTTGACTTGTATAGCAAAACCAAAGTCTATCATCAGATAATAGTAAGCAAGGGATCCTATAAGTTTCATATCTCAAAGGTTCAACTCAAAACTCAAAGGTACACATACTAATCTAGGGACAACCAAAACATGTAGGAAACCTAATATGAAATTAGGGAAGTGTCATCACATATCTCAACCCCTTGGAATGATCTCACTGGAGTCTGACTCCCATGTGTGGACACTTGCGGAACCTGAAATCCTCTCATGTAGACAAGGATAAACAATCATGCTAGAAATCACCGTCACTACTAGATGAGAAATAATTTTCTCCCACTCCCATCCTTAGCCTATACTAGCACTCAATGCATGGGCAAGGAATCCATTATCTTATTAATTCATTTGAAAACCCCATTTTTTGTATTATATTATCACTTATTTAAGTAACCTACTAAGGATACCCATACAACCACTTTTGGGCTTTGATGCCTCCAAAGAGAGACACTTTCCCTTTAACACCTAGATAACCTACCCTAAGCTCATAAGTCTAAAAAATATCTCATAGATCATCATGAATTCATAAAAGTAAAGATTTAGTTCCAAAATGTTACATGAACACACATAACCAACTTCCATCACATATACATCATAACATAATCAAGAGCTTCCATAGGGTTGGGTTATAATAAAATCAAGTACCAAACAAGTATGAAAGGCAAACAAACATAACACATTTTCCTAATCCTGCCTATGGTAACAATCCTAAAAGGATAACGTAAAAGATTCCCTCTTATCCTACAATTAGAGAAGGAAAAACAATCACAAAAATTTAACAATAACAAACTAATTTGTAAAACACCATTATAGAAATTAATTTATTAAAATAATCACTAACACAACTATAATTACATCTTCTAAAATAATTTCCATTACTAAGAAAATTATGATATTGTTAATAAAAATAAATTGATTCCTAAATTAATAATTACTAAAATAATATAATTTACATGCATATATACCAAGAATATTCCTTCCCTATGAATTTTAGAATAAATATCAAACATAAATTCATCAATACGTCTAAACTTTTAACAAAATATTAATTTTGATTAATATATATTAATCATTCAACAAATATTAAAATTTTATATTAAAAGAAAACTTAATTAATTTTTTTTATTAAAAATATTTGAATAAATTTTAAATAAAATAATAATAATAATAATAATAAAATCATATAAGAAAGTGGGGGGGCAACCCCCCTCACGGCTGCTCATGACATCATTTGTTGTGGCAGTGTCTGCCTACGATAGTTACTATCGTAGCAGCCTCGACTGTTAACGACAACAACTGCCATAGCAACCTAGTTGCCTATGATAGCTATGGCCCTAGCGGCTAGCTATCGCGGGATGGGGGTAAATAAAGCACCCACCCCCAATATATATATATATATATATATATATATATATATATATATATATATATATATATATAAGAAAATAAGAGATTTTCTTTGATCCAAAACAAAAATGCCCTTTTAAAAAAAAAGAAAATAAATTTTATAAAAGAATTTACCACACACACACACACACATACATATATAGGATAAAAACAAAGGAGATTCCCGATACTAATTAAAATATTTCCAGATCTACAGGGTGAATAAACCATATAAAATGTTAACTTAAGGGAGATTTTTAACTACAACTGATGGTGATGATGATGAAGATTGAGATCGAAGGTATACAAGATTGGAGAAGGATTAGATAAGTTATTATTTTGTTATTGATGTCAAGAAATTGATTTCTGGTTTATATTGAGTTGCCATATCATTCAGAGTATAATATAAGTTGAGTGAGCTAAAGAAAAATAAGAAGTGAAAAGTTGCGAAGTTGAAGAATTTAATTGGGCAGCTAATATAGATCAGATAATGATAAGGTTATATTGATTTAGTTGTTTTCTACTTTACATTTGATTATATCAAGTCGGTAAATCAGATTGGTCAAATTGATAAACAAAATAGTTTGGTTACCGAGATGAAAGATTCATTCAGTAAAAGGAAAGTAAGTTTCGGTAAAGAGAAAGGAAGTCAAGACACTAAGTAGAAGGATTCAGTTACCGAGCAGAGAAAACACAATTTTGGTTGAAGGAAAAGGAGTTAGCTACCGATAAAGGAACATAAATTAAATACAAGGATTAGAACACCATTTAATGAAGAGTCATAGTGATTTGAAATATTCTAAGGATGAGGAAGAGTTAGTTAAAGAGATATACAATCCAAAAAATTCAAGGTGATGATTTATGGTAAAGATCTAAGCTGAAAAAAGTGAAGGTACAAGTTCCAAGAAAAGTTCAAGTTCTGAGGTGATGATAAAACATTTTACCAAGTTCCAAATTCATTAAATTAGTTCAAAATAATGATTTGATGGTTGAGAATAAACAAAGGAAAATGTAATAAAGGGGATTAAGAGGGGAAAAAAAGTCTATATAAAGGATGAAATTGTATGAAGAATGAGCTGACAAGTTGAAGTGTGGATGTGTAATCGACTGATGTAGTGAAGAAGAAAAAGGTTGAACCGAGTTTGCAAGTAGAGATTGATGAAGTGTTGAGGCCAGTGGAAAGTGATGGAATGAAGTGAAGAGAAATAGTGCATAAGGAATCTGACTAAGCAAGAGGTAGTTGTAGATTTATAGATCAAGTTCTATACTATTTCTTATTAACATTTGTAGTAGAAAAATCTCTTAGCTGAGTGGAGTTAATAGTCTTATTGTAAAACCTTGAGAGAGGTGACATTCTAGAAGAGTGTTTGAATAAATTTAAACAGGTCACTCCTAATAGGGTGAAGATCCTAACAAATATGAGGCAAATCCCTTGACAGGGTCACATTTAACAATGTACATTGTAATATTTAACAAGATTGTCTTTGAACCGAGCATACTTCAGAAGAGTATTTCTTTGGTGGGTGACAATTCCCATCGTGATTTTTCCCAAATTAGGTTTCCACATTAAATACTGGTGTTCTATGTGTTGAATATTTATTGTGAATGTTATTACCGATTGATAAGTTAATTTACTATTATCAATTAATATTGAAGTTTGTCTTATTGAGTTGTTATCGAGTTGAATCAAAGAAAGTTTTAAGGTTTAAAGAATCATTGATTACTGATTCAGCCCCCTCTCAGTAATATAATAACTGGTATTAGAGCCAAGTTCTCTAAAGGGGTAATTTTTAAAGACTTGAGTAAAAGATCCGAAGATGTATAAGAGGGAGGCATCAAAGTTGAATAGGGATAAATTATCTACATGGAAAAGAAGGATGAAGATGCACATATCTAGAATTGGAGAGTATGCAATATAATATCTTGATAATGAGTATTTACCACCACCATTTGGGCCTATGACAATAGAAAAAGTAAGAGAAAGACAAGATCACACACAAGTTATGATTGAGATATCTTCTACTCTCACCGACCCAGAGTTCAATAATCTTAAATGATGTGATACAACAAAACAAATTGGTATAAGCTTACATTAGTATATGGTGGAGACCTACATATTCAAAAGGAAAAAGCTAAAAGTTTGAAAGGAAAATTTGATTCTATGAGAATGAAAGAAGGTGAAGATGTTAAACAATATGGTACAAGATTGAAGAAAGTTGTGAGTGCTATCAAAGGTGTTGGAGGACATATTGAAGAAGATGTAACAAGTAAATTGCTAAGGAAATTGTTTCCTATATATGCTATTTGAGTTTCTACAATACAAGAACTAAGATCCATTCCTCATATTCATGTTTCACTGGATGCTACAATTGGTGAGTTGATTTCTTTTGAGCTTAATGATTTTGACAATAGTTTACCGGGCACTTCTAAGATTGAGTCTCCATTCAAGTCATCTTTGAATATTGGAAATCCTAGAGAATCTAGATCTGGTGATGGTTATGTAAGTAGTGCAAGTGAAATATTCTAGAGTTTAAAGAGTGATCTAGAAAGCTTATTTGAAGAGGAAAGAAAACAAGAAGAATTTGAAGCTTTACTAGCTAGGAGGCTACTAAGAGGAAAAATAAAATACCAACGTAAATTACCCTTGAAATGTTTCAACTACAATAAGATTGGTCACATTGCATCTAGATGTCCTAACAACAATAGTGATGAGAAAGACAACCAGGATAACAACAAAATAGAGAAAAGATTCAAGAGATACCAAGATTTCAAGAACAAAGGTAAGAAGTCATGCTACATTACTGAAGAAGGACTAACCAATGATGATTTTGATAATGATGAAGGTGAAGAGGTTGTGTATGTTTCTATCAAGGATGATTTTCATGAAGAAAGGTATGGACAAGAAAAATCCTTAATTTCTCAAGTTAGTAAGAATGATACATGGATAATTGATAGTGGATGTTCACATCATATGACTGGTGACACACATAAGTTCATTACTATGGAAGATCATGATGGAGCTTATGTTATATTTGGTAATGATGCTCCATATCCTATGAGAGGTAAAGGCTCTATAATTCTACTAGGTAATAACTAATGTGATGATGTCTATTGGGTTGAAGCACTAAAGTATAATCTGTTGAGTGTGGTACAACTAAATAACATAGGTCACCGGCTAGAATTTTAGAATGGAAAGGTAAAAGTATTTGATCAAAATGGAGGTCTGATTGCAATTGGTGAACAATCAAAAGGTAACTTATTCTACCTTGATACTACTACAAAATGTTTCTTATTTTCTAAAGTTGTGGATGTATGGTTAGGGCACAAGAGATTCTGTCATGTGAATTTTGACAACTTAATTAAGGTGAGAAAAAAGAATAGAGTAAGAGGTCTATCGAGATTGGAAAAACCTGAAAATGTCATGTGCAAAGGACATCAAGTTGGTAAGATGACAAAGTCAAGTTTTAAAAGAAAATCTTACATTAAACAAGGAATCTTGGAGTTAGTGCACACTAACCTATGTGGACCTATGAGAACACAAAATTACTATAGTGATAGATATTTCATTTTATTTGTTGATGATTATTCAAGAATGATATCTGTCATGTTTGTGAAAGAAAAATATGATTCTTTTCAAATGTTCAAGTGGTATAAGGTAAGAGTTGAAAAGAAGACTGGAAGACAATTGAAGTGTCTAAGATCTGGTAGAGGAGGTGAGTTTACATCTGATGGTTTTACACTTTTCTACAATGAACATGGAATAAAGAGACAAATATTTGCACCGAGGACATCACAACAAAATGGGATAGAAGAGAAAAGAAATAGAACCATTATTGACTGTGCAAGGACATTGATGATTGAGAAAGGAGTATCTCAAAATTTTTGGAGAGAAGCAATCAGTACTGCAGCTTATACACTACATTGATTACAACTAAAGAAAGGTACAAAAAAGACTCCATATGAGATCTGGTATGGTCACAAATAGAATGTAAGTTATTTCAAAGTATTTGGAAGTAGATGTTACATTCTAAAGGATGCTAGAAATGGAAAACTTGATCATAAAGGTGATGAGGAATATTCTTAGGATATTATACAAAGAGAAAATATTATAAATGTCTAAATAAGGCTACTAACAAAATTGTGGAAAGTGCAAATGTAAGGATTGACAAAATTGTAGAGTGAAGAAGAAAGCAAAAAGGAACTTGAGGACTATCAAAGATTTGTATATGTTCAAACTGATGTTCCTGATATATTACTTATAGTATAAACTAAGGAGGAAGATGAACAAAGAGAGCCACCACCGAATACTGAAAATGAAGAATTGCCACAGTCTACTGAGCCTGTTCTAGCAAAGTATGTAATAAGACACCACTCACCGAGAAAAATTATTAGAGACAAGAATGTTGGAGTTATGACAAGAAGTAAGTTGAGAGATAATACATGTTTGATTTCTGAATTTGAGCCAAGAAAAGTAAATGATGCTTTGGATAATGAAGATTGGGTTAAAGTTATGAAAGAATAGATAGACCAAATTGAAATGAATTGAAAACCTACAATTGATTGAATATCTTGAAGGAAAGAATGAATTTGAAAGATAGTGATTGGTGATCATCGAGCTACTAAAGTAATATGCAAGACAATTAAATCATTCAATGTATTGTCATTTATGTCAACTAGCTTTGACTATACTTATCATGATGGTTACAAACAGCTAAAGAAGGAATATGTTAAAGGAATGAGATATCTACATGAAGATGAGATGGATATGAAAAATATGGCTATGGTATGCATTGGGTAACTTATTGACAAGTATATGGAATCATGTTGATGACTTGATTGTATTACATGATTTTTTTATGTATTGAAGATCAGGACTAAACAAGTTTATGTGGCCAGTAAATGAATATTTCTGTATACACTGAGCAAGTGTAGTGTATACTGAGTATAGTATTAACTGAATAAGTAATCACCAACACATTTTGATATTGACCGAGTGAAAGAAACAAATAAATTTTATATCAGTTGACTGAAAATGATGAGCTGGACAATTGTTTATGATTCTAAGGTACGGGATAATGTTTCTCATGATGATCTAACGATTGACAAAATTCAAGATTGATCAAATGAAGGATAATGAAATGTGTTAATAACAGAACTACCGAGGAAGGTTAAATCAGAAAAATAAATGGTGAAGATTAAGAGGCAAAATCCATGGATGAAAAGAAAATGGTTTATGATGTCTATATAAGGAGACATGAGATTCATTATTGAGTTTGGGATTTTTTATGTTGTAGAAGAATTTACGTGAAAAGGATTACTTTCATGCACCACTAATCAAATTGGTTGAAGACAAAACCTAGCTAAACCGTAGACAATACTGAGCATCAGAGAAGTATATACTGAGTGTAACAAAGTTGGAGGATATGAAGGATTGAATTGATTATTGATCAAAGGAGGTATTTTGAGCTTAGCATAGATATGAAAATCTGCAAATCAAAGTTGTATTTGAATCAAATCATTACTATATTAGTTTAATCATTGTTACAGATAAATTCTTAACTGAGTGAGACTTAACAGTCTTTTGTATTTTAATATGACATTCAATGAATGTTATTTGTTTTCTTGTTGACCCCATAGTGAATGCATGGTCAAAGGAGAATTGTTAGTGATAAATCCTCTAACTAGGTCACACCTTACAATGTGTTTTGTAACCTTTTACATGGTTGGGTCCTAATTGAGCTCACTTTAGAAGAGTGAATTATTTTGGGTTACTGGTCCCAGGTGGTTTTTCCCCTAAAAAGGTTTCCACATTAAAAATCTATGTGTTATATGTGTATGATGTGTTGAATTTTTATTTTACTTTACACATTTCATAAATGGATAAATTAGTGAACATAGTACTTAATTTACTAGTAATCGGTAGATGAAGTGAAATACACAATTGATATCTTATTGAGTTGATTATTTGAGAGATTTTTTTTAATATATACATGTGGGAGATTTGGGACTATAGGATAACTAGAATTAACTAATTCACCCCCCCTCTCAATTATCTAACAATTGGTATCAGAGCATAGGTTGCTTGGAAAGAAAAGTTTGAAGGACTTAAGCTAAAGATCACAAGATGTATAAGAGAGAGGTGCCAAAGATGAACAAAGATAACTTCTTGACATGGAAAAGAAGAATGAGATTTCATCTATCTAGAATTGGAGAATCTTCTATATACTACTTAGATAATGAATTCATCCAGCCAAATGGAACTTTGATTGTTGATTAGATGAGAGATAGACATGAACATAATATCTCAATGATAGAGATTGTTTCTGCCTTATCAAATGCTGAATTTGAAGATATCAAGACATGCACTTCTGCTAAACGAATGTGGGACAAAATTTCACTAGTTCAAAGAGGAGATGTAAATGTGATAAGGGAAAAAGCTAAGAGTCTTAGAGGAAAGTTTGACGACATGAAAATGAAAGAAGGAGAAAACATTTCACAATACAACAACCGAATTAAGGAGATTGTCAATACTATCCAAGGAGCAGGAGGTATTATTGAAGAAGATACTGTTGTAAGTAAAATTCTTAGAACCTTGCTGCCTATTTATGCTATTAGAATCTCTGCAATCCATGAAATGATATCAACTCTAAGTAATCATCTTACACTTGATAGTCTAATTGGTAACCTAACTACTTTTGAGTTGAATAACTTTGATAACAGTATTTTTCCTAATGTTGAGTCTGTATTTATGTCATCCTTGAAAATTAGTAAATCAAGCAGTAAAAACATGATAATAAATGATAGTGATAGTGACAGTGATGAGGATGAACTTGATGAACTTGAAGCATTAATGGCTAGAAGACTGCAGAAAGGTAAAGGAAGATATAAAGGGAAATTACCTTTGGTATGTTTTAACTATAAAGAAATTGGCCACATTGTAGCTAGATGTCCTAACTGAAAAGAAGATGACAAAGAAAATGAACAATTTGGTGAAAGAAAATTTGATCGAAGAAATAACTGAGAACACAGAGGCAACCGATAGTATGACATAAGAAGTAGCTGAGACTACAAAGACAAAGCCAAGAAAACATGTTACCTTGTTGAAGATGATGATAACACTGACACTAACACCAATGAAGACATTGAGGTGGTATTCATTGCCTTGAAAGAAGATTAAGAAGAAGAATAAAGGTATGTTAAAACAAAACTCATTTCTAAAGTTAGAAAGAATGATACGTGGATTATTGATAGTGGCTGTACACATCATATGATTGGTGATGAAGAAAAATTTGAATACCTTGAACACTATAATGGTGGATCTATTAAAATGGAAAATGATACACCTTGTCTAGTAAAAGGAAAAGGATCCATCTTGTTGAACAATAAGATTAGATGTGAGAATGCATATTGGGTGAAGGGACTTAAATATAATCTGTTGAGTGTAGCACAACTGAATAACATAGGTCACTGAGTTGCATTTGAAAATAGAAAGGTGAAAATCTATAATGAGACTGGAAAGTTGGTCGGTACTGGTGAACAATCTAAAGGTAATATATTTTATCTTGACAATGCTAAAACCTCTTGTTTATTATCTAGAATTGAAGATGTGTGGTTATGGCACAAAAGGCTATGTCATTTAAATTTTGACAACATGGTTAAAATAAGTAAGAAAAGGAGAGTTAGAAGCTTACCAAGCTTATCTAAACCTGACCATGTCATGTGTAAACAATGTCAAATGGGAAAAATGTCAAAATCTATTTTTAAGAGCAAGAACTATTCATCTAAAGTGGAAAGAGAAAGTGGAAAAGAGTTAAAATGCTTGAGATCAGATAGAGGTGGTGAGTTTATTTATGATGATTTCACTAATTTATGTAATGAGAATGGAATTAAAAGATAGGTTTCTGCACCGAGGACACCACAACATAATGGAATTACTGAAAGGAGGAATAGATCTATTGTTGATTGTGCTAGAACACTAATGATTGAAAAATATGTTGCACAAATATACCATGAAGAAGCTGTTAGTACTTTTGTATACACATTGAGCTAAGTACAACTAAAGAAAGATTCAAACAAAACACCCTATGAGTTATGGTATGGTTACACACCGAATGCAAGTTATTTTAGAATATTTGGAAGTAGATGTTACATTCTGAAAGATGATAGAAATGGGAAATTTGATTCAAAAGGTGATGAAGGAATATTCTTAGGATATTCTACTAAAAGAAAAGCTTACAGATGTTTGAATAAGACAACTAATAAAATTATTCAAAGCGCAAATGTGAAGGTTGATAAGTTTGTTGAGAAAAATGATGAAGAAAGAAAAAGGGAACCAAAAGATTATGGTAGATTCACATACATTGAGAAACATGGCACTCTACCCAAGAAATAACCTAGCATTACCGAGAAACATAATAATGATACCAAGCATCAACCAATAAAGACCAAGAATCAGGAAACAGTTACCAAGGAAGATATTGATCCTACACCAAATGAAGAACAAAGAACAGAGCAAGTACTTGCAAAATTTTTGAGGAGACACCATCCATAGAATCAAATTATTGGAGACAAGCAAGCTGGCATGATGACACAAAGTAAGTTGAGAAACAACACATGCTTAGTTTGTGAATTTGAACCTAAAAATGTTAGGGATGCACTTGAAAATGATGAAAGGATTTAATCCATGAATGAAGAAATAGAGAAAATATTGAAAAACAAAACATGGACATTGGTACCGAGACCGAATGATAAGAATGTAATTGGAACCAAATGGATATTCAGAAACAAGTTGAATGAAAATGGTGAAGTCACTAGAAATAAGGCAAGACTTGTATGCAAAGGATATGCACAAGAAGAAGGTATTGATTATGGTGAGACTTTTGCACCAGTTGCTAGACTTGAAGGAGTTAGAATATTTCTTGCATATGCTACCTAAAAAGGATTTAAAGTATATCAAATGGATGTCAAATCTATATTTTTGAATGGAATACTTGAGGAAGAGGTATACATTGAACAACCTGAAGGTTTTGTTGATACAAATAAGAAAAACATGGTATGTAAGTTGCACAAAGCACTATATGGACTGAAACAAGCATCGAGAGCATGGTATGAAAGAATGCATTCCTATCTTATTAGTATTGGATTTGTTAGAACATGTGACAACAACAATTTATACTTGAAAGGTGAAACTAATGATAAGATTCTTATTGCTGAAATTTTTGTTGATGAAATCATATTTGGAGGACATGATAATCTATGCAAATCATTTTCTGATGAAATGAGAAAAGAATTTGAAATGTCAATGTTTGGAGAGATGAAATTCTTTCTTGGTTTGCAAATTCTACAACAAAGTGAAGGAATATTCATCACACAATCAAAGTACATCAAATAAGTGTTGAAGACATTTGGTATGGAAGATTCAAAACTGGTTGGTACACCTATGATCACATGATGCAAATTAACAAAAGATGATCAGTCAACTAAGGTAAATAAGACATTATACAGATCAATGATTAGTAAATTGATGTATGTTGTGCATAGTAGAACAAATATTGCACATGCAGTTGGAATTATAGTAAGATTTTTTGCTAATCTTAAAGAATCACATATGATTGGTGTTAAAAGAATTTTGAGATACTTGAAAAGAAAAGAAAACTATGGTTTATGGTACAAGAAAGAGGACAATTTTGAACTAAATGTTTACATAGATGTAGATTGGGCTAGAAACATTGATGACCAAAACAACACTACTAGTGGAGCATTCTTTTTGGGAGAAAGATTAGTTAATTGGATAAGAAAGAAACAAGGATGTATTTCTTAGTCCACTGCCAAAGTAGAATATGTTGCTTTTGCTACTACTAACTATTCAAACATTGCATGGATAAAATAACTCTTGAAAGGTATGAGTGAAGAGATCATTGACCCAGTGATAATATATTATGATAAAATCAGTGTTATAAACATTTCAAAGAATCTGGTGATGCATGAAAAGAAAAAGCATATATCTATAAAGTATCACTACTTGAGGGAACAAGTACAAGAAAATAAAGTGAAACTAGAGTTTGTGAAATCAAAAGAACTTGCAGATATATTTACTAAACCCTTACCTAAGGATACATTTGAGTACTTGAGGACTAGACTAGGGATCCATCCCCTATCTTTTAGTCACTAAGATGATCAAAAGGTTGCATCAACCTATACTTTATCAGAATATCAAATAATGTTGATGCAAAGTGTTCACACTTTAGGTATCCTAAGGTTGTGAAAGCTAGAAATTGGAGAACAAAATGACACTACATATCGGTACATGAAAGGTACTTGATCTGAACTGAACACCAGAGATAATATTTTGGCTATTGAAGAGTTGTTTATTCTTTTTGGCATTGCTATCAAAGGGAGAGAAGAATAAATGAAATATTTATCCAAAGGGAGAGAAGAAGAAACAAAGGGAGAGAAGACAATAAGGAGAAAAAGATATACAAAAATAAGATCAAATCCGCAAGGAGAGTCTGCTTGGAGGTATTAATGCTATGTAGTGATTAAACATATTAAATGAGTTATTCTATGACATATTTGGTATTCTATGACATATTTGCTTATAGAGTTGTAGAACAGATGTTTGGTATTCTATGACATATTTACCGATAGAGTTGTAGAACAGATGTTTGGTATTCTATTACCGAGTTACAACATTTGCTTATAGAGTTGTAGAACAGATGTTTGGTATTCTATGACATATTTCATATTGTGTTGCCATCAATGCCAAAGGGAGAGATTGATAACCTACAAATGATTGAATATCTTGAAGGAAAGAATGAATAATTGAAAGACAATGATTGATGATCACCAAGCTACTAAAGTAATATGTAAGACAATTAAATTAGTCAATGCATTCTCATTGATGTCAACTATCTTTGACTGTACTTATTATGATGGTTACAAATATCTAAAGAAGGAATATGGTAAAGGAATGAGATATCTACACAAAGATGAGATGGATATGAAATATATGGCTATGGTATACATTGGGTAACTTATTTATGAGTCTATGGCATCACATTAATGACTTGATTGTATTACATGATTTTGTTATGTACTGAAGATTAGGATTGAACAAATTTATGTGGTCGATAAATGAAGATTTCTATATACACCGAGCAAGTGTAGTGTATACCGACTATAGTATTAACTAAGTAAGTAATCACCGATGCATTTTGATATTGACTGAGTGAAAGAAACAAATAAATTTTATAACAAACGACTAAAAATGATGAGCTGGATAATTGTTTATGATTCCTAGGTATGAGATAATGTTTGTTATGATGATATAATGACTGAAAAAATTCAAGATTGATTGAATGAAGGAGAATGAAACATGTTAATAACACAACTACCAAGGAAGGTTAAAGTGGCAAAATGAATGGTGAAGATTAAGAGGCAAAATCCATGGATGAAAAGAAAATTGTCTATGATGTCTATATAAGGAGACATGAGATTCATTATTGAGTATGGGATTTTTGATGTTGTAGGAGAATTCACATGAAAAGGATTACTTTCATGCACCACTAATCAAATGGGTTGAAAACAAAACCTAGCTAAACTGTAGACAACATCGAGCATCATAGAAGTATATACCGAGTGTAACAAAGTTGGAGGATACGAAGGATTGAATTGATTATTGATTAGAGGAGGTATTTTGAGCTTAGCATAGATATGAAAATCTAAAAATCAAAGTTGTATTTGAATCAGATCATTCTTGTATCAGTTTAACCATTGTTACAAATAAATCTCTTAACTGAGTGAGACTTAATAGTCTTTTGTATTTCAATATGATATTCAATGAATGTTATTTATTTTATTTTTGACCCCATAGTGAATGCATGGTCAAAGGAGAACTATTAGTGATAAATCCTCTAACCAAGTCACACCTTACAATGTGTTTTGTAATATTTAACAAGGTTGGCTCCTAACTGAGCTCACTTTAGAAGAGTGAATTATTTTAGGTTACCGGTCCCAGGTGGTTTTTCCCCTAACAAGGTTTTCACGTTAAAAAATTATGTGTTATGTGTGTATGATGTGTTGAATTTTTATTTTACTTTACACATTTCATAACTAGATAGATCGGTGAACATAGTACTTAATTCACTAGTAATCGGTAGATGAAGTGAAAGACACAGTTGATATCTTATCGAGTTGATTATTTGAGAGAAAAGTTTTAATATATACATTTGGGAGATTTGGGACTGTAGGATAACTAGAATTAACTGATTCACTCCCCCTCTTAGTTATCTAACATGAATAACACATGGACTTTGGTACCAAGACCTAAAGAAAAAAATGTTATTGGTACTAAGTGGATTTTTAGAAACAAACTGAATGAACTTGGAAATTTCATAAAAAACAAAGTAAGATTGTTTTGAAAAGGGTATGCACAAGAAGAAGGTATTGATTATGGTGAGACTTTTTCACCTGTTTCTAGATTAGGAGCTAGAATTCTACTAGCATATGCAACTTATAAAGGATTTAAAGTGTATGACATGGATGCTAAGTCTGTATTTCTTAATGGTATTCTTAAAGAAGAAGTTTATGTTGAACAACCTAGAAGATTTGTTAAGAATACTAACAAGGACATGGTATGAAAATTGCATGAGGTACTATATAGTTTGAAACAAGCACCTCGAGCATGGTATGAAAGGTTACATTCATATTTAATCAACATTGGATTTTAAAGAACAAGTGACAACAACAATTTGTATCTAAAATGTGATACTAATGATAAGATTTTTGATTGCTAAAATATTTTTTGATGATATTATTTTTGGAGGAAATAACACATTATGTAAATATTTTGATAAGGAGATGAGAAAGGAATTTGAAATGTCCATGATAGGAGAGATAAAATTTTTTATTGGACTACAGATTCAACAAGTCAGAGATGGGATCTACATCACACAGTAAAAGTATATCAAGGAGATCCTAAAGACATTTGGTATGGAAGATTCAAAACCGGTTGGAACACCAATGGCTACTGGTTACAAATTGTCAAAGGAAGATGAGACAAAGGAATTAAATGAAACACTCTACCGACCAATGATTGGTAAGTTACAATATGTTGTACACAAAAGACCTGATATTGCTCATGCTATAGGTATTATTGCAATATTTTTTTTTGATCCAAAGGAAACACACATGTTTGTAGTCAAAAGAATATTTAGATATTTGAAAGGTACTGAAGATTTCGGTCTACTATAAAAGAAAGGAGGATATTTTGATTTGAAGGTTTACACTTATGTTGATTGGGCTGGAAACATTGATGATAGGAAAAGTACTAGTTGAGGAGCTTTCTTTTTAGGAGAAAGATTAGTGACATTGCTACGTAAGAAAAAGATTTGTATATCACAATCTATTGCCGAGGAAGAGTATGTTGCAGTAGCTATGAATTGTGAAAAAAATATATGGATCAAACAACTACTTGAAGGTATGAAAGAGGAGAGTATAGATCCATTTACTATTTACTGTGATAATACAAGTACTATCAACATATCAAATAATCTAGTGATGCATTCCTAGACCAAGCACATTTCTACCAAGTGTGTGATGAAAATGTGACACACTTCTATAAACCATTACACTTGAGAGAATCTATGAATAAGGAAATTTCAAGAAGCAGCTTATAGCTTCCTATCTATGATGTGAAAGAATCTAAATAACATGAATGGTGGATCTCAAATGAACCTTAATAAGAAACCCTTACAAGGTGCACCATAGAATGGAAGATTCAAATGATAAAGCCAAATGAGAGTAATCTAAGATGAAATGCAAGAAATAAGCTATAATGAAAATGTAAGAACAAGAAAGAAAAGCTAATCTAACAATATTAAAATACCTCCTAGTTAAGCTATGTGATTTAATCTAAATACAATAAGGAAATGTTAATCTTAGATGCAAGTAAACTAGAATGCAAGTAAAAAAAAGGATAGCATAACAATACCATAAGTGTAAGATGCAAAAGTTAGAAAAAAGTCTCCTTTTTACAAAGAAATGGATGGTGAACTTTGATTAAGAGACAAAATCCAAGGGTGGAGAAAAATCCCTATTTTGAATTTAGTGCACAAGATTCTCAGGAGGTAAAATCAATGGATATG
This sequence comes from Chamaecyparis obtusa, assembly GCA_027943335.1. Lineage (NCBI taxonomy): Eukaryota > Viridiplantae > Streptophyta > Pinopsida > Cupressales > Cupressaceae > Chamaecyparis > Chamaecyparis obtusa. The sequence goes on along the minus strand of BSBK01002128.1, from coordinate 629,097 downwards.
GTTAAGAGGCAAAAAGATGTGTGGAAGGGATTAAGAGGCAAAGGAGATTCCACTCACCTAGAAGAATGTGCAATCAATGTGTAAATAAAAAGTCTTTTCTTTTCTTTTTAATTAGGAAATACCATTTTTCATGTGCACACATAGGATAAAGGGGATTTTATTAAATTAAAAGGGGACATGTTCTTTTAATCAAATAAAGCTTAGGATAAAGTGTTAAAACTTTAGGATATCATCAAATAATATGATAAAGTGATTATTTGATCAAGAAATAAGAGATTAAATCAATATGAAAAATTGATTAAGCACATGATGTAGTTTAGTATTTTAAATTTTAATGTTAGAGTGAGGCTCACAATTTACTAGACCATTTTTGGGTGATTACATTTTACCCTCTTTGACTAATGTGTGAGTGATCTTGGAACACATTGAGTCAAAGAATAAATATTTCAAGGTAACTGATAGAGATCTAACTCTGAACTTGATTGAACAAAGCACAAAGAGATAACTAATCTTGAACTTGATCGAATGAGAACTAGCAAAGATAGTGGTGCATAGCACCAATGACATGAAGGTGTAACAAGGTCACTATTAGATCCTAGGGAGGTGAAGACATGATCATGAAGGGTCATTTGGAAATGTAATGAGACCATTTTGGTCATTTAATGATGTTTGTGATGTGATTGATCATTTTGGGTAATATGATCTTGAACAAAGTTTTGTAAGCCATGTTGGTACTTGAGGCTAAGAGAGCACTCCTTGGGGTAACTTGATGATCCAAGAGTGAATAATGTTGGAAAAGACCTATAAGGTTAATATTGAATGTAATTTGGCCATTAGATCCATTAAAAGATGTAACATGCACTAAGAGTTCCAAAAGATGTAATAGTGCCTTATTGGCAAGATAGGCCTAAGGATCACTTTGAGGTCTAGATGATCTTAGGAGTAGTATTTTGGTGTGGATTAGAGTTTTTAAGTCTTGGAAATGGCTTTAAGAAAATATAGGGCATGTAATGGTCGAATTGACAACTTTTACAAAGTTGCAATTAGGTGAAAGTCAGTTTTAGACTGTTATTGTCAGTTTTAGGGAGTTGGTCATTGATCATTGTCAATTTTTGGAGTGTAAGGATCTATTAGAAGGAGATACACATGAGTTTGATTAGTATGAGAGTTGTGTGATTCATGGAACCATTGTAAATTGGTATTGAATCAATAAAAAAAAGACATTTCTTGTAAATCTCTATTCTGGCCGCAGGGGTACAGTCACTGTGTTTATGACATTAAAATCATTTTATAATGTGTTTTTTATTAGAGAATGGAGTGAAATGATTGTATATTGATTTTTAATCACCTTCATGCAATTAGATTATTGTTTTATGAAGTTTTGAGACTGAGAATACAAGTTGTCTCTTGTTGTTCCTGAAAAAGGTTTTTGCAATCAACATTTGTTTATTTTGAAGTCTCCATGAGATTTTAGGTTCTCCCACTTTCTGTAACCGCTGTGACTTGTGGGAAGAACCTAAAATATTTATAATATCCTTGTATAGGCTTTAATGTAGGGATGTGCATGGTTATTAAGGAAGAGACCACAAATGGAGGCTATTTGTTGATTGAAGGTGCACTGAGTAGCACTAGCTTTTAATGTGGGCATATACTCTGAAGGAGGGGTATATTTTGTGATGGATCTTGGTTATTAGGCTCCATGTGGAGGTTTTAGGTCCATTGAGAGGATTTGGAGAAGTTTGGAAGAGCCTATTTGATAAAGCCCTAGCCTAATGACCCTAGAAGGGAGGGTTTGATACCTAGAAGAATATATAGGTGTTGGTGCCCTAAAACCTTGATAATCTATTGTGTCTAATCAGTATCCAAGACTTTTTCATGGTTTAGGAGTCAAGGGATAAAGTTATTGTATGTGTTTCTTTGTAAATGGGTACTAATTAGGCCTATTTAGTTTGTTGCAGGGGTAAGGGATCTAGTATTTGGTCCAAAGTAACCTACCCTAGCTTTGAGGTAAGTTTTGTACATTGAAAAGGGTATCCAAAATTATTGATTATTTTTCTATTTGTTTGGGAAAGTATTAAGTTAAGGGAAGATAACTGGTTTGATAGGGCTACATGGGGATTGGGCTCTTGGAGTGGAGTTGTGTAGAAAGTCTATTTACTAGACTTTGGAATATGGTTGAACATGTTGAATAGGATTTTTTATGATTTTATAAGGTGCTAGAACAAGTGGAGAAGTCTTTCTTGGGGATTTGGCAAGTTGGAGGCACCAGGTGCATGGGAATGGCCAAGGAAGTGGATCCTTGAATGGAGGTTTGATATGGGAAGTTGTATCTCACATGTTGATTGAAGTAAATACTTATTGAACATGCTATTAGGCTAGGATGATATCACACCCCTTTGCATCAAGTGGTATTAGAGCCTAGGAGCATCCTTGGTCGAGTGGTTGAGAAGATCTTTCTGGGATTTGGAAGGTTTAAAGTCCTTTGTTGATGCTTACATTTGAACTATCCTCTGAGAGTGTTCCAAAGTGGTGGGTTTACATATAAAGAATCCTATATTGGTGATAATATGTAGTTGAAAAGGTCAAAGAAGGAGGTGTATAATGTTCTCAAAGAGTACTTGGCTGATAAGAGAAAAAGAGATGAAAAGAGAAAGAAGAAGAGGGAAGAAGAGGAAAGGTTGAGAAACCTTGAAGATGCATTGGAAAAGGATCAGAAAAAGTTGGAGTGGATTGCATCACTCCTTGAAAAAGAAACAAATGAAGATGAAGAAGAGCAACATATTGCACATGAAGAAGTGGATGAACCTAATGGAAAGAGGTTCTAAAATCTGAATCAGAGGTATTAGTGGAAAATGTTGATGGTTTCAATAGTGAATAAAGTCATGAGAATCTTGAATATGAATAAATTCTTCAATTAGAGGAAGTACTATATCCTTTGGTGATGGAAGATGACAAACAACAAGGTACCATGGCTAAAGAGGAAGCCATAATGACAAGCCATTTGTTGGTATGCCTAAGTGAATGACATGGTGGAGATCAACAAGAGTTGGTAGTAGGTGATGAAAAACCTGACTGTGGAGTCATTGGTGAGGCTAAGGAGGAAGCCATGAATGCTGAGGAAGACTTGGAATTCCAAGAGGTGAGGCATGTGATCCAAGATGCAATAGTCTCAATGGGAAGAGACTCTAAGTTTGAAAACAATGGATTAATGTTGCACATAACAAAAATAGTCTCAAGGCATGGGGACTAAAGATAGAATGTAGATTTGTGACCAGTTGGTGTTTTACATTTTTCCCATGAGAGAAAAGCCTAGAGTTGAGATGCATGAGTGCATTATGGAGAAACAACATGAAAGGATGCCATGGCTCATCAATAATGATCTTTTCAAGCCAAGGGTGAAGACAAAGGTGTTTTGTTTGCTGACGTTGTTTTGTTTGCAGGTCTCCAAGAGGACTTCAAAAATATTTAAAGTTGAGGAGTATGTTACAGAGAACCAAGGACATGAAGGTGTAACAGGGTCACTATTGGATCCTAGGGAGGTTAAGACATGACCCTGAAGGGTCATTTGGAAATGTAATGAGACCATTTTGGTCATTTAATGATGTTTTTAATGTGATTGATCATTTTGTGTAATATGACCATGAACAAAGTTTTGTAAGCCATGTTGGCACTTGAGGCTAAGAGAGAACTCCTTGGGGTCACTTGATCATCCAAGAGTGATTAAGGTTGGAAAAGACCTATAAGGTCAATATTGAATGTAATTTGGCTATTAGAGTGATTAAAAGATGTAACATGCACTAAGAGTGCCAAAAGATGTAATAGTGACTTATTGGAAAGATAGGCCTAAGGGTCACTATGAGGTCTAGATGACCTTAGGAGTTGTATTTTTGTGTGGATTACAATTTTGAAGTCTTAGAAAAGGGTCTAAGAAAATATAGGGCATTTAATGGTCGAATTGACAACTTTTGTTTTCAACTTGACAACTTTAGTTGTCAACTTGACAACTTTTACAAACTTGTAATTAGGTGACAATTGGTTTTAGACTATTATTGTCAGTTTTAGGGAGTTGGTTATTGGCAATTTTTGGAGCATAGAAGATCTATTAGAAGGAGATCCATGATATTTTGATTAGTATGAGAGGTGTGTGAGTCAAGGAACTATTGTAAATGGTTTTGAATCAATAAACAAAAGACATTTCTTGCAAATCTCTATTCTGGCCGTAGGGGTACAGTCACCATGTTTGCAACTTTAAACTCATTTCATAACGTGTTTTCTATTGGAGAATGGATTGAAATGATTTTATATTGATTTTTTTATCACTTCCATGCAATTAGATTGTTATATATGAAGTTTTGAGACCGAGAATACATGTTGTCTCTTAACTATTCTTGAAAAAGGTTTTTACAATCAACATTTGTTTATTTTGAAGTCTCCATGAGATTTAGGTTCTCCCACTTTATGTAACCCTTGTAACTTGTTGGAATAACATAAAAATATGTATAATATCCTTGTATATGATTTAATGCAGGGATGTGCAAGGTTATTGTGGAAGAGACCACAAATGAAGGCTATTTGCTGATTGAAGGTGCACTGAATAGAACTAACTATTAATGTGGGCATATACTCTAAAGGAAGGGTATATTTTTTTATGGATCTTGGTTATTAGGATCCATGTGGATGTTTTAGTTCCCTTGAGAGGATCTGGTGAAGTTTGGAAGAGCCTATTTGATAAAGACTTATCCTAATGACCCTAGAAGAATAGATAGGTGTTGGTGACCTAAAACCTTGATAATCTATTATTTCTAATCATTATCCAAGATTGTTTCCATGGTTTAGGAGTCAAGGGACCAAGTTCTTGTATGAGTTTCTTTGTAAATGGGTACTAATTAGGTCTATTTAGGTGCTACAAGGGTAAGGGATCTAATAGTTGGTCTAAAGTAACCTAGCCTAGACTTGAGGTATGTTTTGTAGCATTGAAAAGGGTATCCAAAACTATTGAGATTTTTCCTAGTTATTTCAGAAATTGTTGAGTTAAGGGAAAATAACTAGTTTGATAGGGCTATAAGGGGATTGGGCTCTTGGAGTGGAGTTGTGTACCAAGTCTATTGACCCAAATTTGGAATCTAGTTGAACATGTTGAATATGATTTTTTATGATGTTCTAAGGTGCTAGAACAATTGGAGAAGTCTTTCTTGGAGATTTGGCAAGTTGGAGGCACTAGGTGCATGGGAAGGGCCTAGGAAGTGGATCCTTGAATGGAAGTTTGATGTGGGAAGTTGCATCCCACATGATGATTGAAATAAATCCTTATTTAATAGGATATTAGGCCAGGATGATATCACACCCTAGGAGCATCCTAGGTTGAGTGGTTGAGAAGATCTTTCTGGGATTTCAAAGGTTTAAAGTCCTTTGTTGATGTTTACAGTTGAAATATCCACCGAGAGTGTTAAAAAGTGGTGTCTTTACATATAAATAATCCTATATTGGTTAGAATATGTACTTGACAAGGTCAGAGAAGGAGGTGTACATTGGTCTCAAAGAGTACTTGACTGATGAGAGAAAAAGAGATGAAAAGAGAAAGAAGAAGAGAGAATAAGAGGAAAGGTTGAGAAGCCTTGAAAAGGCATTGGAAAAGAATTAGAAAAATTTGGAGTAGATTGCATCGCTCCTTGAATAAGAAACATATTTCACATGAAGAAGTGGATGAACTTAATGGCAAAGAGGTTCTAATATCTGAATCAAAGGTATTAGTGGAAGATGCTGATGGTTGCAATAGTGAATCAAATTATGATAAGCTTGAATATGAATAAACTATTCAATTAGGGGTAGTACTATGTCATTTGGTGATGGAAGATGACAAAAAACAAGGTACCATGGCTAAAGAGGAAGCCACAATGACAAGCCATTTGTTGGTATGCCTAAGTGAATGACATGATGGAGATCAACAAGAGTTGGCATTAGGTGATGAAGAACCTGACTGTGGAGTCATTGGTGAGGCTAAGGAGGAAGCCATGAATGTTGAGGAAGACTTGGAATTCCAATAGGTGAGGCATGTGCTCCAAGATGCAATGGTATCAATGGAAATAGACTCTAAGTTTGAAAACAATGGAGTGTTGCAAATAAGAACAATAGTCTCAAGGCATAGGACTAAAGATAGAATGCAAATTTGTGACCAGTTGGTGGTCTACATTTTTATCATGAGAGGAAATCCTAGAGTGGAGATGCAAGAGTGAATTATGGAGAAACAACATGCAAGGATGTCATGGGTCATCAATGATGATCTTTTTAGGCCAAGGGTGAAGATAAAGTTGTCTTGTTTGTTGACATTTTTTTGTTTGCAGGTTTCGAAGAGGACTTGGAAAATATTTAAAGTTGTGGAGTATGGTGTAGAGAACCAAGGAAATGAAGGTGTAACAGGGTCACTATTGGATCCTAGGGAGGTGAAGAAATGACCATGAAGGGTCATTTGGCAATGTAATGAGACCATTTTGGTCATTTAATGATGTTTTTAATGTGATTGATCATTTTGTGTAATATGATCATGAACAAATTTTTGTAAGCCATGTTGGCACTTGAGGCTAAGAGAGCATTCCTTGGGGTAACTTGATGATCCAAGAGTGAATAAGGTTGGAAAATACCTATAAGGTCAATATTGAATGTAATTTGGTTGTTAGAGATATTAAAAGATGTAACATACACTAAGAGTTCCAAAAGATGTAATAGTGCCTTATTGGCAAGATAGGCCTAAGGGTCACTATGAGGTCTAGATGACCTTAGGAGTAGTATTTTGGTGTGGATTAGAGTTTTAAAGTCTTATAAAAGCATCTACGAAAAGATAAGGCATGTAATGGTGGAATTGACAACTTTTACAAACTTGTAATTAGTTGACAGTCAATTTTAGACTGTTATTGTCAGTTTTAGGGAGCTAGTTATTGGTTATTGTTAGTTTTTGGAGTGTAGAGGATCTATTGGAAGGATATCCATGTGAGTTTGATTAGTATGAGAGGTGTGTGAGTCAGGTAACCATTGTAAATGGTTTTGAATCAATAAACAAAAGACATTTCTTTTAAATCAATATTCTGGCCGTAGGGATACAGTCACTATGTTTGTGACTTTAAACTCATTTCATAATGTTTTTTTTATTAGAGAATGGAGTGAAATGATTTTATATTTATTTTTTTCACTTTCATACAATTATATTATTGTTTTATGAAGTTTTGAGACCGAGAATACATGTTGTCTCTCGACTATTCCTAAACAAGGTTTTTGGAATCAACATTTGTTTATTTTGAAGTCTCCATGAGATTTTAGGATCTCCCACTTTCTATAACCCCTATGACTTGTGGGAAGAATGTAAAAATATGTATAATATCCTTGTATAGGCTTTAATGTATGGATGTGCAGGGTTATTGTGGAAGAGACCACAAATGGAGGCTATTTGTTGATTGAAGGTGCATTGAATAGTACCAACTATTAATGTTGGCATATAATCTGAAGTAGGGGTATATTTTGTGATGGATCTTGGTTATTATGATCCATTTTGAGGTGTTAGGTCCCTTGAGAGGATCTAGAGAAGTTTAGAAGATCCTATTTGATAAAACCCTAGCTTAATGACCTTAAAAGGGAGGGTTTGATACCTAGAAGAATAAATATGTGTTGGTGCCCTAAAAACTTGATAATCTATTGTTTCTAATCATTATCCAATAATTTTTCATGGTTTAGGAGTCAAGGGAGAAATTTATTGTATGAGTTTCTTTGTAAATGGGTACTAATTAGGCATATTTGCTTTGCTACAGGGGTAAGGGATCTAGTAGTTGGTCCAAAGTAACCTACCCTAGGTTTGAAGTATGTATTGTAGTACTGAAAAGGGTTTCCAAAAATATAGATATTTTTCCTAGTTTTTTGGGAAAGTATTAAGTTAAGGGAAGATAACTGGTTTGATAGGGCTACAAGGGGATTGGGCTCTTGGAGTGGAGTTGTGTAGAAAGTCTATTGACTAGACTTTGGAATCTAGTTGAACATGTTGAATAGGATTTTTTATTATGTTCTAAGGTTATAGAATAAGTGGATAAGTCTTGCTTGGAGATTTAGCAAGTTGGAGGTACTAGGTGCATGATAATGGCCTAAGAAGTGGATCCTTGAATGGAGGTTTGATGTGGGAAGTTGTATCTCACATGTTGACTGAACAAAATCCTTATTGAATAGGATATTGGTCTAGGATATCATCAAAACCCTCTACATAAGATAGAAATTTAGATTCGACTCTAAAATTGATCAAACAAAGCACAAAAAGGTAAGTAATCTTGAGCTTGATTGAATGAAAACTAGCAAAGATAGGTAAGATAGCAAGATCAATTTTGAACTTTGAAAGATAGGTTATTCCTACCCCTTTAGGATTGAAATCAAAATGAGATAGAGGAGATGTAGAAATGAGATAGATTTGATCAAATCAGGATAATATAAGGTTCAAGATGATTGATAAGCTCACAAGACCAAGCTTGACATCCAAGTGATGAAAATTTGCCCCAATTTGAATGAGGTTGACCATAAAGGTGTAGCATTAACATTAGGTCAAAGCAAGAAGAAAGGATGATGAGATATTGATGCAGAAGAGGAAATGGTGATTACCTCAAAAGATTCAAGAGATTAGCCTCAAAGGAGTTAGTCAACTATGCTTAGAAATAAGAATTTTAAAACATGAATCTGACAATCAAGATGAAGCCAAATTTCAATTTTGATCCTGAAAATGGATCCAGGATGTAAAAATCAAGTAAGGGTGCAATTTTCATAGAAATATGAGACTTTGAAAATTTAGGTCAAACTACTATATAAGGGGCCCAAAGGGTCATTTTAAAATCATTTGTGAATTTGACTTCTAGTGAATCTAGAGTGAGAGATAGTTTTTCAATCTTAGACAAAAGAGTACCTTTTGACTAGCACCAATTCAAGCTCAGTTAGTTGCATAACCGGCCTCGAGAATATCCCTAGGCGATAAGTGTCTGAAAAGTTTTTCCTATTTTTGCTTCCTTTTAGTCATTTTAACATGTTTTTACCATGTCTTTGAATTGTTTCATACAAAATTTTGAAATGTCACATGCATTTTATGAGAAACATCGTACGATATTTCTCTTGAGTCTAAAGTGTAGTATGCATTTTATGTTAATTGTTGTGTGAGGGCCACCAAATGGCCGTACAATATAGTGTGAAGTATTGTACCATGTTAAACTAGTATTATACCACTATGTTATAAAGTATCGTACAAAATCAAATTTTTCTATTGAATATCACCCAAGGAAATTTGAGTATGTGACTACTTAGTAATTTGACCAGTGGCAGTTTGATCTATTGTTGATTTTTTCTTGATGCTTTAAGTCACTTTCGTATATATCTTTGATGCATTCTAATGTGTTTCTACATGTTTTTGTGATGCGGCAATGATTTCTTGATCTGGCCATCAGAGAGCCTCATCTAGTAGCTTTACAATTGGTTACTCATCTTTCTAATGATGGGAGAGGTATATTAGATACCATGGGACTCAGAGAGTTACTACATATGCCCCAAATCTAGGAAAACCATGGACTACTAACTATGCTTGCTGAGAGGTTCCATTCAGAGAACAATACCTACAATACCTTTCACCTTCCCATCAGAGAGATCATAGTGACTATCAAGGATGTCTAACACAAACTATGCATCCCATGTAGGGGAGAGCCTATAAGTATATTGATGGTTGCATTATTATTATTGGGATGTATTTGTGTTGTTGAGATACTAATGCTGATACTGATACTGATATTCAATCTTGTATGATGTAGATCTATTTTGATCACTCACCCCTAGATGGGATCACATCGATGTAGAGTGTTTTTGGTGACTTTACCATTATTGATTGTATCATCCTATGGGAGAAGATGATGGACAATAAAAATGATGAGTACCTTATTACCGCATTCTTTATTCTTTGATAAGTCACATCCTGGGAGTGGAAAGGAGTCAAAGAGGATTCTAGTGTGGCTAGGGTAGATTGGTTATGCATTTATTATCTCATCCTCGATGGATGGAATGGGGACCCTATCTCTTGGTAGATATATATCATGAGCTTCACAATATAGTCTATAGGGAGGAGAAGAGTTAGTTAGAAAGGGCCATATTAGCATAGGTATGGGTGTGGGAGCATATTGTTGTGATCCGCTTGAGGGTACAATCGAGACAAAGAGGAAGACCCTATATTTATAGGTATTTAGGATTCATTAAATAGACTCATGTGGGGGATACCCCATATTGGAGGAGGAGATTAGATGACATTCATTTAGTTGTCTAGATGCCATATATTGATTATGAGCATTGGGCTAAGGCCAGGGATGAGTTGTTGATGTAGGACCACCTCAGGTCCTTGGAAATCCCGTGTCACCAAAAACAAGTTTGAGTTTTCTGTGTTGCTCATTTCCTTCTTTGGCCGAGTTGGCTTGGTAGTTGCTCAGTTCCTTCTTTAACCAAGTTGGTCAGTTAATTCCCCAACACTCGGTTATCCTTTCCTAGTGCTTGATTATCCTTGCTTACCAAGTTGTTTGTTCTTGTTTCCTATTGAAGCTGACTTGTGCATTTAATTATGGTCATAGATTTAATATTTGCATCTATCATTGGGAAGCATGTGGACCTAGATCTAGTCATTCCTTCCATTAATGCTGGTGGATCTGAAGGCCAACTTGTTTCAGTAGACTCTTGTATACAATGTAGTTGTTGTTTATCGCTTAGGGAGTCAATTTTTTACTAGTAGTTAGGAGTTAGAAGATTGAAGATCATTTATGAATCCTTGCATGTAGAGGATTGTTGTATTTGAATTGTAATATTTGGCCCTAACTAGGAAGGCCTTACAACTTGGCATGTATGAATCAATTTGATGAATTATATATGATAGTTCTACATTCTTTGTCTCTTTCTGTATTTTGGTTGCTTCCATGGGTTATTCTACAAGGAGGATTGGTTTGGAGTGTTCCTTTGGCCCTCTCTCCCACCCTATCTTGCATCAGATGGTATTAGAGCAAGTTAAGATCTAGATCTAGATTTGCAAATCTAGGTTTGAGGGTTCCTCCTTTTAAAACTCTAGTTGATATTTTTTGTGGGGTATAAGATTGCAATCCGGCCTTCAATTGCAAAGGATTTAAAGATGGTTCATGGGAGGTGAGATGCAGATCTAGGATTAGCAGACATGTTGAGACAACTCGTTGCTAGGTTAGAAGTTGTTGAGACAACTCAGTGTAGAGGAAGACATCTTGAAGATGTTAGTGATGAAGAAATTGAAGAAGAACAAGGTGATGCAGAACCTGCACCTGTGATGGATCAGGGTGAGGAAAGATTATTGAAGGCTTTGACAAATTTGAAGTCTACACCACATTTCAACCCTCCTAAGTATGGTGGAAATTTGGATTCAGATGAGTTGGTGGATTAGATCACTGAGATGGAGAAGTATTGTTATTATGAAAATGTCCTTGAGGAAAAGAAGGTGAAGATTACAAGCACAAAGTTGAAGAGTCATGCATCCTTGTGGTGGGAGCATATGCAATTGGAAAGAAAGAGGAAAGGCAAAGACAAAATCAAGGTATGGAATAAGATGGTAAATAAGTTGAAAGGAAAGTTCTTACCTTGTGATTATCAGATTAACCTAGTTAGGTGAATGCAAAGTTTGACACATAAAGATAGCTTGGTAAAATATTATACTGAGGAATTCTATAGATTAGATATCAGATCTGGACATGATGAAGATGAAGAGGAAACAATTGCTAGGTATCTGTGAATGGGTTGAGAGTTTCCATCCAGGAATATATTAGTTTGGTTAAGTTGGAAAACATTGAAGAAGCCTATCAATTCACCTTGAAAGCCAAGGAGAAATTAAACAAAAGAAATGAGCAAAGACAAAGAGGTAGAGGTGGTAGATTCCCTAGAGGAAGAGGTAGATCTTATGGTGAAAACAATAGATCTGATTTGGAAAATAAAAATTTGGATAAAGGCAAGACTGAGTGGAAAGGTGAAAGTTTAGCTAGAGGAAGAGGCAATAACTACTGAGGTGGTTATAGAAGAGGTGGATTTTGAGGAACTTGTTACAATTATGGAGAAGGACATAGATCATTTGAATGTACACATGCAAGTAAGAAGGTCAGTAGCAGTAGAAATGATTTGGTGCAAGAAGATTCACTTAATGAACCTGAGAAGGAAAAGAACTTGATGGTTGGGAGCGAACTTTGAAGTGAAAGTAATAAGGAAGATCTGGTAAGGAAACATTTGTTCAAGACTATATGTAGAGTTTCTAATGAAGTGTGGAAGGTAATCATTGATAGTGGAAGCTCAGAGAATATGGCATTTGAGGAAATGGTTTTAAAGTTGTAGTTGAAAAGGTTGAAACACCCAAAGCCCTCTCAGATTTCATGTATAAAGGATGACCATACATTATTGGTAATTGAATAATGTTATGTGAATTTGAAAATTGGAAATTACTATGATAAGGTGTTATTTGATATCATGCCTATGGATTGTTGTCATATTTTGTTGGGTAGACCTTGGCAATATGATAGACATGATATATATATATATATATATATATATATGATGGGAGATTACATAAATATACTATTTGGGCTGATAGGAGAAAGAAAAAATTGTTGCCTTTGATTGAAGTACCTATTAGTAGTGTTTGTACATCTGTGAAAGTTTTCTTGATGGGAGGAATAAAGTTTGTTAAAGATTTGAGGAAGAATGATGTATGTTTTATTGTGATTCCTAACAAACTGAGTGGGAAAATAGTGGATAGCATACCTAAAGAGATTGATAAGATACTCACTGGGTATGGAGATATCATTTTTGATAATGTACCTGATGGTTTTCCATCGAAGAGAAGTATTGATCATTGCATGGATCTTATCCCTGGAGCTAGTTTACCGAATAAGGCACCACATCGGTTGACACCTACCGAGAATCAAGAATTTAACCAACAGATTCAAGAATTGTTGCAGAAAGGTTTGATCCAAGAAAGTTTGAGTCCTTGTGTAGTACTAGATGTATTGGCACCTAAGAAGAATGGAGAATGGAGAATGTGTATTGATTCCAGAGCAATCAACAAGATAACAATGAAATATAGGTTTCCTATACCGAGAATGGATGACATAATAGATAGTTTGATTGGAGAAAAGTAATTTACCAAAATTGATTTGAAAACTGGATATCATCAGATCAAAATCAGACAAGGTGATGAGTGGAAGGCTTCTTTTAAGATGAGAGAAGGTTTGTATGAGTGGCTGGTTATGCCTTTTGGTTTAACTAATGCACCAAGTACTTTTATGAAATTGATGAATGAAGTTTTGAAGAATTTTTTTGGTAAATTTGTGATTGTAACTAGATGACATTTTGATATTCAGTAAGACCAAAGAAGAATATTTGTTACATGTTAGACAAGCATTGGAGAGATTGAAAGAATACAAGTTGTTGATTAACTTGAAAAAGTATTCCTTCATGAAAGAGGAGATTGTGTATTTGGGATTTGTGATTTCAGCTGATGGTTTGAAGATGGACCCTAAAAAGGTTGAAGCTATTTTGAATTGGCCTACACCTAAGAATGCTAGTGAGGTAAGATCATTTCATGTTTTAGCAAGTATTTACCGAAAGTTCATTAGGAATTTAAGTTCAATTTGTAATGCTATGAATGAGACTATGAGAGGAGATAAAAGAGAAGTCAAGTGGACACATGGAGCTGATAAAAGTTTTGAGAATTTGAAGAAAAAGGTTGAGAAATTACCTGTGTTAGCATCGCCTGATTTCAATAAGGTATGTCAAGTTGAATGTGATGCAAGTGGTAGTGCAATTGGAGCTATTTTGAGTCAAGAAGGTAAACATGTTTCTTTATTTAGTGAGAAGTTGAATGATGCAAAAATCAAATATTATGTGTATGATCAAAAATTCTATGCTATTGTTCAAGCCCTGAAGAAATGGAGACATTATTTGATACTGAGTGAATTTGTGTTGTATACTGATCATAAGGCTTTACAATATTTGGGTAGTTAGAATAAGTTGAATAAGAGACATATGAAATGGGTTGAGTATTTACAGAGTTATACATTTGTGAGAAAGAATAAAAGTGGAGTCACTAACCGAGTTGCTGATCATTGAGTAGAAGAAGATCTTTGATGACCGAGATGAGAATTGAAGTTCTTGGTTTTGATGACATGAAAATATTGTATGAAATTGATCCTAATTTTTCTGAGTCATGGAGAAAGTGTAGAGCACCTATTCAAGATCGACTGAGTACTAAATGGGAAGATTATTTCATTCAAGAAGGTATGTTGTTTAAAGGTATTTAGTTGTGTATACCTAAAGGATCAATAAGAATTAATTTGATAAAGGAGAAACATAGTAGTGGTTTGGCTGGACATTTTGGTATTGACAAGACATTGAATTTTCTTAAGGAGAAATACTTTTGGCCGCATTTATATAAAGATGTTCAAAAATTTGTGAAAAGTTGTGGAATTTGTCAAGTTACAAAGGGAGTAAGTCAGAATACTAGATTGTATGTACCAATTTTTATTCCTGAGAAACCTTGGATTGATATCAGTATGGATTTTGTTCCTTGCTTACTGAAGACAATGAGAGGTAATGATTCTATATTTGTTGTTGTGGATATATTTTCAAAGATGGAACATTTTATACCCTATAGAAAGACATCAGATGCAGTGCATATAGAAGATATTTTCTTTAAGGAAATTGTTAGATTGCATGGATTACTGAGGAGTATCATCTCTGATCGAGACAATAAATTTTTTGGATACTTTTGGAAGACTCTTTGGAGAAAGTTGGGCACTGAGTTGAGGTATAGCTCTACATTTCATCCATAGATTGATGGACAGACAGAGGTTGTGAATAGAAGTTTGGGTAATCTTTTCAGATGCTTAGTTGGAGATACACCGAGTAATTGGGATTCTTTGTTGGCACAAGAAGAGTTTGCATACAATATTTAGTGAATAGGAGTACTAGAAAGTCACCTTTTGAGATTGTGAATGCCATACAACTGAGAGGTATATCAGATTTGAAGGATATTGCTGGTGAAGAAAAAAAAGTGTTGAAGGAGTAAAGTTTGCTGAGTTCATGAAAACATTGCATAAAGAAGTGAAACATAAGTTGGAGAAAAGTAATAAAAAATACAAAGAAAGAGTAGATAGATCAAGGAGACATACAACTTTTACAGTTGGGGATGAAGTAATGGTTCATTTAAAGAAAGAAAAATTTCCTATTGGAACATATGGAAAGCTAAAAATGAAGAAATTTGGTCCTTGTAGGATATTGAGGAGATTTGACAGTGGAAATGCTTATGAGTTTGAATTACTTGATGACATGGATATATCACCTATATTCAAAATTTTTGATTTATATGAGTATCATGAATTTGATGAAGAAATGACAATATCAAATGATTATCCTAAGAAACAAACATAAGAAGTTGAGTAGATTTTGGAACAAAGAGTTGGTAGAAGGACAAGAGGAAGGCAATACACAGAATATTTGGTAAAGTGGAAGAACATACTTATTAAAGATAGTTCATGGATTTCACAATATGATTTGGATTCAGCTCAGGTTGTACCTGCTACATGATTTAGAGAATTATTTCAAATAACCCTAGGTATTTGATTTAGGAGCACCTCAGGTCCTTGGCAATCCTATGTCACCAAAAACAAGTTTAAGTTTTCTGTATTGCTCAATTCCTTCTTTGACCGAGTTGGCTTAGTAGTTGCTCAGTTCCTTCTTTAACCAAGTTGGTTAGTTAATTCCCTGGTGTTCAGTTATCCTTGCTTACCGAGTTGTTTGTTCTTGTTTCCTGTTGAGGCCAACTTGTGCATTTAATTATGGTCATGGATTTAATGTTGGCATCTATCATTGGGAAGCATGTGGACCTAGATCTGGTCATTCCTTCCATTAATGGTGGATCTTAAGGCCGACTTGTTTTGGTAGCCTCTTGTATATAATGTAGTCATTGGTTGTAGCTTAGGGAGTCAGTTTTTGACTAGCAGTTAGGAGTTAGAAGATTGAAGATCATTTCGAAATCCTTGTATGTGGAGGACTATTGTAATTGAATTGTAATATTTGGCCCTAACCGGGTAGGCCTTACAGCTTGACATGTATGAATCAATTTGATGAATAATATATGATAGCTCTGCATTCTCTATCTCTCTTTATATTTTAGTTGCTTCTATGGGTTTTTATGCAAGGAGGATTGGTTTGGGGTGTGCCTTTGGACCTCTCTCCTACCATGCCTTGTGTCAGTTGCCTTACATGTTCTATAGTAGGCCAGTATTAGGGAGGTACTCTGGCATTGTAGATAATTTTGTTATTACAAGTGTGGCAACATTTTTTTGGGGTACAAGAAATCAGTAACGAGACCAAAAATTATAATTGATACAGAGAGGAGAATGAAATTGGATGGATTCATATGCTTCGGTATGAGATATGTCTTCATGATACACAATAAATCCAACAAATGGTGCTAGATCTTCTCTCTAGGATCAGTAATGCAAGGACTATCTCTGATTAGAGGAGATGGCTATGAGAGAATCCTTACCCTAGGTTTACAAATTTGATAGATCTAGGACCTGAAGGAGGTGGATGAGATATAGGATATGATGTGAGTGAGAGGGATAGAGGGAAGAGAGGAGGCATATGTAGTGGGACTAGGAGCGATGTCCCTTCTAGTAGAAAACCATCTATATGCACCCAAAAATGGTCACCTAGACTTTGGGCCCCATTTATTTGATTTATCAATCTTGAATCAGTTTTATCAATAATCAATATTTTCAACATTATCAATTTCTTGATCAAATCTTAGTTTCGATCATATATTGGATTTTTATCCTTGGATTAACCATTTTATCCTAAGCTTTTATTTACTTAAAAGGAATATTTCCTCCCCTTTTAATAAATAAAAAGTCCCCCCTTTTCTTCTTATCCTATGTTGCACAAATAAAGCATTATTCTTATTTTATAAAAAGAGAAAAAACACTTTTTGTCTTATATGGACACAAAAGTCAACTCTTATTTTCTCATTGGAGGATACTTGTGCACATGGATTGCTCGTCTTTCAAGCTCTACCATTGATTAAGTCTTTTGCCTCTTAATCTCAATGGTCCATTTCACTTCATTTCTTATAAAAGGAGAGCCCTCTCCTTCATTTATATCCATCTCTTTCATGCTATTGTTATACTGCAGGTTTTCTAAGTGCATTTGGAGCTCTTGGAGATCATTGCTACATCAAGCTCTTCTTGGATTTCCTCATTGCTTCATAGTTTAGACTTCATTTCTTGCATTATCATAGCATCCATAGCCTCATTTCATAGCTTAGTTTCTTTTATGCAATAGATAAATTCACATAGCTTAATTAGGAGAGATTGTAACACTTGCAATTTCCTTTTCATAAGTATAAATTTGCATTTTCCTTTCATAGATTAGATTTCCTTTCAAGCATTGCATTGTTATCATTGAGCTTAGCTTGCATCTTTAATCTAGCTTGCATTGCATTTTCATTTGGATTCATTGGAGATATTGGCACTCTTGCCTTTGTCTTCAACCTTGAATCTCTCATTGTATGGTTGACTAGCAAGGTCACAAGTTTGTAGCTCTAGTTGAGAGCAAATTCATCATAGTCTCTTGCAACTCCATGCATAGAGAGCTATGGATCACTTTGTGAGGGCTTATTCTTGAGTTTCCTTACATGTAATAATTCATATAAGTGTGGTCACTTTTACACCATACATTTTTGGCACCCACTGTGGGGAAGAGTAGATAGACTTTATCCTTTAGTTTCTTGCATTTTTATCATTTTTCAGGTTAATTTTTGGATATTCTGCATTCTCTATTTTTCTATCTTAGAGTATCGTGTGACACTTCTCAGGTATATCATACAATAAACCTTATAATACTGGTGCGACACTTCACGCAAAGGAAGAATCACCCGCCAGTACTAAGGTCTATCACCTGGCATTGCGCAAAGTATCGCCCGCATGTTCTGACGTGTATCGCCCAAACTGAGGTATATTGCCCGGGTACAGGAAACTATGTCGTGTGATTCTGGTGAAGTCTAAGGTATATCACCTGTACCTAACAGTGAGCTATTTTTGAACTATTTTTTGTATCTTGCAAGTTTCAGGTTCTTTGCTATCTTTTTGAAATTTTTTGAAAATTTTAACGTTTTCAAATCTGTGCCACTTTGGAAAATGGGCACCCATTTTTTTTGAAATTTTCACAAATGGTATCAAAATTTTAAGTGTGATATATCATTGGAAATTTCTTTCTAAGCTTATCCAACCATGATGGTTTCATTTTTAGATTTTGTCATTTAATCAGTTATTTTTGTAGATTATTTGATTTTTCATGTGCTAACCATTGTTAGATTTTGGATTTTCCTAACCCTTGTTGGTCTATCAAGTTGTTTTGTAGGTGCTCTTGCTTGAAGGAAATTGATATATTGCATGTCAAAGAGGGCTACTAATGGTTTTTGTAGGGCTTCCCTAAGCATAAAAACTAAATCAAGTGCTTGTTTAATTGCTTTCTTTATTGAGTGCGACATATACTAGTTGTTTCATTTCATAGGCACTTAATACCTTGTTGTAGGAATTTTGAGGTGGTAGGAGAGTATGCTCTTCACCCTTGTGTTGAAATAGAAATCTTGACCCATCTTAGAATTTTGAAAGCAAGGGGTAATTGAATTTGCTTGGTGTGCTTGGGAGAAGTTTTTGAGATAGGGGAGTATGCTCTTCACCCTTGAGGTGAACCAAAAACCTTGAACCTCAAAAATCATCCACTCTTTGTTTAGATTTAGAATCCTTTAGTGGGCTTGCTCTTGAGCAATCAAGAGGAAGGACCCAAGTGGGGACAAGCCTTTTGTCGGCTATTCCAACTCACTATAATCTCAAAGCTACCTCAGACACTAAAAACCTTGGTAGACATAACACTTGTCTTCGCTTGGTGTGAGTAGCTCATGGGATTGCGACCATGGGGAAAGCATTGAGCAAGAATGCTTAAGGTACTCTTGAGGCCATGAGGTCCTAGTCCTTTATGAGGAGCAAGAGGGGTGTTATGAACGGAAGCCCTTACTAAGAACCATAGGATTAGAGGCCACCTATTTTAGCCGCTTATCTTCTTAGTGCAAGGATTGATCCAAGTGGACTAACCTGGATCACCCCAAGATACTCACCATATGTGCCCCTTTGGTTGTGTTGTTTGACACTTCCATGACAAAGCCTATATCTCTTGTGGGCAACCACTTGGTGTGAGGCAAGGGGGCATCAAGTTGTAGGCTAAGTTGATAAGTATTGAGCCTTGTCTTGTAGGTAGATATTGCTTGAAGTGTTCTTGAATGTGCTAAACTAGTGTAAACATTCTCAACATACAAACAATCGGTAGCATTCATAGGGTGCAATTTTATTTTTGATATCACAAGTGTTTGTCTTGGCAAGGTTGCTTTTGCCCTTGTTTCAAGTATTTGAAGACATCTTTGATCACCTACTGTTTGCAAACCTGTCCAATTACTATTAAATTTGTGATTGAAATCAGACATTTTCACCCTAAACATTCAGAGAATCCAAAATCAGACCTTAAAAACTTGAAATTTTGCACAAATTGGACAAAAACTGCATCAGCATCGCCTGCTTAAGAGAGAAATATCGCACGATAGTTCACCTAGAACTGTATTGCCTGTTAGTTTTGAGGTATATCACCTATTAGTTTTGAGGTCTATCACCTGGCATCATGCGAAGTATCACCCGATCTTAGGTATATCGCCTGGTTTGCCTGGAGTCTGTCGCCTGGATATTTTCATCAGTATTTTTAGTTTCAGTCATTGAGTTACTTGTAGTACAACTTGGCCTTTGAGTAGGTTATCTGACCCCATTGTTAGAGACCTATTTTGACTGCAAATTTCTGATTTTAGCCTTCTAGGGATCATTTCAATTGATTTATAAGGTTACCTTGAAAATAATTTGCCAAGTTAGAAAGCTATTATTAGTGAAAAGTTTATCTTTAAGATTGTTGATTACATCCTTGGAGAATTCTGATTCTACTATTATCCAAATCATTTTTCGTATATCTCAAATTTGATTTGAATTTTGGCTAAGTCCAACCTCCTGATTCAAAAGTGCAAGGGTATTCACCCTTTGATTTGAAGCACCTCTTTGACAGTGTTGGTGACGCCTTTTATTTTTCTATCTTTTCATCTTCTCTTTGGACAATAGAGAATCTCAATTATCCTAGGTTGGAATTGACACTTTGAGAGATTGGCCCATCATCAAGAATCTCTTTCTTTCATGTCAATTACAATGAGGTACCAAGTCAGTCAAGGGAAGTGACCCCCTGTTGCCTTTAGTCAGTTACCACCAGTTAAGACTCATCAATAGCACAAAGGAAAAGAACCCCTTTTCGATCAATCTCCTAAAAGTGAATCTGAGGTTTGTTTTAATCCAAAAGGTAATCCTAGTGAAGTGACCACCTCTTTAGCACCATTTTCATCAAGTATGGACATGAGTTACACTTTCACTCAATAATAAAGAGAAGCCATGAATCAAACTCTTGAGGATATTTTCCAACGACATGGGAGTACCAGAGTGTATGGTGGTTCTTCTCATGCTAGTCTACCCGGGTCACCCCCCAAAAACACAAGGTATTTTGATGCTCACCAATGAGCTGAAAGACATTATAAACAAACTCAATCAGATCTAGGTCACAACATAAGGACCAAAACAATGAATCTAGTGACCATAACATCAATGTAGCCAACACAATAAGGTATTCAAGACAATCTTCTCCACTTAAAGATACCTCTCGATATGCAAATACAAGGTTGAAAAGCATTGAAAGGGAGAAGCAAGTCTATCTAGATGAACAAGCCACCAAAAAGGAGAAATTCAGACAACTAGAAGAAGAGGAACGTGCATTATTGGACATAAGAAAAAGAGTCACCTAAGAAGAAGATAGGCTCTATACACAACAACTCCAAAATCAACTTAATGGGAGGGGTACCAATAGTGGGACCAACTCACCCCCATCTACCCCTTCACCAAGTCCTAGAAGAAGGTCAAGGATGCCCTCAAGATCCCCAAGTCCTAGAGGTAGAAGGACTTCAAGATATGATCACCATAGGAGACAATTGTCTCCTATACTTTCAAAGCAACCCTCTCAATGAGCACATCATGGCTCACAACATGGAGGAAGTTATGCCGACTTCAATCATTTAGATTTTATGACTATGCAACAAGAACCATCCTTTCAAGCATATGTAGAAAGGTATGTGGAACAAAACAAGGATCAATTCCTAGAAAGTCTCATCAACAAAGGTGCTAAGGTCCCATACAATTTTGATGTGGACCGAAAGGTAAAGAAGCAAGATCCATCAACTAATGAGGTGATCAAACAACTTCAAAGGGATATAGAAAGGATGAGGGCTCCTAAGAGCACATTTAATTTGGATTCCATATGTCCCAACCCAATCGACAAGAGTGTGGTGTTGGTTGAGTTTCCAACCTATGACAAATATGATGGCATTGGTGATCCTCATGACCATGTTAGACAATTTTATATAATGAGCTTTTTTTTTCACCATGAAGACTCCTATTTGATGAGATTATTTCCAAGGAGCCTCAAGGGTCAAGCCATGGAGTGGTTTACTAACCTTACTCCTCCAGTTAAGACATTTAAAGAGCTTGTGG
The DNA here is from genome assembly GCA_027943335.1 of Chamaecyparis obtusa. Taxonomy (NCBI): domain Eukaryota; kingdom Viridiplantae; phylum Streptophyta; class Pinopsida; order Cupressales; family Cupressaceae; genus Chamaecyparis; species Chamaecyparis obtusa. Next base: position 607,366 of record BSBK01002128.1, on the reverse strand, counting down.
AAAGATTTGTCCAACATTTTGCTTACAACTTATCAAGGTCGGTCACCATGCTTGATTTGTGCAAACTCAAGCAGAATCAAGGGGAATCCTTTGTTACCTTTCTACAAAGATGGAGATGTTTGTGCTCGAAATATCCAAGGACAATTCCTGAGGAGGAAAGAATAGACATCATTGTGAGCAATTTAATACCAGAGCTAAGGTATGAGGTCAAGAAGATCCCATTTAATTCTTTTGATACCATGGTGGAAGTGACATGTCACATAGAGGATGTCCTAAAAGAACAAGGAATTTTGGCTAAACCAACTAATAACAACAATGGCCAAAACAACAATAATAATGGTAACAAGGACAAAAAGACCTCCTATTAGAATAAGAATAAGCAAGTGGTCAATGACGGAGTTGTTGACTCATCACAACCTAAGAATGAAGGAGTTCTTAATCTCTCTAATGCAATCCAAGCCATGAAGCTGCAAACATCTTCAGCACAACAGGAGAATAAACCCAAGAATCAAGGGAGACCTAAAATAGAAAAGAGGCAATTTATGAAACTTGGGGACTCCCATGCAGACATTTTCAAGATGTTAATTGCTCATAATTTGGCACAACCTCAAGATCCTACAAAATTTCGCATACCGGATCCTAAGCCTCATTGGTGGGATGAGAAGGCTTTTTGTGTCTTTCACAATGGAATTGGCCACGATATAGAAAATTGTTTTAAACTTAAGCATCTTGTCCAAGACCTTATTGAGAGTGGATGATTACAAGTTGATGGTTTAACCACTAATGTGCATCACAAAGCTTTTAAAGAACCCTTGCCCAAATATGAGAAAGGAGAGAACTCTAACAACAAGAATGGCAAGGCTGCTATCAACTACACCTACACAAATGTTGAAAATGTTATTAATATGCTTGAAGTTGTTGGTGACAATGTCAACATGATGAGAGGGAAAGACCCTTATGGATATGATGTGGATTTAAATCCTATGCTTGATGAAGGACCCGTTGTGGTCCTAAGAGGTCCTCACTCACAAAGGATGTCTCAACCCCTCAATGTTGTCACTAGAAGCCAGTCTCAAGCTCCCATTATTATTAGAGGTCCTAACTCTAGTAAGTCTAAGTAGCCAGTGTCAAAGGGTGTTCTTCAAAAATCTATTGTTGGTCCTGAGTTAAATTATAATCTCGTTGACCAATTACAATGTACACCAGTGCAGATTTCAATCTTTGAGCTTTTGGAATTGTCCCCTAAGCACAAGTGTGTCCTTGAGGATGCCTTGTGAGTGGCTAATGTCTGTAATGATATAGATGTAGATCAATTCCAAAGTATGGTCAACCACTTGGCTAGCCCTCACTACCTTACATTTTTAGAAGAAGATGACAAGTCATTAAGCCACCCACACAACTTGGCCTTTCATATAGAGTTTATGATCCACAAGACCCGTGTCAGGTGCGTGTTGATAGATGGGGGTGCCGGGCTTAATATTTGTTCTTTGAGCTTATTGAAGGCCTTGGGTTATTCAAAAGAAGTCATTGACACAAGGAAGAAAATAACTATCAAGGCTTATGATGAAGCAGAACGTAGTTCTAAAGGATTGGCTCCACCTTGTTGATGTCGGTCCTTTGGCTTACAATATTTTGTTAGGTAGACCATGGATCCATGAGATGCAAGTGGTCCCATCTACTTATCATCAGTGTGTAAAGTTCCCTTACAATGGAATAGAAGTTTGCATACCTGGAGATAGCACACTGTCAGTCAACGCAATTTCAACAGGGTATCACATTCCTTTGAATAGGGAGGCTAACACTTTTGATACTGCATTTGAACAATGCAAGAATAAATTCAAGACCATAGATCTTGGTATGGGGGATTACAAATTGGATTCATTTACAAAATTGCCAATTTCCCCTAGGTCTTATGGAAAACCTTCTCAAGAAATGAAGCCCTCATCTTCGGCCATGACATTGTTTGATAAGTTTGTAGAATCCTCAGTTCTGATTCAAGAAGAAAAAGAAGAGGTTGTCATTAGGGACTGGATTTACTGAGAAGAGAAATACCTACATAATGAGAATTTTGCACCTTCCCCTAGAGCTTATGGGAGAGGGTATACATTGGTCAAGAATATGGGTTATCTAGGACAGGGTCCCCTTAGTCATAGGCTGGATGCTAGGGCTGAACCTCTTAACCATGCCCTTTTTGGATGAAGGAATAAGTCAACAGTTGGCTTAGGTTTTGAAAATAAGAAACAAAAAAGTATCCTTGTCTCAGCTGTGATGGACAGTGACAATGACTCAGACTACACACCTAATCTCTCTAATCAACAAGACATGTCTGATGATTGGGTGCCTTCAAAAAATCTCCTTTGGGGAGATTCACAAGATTTGACAACTGACAGTATGAATGCTAGATTGACAATGGAAAGTGTTGCTATCCTAGCTGCGATGGATAGTAACAATGCTAGTGTTAGAGAAGGGGAAACTCTTCCCAATCTTGAGGTTTCTACATCACAAGGCCCAAATAATGATTCAAAAATAGAATCACATGAGTTTGAATGGGACTCACTTTTAGATGCAACAGTTGATTTGGACATGGATGTTGTCCATACTTATAGTACTCAACCCGATGTGACCAATGAGCCTAGTGTAGGACTAGAGGATTGGACTCCTTGAATTGCCTTAGTGGACGACACTTCGTTTGATAGGACAAATCTTGACTTGGGTATCTTAGGAGGGGACTTGATGAATCCTGATTGTATGGTCACCAGAGATAACACCTTCCACATAAACAATGTTGAACTAGTCATTGACTTACCCCTTGTTCACTATGACCTAATTGATTGGTCTCAGTGACATCAAGAGCCTAAAATCCTCACTTTTCAGAATGACTACGAAATTGCCTACTATCTGAATGCTCTTGAACCTGTAGTCTCTTCCACCAGTGAACCAAAAACAAGTATGACAGAGCCTGATATTAAGTACCCCAGTCTAAAAATAAAAGAAAAAGAAAAAAGGAAAGATGGTTCTGATGGTGAAAACCACTTTGTGGCGGTGTCAGAACCCAAAATAGTAAAAAGAAAAGACGTATCCGAAGGTGAAATTTTTTTTGAGATGCCTAAGGATGGGGTACTTAATAACTTTCCTAGTTACTTCTAGGACAGGTCATCAGTTCTCATTGATCCCACACAACTAGTTGATTTGAATACAGAAGAGGCTCCCCAAATAGTGCACCTGGCTCAGTCTCTATCAGTTGGAGGAAAAGAGGCATATACAAAATTTTTGCAAAGGAAGAAAATCAACTTTGCTTGGACATATTCTGATATGCCAGGGCTTGACACTGATCTTATTATGCATCATCTATCTATAGCTCCAGGAATAAAATCGGTTAAAAAAAAGTTGAGGAAAATGCATCCTCACATAGCTCTTCTTGTTAAAGCTAAATTAGAAAAGCTCTTACGTGCAAGGTTCATTCGAGCTATCAACTATGTTGAGTGGATCTCCAATATTGTTCCAGTTTCAAAACATGATGGGTCCATTCGCATTTGCACAGACTTCAGAGACCTCAACAAAGCATGCCCAAAGGATGACTTTCCACTCGCTAACATAGACATGATAGTGGACATGACCGCGGGTTATGAGATATATTCTTTAATGGATGGGTTTTCTGGATATAACCAAATAAAAATAGCTCCTGAAGATCAAGAGAAAATAGCCTTCACATGTGCATGGGGAACCTATTGTTGGAACATCATGCCATTTGGCCTAAAGAATGCATGAGCAACATACCAGCGAGCTATGACCACAATTTTTCATGATACGATGCATAAGAACATGGAAGATTATGTGGATGATACCTTGGCTAAATCTAGAAAATGGGAAACACACCTTGATGATCTGGAAGTAATTCTAAATCGCATGGCACAATTTTAGCTTAGATTGAATCCAAAAAAGTGTGCATTTGGAGTTGCCTTAGGTAAACTCCTAGGATTCATAATTTCAGCAAAAGGAATAGAGGTTGATCCTGAAAAGGTCCAAGCTATATTAGATATGACACCTCCAAGAAATGTTAGTCAGATGAGAAGTCTTCAGGGATGACTCCAATCTATAAGGAGGTTTACTTCACAACTAGCAGATAGAGCATAGTCATTCAATAAAACATTGCATAAGGGTGCTTCTTGTGTGTGGAATGAGGAATGCCAAAAGAGCCTAGATCAAATTAAACAATACTTGGCTAATCCCCCAATTTTGATGCCACCTATTCTTGGGAAACCACTGATTTTATACATTTCAGCAACAACATCTTCCTTGGGGGCATTGTTGGCTCAATTAGATGATAATGGGAAAGAAAGGGCCATTTACTACATTAGTTGTACTCGAGTATCTTATGAGATCAATTATAATAGCATTGAAAAGTCTTGTTTGGTAGTAGTGTTTTCTTCCCAAAAATTGTGACACTATATGCTTGCTCATACTATACATTTGGTTGCAAAAATTGATCCTCTTAAGTACTTGCTTAGTAAGGCTGCCCTCACGGGTAGGCTTGCCAAGTGGATGATGGTTTTATCTGAATTTGATATAGATTACATTGAAAGAAAGGCCATAAAAGGGTAAGCTATTGCTGACCAATTAGTTGACTTCCCAGTTAAGGATAGTATGCCTATTCAGGTAGAATTCCCAGATGAACACATACTATATATGAATACCCACACATGGAAGATGTTCTTTGATGGTTCCCACATGCAATATGGATCAGGTGCTGGAGTATTATTTGTCTCTCCACATGGGTACACCATTCCAAAGTCTTACAAACTTTTATTCCCATGTACAAATAATATTTGCAAATATGAAGCTTTGACCAATGGATTGAAAATGGCTATAGAATGGAACATAACAGAATTACATGTCTTTGGGGATTCACAGTTAATTATCAACCAAGTCAATGAGGAGTATCAAACCAAGGATGATAAATTAGTACCTTACAAAAAGATGGTTGAATCATTGAGACATTACTTTACATTTGTGACATTTCAATAGATCCCTAGGACAGAGAACAAAGTTGCAGATGCTATGGCCACATTAGCTTCACTCCTTCAATTGGAACAACATGAATCAAGATTTGAATTCCTGGTGGAAGAGCTACACCACCCCATATTTGACTCATCTGAAAGAAATGTCATTTGTACCCTTGTCACTCATGAGTCTTTCCGATATGGTGCTATCTATTCATATCTCCATGATGGCATCATCCCTGACACATTCAACCGTTCTGAATGCCGAAGCCTCATCCATAACGCCTCTCGCCACACCCTTATCTCTGGTGATCTATATAGGAAGGGTTTAGATGGGACACTTCTTAGGTGCTTGGAAAAGGAGGAATCCAACCAAGCATTAGCAGACATCCACGAGGGCATTTGTGGTGGACACTCTAATGGTCTTGCCATGGCCCAAAGGTTGCTTAGGGTGGGGTATTACTGGCCCACAATGCAGATAGATGCAGTAGCTTTCTCTAAGTCTTGTGAGAAATGTCAAAAACATGGAAACCTGATTCATGCTCTAGGTAGGGAGCTAATTCCTTCCATTTCTCATTGCCCATTTCAGTGCTGGGCCTTTGACCTTGTGGGGCAAATTCACCCCAATTCATTAGGTGGGCATAAATTTATCATCATAGCTACTGATTATTTCATGAAATGGGTAGAGGTAGTCCCTCTTTCTGTTGCCTCAGGCAAGACTGTCTCACTATTTATCCTGAATCATATCATTTTCTAGTTTGGAGTGCCTTTTGAGATTATTACTAATAATGGAGGTCAATTCAAGAATAAGGACCTAAATCATTTATGCAAAAAGTTTAAAATCAAACAAAATTGGTCCTCTATCTATTTTCCATAGGGAAATGGACAGGCAGAAGCCTCTAATAAAACCATTCTTAAAATCCTTCATAGAATAGTACACAAGAATGGTAGGGATTGGCACTTACAAATCAATTTGGCATTATGGGCTTATAGAACTAGCATTCATACACCTACAAGAGCTACTCCTTTTTCTCTTACCTATGGCACTGAAGCGGTGTTGCCTTTAGAAGTAGAGATACCTTCACTTAGAGTCTCACTCAAAGGTTTAATTACAGATGAGGATTACCGTGCCATGAGGTTACAAGAACTAGAACTTCTAGATGAGAAGCGTAAGGCTTCCTTTGATCACATGAGAGTATACCAGAAGTGTATGTCCAAAGCATTCAACAAGAAGGTTCGCCCTAGGGAATTTCAGATAGGTGATCTTGTTTTGAGAGAGAACCCTAAGAATCAACAGAATAGAGAACAAAAGGGCAAGTTTGAACCCAATTGGCTTGGACCATACATTATCATAGCGGCTTTTGGTACAGGTGGATATTTACTATCAGATGAAGATGGAGACTAGCTCCTTGAGCCCATCAACATTGTGCACCTCAAGAAGTTTTATCCTTGATGCCTGTTCTGTCTGGGGGCATCTTTTGTATATATTATATTGATCCTAAAAAAATACCAAAAAAATTCATATATGATGCTGAAAAAATCCTAAAAAGCATAAAAAGTCCTGAAAAAAATACAAAAAAATAAAAAAAAATCAAAAATTCAAAAATTCAAAAAAAAAACAAAAACCAGATTCCAAGTGGTGAAAACTTGGAAATAGGTGCTACTTGAGGCCTTTGCACTCATATTTGTTAGCATGCATCCTCGACACTGAGCCTTTCCCCATCATGCCTTGACCTTATTTGACTTGGTTTGGAATTGGTCTTTGTCTTTGTCTAGGGGGCATAACTGTTAGCATAGGTCCTTTAGGTGTGTTTGTCTCTTGGGGCATTTCACAACAGGTGTTTTTTTTCAACACCACCCCAAACAGTGTTTTTCAACACTACCCTTGCATTGAGTGTTTCTTACCACTTATCAGATGTCTTTGCCAATAGTCTAAGTATGATGCGATATTTCTCATTCGCAGATGTGATGATCAGAGTTTGACTCTATGACCAACACACATGCACTTAAACACTCAACTTGCTGAGACTTGCTTGGCTTTATTTTTCTTTGTGTGCTGTCTATGAGGATTTCTTTGATGAGTGGTCTCTCCCTGAGAAGTTTTTGATGATGCATAGCTAGAAGACTGAGGGTATGAGAACATGTTTTATTTCTTTATCTGCTTGTGGGTATATTTCATTGATCCTAACTGTCATGAGCATCTATGTTGGTCTTACTTGACACTACGGATTGACAAGGTATTATCCTTGACTATTTTATGCGAGTGCATGCTTCTAGCTATCCTGACTTTAATGTGTCTTGATACAAGCATAATCCCACCATATCAAATTTAGGTAATCTCACTGTGTTAGTCATCTTGACCTACATGTCTTTGATGCCTAGGTGAGATTCCCACATTTCTATCTGATAAAGATCATATTCATATCCACATAGTCATACTAGTGTGTATTGTATGATCTTATGATGCTACCAATAAAGCTCGATGATGATAATTAGATGTCTATAAGCGTTGTGACCTTGCAAGTCAACCACTTTTCATTGTAGCTTGCATTTTTAGGTTCATGTTAGATTAGTTTTGCACCTTGCATATGGAGAAAGCTCTCCTTTTTTTATCATATGTGGACCTGTCAGTTGACTACGTTCACCTTCCACTTCCTTTTGATCATGTCTTTCACTTCTTGTCTTTCATATCACATCCTTTTCTATTCTTATAGCATTTTGACTTTTTGACCAATTTTCAAAACACCTCAAAATTGCACGAAAATTGCACCCCTAGCTAATTTCGATGTCCTGGATCCATTTTTGAACTTGAAGTCAAAATTTGAGGTCATCTTGATAGTCAAAATTGCATTTCAAAATTATTCTCCCTCTTTTGTGTATTTGACTGACCTTTTGAGGCATAATTTGATTTTCGATGGACTTTCTTCCTTCCATGTCTCTCAAATTTTCTAGTCTTTCATTCACTCTATTTCTAGTCTTCTATTTCTATTCTTCTACTTCCTCACTGGGGCATGTTTTGATTGCCTAATGGTTAACCTATTGACCCTTACCTTCGATTGTGATTTCATTATGATTTGATCATCTTTATCAATTTTCTGCTTCTCCTCTACCTGATTTTGATTTTGATTCCGAGGGGGCAGTACCTATGGGATTCTCATCCTTGATTCTCTTGATTTTTCTGATTCAGACATCTTTTGTGAGCTTTTGCTCAAATTTGAGATTCTTATCTCTTACTTTGAATATGATCCCGAATCGACCTCATGTTCAAAGGCCTTTGTTTATGCTTTATCTGGATGTGATCCCGAATCGACCTCATATTAGAGTTGTTTTGTGATCCCAAATCGATCTCACATTTCAATTCTTCTTTGACTACATGTGTTCCCAAACTGATCACACATTAGTCAAAGAGGAGCAAAAAGTATGCACCCAAAAATGGTCACCTAGACTTTGGGCCCCATTTATTTGATTTATCAATCCTGAATCAATTTTATCAATAATCAATATTTTCAACATTATCAATTTCTTGATCAAATCTTAGTTTTGATCATATATTGGATTTTTATCCTTAGTTTAACCATTTTATCCTTGGATTAACCATTTTATCCTAAGCTTTTATTTACTTAAAAGGAATATTTCCTCCCCTTTTAATAAATAAAAAGTCCCCCCTTTTTTTCTTATCCTATGTTGCACAAATAAAGCATTATTCTTATTTTATAAAAAGAGAAAAAGCACTTTTTGTCTTATATGGACACAAAAGTCACCTCCTATTTTCTCATTGGAGGGTACTTGTGCACATGGATTGCTCATCTTTCAAGCTCCACCATTGATTAAGTCTTTTGCCTCTTAATCTCAATGGTCCATTTCACCTCATTTCTTATAAAAGGAGAGCCCTCTCCTTCATTTATATCCATCTCTTTCATGCTATTGTTATGCTGTAGGTTTTCTAAGTGCATTTGGAGCTTTTGGAGATCATTGCTACATCAAGCTCTTCTTGGATTTCCTCATTGCTTCATAGTTTAGACTTCATTTCTTGCATTATCATAGCATCCATAGCCTCATTTCATAGCTTAGTTTCTTTTATGCAATAGATAACTTCACATAGCTTAATTAGGAGAGATTGTAACACTTGCAATTTCCTTTTCATAAGTATAAGTTTGCATTTTCCTTTCATAGATTAGATTTCCTTTCAAGCATTGCATTGTTATCATTGAGCTTAGCTTGCATCTTTAATCTAGCTTGCATTGCATTTTCATTTGGATTCATTGGAGATATTGGCACTCTTGCCCTTGTCTTCAACCTTGAATCTCTCATTGTATGGTTGACTAGCAAGGTCACAAGTTTGTAGCTCTAGCTAAGAGCAAATTCATCATAGTCCCTTGCAACTCCATGCATAGAGAGCTATGGATCACTTTGTGAGGGCTTATTCTTGAGTTTCCTTACATGTAATGATTCATAGAAGTGTGGTCACTTTTACACCATACACCATCCACCCGATCTAGGTCAAGAGGCATGAAAATAGCTATGGACATTGATGGGCCAGAGGAGTGGTTAGTGAGACGAACATGGGTGGATATGGGGACCAGGTAGAGGATAGACCTATAACATAGCTAGAGAAGATGACACCAGAGGATGATGAATTGGATCAGAGGGTCACCTCATTAGAGGTTGAGGTACAGCATGCCTGGATTTCCATAGTTATGAGGGGAAAATAGCTACAAGATGAGAGAGCATGAAAAGATGTACAGGTCTAGGAGATGAGATAGGAGAGGGACCACAAAAAATAGGAGGCACAATGACACAAGACCAGAGTGACTTATTATTATGTAGCCTACATAGCCATGGTCCCTGAGGGTCATAGAGTAACATAATAATTGTAGTGTGTGAGTAGATCAGAGGGTGCAGTATAGACACTAGATAAGGCCCAGGCTCCTCCACCCACTCCACCTACTCAAGAGGGTGGAGGCCAGTCTTAGATTGTATTAAGGCTCCATTAGACATTTTGTTTGAGATTTTGATCTCATTATTGTACTTAGACTGATCTATTTTTGATATATATGAGATACTTGGTTCGGAAAATATTTTGTGTACTTGTCCCAATTCTTTTTATGCTCATGGATATATCTTTACTTTCAGTACTTCTATTGCATATGATATTGATTATGTACTCATGTCTTTTTCTTTATTCCTTTGAAATGTGATGCTCTCATAATTGTTGATTCTTTATGCTTTGATATGTATGTTATACACTTCATGATTTGAAACTTAACACTTTGAATAGATTAGATATGATGATATGATTAACCCCTTGAGATGACAGGAAAGAGAGAAAGAGTGAAAGATCAAAGAGATGATAAAGATATGATCGAGAGGGAAGAAGAAGATACACAATCGAGCACAACTGACTATCCATCCAAAATGATGAAAGAGACTCTCTACTAACTTAAATTAAAACTAAAATGCACCCTAAAAATGGAAACTACTATGAAGATTCAAAGTGTAATTTGAAAGGGTCAATAGGTCCTTGTTTTTATCATCGAGCCTTATTAAGGGACATCTCAAGATCATACAACCATCACTAGGGAAAATGCAACTACAAAGGTATGAATATGATCTATATTAGATAGAATTTAGAAAATACAATGTAATCATTGAGACATAAGTGGTGAGATGACCTGAACATAGTTTCCAAGTTAATGTTGCAAGATTATACTAGCATCAAGGCATAAGTGCCAAAATAACCACGAGTACGGTCTTGCATGAGAAGAAACAATGTAATGTTAGAATAACTAAGAGGGGGGTGAATCAGTTATCTAGAATCCCACAATTCAAAATGTATAATCCAAAACAATTCTACTACTTCTGCTACTCGGTAAACATAAAATACTTTCACTGTCTATGTTTTTACCGATTGTCAGTCTAAACTTTATAATAGTTACTAATTAAATCTAACATGTAATATGCAAAGTATGATAACAAACAAATATCATAATCAACACATAACATACGAGATTTAACGTGGAAACTCTGTGAAGGGAAAAACCACTTGGGACCGGCAACCCAAAACTTTTCACTCTTCTGAAGTGAGGTCAATGAAGACCCAACCTTGTTAAAGGTTACAAACACACTATTAGGTGTGACCTTGTTAGAGGATTTTAGACTAGAAGTTATCATCCAACCAGCAGTCACTCTAGGGTTGACATGATAACAATGTTCACTCTATGAATGAAACATCAAAAGACTTTCATAGTCCACTCGGTTAAGAGATTTGACTGTGTACAATGGTTAAATATGTAACAGTAGATGATCTACCTTAAAACAACTTCAATTTGTAGTTTACAGATCAATGTTTAGCCCATTCAAATATTTCTAATCAATATAACACTTCAGATTCAATACTATATCAACTTATTGTCCGTTAGTAATTACTCTTTGTAGCTCGGTAATTGCTCTGTAGCTTGGTTCTTATTAACCAGTATGATCAGAATGCATGAAAACTTCTCCACACAATAATTTTATAGTATCTTCTTCTTTCGACTCTCTTCAATAATGAAACCAATGTCTCTTATATAGACGAGTAAATCATTTTCTTTTCCTCCATCAGATTTTTCCGCTTAATCATATTCATAGATTTTGCCACTTTAAGCTTCCTCAGCTGATGTGTCAGTAATACATTTCAATCTACTCCATTAGATCCTTTTTTATTTATGTTAGCCATCGATCTTCATAACAATCCTTATTTGTTACCTCGATTTCATATACTTTACAGCTCATCACCTTATCAGCGAAACTAGTAATTTAATTCCTTTTTGTTTTTCTTAGTTAACAAAGAAATGTGTTGGTGAACACAAGCTCAGTTAATACTACACTCGGTATACACTACATTGCATCGGTGTATACTAAAATGCTCTATTTACTGACAACACTGCTTTGTGTCTTTCAGCTCTATTCTTCATCATAGATGAATGCAACATAATAAAGTCAATTTCATCAAGTCATAGAATCATCAACAAGTTACTTAGTGTATTCCTTATCCTCATCTATCATATACATCTTCCTCATGTAGATATTTATGTTCTTCATCTCTTTCACCTTCCATTAGATGTGTCAGTATAGTAACTTACAAGATAAGTATTGTCAATCTAGTTCACATCAATGAAAACATAATACCAATTTAATCATCTTGCATATCTAATCATCAACTCCTCAGTAATCTTAAATTATAGATTCTTCATTCAAGTTCTAAATCAGTTGTAGTTCATCAATCTCTCCCTTTGGCATTGATGGCAACTCAAGTAATATGAAATGTACCATACACATACCAAACATGTATTCTACAACTTTGTGATAAAATGCTTTGTTAAGCTCATACGACATTAATATGTTTAATCACTACATTACTAAACAATAGTACAAAATACAGCTTTGTCATTCTGTAGATATAACCTTTTCAGTTCTCAAGTTCCTTTTAGATTATCTCTCCCTTAGATAGTTCTCATCGGTGCATATCTCCTTTCCCTTTTCATATTATTTATCTCTCCCTTTGACAACAATGCCAAAGAAACAAATAAACAATAAGCTCTGTAGTAGCTAAGTAATTCTCTGTTGTCCATTACTTCCTCTATATCTTAGTATACTGATATCCCAATCTGTTTCATTTCTTCAAACTTAATCACAACCTTGAACAAAATCCAAAGTGTGAACTATGCTGCATCAACATGAATGATCTTCTGATAAGATTAGGCTAATGCAACATCCAGATCACATTAGTGGCCGATAGACAAGGGATAGACCCCAAATCTATTCCTTAAATATTCAAATGTGTCCTTCGGTAGAGGCTTTGTAAAAATATCTGCAAGTTGTTCTTTAGATGTAACAAATTCTACCTTCACTTGCTTCTCTTGCACTTGTTCTCTTAAGTAGTGATACTTAATTGATATATGCTTTGTCTTAGAGTGCATCACATGATTCTTTGAAATATTAATAGCACTTGTGTTGTCACAGTATATGATCACTAGGTCAATGATTACCTCATTCATTCCTTCCAACACTTGCTTGATATATGCAATTTTTGAGCAATTAGTAGCAGTAGAAACATACTCTGCTTCAGTTGTAGAATGAGAAATACAAGCTTGCTTTTTACTTGTCTAGGTTACAAGTCTTTCACCAAAGAAAAATGCTCCTTTGGTGGTACTTTTTTTGTCATCCACATTTCTAGCCCAATCAGCATTGATATAAACCTTCAACTCAAACTTACCTTCCTTAGGATACCATAATCTATAATCTTCTATCTTTTTTAGATATCTTAAGATCCTTTTAGTAGCAATCATGTGTGATTCTCTAGGATTAGCAAAATATCTAGCAACAATTCCCATAACATGTGCTATATCTGGTCTACTATGAACTACATACATGAGCTTACCAATCATGGATCAGTAAAGTGTCTAGTTTACCTCTGTAGTTTCATCTTCCTTGGTCAATTTACTTCCAGTAGCCATCAGTGTTCCCATAGGTTTAGCATCTTCCATGCCAAATGTTTTCAAGACTTCCTTTATGTACTTGGATTGTGTGATGAATATTCCATCACTCTACTAAATCACTTGTAATTTGAGAAAGAATTTAATCTCTTTGAACATAGACATTTCAAACTCATTCCTCATGTCATCAACAAAACATTTACATACATGATCTTGACCTCCAAAAATAATATCATCAACAAAAATTTCAGCAATAATAATAGTGTCATCAGTATCACCTTTCATGTACAAATTGCTATTCTCACTAGTTCTTACAAATCCAATACTTAACAAGTAAGTATGCAGTCTTTCATACCGTGCTCTCGGTGCTTGCTTCAAACCATATAAAGCTTTGTGTAATCTACATGCCATGTTTCTATTGTTTGGATCAACGAATCCTTTAGGTTGTTTTATGTAGACCTCTTCTTCAAGTATACCATTCAAAAATGTTGATTTCACATCCATTTGATAAACCTTAAATTTCTTGTGTGCAACATATGCAAGTAGCATTTTAACTCCTTATAATCTAGCAATAGGTGCAAATTTCTCACAATAATCAATGCCTTCTTCCTATGCATATCACTTGCATACCAATCTCACTTTATTTCTTGTCACTTCACCATTTTCATTCAGTTTATTTCTGAATATCCATTCAGTACCGATAACATTCTTATCTTTAGGTCAAGGTACTAAGGACCAAGTTTTGTTTTTCTCTATTTGTTCTATTTCCTCCTTCATTGCATTAACCCATTCTTCATTTTCTAATGCAACTTTCACATCTTTGGTTCAAATTCACAAACTAGACATGTAACTTGTCGTGTTTTGCTTCTTGTCTGCATTCCAGCTTGTCTATTTCCAATAATTTGTGTCTCAGGATGATGTCTTCTAACAAAACTAGCCAATACTTGGTTTCTTCTTTCTTGTTCATCCTATTTAGGTTCATGTTCTTGCCCGGTAGCACCATCTTGTTCATCGGTTTCCCTTTCTTATTCCTCGGGGTTATTTTCCTGCCAATCGGTTATCATAGGTTGCGACTTTGGTAGATAGTCAGGAAGTTCAATGTAAGTGAATCTACCATAGTCTTCTGGTTCCTTTCTTTCTTCTATGTTCTTGTCATCAAACTCATCAACACATACATTAGTACTTTCAATCATCTTATTTGTAACCTTATTCAGACATTTGTATGCTTTACTCTTAGTAGAATATCCTAAGAATATTCCTTCATCACCTTTAGAATCAAATTTTCAATTTTTCTCATCTTTCAGAATAAAACATTTGCTTCCAAAAATCTTGAAATAAATTACAGTAGGTTTGTGTCCAAACCATAGCTCATAAGGTGTCTGGTTGGTGTCCTTCTTCAGTTGTACTCGGTTAAGCACATATACAGCTTTGCTGACAGCTTCCCTCTAATATGTCTGAGCAACATTCTTTTGTATCATCAGTGTTCTAGCATACTCAATGATTGACCTATTCCTTCTTTCAGCAATCCCACTCTACTGAGGTGTTCTCAGTGCAGAGACTTGTTGCTTAATACCATTCTCATTATAGAAATTAGTAAATTCATCAGAGATAAATTCACCTCCTATATCAGATCTTAAGCATTTAATTTCTTTTCCAGTCTCTTTTTCTACCTTCGCCTTATACCATTTAAACATCTTAAAAGCTTTAGATTTCTCTTTCAGGAACATAACAGTCATCAGTCTAGTGTAGTCATCAACAAAAATAATAAAGTATCTATCACCATAATAGCTCTGAGTTCTCATAGGACCACATAGGTCAGTATGAACCAACTCAAGTATCTTATTTGTTGAGTAGTCTTTGCTCTTAAAACTAGACTTAGTCATCTTACCTTTCTAACATTCATGGCACATAGCATGATCCAATTTTGACAAGTTAGGCAACCCTCTAACTCTTTTCTTCTTACTAATCTTGATCATGTTATCAAAATTCACATGAGATAACCTCTTATGCCACACCCATGCATCTTCATCCTTCATTAATAAACAAGAAGACTGATCAATATCAAGATAAAATAGATTACCTTTGGATTGTGTACCAGTTCTGACAAGTCCTCCTTCGTTATCATAGATTCTTACCTTTCTACTCTCAAAAGCACATCGGTGGCCTGATTTATTTAGCTATGCGACACTTAAAAAATTCTAGTTCAATCCATCTACCCAATATGTATTTTCACATTTTATTCTATCATTAATCATCAGTGAACCTTTACCTCTCACCATACAAGGTGCATCATTTCCCATTCTAACAAATCCACCATCATATTCATCTAGTAGATCAAATTTCTCTATATCACTAGTCATATGATGTATACAGCCATTGTCTATGATCCATGTGTCATTTCTACTTACTTTATAGATCAGTGTTGTTTCTTCATGTTTATCTTCTTCCTCTAAATCATCTTTCATAGCAATAAATACTACTTCTACATCATCATCAGTGTCAGATTTAGATTCAAATTCCTCGGCTATGTAAGATACCTTTTTCCCTTTGTCATAGCTATCTCGATTGTCTCTGTTGTTGTGGCATTGGCCTTTTTTGACTCTTCTCCCATAGCTTCCTTCGGATCGGTCTTTGGATGTATCATCTTCTTTCTTATTCAAACATCTTGCAGCGATGTGGCCAACTTCTTTAAAATTAAAACATGCTAGAGGTAACTTGCCTCTATACCTTCCCTTACCTTTGGGCAATCTTCTGGACATAAGAGCTTCAAGCTCATTAAGTTCATCATCGGTATTACTATAACTATCATTATTCTTATCATTCCTGCTACTAGACTTACCAATCTTCAAAGAAGTCATGAAAGTGGATTCAACAAAAGGTACAACACTATTGTCAAAGTTATTCAATTCAAAGGTTGTAAGCTTACTGATCAAAGTGTCAAGGGTGAGGTTGGATGTAGGCCTTGTTTCATGAATTACAAAGATCCTAATCGCATAAACTAGTAGCAAAGTCATGAGAATCTTTCTTATTACTGTTTCATCGTCAATAATTCCACTTGATGCTCTAATAGCATGTACTACCTCTTTTAGTCTATTTGTATATTGCACAATATTTTCACCTTCTTTCATCTTCATATCATCAAATCAACCTCTTAGGCTTTTTGCTCTGGCTCTCTTAACATTCACATCTCCACTGTATATTAGAGTCAGCTTGTCCCACATCTTCTTAGCTATATCATAATCCTTGATGTCTTCAAATTTGGCATCGGTACAGGCAGTAGAAAGGTCCATCATGGTAATATTGTGTTCATGCCTATCCTTTAGTTGATCAAGGGTTAAGGGACCTGGTGTCGATTCAATTTAGCCATTCT
Source organism: Chamaecyparis obtusa (assembly GCA_027943335.1). Classification (NCBI taxonomy): domain Eukaryota; kingdom Viridiplantae; phylum Streptophyta; class Pinopsida; order Cupressales; family Cupressaceae; genus Chamaecyparis; species Chamaecyparis obtusa. The sequence continues at coordinate 590,522 of BSBK01002128.1, read as the reverse complement.
CCATTAGTTCTAGTGCAAAATTCCCAATTCTAGATATGTGCAACTTCATCCGGCTTTGCCATACTATGAAATTATCTTTGTTCAGCTTTGGCACTTCCCTCTTATACATCTTGAGACCTTTTTGCTGGAGTCCTTAAAACTCTATTCTAAGCAACCATTTCTCTTATACCAATTTTTAGAATAACTGAGAGGGGGGTGAATCAGTTATCCAGAATCCCACAATTCAAAATGTATAATCCAAAACAATTCTACTACTTCTGCTACTTGGTAAACATAAAATACTTTCACTATCTATTTTTTAACCGATTGTCAGTCTAAACTTTATAATAGTTACCGATTAAATCTAACATGTAATATGCAAAGTATGATAACAAAACAAATATCAAAATCAACACATAACACAAGAGATTTAACGTGGAAACCCTATGAAGGGAAAAACCACCTGGGACCGGCAACCCAAAATTGTTCACTCTTCTGAAGTGAGGTCGGTGAAGACCCAACCCTGTTAAAGGTTACAAACACACTATTAGGTGTGACCTTGTTAGAGGATTTTAGACTAGAAGTTATCGTCCAACCAGCAGTCACTCTGGGGTTGACAGGATAACAATGTTCACTCTATGAATGAAACATCAAAAGACTTTCATAGTCCACTCGATTAAGAGATTTGACTGTGTACAATGGTTAAATATGTAACAGTAGATGATTTGCCTTAAAACAACTTCAATTTGTAGTTTATAGATCAATGTTCAACTCATTCAAATATTTCTGATCAATATAACACTTCAGATTCAATACTATATCAACTTACTGTCCGTTGGTAATTACTCTCTGTAGCTCGGTAATTGTTCTACAGCTCAGTTCTTATTAACCAGCATTATCAGAATGCATGAAAAATTCTCCACGCAATAATTCTGTAGTATCTTCTTCTTCCAGCTCTTTTCAATAATGAAACCAATTCCTCTTATATAGATGAGTAAATCATTTTCTTTTCCTCCATCAGATTTTGCCACTTAATCATATTCATAGATTTTGCCACTTTAAGCTTCCTCGGCTGATGTGTTAGTAACACGTTTCAATATACTCCATTAGATCCTTTTTTATTTATGTTAGCCATCAATCTTCATAACAAACCTTATCTATTACCTCGATTTCATACACTTTACAGCTCATCACGTTATCAGCTAAAGTAGTCATTTAATTCCTTTCTATTTTGCTCGGTTAACAAAGAAATGCATCGGTGAACACAAGCTCGGTTAATACTGTGCTCAGTATACACTACATTGTGTTGATATATACTAAAATGCTCTATTTACCGACAAAACTACTTTGTATCTTTCAGCTCTATTCTTCATCATAGATGAATGCAACATAATAAAGTCAATTTCATCGAGTCATAGACTCATCAACAAGTTACTTAGTGTATTCCTTATCCTCATCTATCATATGCATCTTCCTCATGTAGATATTTTTGTTCTTCATCTCTTTTACCTTCCATTAGATGTGTCGGTATAGTAACTTACAAGATAAGTATTGTCAAGCTAGTTGAAATCAATGAAAACATAATACTGATTCATCATGTAATAGTCCTAGGATCATCAAAATGATACCCATAGGTAGAAATCAAAGAAAACATGTTTCATGCCACCATTTCTCTAGTCATGACATCCCAGAGAGACTAAGGAGGGAACACTAAGTGAAAATAACTCATCAATCAACACAAAAATAAAATACGTCATAACATGTGTCTGTTTTTTTAGTTTAAGCGCAATGTTAAAAAGAAAAAAGATAATCAATGATTCGCTAGGACTCATGCTCATAGGTGAGAAATATTGCACAATCCTAGACTGCAAACAAAGAATTGACTCAAAATAGCATATCTGATAAGTGTTAAGAAACACTCGATTTGAAAGGAAGTCTTGAGAAACACTTTTTGGGGTGAGCCACTTAGAGACACCATAATACACCAAAGGAGGATATAGTTTATGCCTCCTAGCCCTAGATAAAGACTAATTTCGGACCAAGGAGATGGAAGATGGGAGTCGAAAGGGGTTGGAGCACAAAGTAGCAAACTGATAGATATAAGCGCATGGGTTTGAAGTAGCACCTATTTCTAGGTTTTCACTACTTTGAAGGACTATTTTTGCTACCATGATGCATGTTTCCAAGTTTTTGCCAAGGTACTTTTTTCTCTTTTCTGATTTTTTTTTTTTGTGTTGATGCATCAAAGCACCTGTATGCCAGGTTTTCACTAAGATGATGATTTTTTCAAGACTTTTTTCTTCTTTTTAGGATTTTTCCAAGATCATATATCAATTTTAAGGATTTTTTTAGAATATTTTATGATTTTAAAGATTTTTTCAGGATCATATACGCTTTTAAAGATATTTTTAGGACATTAAGATATGTACAAAGCTTTGGAGCATCATGTGTAGAACTTCTTTAGATGAAGGATGTTGACATGTTTAGGGAGATTCTCCCCCTTAGATGTAGAAAGATGATAAGCACCAGATCCAAAGACAATAATAACTATATAGGAGCCCAACCAATTCAGTTCAAACTTCCCTTTTTGTGCTCTATTCTACGAATTTTTGGGATTCTCTCTCAAGATGAGATCTCCAACCTAAAATTCTCTTGAATTAACCTTTTTGTTATATCTTTGTGACATCCTTTTCTTATATAGTCTCACGTGATCAAACACAACTCTCCTACTGTCATCTAGAAGTTCTAGCTCTTGTATGCGCATGATTTTGTAGTCATCATCTATGATAAGGCTCATCAATAAAACTCTTAGGGAAGGTATCTCAACCTAAAGAGGTAAGACAAATTTAGATCCATAAACAAGTGAAAAGGGTTTCGCTTGAGTAGGTGTGAAAACTCTAGTTCTATAGGCCCATAATGCAAGATTGATTTGTAAGTACCAGTCTCTTCCTGTCTTGTTCACTGTCTTGTGTAAGATTTTTAGCAATGTCTTATTAGAAGCTTCAGCCTAGCCCTTACCTTGAGGGTAGTAGATTGAAGACTAGTGTTGTTTAATCTTGAATCATTTACATAAATACTTGAGATCTTTTTTTTGAATTGTCCTCAATTATTAGTAACTATGGAGGAAAGTATGTCATAGTGACAGATGATATAATTTAGTATGAACAAAGACACTTGTTTCCTAGTAGAAAATGAAAGAGAAACAAACTCAACCTATTTTGTAAAATACTCTATTGTAGTGATGATGAACTTGTCTCCACTAGATGAGTTAGGATATATTTGACCCGCAAGATCAAAAGCCCACTATTGAAAAGGCCAATGTGTAATAGATGGAATGAGTTCCTTACCTGGAACATGGATCAAATTTATGTGGATCTGGCACTTCTTACAAGCCTTAGTATAGAACACACCATCTATCTTCATAGTGGACCAATAGTAACCAGTCCTCAATAGTTTTCAAGCTAGCACGAGACCGTTAGAGGGATACCCACATATGCCATCATGGACTTCAACTAACACACATTCAAATTCATCTTTCTCTAGATACCTAAGAAGTGTTTCATCTAGAACCCTCCTAAACAAGTCATCAGAGATGATGGTATAAAGGGAAGAATTATGAATGAGCTATCATTTCTCATTGCTAGATAGGTTATCAGGAATTATTTGGTCATGTAGGCAAGAATAAATTTTAGCATAGTGAGAAGAATCATGACCAATCACGATACATATGACATGGTTATCAGTGAAATCATAGGTAGGATCATGGTTATATAGGAATTTAAATGTGGAATCATGTTCTTTCAATTGTAAGATAGAAGCTAGAGTAGCCATAACATCAGCTAGCCTATTTTTAGCTCTAGGGATCTGTTGGAATGTGATAAAGGTAAAGTAACTCTTGAGATCATCAATCATCTTCTTGTAAGGAATCAAGTTTTCATCTTTAGTTTGATAGTCATTATTAGTTTGATTGATGATAAGCTGAGAGTCTCCAAAAATATGTAGTTCAATGATCCTCCATTCTATAGGTAGTTTAATTTCATTTGTCAATGCCTTATATTTTTCTATTTTGTTTGTGCAAGGAAATAACAACTTGTATGCCTTTGGAATAGTATAACCATGAGGTGTGACAAACAAAATACCATCTCCAACACCATTATGTGTGTGAGATTCATCAAAGAAAATATTCCATGTTCACTCAGTCACAAACATAATGGATGAGTTAGGAAATTCAATCTGCATAGGAGTATCATCTTGTAGAGGAAATTTATCTAGTTGATCAACAATTTCCCATCCTTTTATGGCCTTACGATCAATGTACTCAATGCAAAATTTAGAGAGAATCATCATCCATTTAGCTAGTCAACCAGTAAGAGTATCTTTACTTAGTAAGTATTTCAAAGGATCAATTTTTTCTACGAGCTATGTAGTATGTGCTAGCATATAATGTCTGAGTTTTTAAGATGCAAACACCACTGCGAGGCTGGCTTTTTCAATTTTGTTGTAATTGATCTCATAAGATACTAATGTTCTTCTGATGTAGTATATATCTCTTTCTTTCCCATGTTCATCTTTTTGTGCCAATAATGCCCCCAAGGATGTATCTTTAGATAAGATATAAAAAATAAGAGGTTTTCCTAGGATAGAAGACATCAAGATTGGAGGTTTAGCTAAATATTCCTTGATTTGTTTGAGATTTTTCTCACATTCCTCATTCCATGTACATGTAGCTCCTTTATGTAGATTCTTATTTAAAGGTTGAGCTCTATTAGCAAGTTGAGATATGGACCTACTGATGGATTGAAGGAACCCTTGCAGACTCCTTAGTTGACTTATGTTTTTGGGAGGTGGCATTTCTATTATAGCTTGGACCTTTTCGGGTTCAACCTTAATTCCTTTAGCTGAAATGATGTATCCAAGTAGTTTTCTTGAGGTGACTCCAAAAGAACATTTCTTAGGATTTAATCTGAGTTGAAATTGTTCCATCCTATCTAAGATCAAACTCAAATCTTCAAGATGCATATTCCTTTTCTTAGACTTTTCCAAGGTATCATCCACATAATCTTCCATATTTCTATGCATCATGTCATGAAAGATGGTGGTCATAGCTCTTTGATAGGTAGCTCCAACATTTTTTAGTCCAAATAGTATGATGTTCCAAAAAAAGGTTCCCCATGCACATGTGAAGGCAATCTTTTCTTGATCTTTAAGAACTATTTTGATTTGATTATATCTTGAGAAACCATCCATGAGAGAGTACATTTCATAGCTCACAGTCATATCAACTATCATGTCTATGTTTGGAAGTGTAAATTCATCCTTTGGGAAATCTTCATTAAAATCTCATAAATATATACATACAAGAATGGATTTGTCATGTTTAGATAGAGGTAAAATATTTGAGATTCATTTTGTATAATCTATAGCTTGTATGAATCCAACAATTAAGAGTTTTTCTAATTTAGCTTTGACCAAGAGAGCTATGTGTGGATGCATCTTTCATAATTTTTGTTTGATTGGCTTAACACCAAAAGATATGGAGAGATGATGCATAATTAGATTAGTTTCCATCCCTGGCATCTCTGCATATGTCCAAAAAAAGTTGATTTTCTTTTCTCTAAAGAACTAAGTGAACTATTATTTTTCATCTACTAATGGAGATTTAGATAAATGAATGATCTGAGGTGCTTCAGTCATCCGAAGATTTATAGTTTGTGTTGGATCTATCAAGAGAGAAGATCTATCCTAAAAATAACTAGGCAGATTACCAAGTACCTCATCATCGAGAACCTCAAAGAGGTTTTCGCCCTTAGATACATCTCTTATTTTTACCTTTTTGGGCTCTGACACCGCCACAAAGTGATTTTCACCATCAAAGTGCCCATTCTTTTTCAAATTTCTCTTTATTTTGTGAATAAGGTACTTGATTTTTGTCTCATTCATGTTTTTTGTTGGTTCACTAGTGGAAGAAACTATGGGCTCAATAGCATTAAGGTAGTAGACAATTTCATAGTCATTTTGGAAAGAGGGTAATATAAACTATTGGTTCTATTGTGACCAATCAATAAGGTCAGGGTACATGAGTGGGAGGGAAGTGATAGGTTCTAAAGCATTGACATGGGGGAATTCATCTCCAATGAGAATATATTCAGGATCTATAAGGTTTCCCTCAAAATTACCTAGATCTATTTGATTCCTAACATGGTGAGCTTGATTAATGAAAGTAAAATGTAAGTTTGATTCATTAGGACCTACAGGTGACTCATCTACCACTTCGGTTTAGTTAGCATAAGTATGCACCAAATATATTCCCAATTATGTTGACTCAAATGAGAGAGAATCCTATTCATATTCTTGTGAGTCAGTATTATTTTCTCTTTGAAATAATCATGTCATGTTCTTACAGATGCATTCTCTATTAGGATCTTCAACATATGACTTGTCGTTTTGGTGAGATGTAGAAGATTCATCATCATGTTCTAGTGGGGATCCTTCTTCATTCCAAAGAATGGAAGTAGAGGGAAAATTTTTTTCCTCATTTTGGTCAAAAGTGTGAGTAGGCACAATTTCTTCTTTAGATTCACTATTATCAGGAGATGGGTCAAAAAATGGTTGCACATTAGAATATCCCAATCTAGTCTTATCCTTATATTTTCTTCCATTTGTATGATTTATAGGTTTAATAAGAGCATTTTTCTTACCACTCAAAGGAATATGACTTGGTTAACCGATCCTAGCTAGAAACTCATAGCCTTTTCTGTATCTTTTAGGAGAAACTAAAACAAGAAGAACAACTTCTTTAGATTATTTTCCTCTATAGACCCATTCTCTAATAGCTTTCTCTTCTCTTTCATCTTTTAGGGGTACCGAGGACTGGACAAAGATGCCATAACATATCATATCTGAGGATGAAGGCTTCTTATCCTTTGAAGGTTTTCCATAAGATCAAGGGGAAACTGTGAGTGTAACAATATAATCTAGTCAATATTTCCCCATCCCAAGGTTCAACATTTTCAAAATTTTCTCACAATTAGCAAGAGTAGTCTTAGTCTCATTAGCAACTCTATTGTGGGGTACTAAGGGTTTAGTCGTAAGTGCATTGATAGACATAGAATTATCCCCTGGAATGGAAATCTTTGTGTCATTGAAAGGAAACTTTATGCACTGATGGTAGGTAGAGGGAATTTATTATATATCATAGATCCAAGGTCTCTTTAACAATATGTTGTAAGCAAGAGGGATATGAAGAACTTGAAAGACCACATCTTTTTCAACTAGACCAACCTGAATACGTAGGATAATCAATCACTTGGAAGACCTTTCAACTTTTTCATAAGCTCTAGTACTAATCTTTTTCCTTGAATCAATGGTGAACTCTAACAATCCCAACTACTTAATTACATTGAAAGAGAAAATATTTAACTCAATGCCATTATCTATCAACATGAGTTTGAATCGGGTTTGATAGATTTGGATTTCAATATGTAAGGCAAGGTTATGTGGGTGGCTTAAAGACTTTTCATCTTCCTTAGAAAATGAAAGGTAATGTGGTGTAGCAATGTGATTAATCATGGTCTAAAATTGATCAGTATCAATGTTTTAGGGGACACTTGGTGTGTGCAAAGCTCTTTCTAAGATCTCCTTATGCGTAGGCAATAAATCGAGAAACTCAAAGATTGAAATCTAGGCTAGAGTATGCTGAAGTTGATCTACTAGATTATAGTTTAACTTTTTGGAAGTAGAGGATTGCTTGGAAGAAGATACCACTTGCTTAGGATTAGCTTTCTTGGAGGAATTCAAACCCTTAAGCATGACCTTGGGTTGAATTCTAGTGACAAAATTTAGACTTTCCCTATGTGGTGGAGAGTTGACACCTATAAACTTGATCATATGGTTACATTCATTGCAAGATGGGGGTTGCGTGGAAGAACCAACACCTCTCAATATAACCTTAGGTGCCTTATCAATATATGAATTGTAGTTGGGTCCATTAGGTCTCACCATGTTAATGTTATCATCCATTGGTTTGAGTATATTGATAAAGTTATCATTATTGATATAAGTATAGTTGATCTTAGCTCTATCATCTTTCTTTGATGTTTCCCCTTTGTCATACTTGGAGAATGGTTCATTGAAATCCTTATGATCAGAATTATTAACAAGACCATCTACACCAACCTTTCCATCCTCAATAGGATCTTGGATGACATGTTTCAAGTTTATGCAATTATCAATCTTGTGTCCTTTGTTCTTATGATACTCATAATAATGATTCTCATTCCACCACTTCGGTTTCACCTCTGGCTCATAAGGTTTAGCATACTTAGGCAATGTGATAATCTTATTCACAAGTAATGTCTTAAGTATCACATCATATATATCTCCCAAAGGGGTAAAGTCATGTTTAGTCTTAGGTGCCCATGAATATTTAGCCTTGTTAACATCATTAGATTTTGTAGCCTCTTGTTGTCGAGTTGTTAGAATAACACTATCCAAGTTGAAAATGGGCTCTTTAGGCTTAGGTTCATCAACAACAACATCATTGACCACATGATTTTTCTTATTCCAAGGCTTACCCTTGTCTTTGTTATATCCATTACCATTTTTGGATGTATCCTTTCTCAATGTGATCTCACCCTTTTTTGACCAAAAACTCCTTTACTTGGAAAGTACTTTCAATCATGTCATTAAAGGTGAAAAAGACTTTCTTTCTTAGATCATAATGAAAATCATGTATGAGATTATTAACAAATATATCAATCTTATCATTTTATGGAAGTTGTCATGGGTATCTTGAGTGTAACTTCCTCCATCTTTGCAACAATGTAACAAAGGGTTCACTTTTTTTTTTCTTCTTAATGTTGCATAGGTCAAGCATTGTTACTGGATGTTGAATATTGTAAGAGTATTGTTGAATAAACCTTTGCACTAGCTCATCAAAGGACTTGAGTGGAGGTCTGATTTTTGTGAACCACTCCATAGCTTGGCCATTTAGACTCCTAGTAAAGAGTCTCGTAAGATAAGTGTCATCATGCATGAAGTCCATACTCAAGGCATATAATTGTCTAACATGATCATGTGAATCCCTATTTCCATCATACTTATCATACTTAGGAATCTCAACATCTCTTGGAAAAGACATTATGTATAGACTCTTGTCGAAAGGTAGAGCACATATGGATTCCATAGAAAATGATGAATTAGGCTTCTCCTTTTCTCTTTTCAAGCTTGACATATCATTTTTAAAATTTTGTATTTCCTTGAAGGAAACTTCCAAAGGAGAGGGTTCTATTCTTCAAATAAATCCATCAACATAAAAGTCATGGGGGAGTTTCAACCCTCTAGAAGCCAAGTGAAAGAAATATTGATCACCATTTTGTTCCAAGGTTGTCAACATGAGTCTTTGATAACAATCATCTTGTTGAAAGTTTAGGAGCTCTTCTTCAGTGATTTCATGCTCAGTATTGTTTCCATGTTGAGAATTATGTCTATAATGTGAAGATCTTGGAGGTGAATCAAAACCATTGTGTTGTGACCTTGGATGATATCTAGGAGGTGTATTATTCCCATTATTTCCAAAGAATTTGGCATTGAATTGTTGAGCCAAATAGGTTGCTTATTCCTCCATGTAGGATTTTTCTTCTAACTCAATTTGTCTTAACCTCTCCTTGTGCACAAAGAGGACATTCAATTTCTTGTTATGCTCTTCCCTAAACATGGTGAGAGATAAACTATTTTTATATCTTGATGAGGCAAGAGGTGTTCCAAAGGTACTATCAAAGGTACTTCCAAAAGGATCAAACCAAACTTCAGTATTATCCTCTTCTTTGTCAAAGTAAATTTGAGGTTCTTTGTCTTGATGATGCTGATGCCAAGTAGGAAAGAATAATTTGTCAAAGCTAATTGGAGGTTTCTTTCCTTGATCAATTTCATATCTAGTTGTTACTGGCATGAATGAGAATGTAGAGAGCCAATTAAGATGACACAAGATAACTTGATGTCCACTCTAGAGAAAAGTGTTCACTTGTCCAAAAAGAAAAAGAGAGAGTAAAAGTGATTAAGATGACTTATCACAAAGTTCCCAAGCTATGAGTAAGATCCCTATGTATGAAACTTGTGGATTGAGTTAAAAGATAAAGTCAAAGACAAGATAAAGATAACCGAGAGAGATAGAAAAGTGAACAACATTATGAATCAATATGTACCCAAGGTATCTAAGTGATCCTTTTTAGCTAAGAAAAGTCCCTAACCTACTAGTTTTAGATTAAGAGACTAGAAAAAGTCAAGTGTAAGCTTCTTAAACCAACTAAGAGAAAATTTGAAACCAAACCAACTCAGATTAGTGACTAGACAATAAATCTCAATAAGCCAGATGATAGTTAGACATGAAAGATAATCTGTATGATATACTCCAGTAAAGCCAGATGAAACTTTATGACATGATAATTTTCTGTAAATAGGACATATGATATACCCCAGTACTAGAATATGATAGTTTCTCTGAAAGGGAGAAAATATTATACAATGTCATGTGATATTTCTCACCACTATAGGTGAGATTAGTAAACATAAAAGGATCGATTTGAGACTCAAAATCCTTGTTTTGACTGGTTTTGACAAAGTGGCAGTGTTTAATCTTAGGTTTAACAACAAGTTTGAAGTTCAAAGTCATTTTTTCATGGAAAACGTGATGCATAGAGTAATATTTAATCAATCAAGCAAGGGACAAAGAAACCTTTCATGATACAAACATTTGTGAGTTTTTAAAAAAAACCATATGAATAGTACCATCATGTGTATGTTCAAATGATTTCCACAGGTCTAACACAAAGCAAAGACACATCAAGAAAATTCTACCTAAGGTCAAGAGGCAAATGTTTCAACCTTTTCCCACAAATTTTTGTTCTTAGCCCTACAATTAAGTGGTTGAATGGCCTTTCCTAGGACTATGCAAGTTATTGATCAATTGGAAGAGAATAATGATCACAACACATGTTTTTCCATATTGCCATATTCAATCTTTGCATCTAAGGGAATGCATATGGTGATTATCTTGGGGTGATCTGGGTAAGTCCACTTGGATCAATCCTTGCACAAAGAAAGTCACATGGCCAAAAGGTTAACCTCTAATTCCTAAGGTGTTTAATAAGGATCTTTGTTCATGACTACCCCTTGTAGTTTCACAAGAAAAATTAAGGCCTATACCCCTAAAAGCACCCAAAATGGATAGTCTCACAAGAAATATTGAGACCCATCAACCCTACATAAGTTGAATGTACTCCCCTTGTAGTCTTGTAAACAATATTGAGACCAAGAAGTTGCTACAAGCACCTAGTCAAGTGTAGTCTTGCTTAGCAAGATTGAGGCAACTAGGCTCTACACATGTAGAAGCATTAGATGTAGAAAATAACCAAGTCTTATCTCTCTTTATATTGAAGGAATATTTTTCTTATAGTGGGATGGACTAAGTTGGGTTCACTTGTTCCCAACTTGGGTCATTCCCAAAATATTGCTCTATTCGCAGGCCCTCTAAAGGTAAATGCAAGAAAGCAAATAGATAGCTAGTGGAGGTATATATTTCTGATTTTCCTCAAGGGAAAAGAGTATACTCTCCTAATCAATAGTGTCTCCCAAACACACCAAGCACATGTTCATTTACCAAAAGAAAACTAATTAAGCTAGGTGCCTAAAAAATCAAGTGTATCTCTAAGGAAACCTACAAAACCACAATGATAGTAGTCTTAGTAATGCAATCTCTTTGGAAAGTGATTCTTACAAAACCAAAAGTTAGGGCACAAAAGAATACAAATCAAATCAATAGCCCTACAAAACCACTTGTTAGGTGCTGTTAGGAAACCATAAAATTTGAAATGCAAGAAAATGCAATAAATCTAAGCTAAAAGACTCAGACTGTGCAAGAAACTAGAACTGGGTGACACTTTCTCAGTCTGTCAAAAAATTGTATGATATTTCTATAGAAACCAGACAATATTTTAAACCCATGTGACAAAGTATAATGAATCAGAATGATATTCTACCAGAAGGAAGATGACATACTGTAAAGAACATAGATGATATTCAAGAAACTGGAAAATATCGTCTGATACTAATATGAAATGTTGCCTTGCTATAACTTGGAGTGTTGTACAATTTTGTTGGCTTGTAAAATAGAGTTTTGAACATGCAACAAAAAAATCCTAAAAATGTAAGAAAATGCAAGAAATGGAGCTAAATGCAAATGTCTAGCCCCACGGTGGGCACCAAAAATATGTGATGAAAATGTGATACACTTTTATGAACCATTACACTTGAGAGAATCCATGAAGAAGGAAATTTCTATTATCTCTATTTGTGCATTAAGTGTTGTCATTAGTATCAACTAATATTAGTTGGTAATCTAAGTTGATCAGTCGGTAACATATAGAATAAGGAGCTATAGAAGCTAGTCGGTTGAACTTACAAAGCCTTCACATTGAGAAATCATAAGGAAGAACCGAAATTTAAATGGATAAAGGCTTAAACAAGTATTTTTACCAAGCATTAGAGTTTATTTGAGCATTGAGTCAGTGAACACTAAGCATTCTACACACTGAGCATCAGTTAATTCACCGAATAGAAAATGCAGTGTTTTACTGAGTTGTTCAGGAAATAATATAGTAATCAGTAAAGGCACATATCTCTATGAAAATAGTTTACATAGATCTATAAACATTTTACCAAGATCAAGGCACATTTATTATGGATGTAATCAGTAATTGTTGTGATGATTCTAATGTAATAGTTAGATCTAGGTTATTTTTGTACACCATAGATCTTAGGTTTTCTAAGATGTTGTAAACCTAAGTAGGTCAAAGAAATTTTCTATATAATTGTAATTGATGTCATTTTATCATAAGAAGAGAGAAGGAGACATGATAAGGAGTTCATGAAGTAGCATCCTCTTACAGGACATCAAATTCAGACAAGGGTTTACATGATCGAGCAGTTATCAGAAATAGTATTCGATTTTATCAAAAACATACAAGGGTACTGAGAAGAATAGAGAATAATATATTACACATCAAGGTGAAATCTATTTGGTATTTCATTGATCTGATTCAGACAAATACAAGTTATCAATTGCAAATATTTTATGTTATCTTTTAACCATCATAGCAGGATTGTAAATCTCTTAACAGAGCAGACTTAACTGTCTGTTGTAAATCTCCTAACTGAGTGCACACTTATTTAGTGTTGCTAAAATCATTTTCCAAGGTAGATCTAATCGATCTTAAGTTAATCCTAACAAGGTAAGATCACTAGAAGTGATCACACTTGTAGCCTTAACCAACATACTTTATTTACTAGAGTAGTGAAGAATTTGTGGGTGTCATCCCCACCGTAGTTTTTACCTTCTAACAAGGGTTTCTGTGTAACCAAAATACTTGTGTCATGTGTTACATTTCATGAATGATTTATTATTTTTTTTTCATGCACTTTACATTTACAAGTTATTTGAATGTATGTGGAAAATAATGAAATTAGTTGGTTAGATAGACACTACTATTGGAGATTGTTAATTCATTAAAATTTTTGAGGGTACTGATTCACCCCTCCCCTCTCAGTACTATATCTTTCCTATTCCAAAAATTGGTATCAAAGCTAGATCTCTTAGAAGTTTAATCACTAAAGAGGAAATATCTCAGGATGGAAATATATAAGTTAGATAAGACAATTGAGAATCAAAAGATTCAGATGCAAATCTTCATTGAAAAATACAAACAAGCAAGGAAATAATTGAAGTTACTGGTTTAGAGAAAAGATATGACTATTCAGTAATATGAGACTGATTATCACAAAGAAGATATCGATGACCCATTTGAGAACACTGGATCTAGATCAGGTAGTGTATCTGACATATCTAAAGGAAGTTTATTTGATTTATCTGAGAAAAATCTTCATCTGGTTGAACAATTTAAAGCCCTACAGATCGGTCAAGAAGCACAAATGGTAAGAATGATTGATGTTATGAATTTCTAGACAAGCTGAATAAGAGAGAATTTTGGTTGTTGAAGACATAAGGAAATTGAACTAAGAACAAAGTGGTTAGCCCCAATGGAATACAAAATTGATATTGGCCAAGCCTCTAGGTCAATCAAGGCTTTATTGGTAGAGCCTAAGGATCCAAAAGATACTAGGTTTGGAACCTATGAGGAAGCTAAACAAAGAATTCAAATGGATCTATTCATTGGTAAGGCAACCGAGAAAACTAGAAAAATGATGAATAAATTGATGCAAAAGTTTGGAGATGATGATGCAAAAGAATCCTAGGATATTCCAGTTGAGGTAGAAACCAAGGGTCAGTTACTTCTTACTGACACAACATATGATGATGAGGAAACCAAGTCTGAAAAAGATGTAGAATCTACACCTGTTAAGCCTACTCCTAAGAAGAAGTAGATTATAGTTCAAACTAGAGAATGAAAAAGGTCAACCACTATAGCTTCACCACTATTGAAGAAAGGAGTTGTCAAAATTTTTAGGCCTACACTGACCAAAAATTATCAGAATAAGAGAGGTACTTAAGCTACCTCTTAGGAACCAAAGAAAAGAAGGAAACTGATAAGAGGAAAATATGACATTAATGATGAAGAAGATGGCATAAATCAATTTAAAGTTGTTGTGAATAAGGATCAATCAATTGATGAGATTTCAGAAGCTATAATAGACACTGCAGGTCTTAGTGACCCAAAAATAAGTCAGTTTGAACATTTGTCAACCGAGGATCAGAACAAGATTGAAGAAGCAATAATACAAATGATTATCAAATTCAAGAAGGTACCCATAGAGTTCTTAAAGTATGTAGCAAAAATTTTATATGATAAAATATCAGCTAGATGAACTTATTGTTTAAGCACTAAGAAGAGAATGAGGGAACAATCCCTAGTAATGGAAATGCCAATATTGACAGTCCCTGAGATTAAGGAATTGATGAAGACATATTCCAAGAGATTTCTAGTGAAAAGAAAAGCATTACAAATACTTGATGAAAATATGGTAGAAATTAATGAAAATAGTCAGTTGTTGTGGACTTCCATTCTCCAAGCCCGAGCTGAGGAAGAGAAGATGGCTTTGGCCATAATACCCAAGAGGAAGACTAAAAGGAAAGGAAAAGGAATCCATGCAGATGATGAAAATAAGGAAACTAAGGACCCCATTGAGCTATTAGACACCAAGGTTCTTGATACAAATATTGACACTGAGTACTAAGAAATAAACCAGGATGCACCAAAGTAGATGATAATAACTAGAATCAATGATTGTTCAAATGATGTACTTATTGAAGAAATCACAAATGGTGACCCTGGCAACATTAAGGATGATGAGGATATCATAGTTGTTGGAGCTCAACAAGAAGAACAAGTGTTCACTGAGCCAACAATAAGTACTATACCCGGTGACCTTCCTATATTGGTTTAAGTAGTCGAAATCATAACACAAAAAGAACCCGAAGGCTCAATCCCTGAGAAACTAAAGGATACAATAGGGGAGTAGGAATAAGCACACAAGGCACTAAAAAGTCAAATGAGCCTAAGAAGAAAGAGGCTAACACATAGTCAAAGGAAGATCTTAAGCCTATAGAGACCACCGAAACCAACACCACCAATACTACATCAGAAGCTCCAACTCAATTGACTAAGACTTAGGTCACCAAGGAGTAGAAGAAGGATGAAATAGTGTCAACCAAGAAAGAAAAGTCACACACTGAGGTAAAATCTCTAGTTCCTTTTGTTAAGTCTTCACCACAAGAGACCAAGAAGAAGAAGAAGAAACATGGAAAAGGGCCAGTCACCTTGGATGAAATAATTTAAATTATAGACTATGACCCAAGGACTTTGGACCCTGAGGAATTGAAAAAGTATGGAGAATTGTGTACAGGAAAGGTAACACAAGAAAATCTCACGAAGGAGAGTAAGAGAAAGCAGATTCTAGAGGATGTAAGAGACATTCTTTAGCAGGTTGTTCTCGATGTCCAAATAAATGAAGAAACACCTATTTTGGACCAACTTGAAACTCTTACAAATCATATCAATGCCCCATACATAGATGTTGAGAAAAGGATAAAATAAAGGACAGAAGAAAAAATTCAAATAAAACTTGCAGAGAAGATCGACCAAGAAGTGGCAATAAATAAGGTAAAGCTTTCTAAAGTTATAACCAAGCTACTCAGAAGATTATACAAATTTTGTTTAAGTTATGCACTATGGAAACATTCACCATTGAGGTCAGTGAGAAGATCAAGAAGTTAGATACATTAATCTTAGCTAGTGCAAATGCTTCTCTAACTGAGCCAGATGCTTTCCATAAGCATATCCTTAAAGTACAAGAATTGAGGTGGTTGAGAGAAGACCTAAGGAAGCAGGAAGAAATCATAAGTGAACAAGTCACCGAGCTACAAGCTGAGCTGCTTCCTCACTTAAAAATCATGGAGAGACACATTTAAAAGGATAAAGTGTTAGTAGCTACCTCAGAAATATCAATTTTGGAGAACATATTTGATATGCATGCACAAGTCGGTATTGAGCACATTGCTCTTACCAACTCGAAAGAGGAATGGGAAAACCTCTTGGCTTCATTGCAGAAAACCCACTAGCAAAATTTTTTATAAGCTGTAAGTACATTTTTGTTTTGGAATTAATTTCAAAAAGGGGGAAATCATGTATATATGCCAATGTACTTCACTACATACAGGGAGCATGCACCAAGGGGGAGTTTTTGTAGAAGAGTTAGTAACTTTTGGAAGTATATGTATATATGGAGTTTTTTTTTGAGAATCAACACATATACATTATGGTTTTGATACTAATTCCAAAGGGGGAGATTGTCATCTCTATTTGTGAATTAAGTGTTGTCATTATTATCAACTAAGATGAGTCAGTAATCTAAGCTGATCAATTGGTAAAAGATAGAATAAGGATCTATAGAAGCTAGAAGGTTGAACTTACAAAGCCTTCACACTGAGCAGTAACAAGGTAGAACCAAAAGTTAAATGGATATAGGTTTAACCGAGTATGTTTTCCAAGCATCATATTTTACCGAGCACCGAGTCAGTGAACACTGAGCATCAGTTAATTCAACGAACATAGAATGCAGTGTTTACCAAGTTGTTCAAGAAATGACATAGTAATTAGTAAAGGCACATATCTCTATGAAAATAGTTTACATGGATATATAAATGTTTTACCAAGATCAAGGCACATTTATCATGGATGTAATCATTAATTGTTGTGATGATTCCAATGTAATAGTTAGATCTAGGTTATTTTTGTACATCGAAGATCTTAGGTTTTCTAAGATGTTGTAAACCTAAGTAGGTCAAAGCAATTTTCTATATAATTGTAATTGATGTCATTTTATCATAAGAAGAGAGAAAGACACATGACAAGGAGTTCATGAAGTAGTACCCGCTTACATGACATCAAATTCAAACAAGGGTTTACATGATTGAGCAGTTATCAGAAACAATATTCAGTTTTATTAGAAACATATAAGGCTATCGAGAAGAACAAAGAAAAATATACTACACATCAAGGTGAAATCTATTTGGTATTTCATTGATCTGATTCAGACAAATACAAGTTGTCAATTGCAGATATTTTCTGTTATCTTTTAACCATCATAGAAGGATTGTAAATCTCTTAACAAAGTAGACTTAACTGTCTGTTGTAAATCTCCTAACTGAGTGCACACTTATTTAGTGTTGCTAAAATCCATTTCCAAGGTAGATCTAATCGATCTTAAGTTACTCCTAACAAGGTAAGATCACTAGAAGTGATCACACTTGTAGTCTTAACTGACATACTTTATTTACTACAGTCATGAAGAATTTGTAGGTGTCATCCTATTATCAATAGATTTTGTTTAATTTTCTCGGGCTCTATTTTTCCCAAAATCACCCCATAATCTTTAAAGGTGTGTCTCACTCAAAGTTTTGTTTCCTTACATAAACACCTTATCAGTTGAACTTGAACCTTGAACTCTCGTAGTTCAATGTTCAATGTTCAATAACTCCCTTTGGTATGATTGTCCCTCTTTGTTTGCAACCTTAGCAACATGTTGTCCTTGCAGCGCGCACTCGTCCAATGAACTGTGAACCTTGAACTCTCTTAGTTCAAGATTCAAAGCTCAACGGACATTATCTTTTTGCAAATGCTTCCTTTATTTTATCTTTTCTTTCTTTGTCGCTTGTGTTTTTCTTTATTTTATTAATCATGCCAAAGGGTAGTCCTTATATCTTCACATTGAACTTGAACTATGAACTCTTGTAGTTCAAGGATCAAGGTTCAATGTAAGTTCATAATTTGCAAAATTGGAAAGTTGTGATTTGACATAAAGGACAACTGGCAATTGATTATGATTTTCGTGCATGGCAAGGATGTTGTAATTAATTGAAGTGACATTTTGATGTTACTTCAATCTGGGAAAGTACAGTAATCAATGCTTAAAGTGGTGCAAGTTACTCGGTGATCATTAATTAAACCTCATGTGAGATAATTTCTCCATTATTGCGAATCTCTTAGGATTTTGTGAACTATTTTATGAAAAATTGGGAAGCTTAGCCTATTTTGTTCATAGTGTTCGAGACGTCTCATGCAGCCAGTGCGGAAGAAGGTATCTTTCCCTCTTCAAAGAGCTTAGTTCATTGCATAAGAAACCAGGTGAGTCTCTCTTTTTGGCCTCCTTGTTTTAGTTACAGCTCGTTACTTTGTCAAATTCAAATTCCTTTGAGGCTAATGTGTCTTCTTGTTCTTTCCTAGTTTGTGAGTCAAAATGAAGAACCCAGTCCCGAATTTTGGAAATACCTCCCCTTTGATTTTCTCCCTACCCGACTGTGAAGACACCTTGATAAAAACTGGAGCCTTAGAAGACATTATGAACTAAGTCAAAGAACCCATTCCAAGTTCCATGTTAGAAAAATCCATTCAGAGTGGTCTGACTGATGTAGCCGCTTTCCCTATAATAGCCCCTTGTCGAGAGCTAGTTATTGAATGTGCAAAAAGATATAGTTTTGAGGAGAAGTGTATCAAGAAGGTTGACGGGAGTCCGCTGGTATACATAAGTAGAGATGTCATCCAAAAGGCCATAGGAATTCCAGAAAGAGACCCATATGAAGGGTGGAATATCCCCAATAGAATCAAAGGAAACTAGCATGCATACTATTGGCATGATTGGATGTACTTCTACATCTAGGTCACTCTCGGAGGGGAAAAATATATCGACTAGGCCGAAACCATTGTCGATGAACTCAATCATTAGTTAGAAAATTTTCCAACTGGGAGTAGCTTTCACATGTCCTCTTAATCATTCTACATTTTAGCTTGTACTAGAGAGTGGAAAGGCCTTTTCCATGAACATCCCCTCCCAAATATGAAGGTCTACTATTACTACCCTCACCTGCAGAAAGAATATCATGTTGATAGTTTTCTAAAAGTCAATGGGGTTTTCTTTGGGAAGTTGACATATGAACTGCAAGGGAAAACTAAGCAAAGAATGTCTGAAGTGGCAAAAACCTTTGTCAATACTTTTGGAAGTTTCTTCATTCAATTCAAAAGATTCACATATCTCAGAGTGGGTGGTTTTGAAGGGGAGCCATTCAAATTGCCTAGCTATGATTTTGATAGTTTGATCATTGTAGAAGAGGCTTGTCAATTGGAATATGTTCATAAAGGAGTCAAGGAAAGGAAGGGTAGAGAAAAGTCTAGCTTCCCAATTGAATTAGGATATTATACTTGCAAAAATTCAACTAAATTTGAAAATGTTTACAATCAGAAAAGATTTTGATAGTAGAGGATACGTTGCTCAACATTTCAACTTGCCCTTAAAATTCCAACACATTCCCCAAATAGAGGATTACTGGGAGGGTTGTGCTGATGATTTTGAAGTAAGAAGAAGGACTTGGTAAGGGTTTACCTTAGGATAAATTGTTACCCTAAATATTTAGATTGATATCATAGTAGTTGATGAAGATGATGGTGCAAAGGTAATTCATGAGCAGTTCGAAACTAGAGTTAGAGGTACACCACTACCTAAAATAGATTGGGGTATTGATGAGAGAGAGAGAATAATAATCAAGACCCTCAATGTGATTAAGAGAATTGAGAAATGGGTCAATAGTAAGAAGCCTCCTATTTTAAGAAGACAAACCCAAGAAGAGCAGCACATGGTGATTCTTTTGTCAAACCTATTGATTCCACTGACAAAACAATTTCCATTACAGGTACCTTTAAAACTAGAAACAAGAAGAAATCTTCAGCTGATCCTGTGAAACAAGCTTCTCCTTGCTCTTCACCAAAAAGAAGGACCTTAAGGGGCAGAGTTAGTAAAGAAAGTGATAAGATGGTTGATGATAAAGAGGTCATTGATCTTGATCCCATGTATACTCATATGTCAGAGCAAGTTGGTTCAGATAGCCTGGGAGAAGACTCATTGACTCCAAAGAGTAGTCAACTAGATTCTAGAAAACCCCAAGTAACCTCGTGAGTGACACTTTGCAGACTCCATCTCCCACTCTCAATTGACTAGGAAGTTCTATCAGTAGGAAACATAATGTATTACCGATAACTCTTCTGGTAGAGGACATGGTAAGTAAGTGCTTGGGAGCCACAGTGAAGCCCAAAAGAATTAAGATGGAGTCAATGATAGAGGTAGATAAGAAAACTGGGAGGTGGACAATAGAATGAGAAATACCAAAGTCTAACAAGCATGTTTTTGAAGCATCTATTGAGGACTTTACTATTGAGAAGATAGATTTGGGAGTGGCAAGAAGGGCAGCAGATGCTAAGCACCTGGAGTCTTCTACATGAAAAATACTGCATAGGACTTTCAAAGATGAAAGGGACAATAAGGCATTAAAGGCTACCATACAGAGATTGGTGGAATTCATTCAGGTAGTCCAAGAGCCTAGTCTACTTCCATTAGCCTAGGTGCCTCACATGTTTGATCCTCGTTCACTAGAAGTCTGCAAGACTCTAGACCAAATTCAAAGAAACAAATTAGTAGTAGATGTTTTTAACAAGTGGGTCAGAGGGATGATCTAACGAGGAAGTGATTACATCACTTAATTAATTGAAACTCATGGAATGGTGACAAAAATCATCTCAGAACTATTGGATGAACTGGCAGAATGGATGAAAGAAAAGAAGAAATGGACTGGTATAGCTAGTTAGCTGATAGAGATTGACCACTACAGAGCGCCTAAATTCCTTATGGAGAAACCAGTTCATGGTTTGAATGAGGAGGTCCTATATGTTTTTGTGAAGAGTACTGAATGGAGAAATTCAATCATCAAGGATGGATGTGATGGGGTGACCCACTTAATTAATGATCTTAAGGGCTTGATTGATACCATGCAAAAGGATCTTAAGTGCCTAAATATTGTTTTGATGGATGAGGGAACTCATGATATAAAGAAAGTAGAGAAAATAAGTCAGGAGTTGGAGGCAGGTATAACAGCTATCAAAGATAGCAAAGAGCTCACAACAGAAGATCTTACTTCTGTAGCCAACACTGAGGCTATACTGGTCATCTATGTAGATCACCTTGAGTCTCATAGATCAAGGCTGGATCAGATATGCAAAGATAGGAAAGTTCTTAGGCAGAGAATTGCTCTCATTAGCCTACCATATCATGCCACAGTTATCAGTGCATCATTGGCTCATGAAGAGTGGAAGAAGGGGCGTGCACTCGGGTCATCCCATAATTGAATCTAAAGCATCCAGCTCAGCCATGATTAGTAGTTATTTTCCATGCTTTTTGGGTCGTTGTTTTCAGTTTCTAGTATTTTCCATTTTTAGCATATTTTCGATTATCTGAAGTAGTTATGGGCAGAAACTCGAGGAGTTTCATAGACTTTATTATTTTTGAAATTTGTAACCATTGGCTATATAAAGCCAGGATAAAATTGTTGAAAGAGATGTTAGTTTATTTTCCTGCATAATAATAGAATAGTTTAATTTTTTAATAATTTATGTAAAGACTTGGATTAAGGTTTTCTGAATCAGTGAATGAAAAGAAACTTATTAATATAGATCTATTGGTTTATATTTTTGGGTGGATCTCTGTTGGGATATCCTACATTGAGCAGAATTTCTTTGTTGAATGTCTTTATCTTTCTTTGAATTCTAGTTTAAGTTGTGCCTTAGATTAGTATAATGTTTACTTATTGAAGTCTATGAGCTTCAAATCTGTTAGTTGTTTCCAATTCACAGTAATTATGTCATATTGATCAAAGTTACTATTTATGCCTTATCAACTTTCTGGTCAAAAGTTTGATGTTTGCATAAATGTATTACTCTTTTTCATAAAAATTCATTGAAAATATTTTTGGGAGCTGTACCATAATTCAAAGGGTTAAATATCTTATGTTTAATCCATTTGTTAGTAAAGAGTTGATGTTTCTTGGAGGGTTATAGAGTGTAGAAATACATTTGAAAAAGAGACAAATTCATTTATTAACACATCC
This sequence comes from Chamaecyparis obtusa, assembly GCA_027943335.1. Taxonomy (NCBI): domain Eukaryota; kingdom Viridiplantae; phylum Streptophyta; class Pinopsida; order Cupressales; family Cupressaceae; genus Chamaecyparis; species Chamaecyparis obtusa. Next base: position 568,045 of record BSBK01002128.1, on the reverse strand, counting down.
CCACCACAGTGTTTATCTTCTAACAAGGTTTTCTGCATAGCCAAAATACTTGTGTCATGTGTTACATTTCATGAATGATTTATTGTTTTTTTTCATGCACTTTACATTTACACGTTATTTGAATGTATGTGGAAAACAATGAAATGAATTGGTTAGATAGACACTACTATTACAGATTTTTAATTCAATAAATGTTTTTGAGAGTACTGATTCACCCTCCCCTCTCAGTACTATATCTTTCCTATTCCAACAATTTCAAGAAGCATCTTATAGCTTCCTATCTATGATGTGCAAGAATCTAAATAACATGAATGGTGTCTCTCAAATGAACCTCAATAAGAAATCCTTGCAAGGTACACCATAGAATGGAAGATTCAAATGATAATGCAAAATGATTGGCTTTTAACTGAGCATACTTCAGAAGAGTATTTCTTTGGTGGGTGACGATTCCCATAGTGGTTTTTCCCAAATTGGATTTTCATGTTAAATACTAGTGTTATATGTGTTGAATGTTTATTGTGAATGTTATTACTGATTGATAACTTAATTTACTGTTATTGGTTAATATTTAAGTTTGTCTTACCAAGTTGAATTGGAGAAAGTTTTAAGGTTTAAAGAATCACTGATTAATGATTCACCCCCCTCTCAATAATCCAACAATACAAAAATTACAAAGATAAATTAATTTGATTCAAACCCTAGGTTTTCAAAAACAAATTTGTTGGAAAACCCTAACTGATTAAAAATAAGATCTTTCTACAATGTTCTTTAATAATAAATTACTAGTTATTCACATTACCATATTTGTACAAACAAAAAGCTTTTGAAACATAGAAATTGATACAATAGAAAATTTCCAAAACAACTAAGAACAAAACAAATCTTATAGGCACAAAGTAAACAAACTTTCTTAAACTAAGAATTTAATATATGAGGGTTCCAAACCCTACCTCAAACTACCAATTGTTGGAAAATACGAAGAACAATAAAAACCCCTAAAAAATTTCAAAGCTTTCTCAAATCCTCCAATTCAACCCTTAGAGCCAAAACCTACAAATCTCTCCTTAGCATAATGGCCAAATCCTCCTCATAAAGAAAAAGAGTCTAGAATTCGAACTCAACCATGCAAAACCCCAAAACTCAACTCAACTCCACAAACTTTGTTAACATCAATCTCTCTTTTGCATGATTTTATCAATTTTCTACTTAATAATTTTATGTGCATTTTGTATTTCTTGTTTATATCAATTCACTGAACTAAATAAAAAATACTTTATTCTTTAAATTCTTTTCAATTGAATGTGCAACTAATTGCATATTACTTATAACTAAAAGAATATTATTTTAATCATATTATTATATATCATATTGATAATTAATTATCAATTAATAGAGTTTATCTTTAATTGAATATTTTCAATTTAATAATTAATTAAATCCTTAAATTCTATAATTAGACTTTTAATTAAGTCTTTTTAATTAATAAATATATTTAATTAATTTTTATTAATTAAATACGCTGACATTTAATTTTCTATATTTAATAAGATTTAATTATTTAAACCACATAATTAATCTTAGTAAAATATTTAACCAATTCACAACAATCACACCAACCAGCTGAAGATCAGAAAAACCAACTGAACCTAATAAAATGATAATCATGTTCAAGGGAAAGGCTTATAAACTCACGTCACCTGGACGAATTCAGAAGGTGAATTATCATAAACTGGTCAAGTATTTTAGGATAATAAAATGGGCTAGGTTGGGATTTGAACCTCAATGTTATCTCCCCTCTCTTACCATTGAGACATTGTGATAGGGCATACTCATCTTGACAATTAAGGGAAGTCGATTCCCAATACATGCAAACCTACATAAAAGACAAGCATGTACATTCATATATATACAACAAGCAATGGTAGGGATTGGGACATCATGTAGATCTCACAAGAAAGTAACTATGACTTTTCCCCTCAACCACATCAAACACGTCAAATAGAAAGGTAAAATATACATGATAGTCATACATGCATGCAAGTATGGGGTAAGTAAAATCATGAATATAAATAATATTTTAAATATATAAATAATCATTATCATAGTAACTAACATCATCTAACTGCAAACATATGATATCTCATAAATATCTAATATCAAATCACCATGTAATGTCTTACATCCAAAAATATCATAATAAAGTTGAAATAATCAACACACACATGAAGGTGGCCTAAAAGAGTTTGGCAATATAAAACTCTAAAAATAAGCTATGGGTTGGCACTACATCCACCTCCCCTAAAATTAGGCTTACTCCTAGAAGCCTATAAAAAATAGGGATATAAATTATGTAAACTCATTGCGTCCTCCCAAGTCACCGATGACTCATCAGTATGCTCCCATTTGACCCTTACCTACTTGATGGTGTGATCCCTAAGGGTAGAATCTCACCATTGAATTATGTGAACATGATACAAAGCCAACTGCCCATCCTCTACCTATAAATCATTGCATTCAACAACATGTGTGACATCTGGAATATACTATCTAAGTACTAAAACATAGAAAACATCATGAACACAAGATAAGCTAGGTGGAAAAGAAAGATGGTAAGCATCATGTCCTATCCTCTAAAGAATCTCAAATGGGCCAAAAAAGTGAGGTTCCAACTTTGAACCCTTTCCATAATAGATCGAACTCTTCCATGGGCGCACTCTTAGAAATACCTTAACACCAACTGCAAATTTCCTATCCACTCTATGAGCATCTGGATACTTCTTCTGCCTATCTTGAGATGTGGTCACATGCTCACAAATGCACTCCACTGACTAATCCATATCTCTAAGTATCTCAAGACCTAACATAACATGATCCTCTAGCCTATGCCAACTCAAAGGTGTACACCAATGAAGAACATACAAAGCCTAAAAAGGTGGCATACCAATCAAGCTATAATAAATATTGTTGTAGGAAAACTCAACTAAATACAAATAGTTCTCCCATTGAGTTTGTCTATCCATGACATACATCCTCAACATATCCTCTAGTACTTGATTAACCTACTATGTTTGACCATCAGTCTTAGGGTGATATGTCAAACTAAAATTCAGATGTGCTCCAAGATCATATTGCAAATAAGTAAAAATGTAGAAGTGAATACTGTATCCCTATCTGATATAATCCTATGGGGGATACCATGTAGTCTCACAATATCCTACATAAAGACTCTAGCTACTAAAGCTATTGTATAGGATGATCTCATAAGAGAAAAGTGTGCCACTTTGGTCAACTGGTCAATAATGACTATGATGGTATCATGTCTATGAGGAGTCATAGGAAAACCCATGATGAAATCCATCAAGATGATATCCCATTTGCATGATGGAGCATGATTAGGCTGTAAAAGTCATGTTGAATGCTAGTGGTCTGCCTTAGCCATATGACACTCTATATGTCTTCCCACAAAATCAACATTGTCATGTTTTATACCAGACCATTAATATAGTTTTTGAAGGTCCATATGAATTTTATTGACACTTAGATGTGCCAAGTAAGGTGCATGATGAGCCTCAGATAAAATCAAGGTACATAGATCATTTGATGGGGGTACATATATCTAGCTCATATAATGCTTTGAACACTATTTGACTATAAAACATAACTTGAAAACCTACCTTCCAATGGTCTCCCTGACTCAATATCAATAGTCACTTCTTTGTACCAAGTATTTGTAGGAAGTTCCTAGAGTATATGACTCCACAAATCTACACCAAGAGTGAAAGTTGATATCTCATAGCTCTTGTGACTCAAGGTGTCAGCTACCACATTTTCCTTATCATGAATGTACTTGACCTCAAAGTAACAATCATAAAGAAAATCCATCCATCACCTCTTCCTAGCATTCAAATTAGGCTGGGTAAAGATATACTGCAAACTATGGTGATCACTATGAAACTCAAATCAATGTCCCAATAGAAAATGTCTCCATCAAATTAATGCATGAACTAATATTGCTAACTCAAGATCATGTGTAGGATAGTTCAACTCGTGATCCTTGAGTTTGCAAGATTCATAAGAAACCATACATCCTTCCTACATAAGGAATACTCCAAGACCTTCCAAAGAAGCATTAGCACACACGATGAAATCGCCTATTGGGTCAAGTATTGCCAGAATAGGTGCACTAGTCAAATGCTCCTTGAGGTTTTTAAAATATTCTTCACACTTCTTTGTCCAAACATACTTCTTCCCTTTCCTTTTAAGAGAATTAATATGATTTGAAACCCTAGAGAAGTCCTTAACAAACTTGCAATAATATCTTTCCAATCCCATGAAATTACAAACTTCAGATACATTGGTGGGGGTCGGCCGATCTACTATAGATTGAATCTTGGAGGAATCTATTGAAATACCCTCACCTATGATCACATTCCCCAACTACTAAAATTTAGACTTAAAATAAGTAACACTTCATTGTATTGGAATATAACTGATTGTCACAAAGACACTACAAAACTAGTTGTAGATATTCCTTGTGCTCTTCTATAGATTTAGAACATATCAATATATCATCCAAGAAGATGAGAAAAAATCATTCAAGGTAAGAATTAAATACTCCATTCATTAGGCACATGAAAATAGATACAACATTTGTCAAACCAAAAGGGACTACTATAAACTCATAATGTTCATAGCGAGTGGGGAATGCAGTTTTGTGAATAGCTGCATCCTCGATGTGTAACTAATGGTATCTAGATTTGAGATCAATATTTGAGAATACCTTCACCCCTTTTATCTAATCAAAGAGATCATCAATCCTAGGAAAAGGATACATGTTCTTGATCATTGCCTTATTCAACTATCTATAGTCAATGCACAAGCGTAAAGATCCATATTTATTCTTAACAAAGAGTACATGTTCTCCCCATGGAGAAACACTTGGCTGAATACTACCCTTTACCAAAAGATCCTCTAACTAGATCTTAAGCTCACTCAAATCTTGTGTGGTCATCTGGTAAGGAGATCTAGATATATTTTGTTTTCCTAGAACAAGATTGATACAAAAATCTATGTCATGCTTTGGTGGCATACCCAAAATCTCACTAGGAGAGACATCGATGAATTATTGAAGAGTAGGATGATCAAGATTCTTTTCTTTAGTTTCAATTTCATCCATATCATTCATAGTTACAACAAAAACCTGACAAAACTTTCACATGTTTCCCTTGAGTTGCATAGCAGAAATCATACAAAGAGATATAGGGTATTAAATTACCACAATATCAAAATCCTTTCCAACATCATCCTTGCATTTGATTATCTTTTATCTACAATCAATGTTGGCTCCATGAGAACCTATCCAATTCATCCAAATGCCAATATCATATTATCCCAAAGGGATCACATGAAGATCAACCAAGGTAATGATTTTATCCATGTTCAACTCATGTTTATGCACTAGAGATTTTTTTGATACTCTTTCCCTAGAGGCTAACTCTACTTGCCAACCAATGTCTTTCTTTACTGCCACTAGCCCACATTTATCTAACACAAAAGGACATATAAAAGAACCTTTAGCTCCTAAATCAAATAAGATAGAAATATAAATACCTCTAGTAGCACCTGAAGTTTCTACCATAGTGCCTTAATGCTCTGCCTAACAATGATCCACTGCTGCAAATACTTTGTGAGATCATCTAGTATCTCCTATTGTAGGCTTAGAAGCTGCAAGTCTTTGTCCTGAAAAATGTGATGCATGTTGAGAGAAGTTCACTTCAATGTGACCATACTATCCACATGAAAAACAACCATTATCTCTACCATGACCTCTCCCAATGGAGGGTGCACTAGACTATTGAAAACTGCCCCTACTAGTAGCTGAATGTGTGCTCTGTGCAGGTTGACTGAGCTGGTTGTGCCTGTTGCATGAAAAGTTATAGAAGTTCTTAGATTGAGGACCACCACTTTATGGTGGAGGGTTTTATCCCTTCTTATGTTGATTATGGAAGTAGGGATGAGGTTTCCTAATACTCCTTGTCCCTTGGTACTAGTTCCCTCTATAGCTTGAAGGTGTAGGAACACCAGTTTGAACTCCCAACTGTCCACAATGCTCCAAAATCAAATTGGCCTCTACCAAGGTAGCCTTAATAACCACTTCCTTGAGGGTCTTAGATTTAAAAACCTTAACCACTCTAATGATGTGATCATTAAGACCCCTAATGAAGTGTTGTAAGATCAGTGTTGACTTATCACTAAACCTTGCATAAGGCTTGAGCTCGAAGAAATAACGCTCATAATCTTGGACACTCATAGATAATTTCCATATATTGTGGAACTCATTTGTCCACTATTGTTTCCAATGATTAGATGAGAAGCATTCTTGAAAGTTCTCAAGAAATAGCTCCTAAGTGATAATCTCCATGGTAAGATCCAATTTATTCTCCTTAATCTTCCACCAAGAAGCTGAAAAACCTTCAAGCTACATAACAAAACACCTTGCCCTAACACTAGTATCTAATTGTTTCATGGAAAAACATCAATATAATGCAATGAGATAGGTCTATACCTCAAACCTAGTACTAAGAGCATGAAAAGGAGGAGGTCATGCTATTAGAAGGTCTCTCATCTTATTTGCCTTTATGGATCCTTAACCAAGGGTAGTGTCCCTTCCTCTAGGACTCCTAGATCTTTATCTCTCCTCATTATAATAATGGTGTGATGCTTCCTGATCAACCTTGATGTAGGGGTATTCTAGGGTATTCAGTGAATCTGCATGGAGGTGTGTTGTTTTGGTTTTGTGTTACTCAGTTGTAGCTTTAACCGATGGTCTTGATTATTGAAGGAAGATCAGTCACTAAAGGAACTCGGTGAAACCTCTTGTGCTCAGTGGAACTTGTGCTTGGTGATGTGTGTGTTGCTCAGTGTTTCTTGGCATGGTTGGTTGTTTCACTAATGCTCGATTATTTCTTTGGCGCTCAGTGGTTCTGGTTTACCAACTGGAGTTCTTGGTGATTTGGTTGGCTGACTTGGTGCATTTATTGTTGGTATCTTTTATTGTATTATCCTATGTAGATCTTGAGGCCGACATGGAGAATTAAATTTTTGTAAGGCTATTTGAGAGTCGAATGTTGTTGCATTTAATATTTTTTTGTAATGGGGGCTCACTTGGATTAGGAGTTAATTGTTTCTTCTAGCTGACTTATGGCTGAAGATTAGTATTTAAGGAGTGTTTGGGTAGTTGTTTAGGCATCAGATTTGGGAAAGATAGAAGGATAGCATTTTGGATCCTATGAGATCTTGAAGATCAGATTGTTATCTGATAATTTGTAATAGCAGAGCTAGTGGTTATTTTCTTGGAGACAAGGAGATTTCTTGGAGGCTTGCGAGCTCAAGTTTAGATATACCTCAGTGTTTCCATCAGTTGCTGATTTTTTTTCAGAGCTAGACTAGCTAGAGTTGGCTTGGATCTTTATTGACCTTGCAAAACTGTTTCTTGATTGTAATTGGCCATAACCTATAAGGCCTTATAGCTGGGCATGTTAATGAAAATTTAGTTGAAACCATTATCTTGTTGTGTTATTTCACATTGTGGTGTTTGGATTCTTGTTTGGACTATCCTTAATTGGATCCTCCTTATCTTTCCTTTGTCAGGTGGTATTAGAGCTTGAAGATCTTGAGTGTGTAAACCAATATCTAGTTGAGGTTGTTTGCACCAGGACCTTGTTGGTGACTTATTGGTTTGGGGTTTTTGAAAATCTTGAAGGATGCTTCTGAGAAGATTAGACCCTAGAGCGATTGCAGATTGTTGTGATGTTGTGGAATCAAAGATTACAGAGAAGGTTAAACTTGATTTTAGATCTTAGATGGAATTAATGAAGAATGATATGATCGTTGAGGTCATGAGAGCTATTGCTAGTATGCCAAGGAATCTTGGTACTGATGATGGTTATGAGGAAGCTGTTGGATCTAGTGGTGATGACCGGAGAGATAGATTTGGTGAAGATAGAACTGGTTGGTTGCATAGATCTAGAGCTCGGTTAAGTACTAGTTACCAAATGGAAGTTTCTACTTTCTCTGGTACTTTGAAACCCGAAGACTTGATTGATTGGATTGGTGAATTAGAAGATTTCTTTGAGCTAGAAGAAATTGAAGATCCTCTTTGAGTAAGATTGGCACATACTAAGTTGAAAGGACATGCTACTCTTTAGTGGAAAGAATTACAAAGAGATAGAGAAGATGAAGGTGAAATGAAGATCAATCGGTGGAGGTTGATGGTGACTAAATTGAAAGCTAAGTTCATATCTGCTGACTATGAGCTTGAATTGTTTAAGAAGTTACAGAATCTGAAGCAAAAAGATTTGACTATGGAAGACTATATTGAGGAGTTCTATAAGTTGACTATTCGGTTTGGACACAAAGAACTTGGTAAAGAAAAAGTAGCTTGGTATGTGAATGGTTTGTGATTTAATATTCAGGATGAGCTTGGTATGCTAAAGATTGATTTGGTTGAAGATGCCTATCAGTATGCTCTGAAGGCAGAAGATAAGTTGAAAAGGAGACAACATAGTAATCCCCAAGGGAAGGAAAATATTGATCACTTGGTGAAGGATAAACCGACTATTGAAGATGAATCGAAACTTGTGGAATTGAAGAAGAAGACATGTAGAGTTATCTTTAAGGGTACTTGTTATAATTGTAGTGAAGAAGGGCACCATTCTTTTGAGTGTACATAGAAGAAGCTTGGTGATCGACAAACTGCTATGATAAATGAGAACATTTAGAATGAGCCTGAATTTGAGAACTTACTTTTTTGGAGAACATTGCTTGGTGAAAAGGAGGAACCTTGTCAAAGGAGTAACTTGTTTAGGACTTAGTGCAAGTCTAGAGGTAAAATTTGTGATGTAATTGTTGATAGTGGTAGTACTGATAACCTTATTGCCGAGGACATGGTTCAGAAACTTGGTTTGAATAGAATGAAACATCCTCATCCTTATAGGATTGGCTGTTTGCAAAATGGTCATGCTCTAGAAGTGAGGGAGCATTGCTTTGTTGATTTTCAGATTTGCCAGTATAAGGATCTTGTGTTATGTGATATTGTGGAGATGAACAGTTGTCATATATTGCTCGGTAGATCTTGGCAATATGATTGTAGAGCTATGTATGATTGTGTCAAGAATGTGTTTACTATTAAGAAGGATAACATGAATTTTTCCCTGATGCCTTTGCTAGATACAACACTTGGTAAGAGGAGTCTGAGTATTGGTAGATGAGTTGAGTTGTCAGATCCTGAGAGAAATGATGATCAATATTGAGAACTAGCTTGTGTGTTATCAAGGAAAGACTTGAAAAGATAGAGGAAGCTGAAGTGGAAGACTATGAAAGCTGAAGAGTTGGAGGACTTGTATGTGAAGAACTAGTTTGGGGTTTATGTGCTGAATCCTAGAAGATGTTCTTCCATCCTATAAGAACATCTTTTAGAACCTGGGGTGTCTGATGCAGGGGTATTCTAGGGTACTTAGTGAATCTACATGGAGGTGTGTTGTTTTGGTTTTGTGTTACTCAGTTGCAACTTTAATCGATGGTATCAGTTATTGAAGGAAGCTCGAGCACTAAAGGAACTTAGTGAAACCTCTTGTGCTCGGTGGAACTTGTGCTCAGCAATGCCTATGTGTCTTGGTGTTTCTTGGCATGGTCTGTTGTTTCACTGATGCTCGGTTGTTTCTTTGGTGCTCAGTAGTTTTGGTTTACTGACTGGAGTTCTTTGTGATTTGGTTGGCCGACTTGGTGCATTTATTGTTGGTATCTTTTGTTGTATTCTCCTATGTAGATCTTGAGGCCGACATGGAGAATTAAATTTTTGTAAGGCTATTTGAGAGCTGACTACTATTGCATTTAATATTTGTTTGTAATGGGAGCTGACTTGTCTTATGAGTTAATTATTTCTTCCAGCTGGCTTGTGGCTGAAGATTAGTATTTAAGGAGTGTTTGGGTAGTTGTTTAGGCATCAGATTTGGGGAAGATAGAAGGATAGCATTTTGGATCCTACGAGATCTTGAAGATTATATTGTTATCTAATAATTTGTAATAGCAGAGCTAGTGGTTATTTTCTTGGAGATAAGGAGATTGCTTGGAGGCTTGCAAGCTCAAGTTCAGATCTACCTTGGTGTTTCCATCAGTTGCTGATTTGTTTTCAGAGCTAGACTAGCTAGAGTTAGCTTGGATCTTTTTTGACCTTGTAGAACTATTTCTTGATTGTAATTAGCCATAACTCAGAAGGCCTTACAACTGGGCATGTTAATGAAAATTTAGTTGAAAACATTATCTTGTTGTGTTATTCTACATTGTGGTGTTTGGCTGCTTGTTTGGACTGTCCTTAATTGGATCCTCTTTACCTATCCTACCTCAAACCTTGTCTTGCATAGGTAGATATTCTAGAATACTTTGGAGAATCTACATAGCATTAAGCTCTCCTAAATGTCTATGATGCTCACCACTATTCTCTGCCCTGCTCTCCTTAACTTTATGACTCATAGGAGGCATAAGGAGCATTAACTCTATGACTCATAGGAGGCATAGGAAGCATGCTCCTTCCACATCCTCTACTATGACCTCCAATATGGCCTCTAGAAATAGATTTAGTCTTAGTGACCATCTTTCCTACAATATTCAAATAAGAAGAATGATATCTTAAATAAATAAAAAATAAGACATGAAGTAATCGTAAGCAATAGTTTGATATACAAGAGTGTTATATGTGTAAGTTTTTGTTTCATGTTTTAACTATTACACATCTAATGGACATACCAAATTCCTAGAGTTCCTAGTGTATAAGCATGGGCTCTGATACCAAGTGTAATTCCCTACCAAGGAACCTAGGAGAGATTAATCACAAAACTGTTACTAAGTTTATAGAATAATTTTTTTCCTTAAGAATTTACAAACAATATTGAATAAACAAGAAGAAGTAAAACATAAAGTCCATATATACTCATATACAAAACCTCAATTACATATTACAAATCTCAAGGGTTCCTTGACGTAGAATTACGTAAATATAACTTAATCTTTTAAGTTTAATAATTATATAAATCTTCTATATGATACATCATCTCATAATAGAATAAATAGATACATCTGAACCATAAGGTATAAATGATAATCCACATCCACTACACAAGTCATAGGTGTTAGGAATAGTCCCAAGAGATAACTGAGAGGGGGGGGGGGGGGGGTGAATTGGTTATCTAAAAGATTCAATTATTTATCCAATTAAATGCAGAAGAACATTAAGCATAAAAACAATATAAAAACACTTAACACAACACCACAATTTTGGTTATGAGGAAACCCAAATAGGTAAAAACCCCGGTGGGAATTAGCACCCACTATGAACTGTACTAGAGTATTATGATCCCTGTTAGAAGATCTTACAACCTTGTTAGGAGTTGATCTTTACAATGCATTAAGTACAATGACCTGGTCAAGGGTCAAACCCTGTTAGGAGTCTTTTATAATTAACCTTGTTAGGGGTGAGGACACACTATCCGGGAGCACACTGCTCAAAGGGGTGAAGGTTACAACCTTATGTTTAATAGATACACACTATATCTAGATCTTGGTGAACTATGAGTTAGACCTGCTATCTTGATTAGTTCCAATGGATAGCATAAACTCTCTACTTTTTCACATAGACCTTGTACTAATGGCTCAACACTTCGCACCTTCTACTTTTCTCTTATCTTTCAACTATTTGCCATACTTAGCAATCACAAATGACTGCCTATAAATATCTTTCCTCTAAATGATATAATCAAGTCGGCCTATTAGAACCATCTTGAAATCATATTAGACAAATAATAAAACTCTCCAATACAATCTCAGTCAGCTATACTAAGCACACAACACAAATTAGGACCCCACAACTCCATATGAGTGGACGTGTCACTTCACATTGTCAGCTCCACCAAATTAACTGATAATTTCTTCTCATGCTGAATTACATCATGCGCTCTTAACCAAACATTCTTAACTCTCTTCCAAACACTAATTCAAACACGCATATCATAATGATAGGTGCAACTACTACAATAATAAAAACATTATTGGCTCTACCAGATAAACTTGGGAAACTGTGACTGTCAATTGGAGACTTCATAACTCAACATGTACTGCATATCTGACTCTATTTCCATGAACATAGCATTATACACATGTCTACAACATAAATATAAATGCACAAGGCTTCATTACAACCATATTGCAAATCACATACATAACTCTTCCTAGGACCTGTCAGGAACACTCATTGATATAGACTACTATAATACTGTCTTCACTCAGAATCAACCTTTGCATCTATGATATCATGCTGATAAAATATCTAGGAAACATATACTCAAGGATCTCTCCATCAGGCTTCCATGCATGTTGCTTACCATATGTTGTCATCAATGACAAACATACAGTCAACACTAGCTTGCTGGCAAATCTCCAACAATCTCCCCCTTTGGCATTGATGGTAACATATGGAATGAAAAACACCACCAATCCAAATGAACAATTATTTTATAATATTCTCCATTTCCTCAACAAAAATCCCCCAAGGATGAATCCTCCATTTCTTACTATTTTGTTTCTTCTTGCTAAATACTCACTCCCCCTTTCTATAATTCTTTTTTAACATTCTCCATTTCCTCAACAAAACTTCCTCAAAGATGAATCCTCCATCTACTACTGAATATCAACTGTTGTATCCTCTTACTATTTTATTTTTCATGATTATATACTTACTCCCTCTTTGACATCAATGGAAAAGGGTGCCAAAAAATTAAGCATCGGTACTACTCCTGAAGTAGAGTAGTCAACCATTCATTAGTCAATAAGGACTGATGCACTCTTGCAAACTCTAATTAGATTCAGGGAAGGAAATTACTCACAGCTTCTCCCTGAGATACTCAAAAGTATCCTTAGGTAAAGGCTTTGTGAATATGTCTTCTAGTTGATCTTTTGTGCTCACATATTCCAACTTTACTTCTTTCTCTGCTACTTTCTCTCTTAGGAAGTAATATTTTATCTCAATGTGTTTTGTCTTTGCATGCATCATAGGGTTCTTTGACATATTGATAGTGCTAGTGTTATTACAATGAATAAAAATAGAATAATCAATCTGAATACCAAAATATTTTATCATTTTCTTGATCCACACAATTGTAGAGCAATTTAATACTACTGCAACATACTATGCTTCTGGTGTGGACTGAGAAATACAATTTTTCTTCTTACTTGTCCAAGTAACAAGTCTATCTCCAAGAAATATTGCTCCTCCCAAGGTACTCTTTCTATCATCCACACAACCTGCCCAATCTGCATCTGTATACACATGAAGTTCTACATTTTCTGAATTAGGATACCATAAACCATAATATATAGTTCCTATCAAGTATTTGAATATCCTCTTTACTGCCATAAGATGACTTTGTTTAGGATTTGCTATAAATCTTCCAACAATACCAACTACATTGGAAATATCTACTCTAGATTGAGTAAGATAGATTAGTTTACCAATCATAGACTTATACAAGGTTATGTCTACTGCTGTTGAATCATCTTCTTTTGAAAGCTTGCATCCTATTATCATAGGGGTACTTACTAGCTTGCAATCATCCATCTTGAACTTCTTCAATATCTCTTTCACATACTTAGATTGATTAATGAAAATACCTTTGTCTTTCTGCTACACATTTAGTCCCAAAAAGTACTTGATAGGTCCAATCATGCTCATTTCAAATTCACTTTGCATCTCCTTAGAAAATTCAGCACTAAGATTGTCATTACAACCAAAGATAATCTCATAAGCAAATATAGCAACTAACAATAATCTATCAGGTGTCTCTCTTATGAATAAGTTACAATCTATTGCTCCTTTCTTGAATCCAATCTTTGTCAAGTATCCATCAAGTCTTTCATACCATGCTCTAGAGGCTTTCTTAATTCCATAGAGGGCTTTCTTCAATCTGCATACCATATCAGGTCTATTTGATAATGTAAATCCTTCAAGCTGCTCTATGTATACTTCTTCCTTCAGCTCTCCATTTAGGAATATTGACTTAACATCCATCTGGTATACCTTAAAGTCTTTGAATGTAGCATAGGCTAGAAACAATTTTATGGCTTCCAATCTTCTTACAAGGGAAAATGTATCAAAATAAACAATTCCTTCTCTTTGCACATATCCTTTACATACTAGTCTTTCTTTGTTTCTTACCACTATTCCACCTTCATTCATCTTATTTCTGAATATCCACTTGGTTCCAATCACATTCTTATCACTAGGCCTAGGGACCAATTCCCATGTATCATTTTTAATTATTTGATATATCTCTTCTTTCATTGCTTCATGACAATCTGAATCATTACATGCATCTTCAACACTTAAGGGTTCAATCTGTGAAAGTAAACATACCTCTTCATTTTTTGTGGAACTCTTTGCTTTTGATCTTGTCATGAATTTACTATTTTAATCTCCAATGATGTCTTCCTTTGAATGATATCTAGATGTGAATTTAGGAACATTAGGTGTGACTCTCTTATCTAACTTCTATGATTCTTCTTCACTAGTTTCAAGGTCATTGAATAATACATCAATGTTGTCAAACATTTCATCAACAACTATTTCTCTAGTGGTAGGTCTAGGTTCTTCTTCAATAATAGGTGCATAATCATGATATCTTTCTTCAATCATAAACTTCTCATCAATCTTAACATAATCAATTTCAATGATCTTCTTAAATCTTAAATTAAAACATCTATAAGCTTTGCTTTTAGTAGAGTAACCAAGAAAAATGCCTTCATCACTTCTTGCATCAAACTTGCCAATTGCTTCATCTCTCTTGATGTAGCACTTTCTTCCAAAAATTCTAAAGTATTTTACTATAGGTACATTCCCAAACCATAGCTCATAAGGTGTCTTGTTTGCGCCTAGCCTCAATTGAATTCTATTGATTGTATAGACTGCAGTATTGACCACATCTCTCCAATAGGTGCGTGCAACCTTTCTTTCAATCATGACAGTGCACATTGTGTCAAGTATGATCTTATTCCTCCTTTTTGCAATTCCATTCTGCTGAGGGGTTCTAGGTGCACTTAACTATTTCTGTATCCCATGTTCTTTGCAATACTCATAAAATCCGTCATAGGTGAATTATCCTCCTCTATCTGATCTTAGACATTTAATCTTCAATCCAGACTCATTTTAAACCTTAGCTTTGAATATTTTGAACATCTCAAATGCTTCTGATTTATCCTTTAAGAATGCAACCCACATCATTCTATAATAATCATCAACAAACAAAATAAAGTACCTTTCACCATAGTATGATCTTGTTTGAGTTGGTCCACATAGGTCTGTATGCACTAGATTCAATTTTTTCTTTGCCAAATTATGCTTTCTTCTAAATGAATTCCTCACATGATTTCCCATTACACATTCCCTGCATATTGTATCAACTGGCTTTGCAATGCTAGGAAGGTCTCTTACTGCCTTTACATTTCTTATCTTTACTATGTTGTCAAAATTGATGTGACATAGTCTTTTGTGCCATAACCAACTGTCATCTACTTTAGCAACAAAACAAATTGCTTTAAGATTAAGCTGAAAAACATTACCTTTAGTCTTTGAACCTGATGCAATCATTTCTCCTTCATTGTTATTAATGATGCACTTGTTTTCTTTGAATTCCAACTAATATCCTTTGTCAAGCAACTGTTCAACACTTACTAGGTTATACTGTAAACCATCAACACAAAGAACATCATTAGTGTTTTTCTTTCCATCCAAGGTGATAGATCCTCTACCTATGATAGGTTTAGGAGTGTTGTCTCCAAATCTAACAATACCACCTTTGTATCTATCTAGATGTGATGTGAGAAATCACTGTCAATTATCCAATCTGTCCTAATGTTAGCTTGTAAAAATAGTGCTAACTCTTGTGATTTCTTTTCATCTTCAAGGTCCATTTCAGCAAGCATTTTCTCCATGTCTTCAAGAGAAATGAATCCAATTTCATCTTCTGTTGACTCTTCATCTGATACTCCATCTCCAACATAGTAACATTCTTTTGTATACTTGGGCTTGTAATTAGTTTTGAACTTCTTGACTCTAGTAGGAAACTTAGATGCAAAGTGACCAATCTTGTTACATGAAAAGCATTTGAATGGTAACTGACCTTCATATTTCCCTTTTCCTTTCCTTTCTTTCTTGGAAATCAAATCAATGAAATCATCTAGTTCTTTCTCATCATCATCATCATCAAAATTACCAGAAGTGTTCAAGGATTTCTTACCATGGACTGAGGCTTTGAAGGTTTTTTCACTTTTGGGCTTTGTCTTCAAACTTGATATCTCAAAAGCTAAAATCTTGCTGATTAAGGTCTCTCTTTTGAAGTCTTTTAAAAATTGCATAGTCTCATCTAGGATGTTTATCTTGCTCTCATATTCTGATGTCAAAGTAGTCATCAACTTATCCATTATGTCTTCTTCTGAGATCTCTCCACCATTGTTTCTGATTCCTGCAACTACTTCATTAATCTGTTGATTATAGGATCTAATGTTCTCTTCAAGTAGCATCTCCAATTTATTTTACTTTTTCTTCCATGTCTTTCTACATGCATTCTTGGCTTGGACATCTCCTTCAAACATGTCTTCTAGATACTTCCATATCTTGTAGGCTTTATCTACTTTCTTGATCTCTGAAAACTCACTATCAGACAACATTGATAAGGGGTTCTTTGGAAATAGCATTTTGAGTGAAAATCTCCTTCTGCTTAAGAGTTACATCTTCCTTTGCAAGATCTGCTAGAGAGGGAATCTAAACTTCTTTGGTAGCTACTTCAAAAATCTCAAAGGCAATGCACTGCAAGTGTGTCATCATTTTTTCCTTCCAGTCTAGATAGTTCTCTCCATCAAAATTAGGACTTTCTTTTCTAAAGAATGTCATCTGATTAACCTCAAGCTGTTAAAATTTCTTTGTGAGGCACTTGGCTCTGATACCAATTGTTAGGAATAGTCCCAAGAGATAACTAAGAGGGGGAGGGGGGTGAATCAGTTATCTAAAAGATTCAATTCTTTATCAAATTAAGTAGAGAAGAACATTAAGCATAAACATAATATAACAACACTTAACACAACACCACAATTTTGGTTACAGGGAAACCCAAATAGGTAAAAACCCTGGTGGGAATTAGCACCCACTATGAACTACACTAGAGTATTATGATCCTTGTTAGAAGATATTACAACCCTGTTAGGAGTTAATATTTACAATGCATTAAGTATAGTGACCTGGTCAAGGGTCAGAACCTGTTAGGAGTCTTTTATAATTAACCCTATTAGGGGTGGGGACACACTATCTGGGAGCACACTGCTCAAAGGGGTGAAGGCTACAACCTTCTATTTAATAGATACACACTATATCTAGATCTTTGTGAACTGTGAGTTAGACCTGCTATCTTGATCAGTTCCAATGGATATCATACACTCTCTACTTTGTCACATAGACCTTCTACTGATGGATCAACACTTTTCACCTTCTATTCTACTCTTATCTTTAAACTATCTACCATACTTAGCAATAACAAATGACTGCCTATAAATATCTTTCCTCTAAATGATATAATCAAGTCAAATTGTTAGAACCATCTTGAAATCATATTAGAGAAACAATACAACTCTCTAATAAAATCTCAGTCAGCTATACTAAGCACGCAACACAAGTTAGGACCGTCCAACTCCATATGAGTGGATGCATCGCTTCACACTGTTGGCTCCACCAAATTAACTGATACTTTCTTCTCATGCTGAATTATGTCATGCAATCTTAACCAAACATTCTTAACTCTCTTCCAAAATTAATTCAAACATGCATATCACAATGATAGGAACAACTGCTACAATAATAAAAACACTATCAGCTCTACCAGATAAACTTAGGAACTATGATTGTCAACTGGAGACTTCATAACTCAACCTATACTGCATATCTAACTCTATGTCCATGAACATAGCATCATACACATGTCTACAACATAAATATAAACACACTAGGCTTCATTACAACCATACTATAAATCACATACAAAACTCTTCTTGGGACCTGTCAGGAACACTCACTGATACAAACTACTGTAATATTATCTTCACTCTGAATCAACCTCTATGTCTATGATATCATGCTGATAACATATCTAGGAAACATATACTCAAGGCTCTCTCCATTAGGCTTCCACACATGCTTCTTACCATATGTTGTCATTAATGACAAACATATAGTCAACACTAGCTTGCTGGAAAATCTCCAACAATAGGGTATGTAAATACAACTGAGTACAAAGTACAAATAAAAGGAAGACTAGAAAAAAATCTCCAAGGAAGAAAGAATAAGAAGTAATTGCAACAAGGATCATCCAACACTCATATAGAAATGTTGGAGTCTCCAATGGTAAGAGAATTACTACCTCCCGACCTTGTGGAAAATTTTCATTCCACTCCCACCATGCTAAGGAGATAACATTAGACCCCACTTGGATAACAAAATCAAAGTCTATCATCAGGTAATACTAGGAAAGGGATCCTATAAGTTTCCTATCTCAAAGGTTCAACTCAAAATTTGAAGGTACACATACTAATTAGAGGCAACCAAAACATGTAGGAAACCCAAGATGAAATTAGGGAAGTATCATCACATATGTCAACCCTTTGGAATGATCTCACTAGACCCTAACTCCCAATTGTGGACATATGCAGAACTTGAAATCCTCTCATGTAGACAAGGATAACCAATCGTGCCAGAAATCACTGTCACTGCTAGATGGGAAAACAACTTCTCCCACTCCCATCCTTAGCCTATACTAGCACTCAAGGCATGGATGAGAAATCCATTATCTTATTAATTAATTTTAAAACCTCATTTAATGTATTATATCACTTATTTAAGTAACCTGCTAAGGATACCCAAGCAACCAATTCTGGTCTCTCGCACCTCCAAAGAAAGCCACGTCCCCTTTAAGAACTAGATAATCTACCCTAAGCTCATAAGCCTTAAAAATATCTCATAGGTCATCATGAATATTCATAAAAGTAAAGATTTGGTTCCAAAATGTCACAGGAAAACACATAACCAACTTCCATCACATATACATCATAACATAATCAAGAGCTTCCATAGGGTTGGGTTATAACAAAATCGAGTAACAAACAAGTATGCAAGATAAACAAACATAACAAAATTCCCTTATCATGCCTCTAGTAACAATCCTAAAAGGATAATGTAAAATATTCCCTCTTATCCCACATTCAGAGAAGGAGAAACAATCACAAGAATTTGGAATCTTGCGATGGTTGCTGGTGGTGTTGGGGCAACACTGGGCGCTGGGGGGTTGCTGGTCACTGGTGCTTCTACTAGGAGCTCATGGGCCTCTGGTGCTTCTATTAGGGGTTTGAAGTCATCGGTCGCTAGGGCTTCTGATGGGGGTCCAAAGGTTTCTGGAGTTTTTGCTGGTGCTTGGGTGTCGCAGGTTGTTGGGGGATTGCCAGTCATTGGTGCTTCTTCTCGGAGCTCAAGGGCCTCTAGTGTTTTTGCTGGAGGTTCAAAGGTTGCTGGTGCTAGGGGTTTGTTGATTGCTAGGGGTTTGTCGAGCGCTGGGGCTTCTACTGGGGGTTCACCAGTTCCTGGTGCTTTGCCTTCTGCTGGTGTGTCACCTGTAGTCTCTGCTAGGGTTGTTGGAGGTGTTCCTGGGAAGTTGCAGGCCTTGAAGGTTGCTGTGGGATCTAGGGTTTTGCTAGATGTCAAGGTGTCTTTGGTCTCTAGGGGTTTGTTGGGTTCTTCTACTAGTGGTTCGCAGCTTGCTAGTGTTGCTGGGGGGACACTTAATGTTCCAGCTAGGGCTGCTGTAAACTTCACTCACTCTATAGTTAAAGACACTCTTCATAGTGCCTTTCCAGTTAGCCAACATATTTTTGTTGCGCTGGATGAGGATACTCTCTTTGAGATTGATGCAGTTGCCTCTATTTTTTTCTGAGCATGGATTGATTTACAGATTCAAGGGTTTCTAGCCCTCTTTGCCTGATCTTCATTCTTGGATTTCCAGTCATTGGGAACCCCTTATCTCTGGTATAGTCCATATCTTCCCTATGGCTAAAAGATTTTTTGTGGCTAAATTTGATGATGTTGAGGATAGAAATATTATTTTGTGTGAAAAATTCTTTAGCTGGGAGGATCATTTTATGCTATTGTTGAAACCATGGCATTTTGATTTTTCTCCATCTTCCGAATCTTTTGATCTATAACCTATCTGGGTTAGGCTTCCTAATCCTCCCCTCCATCTTTGGATTGACTTCATTCTAGAGACTGTGGGGGAAGCTTTAGGGGATATGTTAATGGTAGATGAGAAATCCTCTGATTTATTTCATTCTACTTATGCTCGTATCTTGGTGGATATTGATACCTCAAAAGGTGTGCCTTCAAAGATTAAACTTGAAGCCCTTACGGGTAGAAGTTTGATTCAACAATTAGATTATGAAGGCATCCCCTTCAGATGTAGAAGATGCTTTAAGATTGGTCATATTGCCTTTCAATGTGATCTTTAGAGACATAATAAGACTGCTTCGTGGTGGATGGGGGCCTCTTCTCAGCACTATATTGTGGAGAAGGTTTGGAGCTTCACGCATGTGGTAGAACAGGTTACTAGCCTTTTCTCTTGTCCTATGGTTGTTTCTATTCCTTCTTCTTCTTTAGCTGCTGGTATTACTTCTACTAGTTCTGCTAGTTTGGCTGCCAAAAAATCTTATGGTGGTTCTATTCTTGCTGGAATTAATTTTCTGTTGCTGGTGATCCTCTTATTTCTCCTGGTTCTGCTGGCATTCTGTTCCTTCTATTGGTAGTACTGGTACTAGACTATCTGTTGAGGCTGCTGGGTCTGCTGGCCTCTTTCTAGCCAATTCTATCTCAGAAATTCTTGTTGGTGCTGGGAAGTCTGGTACTGGCTATGTGGCTATTGTAGGTGTTGTCCAAACTTCTCATACTAGTTCTATTATGGTTGGCTCCTCTCCTGCCTCAGACTGGTAGGGAAAAGCTTCATTGGTAGAGGATGGATGGACTGTTGTTATAGGTAAACATAATAAAAAGTCCCCTCTACATTTTGATATGACTCTACACTCCCAGAAGAAGGGAGGAAAAGGAAAATCCTAGGTTGGGTGTTGTGGTAAAGTGTTGGCTTTACAGGTTTGGCTTTAGTAGCTAGAGCATTTCTGTTTATCTTTTGTTTGGCTGCTGTTGTTTTTGTTGGATTAGTGCTGCTAGTAGTTCTATTGGTATTACGTGTTGGGGGGGTGCTGTAAGGTTTTCTCTTTTCCCCCTAGCTCTTTCATTTAGATCTAAGCAAATTCTTCCTATCTTTCCTAGGGTTACAATTCCCTTAAAAAATTGAATGTATATGATTTCGGGGCCCATTCAAAACCTACCTTTACCTTAATAAAAAACAATCACAAGAATTTAAGAATAAAAAACTAATTTGTAAAGCACCATTACAAAAATTAATTTATTAAAATAATCACTAACACAACTATAATTACATCTTCCAAAATAAATTCCATTACTAAGAAAATCAATTTATAATGTTAATAAAAATAAATTGATTCCTAAATTAATAATTACTAAAACAATATAATTTACATGCATATATACCAACAATATTCCTTCCTTATGAATTTCATAATAAATATCAAACATAAATTTATCAATACCTTTAAAATTTTAACAAAATATTAATTTTGATTAATATTTATTAATCATTCAACACATATTTAAATTTGACTAAATATTTAAATTTTATATTAAAAGAAAACTTAATTAAAAAAAATTCATTTTTTAAACAAATAATAATAAAAAACCATATTAAAAGTGGGGGGGGGGGGGGGGCAAGCCTCCATACGATTACCCATGGCAACAGCTACCATGGTAGTGGTTGCCTATGACATAACTATCATAGTAGCCCTGATTGCTAATGACAACAACAATTGTCGTAGCAGCCTAGCTGCCTATGGCAGTTGTCGCCATAGTGGCCTGCTATTGGAGGGTGGGGGTAAATAAAATCCCTACCACCAAAACACACACACACACACACACAGATATATATATATATATATATATATATATATATATATATATATATATATATATATATATATATATATATATATATATATATATATATATATACATATACATATATATATACATACATATATACATACATATATACATATATATATACATATATATATACATATCTATATATGTATCTATATATGTATATATATATGTATATATATATATATATATATATATATATATATATATATATGGGATGAAAACAAAGGAGATTCTAGATACTAATTGAAAATTTTTCTAGATCTACACGGTGAATAAACCATATGCAAAAATTACAAGGATAAATTAATTTGATTCAAACCCTAAGTTTTCAACAATGAATTTTTTGACAAACCCTAACTGATTGAAAACAAGATCTTTCTACAATGTCCTTTAACCATAAATTACTAGTTATTCACATTACCAGATTTGTTCAAACAAAAAGATTTCGAAATAGTAATTTATACAATAGAAAATTTTCAAAACAACTAAGAACAAAACAAATCTTACAAGCACGGAGCACACAAACTTTCTTAAACAAAGAATTTAATCTACGAGGGTTCCAAACCCTACCTCAAACCACCAATTGATAGAAAATATGAAGAACAATCAAAACCCCAAAAAAATTCCAAAGCTTTCTCAAATCCTCCAATTCAATCCTTAGAGCCAAAACCTGCAAATCTCTCCTTAGCATAATGGCCAAGTCCTTTTCATAAAGAAAAAGAGTCCAGAATTCGAACTCAACTGTGCAAAACCTCAGAACTCAACTCAACTCCACAAACTTTGTTAACATCAATCTCTCTTTTGCATGATTTTATCAATTTTCTAGTTAATAATTCAATGCACTTTTTGTATTTCTTGTTTATATCAATTCACTTAACTAAATAAAAATTACTTTATTCTTTCAATTATTTTCTGATGAACTGTTACTGATTTAGAACTTGAATGGAGAATCTATAATTCAAGATTACTAAGGAGTTGTTGATTAGATATGTAAGATGATTAAATCAGTATTATGTTGTCATTGATGTCAACTAGCTTGACAATACTTATCTTGTAAGCTACTATACCAACACATCTGTAGAAAGGAGAAAGAGATGAAGAACATAAATATCTACATGAGGGAGATGTATATGTTAGATGAGGATAAGGAATACACTAAGTAACTTGTTGATGAGTCTATGACTTGATGAAATTGACTTTATTATGTTGCATTCATCTATGATGCAGAATAGAGCTGAAAGACACAAAGCAGTGTTGTCGGTAAATAAAGCATTCTAGTATACACCGACAAAATGTAGTGTATACTGAGCGTAGTGTTAACCAAGCTTGTGTTTACCAATGCATTTCTTTGTTAATTGAGCAAAACAAAAAGAAATTAAACTTAGCAGATAAAGTGATGAGCTATAAAGTGTATGAAATCGAGGTAACATATAAGGTTTGTTATGAAGATCGACAGCTAACATAAATCAAGAAGGATCTAATGGAGTAGATTGAAACATGTTACTGACACATTAGCCAAGGAAGCTTAAAGCGGCAAAATCTATGAATATCATTAAGCGGCAAAATCTGATGGAGGAAAAGAAAATGATTTACTCATCTATATAAGAGACATTGGTTTCATTATTGAAGACGCTGAAAGAAGAAGCTACTGCAGAATTATCACGTGAACAAGTTTTCATGCATTCTAATCATACTGGTTAATGAGAATCGAGCTGCAGAACAATTACCAAGCTATAGAGAGTAATTACCGACGAACAGTAAGTTGATATAGTATTGAATCTGAAGTGGTATATTGATCAGAAAGATTTGAATGAGTTGAACATTGATCTGTAAACTAAAATTGAAGTTGTTTCAAGGTAGATCATCTACTATTACATATTTAACCATTATACACAGTCAAATTTCTTAACCGAGTGGACTATGAAAGTCTTTTGATGTTTCATTCATAGAGTGAATATTGTTATTCTGTCAACCCCAAAGTGATTGTTGGTTGGACAATAACTTCTGATCTAAAATCCTCTAACAAGGTCACACCTAATAGTGTATTTGTAACCTTTAATAGGGTTGGGTCTTCACCGACCTCACTTCAGAAGAGTGAACAATTTTGGGTTGCTGGTCCCAGGTGGTTTTTCCCTTCATAGGGTTTGCATGTTAAATCTCTTGTGTTATGTGTTGATTTTGATATTTGTTTGTTATCATACTTTGCATATTACATGTTAGATTTGATCGGTAACTATTATAAATTTTAGACTGACAATTGGTAAAAACACTGATAGTGAAAGTATTTTATGTTTACTGAGTAGCAAAAGTTGAAGAATTTGTCTTAGATTATACATTTTGTTTTGGGACACTAGATAATTGATTCACCCCCCTCTTAGTTATTCTAACAATTGGTATCAGAGCTTTGGTTGCTTAGAATAGAGTTTTAAGGACTTCAGAAAAAAGGTCTCAAGATGTATACGAGGGAAGTGCCAAAGCTGAACAAAGATAACTTCGCAGTATGGCAAAGCCGAATGAAGTTGCACATATCTAGAATTGGGAATTCTGCACTAGAGCTGATGGAGAATGGCTACATTGAACCGACACCAGGTCCCCTGACACTTGATCAACTAAAGGATAGGCATGAACACAATATTACTATGATGGAACTTGCTGCTGCTTGTACCAATGTCGAATTCGAAGACATTAAGGGATAAACAACTGCCAAAGTCATGTGGGATAAACTGACTCTAATATATAGTGGAGATGCGAATGTTAAGAGAGCCAAAGTAGAAAGCCTAAGAGGTCGATTTGATGATATGAAGATGAAAGAAGGTGAGAACATTGTGCAATACACAAATAGACTAAAAGAGGTAGTACATGCTATTAGAGCATCCAGTGGAGTTATTGACGATGAAACAATGATAAGCAAGATTCTCAAAACTTTGCTGCCAGTTTA
Organism: Chamaecyparis obtusa; assembly: GCA_027943335.1. Lineage (NCBI taxonomy): Eukaryota > Viridiplantae > Streptophyta > Pinopsida > Cupressales > Cupressaceae > Chamaecyparis > Chamaecyparis obtusa. The sequence goes on along the minus strand of BSBK01002128.1, from coordinate 542,903 downwards.
TGCGATCAGGATCTTTGCAATTCATGAAACAAGAGCTACATCGAACCTTACTCTTGACACACTGATCGGTAAGATTACAACCTTTTGAATTGAATAACTTTGACAATAGTGTTGTACCTTCTGTTGAATCCACTTTCATGTCCTCTTTGAAGATTGGTAAGTCTAGTAGCAGGAATGATAAGAATAATGATAGTGATAGGGTAAAAGCACAATAAGTTGTCACCCTTTTACAAAGGAAAATGCTAACAAAATCAAAGTTGTTCAATTTCAATAGTATAAAAATGACATTAATCTCTGGAATTTGAAGATGATGTAAAATAATTAAATGTGATAAAATGGATGAAGTTTATGATTAATATTTTTAATAATTTTTTTTAATAAGAATTGATATGTTTTTTTAATTTTTAAAGATGATTTTTTCAGTTGTTGAAAAATGCTAAAATTTAGGGGTCTAGTTCCCACCAAAAAATTATACGTAAATAAACATTTTTTCCCCCAATTTCAAAATATGTCATATATGACATATATAGCTAGTGCATGAAGAAATAAAAATTGGTTTGTAATCTATATTTTCTCCTTTATAACAATTCAAATTCCAACTCATTGAAATCGACAATTTTCATCTCGCAACATATTTTTCATAGCAATATATCCCAATCAAAAAACAAATATATATTCTTGAAGAGGACTCTCTCCTCTAGTGCACCATATAGTTTTCAAATTTATTTAATATGATTTATTATTTTTTTCTTTCTTCGAATCAACATCTCCTTACTGTTAAAATACCTACTTGTAATATTTTTTAATTACAATAAACTACATCTAATTAAAACACTATAAAATCTCTATGAGGATATTCTTGACTCTGATCTCTACAAAAGGGTATTTTTTTATTTTAAAAAAAATATCATTAAAAATATTAAGAGTTATTGAAATGCCACTTTTCTGAAATAATTTAATTTTAATGTTAATTGGACCCAAAGTGGTATAAAACATGCATTTAATAGATATTTCCAATTGGAAAAGTTAAAGCACTTATCTAACTTAGCTAGAATGAATCTAGCTAGACCATATGTTTGACCAAAATTAATTTTTATTTAGAAATACTAAAATTCAATTGTGCTGATAAGTTAGCCTAAAAGGTGACGCATGATTTTGCTTTTACCCGATAGTAATACCGATGATGAACTTGATGAGCTTGAAGCTCTTATGGCTACAAAATTGCCCAAAGGTAAGGGAAGGTATAGAGGCAAGCTACCCTTAGCATGTTTTAATTGTAAAGAAGTTGGCCACATTGCTACTAGATGTCTGAATAAGAAAGATGATGATAGATCCAAAGACCGATCTGAAGGAAGCTATGGGAGAAGAGTCAACAGAGGCTATCGACACAAAAATAGAGATAACCAAGATAGCTATGACAAAGGGAAAAAGGTATGTTACATAGTCAAAGAATTTGAATCTGAATTTGACATTGATGATGATGTAGAAGTAGTATTTATTACTATGAAAGATGATTCAGAGGAAGAAGATAAACATGAAGAAACAAAACTAATCTCTAAAGTAAGAAGAAATGATACATGGATCATAGACAGTGGCTGTACACATCATATGACTGGTGATATAGAGAAATTTGATCTACTTGATGAATATGATGGAGGATCTGTTAGAATGGGAAATGATGCACCTTGTATGGTGAGAGGTAAAGGTTCACTGATGATTAATGATAGAATAAAATGTGAAAATGCATATTGGGTAGATGGACTGAACTATAATTTGTTAAGTGTGGCACAACTAAAAAAATCAGGCCACCGACTTGCTTTTGAGAGCAGAAAGGTAAGAATCTATGATAATGGAGGAAGACTTGTCAGAACCGGTACACAATCCAGAGGTAATCTATATTATCTTGATATTGATCAGTCTTCTTGTTTATTAATGAAGGATGAAGATGCATGGGTGTGGCATAAGAGGTTATCTCATGTGAATTTTGATAACATGATCAAGATTAGTAAGAAGAAAAGAGTTAGAGGGTTGCCTAACTTGTCAAAACCGGATCATGCTATGTGCCATGAATGTCAGAAAGGTAAGATGACTAAGTCTAGTTTTAAGAGCAAAGACTACTCAACAAAGAAAATACTTGAGTTGGTTCATACCGACCTATGCGGTCCTATGAGAACTTAGAGCTATTATGGTGATAGATACTTTATTCTTTTTGTTGATGACTATACTAGACTGATGACTGTTATGTTCTTGAAAGAGAAATCTGATGCATTTAAGATGTTTAAGTGGTATAAGACAAAGGTAGAAAAAGAAACTGGAAAAGAATTAAAATGCTTAAGATCTGATAGAGGAGGTGAATTTATCTCTGATGAATTTACTAATTTCTGTAATGAGCATGGTATTAAGAGACGGGTCTCTGCACCGAGAACACCTCAGCAGAATGGGATTGCTGAAAGAAGGAACAGGTTAATAATTGATTGTGCTAGAACACTGATGATACAAAAGAATGTTGCTCAGACATATTGGAGAGAAGCTATCAGTACAGCTATATATGTGCTTAACCGAGTACAACTGAAGAAGGACACCAACATGACACCTTATGAGCTATGGTTTGGACACAAACCTACTGTAAGTTATTTTAAGATTTTTGGAAGCAAATGTTTTATTCTAAAAGATGAGAGAAATGGAAAATTTGATTCTAAAGGTGATGAAGGAATATTCTTATGATATTCTACTAAGAGTAAAGCATACAAATGTCTGAATAAGGTTACAAATAAGATGATTAAAAGTACTAATGTCCGTGTTGATGAGTTTGATGACAAGAACACGGAAGAAAGAAAGGAACCAGAAGACTATGGTAGATTCACTTACATTGAACTTCCTGACTATCTACCAAAGTCGCAACCTGTGATAACCGGTCAACAGGAAAATAACCTTGAGGAACAGGAAAAGGAAACCGATGAACAAGATGGTGCTACCGAGCAAGCACATGAACTTGAACAGGATGAACAAGAAAGAAGAAACTGAGTACTAGCTAGTTTTGTCAAAAGACATCATCCTGAGACACAAATTATTGGAGATAGACAAGCTGGAATGCAGACAAGAAGAAAAACAAGACAAGATACATGTCTAGTTTGTGAATTTGAACAAAAAAATGTGAAAGTTGCATTAGAAAATGAAGAATGGGTTAATGCAATGAAGGAGGGAATAGAAAAAATAGAGAAAAACAAAACTTGGTCCTTAGTACCCTGACCTAAAGATAAGAATGTTATCGGTACTAAATGGATATTCAGAAACAAACTGAATAAAAATGGTGAAGTGACAAGAAATAAAGTGAGATTGGTATGCAAGGGATATGCACAGGAAGAAGGCATTGACTATGGTGAGACATTTGCACCTATTGCTAGATTGGAAGGAGTTAAAATGCTACTTGCATATGTTGCACACAAGAAATTTAAGGTTTATCAAATGGATGTGAAGTCAGCATTCCTGAATGGTATACTTGAGGAAGAGGTCTACATAGAACAACCTGTAGGATTCGTTGATCCAGACAATAGAGACATGGTATGTAGATTACACAAAGCTTTATATGGTTTTAAGCAAGCACTGAGAGCATGGTATGAAAGGCTGCATACTTACTTGTTAAGTATTGGATTTGTAAGAACCAGTGAAAACAACTTGTACATGAAAGGTGATACTGATGACACTATTCTTATTGTTGAAATTTTTGTTGATGATATTATTTTTGGAGGTCAAGATCATGTATGTAAATTTTTTGCTGATGACATGAGGAATGAGTTTGAAATGTCTATGTTCAGAGAGATTAAATTCTTTCTCAGATTACAAGTGATTCAGCAAAGTGATGGGATATTCATCACACAGTCCAAGTACATAAAGGAAGTCTTGAAGACATTTGGCATGGAAGATGCTAAACTTGTGGGAACATTGATGGCTACTGGAAGTAAATTGACAAAGGAAGATGAAACTACAGAGGTAAACCAGACACTTTATCGATCCATGATTGGTAAACTAATGTATGTAGTTCACAGTAGACCAGATATAGCACATGCTTTGGGAATTGTTGCTAGATATTCTGCTAATCCTAGAGAATCACACATGATTGCTACTAAAAGGATCTTAAGATACCTAAAAAAGATAGAGGATTATGGATTATGGTATCCTAAGGAAGGTAAGTTTGAGTTGAAGGTTTATACTGATGCTGATTGGGCTGGAAATGTGGATGACAAAAAAAGTACCACCGGAGGAGCATTTTTCTTTGGTGAAAGACTTGTAACCTGGACAAGTAAAAAGCAAGCTTGTATTTCTCTGTCTACAGCTGAAGCAGAGTATGTTGCTACTACTACTAATTGCTCAAACATTGCATATATCAAGCAAGTGTTGGAAGGAATGAATGAGGTAATCACTGACCTGGTGATTATATGCTGTGACAACACAAGTGCTATTAATATTTCAAAGAATCCAGTGATGCACTCTAAGACAAAGCATATATCAATTAAGTATCATTACTTAAGAGAACAAGTGCAAGAGAAGCAAGTGAAGTTAGAATTTGTTACATCCAAAGAACAACTTGCAAATATCTTTACAATGCCTCTACCGAAGGACACATTTGAATATTTGAGGACTAGACTTGGGGTCCGTCCCCTGTCTATCGGTCACTAATGTGATCTGGATGTTGCATTAGCCTAATCTTATCAGATGATCACACATGTTGATGCAACATAGTTCACACTTTGGATAATGTTCAAGGTTGTGATTAAGTTTGACGAACTGAAACAGATTGGGATATCAGTATACAAAGATATAGAGATTGTATTAGACAACAGAGAGTTACTTAGCTACTACAAGGGCTGATTATTTATTTGTTTCTTTGGCATTGTTTTCAAAAGGAGAGATAAATAATATGAAAAGGAAAGGGAGAGATATGCACCGATGAGAACTATCTAAGGGATAAAATGACAAAGATGTATTTTTTTAATGCTATTTAGTAATGTAGTGATTAAACATATTAAGCCAAGGAGAGCTTAAACAACATTTAATTACGGAGTTGCAGAATACATATTTGGTATGTGTATGGTACACTTCATATTACTTGAGTTGTCATCAATGCCAAAGGGAGAGATTGATGAACTACAACTGATTTAGAACCTGAATGGAGAATTTGTAATTCAAGATTACTAAGGAGTTGCTAATTAGATATGCAAGATGATTAAATCAGTATTATGTTGTCATTCATGTCAACTAGCTTGACAATACTTATCTTGTAAGTTACTATACTGACACATCTATAGAAAGGAGAAAGAGATGAAGAACATAAATATCTACATGAGGGAGATGTATATGTCAGATGAGGATAAGGAATACACTGAGTAACTTGTTGATGAGTCTATGACTTGATGAAATTGACTTTATTATGTTGCTTTCATCTATGATGAAGAATAGAGCTGAAAGACACAAAGCAATGTTATCGATAAATAAAGCATTCTAGTATACACCGACAGAATGTAGTGTATACTGAGCATAGTGTTAATCAAGCTTGTGTTCACCGACACATTTTTTTGTTAACCAAGCAAAATAGAAAGGAATTAAATGATCAGCTTAGCTGATAAAGTGATGAGCTATAAAGTGTATGAAATCGAGGTAATAGATAAGGTTTGTTATGAAGATTGATGGCTAACATAAATCAAGAAGGATCTAATGGAGAAGATTGAAACGTGTTACTGACACATCAGCCGAGGAAGCTTAAAGCAGCAAAATCTATGAATATCATTAAGCGGCAAAATTTGATGGAGGAAAAGAAAATGATTTACTCATCTATATAAGAGACATTGGTTTCATTATTGAAGACACTGGAAGAAGAAGATACTGCAGAATTATCACGTGAACAAGTTTTCATGCATTTTGATCATATTGGTTGATGAGAACCGAGCTGCAAAACAATTACCGAGCTACCGAGAGTAATTACCGACGGACAGTAAGTTGATATAGTATTGAATCTAAAGTGGTATATTGATCATAAAGATTTGAATGAGCTGAACATTGATCTATAAACTAAAATTGAAGTTGTTTCAAGGCAGATCATCTACTATTACATATTTAACCATTGTACATAGTCAAATCTCTTAATCGAGTGGACTATGAAAGTCTTTTGATGTTTCATTCATAGAGTGAACATTGTTATCCTGTCAACCCCAGAGTGACTGCTGGTTGGATGATAACTTCTAGTCTAAAATCCTCTAACAAGGTCACACCTAACAGTGTGTTTGTAACCTTTAACAGGGTTGGGTCTTCACCGACCTCACTTCAGAAGAGTGAACAATTTTGGGTTGCTAGTCCCAGGTGGTTTTTCCCTTCATAGGGTTTCCACGTTAAATCTCTTGTGTTACGTGTTGATTTTGATATTTGTTTGTTAGCATACTTTGCATATTACATGTTAGATTTGATCGGTAACTATTATAAAGTTTAGACTCACAATCGGTAAAAACACTGACAGTGAAAGTATTTTATGCTTACCGAGCAGAAGAAGTTGAAGAATTTGTCTTGGATTATACATTTTGTTTTGGGACACTGGATAACTGATTCACCCCCCTCTTAGTTATTCTAACATTTTCAATTGAATGTGCAACTAATTGCATATTAATTATAACTAAAAGAATATTATTTTAATGATATTATTATATATCCAATTGATAATCTATTATAAATTAATAGATTTTATCTTTAATTGAACATCTTGAATTCAATAATTAATTAAATCCTTAAATTTCACATTTAGACTTTTAATTAAGTATTTTTAATTAATAAATATATTTAATTAATTTTCATTAATTAAATATCCTTACATTTAATTTTCTACATTTAATAAGATTTAATTATTTAAACCACATAATTAATCTTGTAAAACATTTAACTAATTCACAACAATCACACCAACTAGCCGAACATCAAAAAAATCAACTGAACCTAATAAAATGATAATCATGCTCAAGGGAAAGGCTTATGAACTCACGTCACCTAAATGAATTTGGAAGATAAAATATCACAAATGTGTCCACTATTTCAGAACAATAAAATGGCTTAGTTTGGGATTCAGAATTGAATTTTATCTCCCCTCTCTTACCATTGAAACATTGCGATGGGGCACGCTCATCCTAACAATTTAAGGAAGTCGATACCCGGTACTTGCAAACCTACATAAAAGACAAGCATGTACATCCATATATATATATATATATATATATATATATATATATATATATATATATATATATATATATATATATACACACACACACAACAAGCAATGACGGGGATCGAGACATCATGTGGATCCCGCAAGAAGGTAACTACAACTCCATTCCTCAACCACATCAAACAGGTCAAACAAAAAAGTAAAACATACATGATAGCCATAGACATGCAAGTATGGGGTAAGTAAAATCATGAATATAAACAACATTCTAAACATATAAATAATCATTATCAAAGTAACTAACATCATCTAACAACAAACATATGATATCTCATAACTATCTAATATCAAATCATCATGTAATGTCATACATCCAAAAATATCATAATAAAGCTAAAATAATCAACGCACGCATGAAAGTGGGCTAAAAGAGTTTGACAATATAAAATTGAAAAATAAAACTATGGGTAGGCACCACTTTTTAAAGCACATGACATAATTAACTATATTGACATTCTTGATCTTGCCACTTGGACAGGAGTGCATCATTGGTTTTTGAGCATTTTATATGCCCACATTTATTCCTATTGAAGGCCAAATTGAGAGAACCTTTCACATAGTAGATAATATATCAAACACATAGGTAATTATAATTAAAGTATGCATTCCATATCAATTTTCTTTTACCAATCATATTTAGTTCCTTTGACATACCATGCTTAGTTTTAAGCCATAGCTTTTACATTTATGTTCTTTCTGTTTTGATTTTTGATACTCCTTCCTATTAAATACATTCTTTAAGGGGGCATATTATTATGGATTTTTTTTCATTTGACAACATGATAGTCCTAATGGATACCTTCTACATACTAGGAATAAAGGAAGCAAAATCATGTTTTAGTGGTTTAGTTTTTAAATTTCATAAATTCCATAACTTTTATTATAAACATTATTTCTTTATTTGTATCTACTTTGACAACGTTCCTTATTTGATTTTAAATATACCTACACTAAATTGGGGTAAAATGGGGAGGAGAAAGGTCTACACTCCACTCTTTCACCTATATATTTAAGTCACTTTGTGTTGATACCATTAATGAATGATCCAACCATTGAATCCTACTCTTTTAATGATTCCTTGAACTCAAATCTAAATTTGAAACTCTCTGACAATTTGTTATTCTCTAAGAACCTTAATTTGACATAGCTTCCAAGATATCCTCCTTCCTCGAATGGATCATATTTGTGATCTAGCCCTCTTATTTGAAATTTAAAAATGAAAACACCAAGGCTTGTAGTTCTATAGTATGAGCATTATTTATCAACACATATTCAGAAAGCTTCAAAACTATGTATCAAGGATTGTATAATTAAGAACATCATCCTAGGACACTTTCATGAGAAAAAACCATTTGTTGATCACACACATCACAAACTAAATTGGCATAACTTCAATTTACATCATGAAATAAAAATTAAGATCCACCATTTTGTCTTTCAACCTCGCTAAATTAACCTTGGGATTTAACTATCATCAAGAAAGTTGAGTTCTCTAGCCTTTGTATATAATAGACTTTGAAATGTGTTTCATAATACAATCCTTTCTAAAACATAGATACACTTACTAGCAATGCAACATATTTTGTGGACACTATACTAGAAATGTCACGAAAAGCTATGCATTGAGAACTAAAAGATAGACACAATCAATTACTAGACTCCCAAAAGTTCCATACCCCATTCATCACAAATTTTTAATTATTGTATTAGTTATATATTATGTTTATTAATTCTATATCGCAACATCATAACAACCAACATTGACATAACACCAAATTCAAATAAATAATTTATCTTGGTCAATATCAATTATTTCAATTTTAAATTACTCAATCTAAATTAAATCAATTTGAAATTTGATTACTTGTCAAATCAATCTATTTCCTACAGATATAGTGAGTTATCCACTCTTCCTATATGTCCTATTTCAAGCACAGGCTGGCCTTACTTATAACAATTTGTATTTGTATGCAACTTGTCAATCACATTTATAATATAGAGACTCTTGTCTATATTTTTAAAATGAAACAACTGAATTGATGCATGGGTAAGCTATTGACAAGACAGGTGTACACTATGAAAGATAACAGTTTTCTTTCACTCTAATACGGATTTCTGACCCTTTTTATTTGACTTACAGCAACAATAAATAATGAGAGTCACAGATTTCATGAGAAGCATTTGGCGTTGCTTTGTCTTGTTGAATAAGTTTGGTACAGGAGCTCTCATTTTCTAAGCTGTCCCACCAAACAAATGAGCACTGTCTCCTCTTCACTGTCCAGTCGCTTTAGCCCATGTGCCATGTCTTCATATTAGCTCAACCACCCGTGCCAATTCTTGTTCTTATATAATCTCTATATGGAGAACAATGATGTACAATTTCTTTAAAATTGAATGAAAAGCTAATAAAAGGTTATAGTCTCCATGGGTAGATTGGAGGGCTATCTGCTTATGGATTTATTTTGTCATGCATGGAGGGAAGTTCATGTGAGCCGGAGTTATAGTAGTGTAGGTTCATGTGAATCGAAGTTATAGTAGTGTGTTCGGATTTCATTTCATAGATCTCATCAGATATAGTGGTGTGTATTCGTATTTCATTTTATGATGGTCATCTATTCTTAGATTTTCTTTGATATGAACGGAAGGCAGATCAGATAAATCTAATAGAAGATTATAGGTTTCATGGGTAGTTTGGATGGTCATCTTCTTTTGGATTTACATTCGCATGGATGGAGGGCAGCTCATGTGAATAGAAGTTATAGTAGTGTGTGTTTGGACTTTGCTTTATGAAATCCATTGAAGATAGAGTGGTGTGTTCGTACTTCACTTTATAGTGGTCATCGGTTCTTGGATTCACTTTGATATGAACGGAAGTCAGCTCATACAAACCTATTAAAAGATTATAGTCATCAAGGTAGATTGGATGGTCATTACTTTTGCATGGATGGAGGATAGTTCATGTGAATAGGGTATAGTGGTGTGTGTTTGGACTTCACTTTATGGTATCAGGTATACTAGCGTGGTTCGTACTTCACCTTGTGATTGTCATCTGTTCTTGGATTCACTTTGATATGAAGGGTAGTTAGCTCACATAAAATTAATAAAAGATTAAAACCTTTAGGGCCAGATTAGATGGTCATCCATTTTTGGGTTTACTTTTGCGTGGATGAAGGACAGCTTATGCGATGTGTGTTAGGACTTTGTTGAACCCCTCAGATATACTGACGTGTTTTCGTACTTCACTTTATTATGGTTATCCAGTCTTATATTCACTTTGATATGAATGCAAGACAGCTCATATAAACCTAATAAAAGATTATAACCTTCGGAGGTAGATCGGATGGTCATCAGCATTAAGATTTACTTTTGCATGAATGGAAGACACCTCGCGCAAACAGAAATTATAGTAATATGTGTTCGTACTTCACTTTTTAATTGTCATCTGCTCTTAAATCCACTTTGGTATGAATGAAAAACAGCTCATGTAAACCAAAGTTATAGTAGTGTATGTTCTGATTTTACTTTATGAATTCAAAACATAAAACAGCTGTGATGCACAATTTGTAAACAAAAATTAAACAAATACAGACTTTGCGTGTGAAAGTTGAAGCAAAAAATCAAGGCATTAAATTGCCTTGCTTTTATAAAGGAATTGCAATCCAAAAGAAAACAAATAAAAACAACTTCATCTCATGGGAATCAGGGGTCATCTCCATTATATGCTATTTATTTAACATAATTGAAGGCGACCATCATCTCTTGCCAGCTTAGATAAAGCTTTATGAGCAAAGGGAATATATTTTCATGAATTAACTGTTTGATGGGCACTTGTAATTTAGAAGCACATGGATTGTACAATAAGGACAGTATCTCCTTTAATGTCTTTGGTAAACAGTCTTAAAGATACTTTATAAAGCATCAAATGTAGGTTAAAAATTTGACATCTTTAAGATTTTGAATGTAAATTAAGCATTTCTTTAAGATTTTGAATGTAAACTAAGGAAAGAGTGAGCTCATGATGGCTCCTGCTTTTCGTATGTCTGTTTGAAATGATTTGGTCTAAGAGAAAAATTAGGTTATGGAAGAATCTCAACTTTCAAAACAAATAATCAAAATTTTAGGAGGATGTGCAATTATGATTGCATCACCACCATCTAACACACGCAACCCACATTTCATTTGTGGATGATGATTTGCCATCTGTTACTTTACAAAAGTTGAGAGTTTCTGGATTCCTCTTTCAAAATTGGGTACATGTGAGAATACAATTGGAATTGGGTACATTAGAGGTGGTCCCTTCTTTAAGTTGTGCAACTATAATAACAAAACTCATGGCTTTTGGGGGACATTCTGTTTTAGTGGACTTCAATGTGTTTTTATGTAAAATAAGGGTAGGGCTTTGATTTAGATTCTTGATTTGATAAGTAGTGGATTTTAATGTGATTTTGTGTAAAATCAGGGTATGATTTTGGTTTACATAATTGATGTTTTAAGTAGTAGATTTCAAGATGCATGATAAGTTAGTGGATTTTAATGTGATTTTATGTAAAATAAGGGTACGATTTTGGTTTACATAATTGATGTTTTAAGTAGTGGATTTCAAGATGATGTTCTATTTGAATTTTATAAGATATATTATTCATTTTTAATGGTAAACATTATATTAATTTAGAATAATCTTATGGTTTGACCATTCTCAATAATATTAGTTTTTTTTTCATATTATAGTAGTCTTGCATGTTATCTTTATAAAAATTGAGGAGACTGTTCTTGGATTTCTTTTTTAAAAGTGAGTATTTGTTATAATTCAATTGAAATTGGATATCACTCACTTCTTTAAGTTCAACTAAAATAACAAAACTCGTAACTTTTGGAAGACATTTTATTTTAATGGGCTTCAATATGATTAACTATATATAAAAAAAAGGCATGGCCTTGATTTATATTTTTGATGTCACAAGTAGTTGACTTCTAGGATGACATTTTAAATTGAAAAGGCATGACCTTGATTTAGATTTTTGATGTCACAAGTAGTTGACTTCTAGGATGACATTTTAAATTGAAAAGGCATGACCTTGATTTAGATTTTTGATGTCACAAGTAGTTGACTTCTAGGATGACATTTTAAATTGAGTTTCATAAGATAGATTATTTATTTATCATTATAAAAATTGAGTTAATTTGAAATGTTTACCTTTTTGTGGTGTATTTGGTGTGGACTATATTTTTGTTGAAATGTTTCTAATATTAGAAACACGTGATCTTCAAGTATCTTATGTATTTCTTTCACTCGCTTGTCACATTGTTTTATCTTTTTGTTAGTGTAGGCTTTTTGTTTTTCTTGGTTGGATATTTTGTGTTTATCTATATGCTCATTTAGCTTTTTTAGTTGAAGTGAGTGAGCCATTACAAGGGTATATGTTATCTTTCATGAACATAAACCCTACCTATTTTTAGACACTTGGAGTTACTTTTCTTATAATTTCTATTTTTTATCCCCTAGCTTGTATCCACTCAGTTCGCCTATTATGAGATTTTGGTTAATGCTTTTGTGTTATGTGATATCAAGTTTTGCAATTCTATATCTCTCATTTATTGACCTATCTCATGTTATTAATTAGATAATTGCATCTTTGTTGAATAAGTGTTTTATTGACTATTTTATATTTTGTTGTGGACTACATTTTTGTTGAAAGGTTTCTAATAGTAGAAATAAAGGATCTTAAACTATCTTATGCATGTCTTTCTCTCACATGTCACATTATTTTATCTTTTTTGTTAGTGTAGGATTTTTATTTTTGATGCAGGGGCATTCTTGGTCCTCGGTGAATCTACATGGTGGTGTGTTACTTGGTCGGTGTTACTCGGTTGCAACCTTAACCGATGGTCTCGGTTATTGAAGGAGGCTCGGTCGCTGAAGGAACTCGGTGGAACCTCTGGTGCTCAGCGAAACTGGTGCTCGGTAATGCCTACGTTGCTTGGTGTTGCTTAGCTTGGTCGGTTGTTTCACTGGTGCTCAGTTGTTTCTCTGGCGCTCGGTAGTTCTGGCTTACCGACTGGAGTCCTTGAAGATTTGCTTGGCCAACTTGGTGCACTTATTGTTGGTAGTTGTTGTTACAGGCTGACATGTTGAATTTAATTATTGTAAGGCTATTTGAGAGCGGACTTGTATTGCATTCAATATTTGTTAGGAGGAGTTAATGGTTTCATCTAGCCAACTTGTGGCTAATGATTAGTATTTATAGGATGTTTGGGTAGATGTTTAGGAGAAGTGGGTGGTGGATCTGATAAGTGAAGTTGTGGAAAAGATCCTATGAGATCTTGCAGATCAGATTGTTATCTGATAGTTAGTGATAACAGAGCTAGTGGTTTGCATACTTGGAGACAAGGAGATTGCTTCGAGGCTTGCGAGCTCAAGTTTAGATCTGCCTTAGGGTTTCCATTAGTTGATGATAGTTTTCAGAACTGAACTAGCTGGAGTTGTATTGGATCTTGATGATCTTGCAGAGTTGTTTCTAATTGTAATTGGCCCTAACCCAGAAGGTCTTACAGTCGGTCATGTTAATGAAAATATGTTTTGAAACTGTAGACACCTAAAAATCCTTTAGAAAATAAAGTATTTTTTATTTTCTGAAAAATCCCTGATGACATCATCATTTATTAATTAATTAATTAATTAATTTTTATGCCATTAAATCCCTTTATCTTAATTAAAAATATTTAATTAAGAAATCCCTCCCAAAAATGTTTAAATCTTATTTAAACATTATCTCCTTATTTATTAATTATTTAATTAATAAATTGACCAAAAATCTCAAAATAAATTATTTATTTATTTTTTGCCCAAAACTTGGCCAATTTCCTTAAGACCACTAACCTCTTCCAAAATCTTCTAATCCTCCTTTAATTTCGATTAAAGGCTAATCCCATCATTTCCTAACCCTAATCCCAACTCAAAATATTTAATTAAGATTAAATATTTAATCCTCATGTTTATTAATTTCATTTTAATAAATATTCTCAAACCTAAACCATGGAAATAAATAAATCTTTATTTATTTCCTAAAATCCATGTTTATCCTAAGGAAATTCTAGACTCTTCTAGAAAGTCCTAATCCTAATCCTAATCCTAATCCCCCCCCCCTAATCCTGTCACATTCCCTAACCAAGGTTAGCCAACTCCTAAGCTTAACCCAAAGTCAACAAACTTCTAGAAACTTCTCTTACATGCATTAAGTGCATTTAAGGCCTCCTTATCCCTCTTACATGCATTTATCATGCATTTAAGAAGCCCCTCACCCCTTTCTTACACTCTTTGACCTTAGGCACAATTCCCAAATTGTGCACATTCCTCCCATCTTTCAACCCAATGCCCTTATGACACTTGTCACAAGGAGGTGGCCCTGAACTAGCACAATCCATGTGCTCCCCTTTGAATGAATCTTGGCCTCTCTTAAGGATTTTTATCCTGGCCAATCATTCCTCCCTCCCAAATCCTATAAATGCTCCTCATTTCCAAGAGCAAAATAATCCATTCACCTTTCATTTCAAGCATTGTTATCATGCCCATTTAGCTCTAGACTTAGCATAATCATCCTAATTTAGCTTACTTTTAAGCATTTTAGCTCATCTTAGCATAGCAATAATGGATTAACATAGTTTATTTCATTGTTTTGCATAGCATAGCATCATATCACATCTCTATTTGGCTTAAAATCAATCTTAGCATAAACATCATGTAGCTTAATCTTCATTTCAACATCATTTGATCCTTGAAGCCTTAGGGGCAAATCAGGTGTTCTATACTTGTTTTGTGCCATTTTTTGGGTTTTCATGGATCTCAATCCATCCTAAAATGCCTAAGGAACATGCTCCAAGTGCTTAGAGAGCACACCCACATCCCTCTTATCAAAGCAAATCAAACAGTGCTTGGGTGCACCTGTTTTGGCTCAATCTGAGGTGGCTTAGTTTAGAGTTTTATTTATTTTGGATTGATTTCATGCTTAAACTAACATCTAATCTTTATTTGGCTTGAGTCTTTTAAAATAGGTATCCTCAAAAGCCTTGTCCATAGAAACATATCTTGTTGTGTTGTGTTGTGTTATTTCGTTGTGTTGTTTTGAAGTTGCAAGGTTGGACTATCCTTAATTGGATTCTCTCACCTTGGCTGCGCCAATTTTTCTTTGTTGTATATTTTTCATACTTTGCCACATGTTTATTTAGCTTTCTCAATTGTACTGAGTGGGCCACAACAAGGATAGATTCTATCTTCCATGAACAATAAACCATGCTTATTTTTGGATAGTTGGAGTTGCTTTTCTCACTACTTCTAGTTTTTTCTCCCTTGGCTTCTATTCAATCAATGATATCATGAGATTTTGGTTAATGTATTTTGTGTTATGTAATATTGAGTGTTTCAGTCATATTTCGATATCTCTTGATCTCTCTTTATGTTATTAATTAGATTCTTGAATCTTTGTTGAATGAAGGTTTGAGCGGCTATTCTATACTAGATTTGTGCTCTTAATACTTGTACTATATTCTAATGCATTTCAAGTTCCATTTGGTTTTCTCCTACCAATCATTGTCAATTTTGGATTTCCCATTTTTTGTCATTCATTTTAACCTCTAAGATGATAATAATAGACCATGAAAAACATAATGTCTTTTAGTTTCTAATCCTCATCATCTAATATCGCACTCTCTCTATATAGTAAACACTTCCCTCGTTCCATACTTGTAGTCTTCACCCTCCTAGAAATGAGCATTATCCTTCTAATTCTTCATATAAAAATAATTACAAATCCTAATGAAATATGCTATGATGGATAGAGAATCTATAGAAATATTCTTAAGCGAAAAATGTCAAATGATCTTCTGAATAAATATAAATTATCCTCAACCAATTTCAATTGACTCCCAAATATTATGGAAAGTCTTCCTTCCTAATAAACTAGTGCATGTCTTATCTAATGTCTATACTTGGGTTTCTTATGCCTTCATTTGGAAATTCCAAAATTTAATAAACCCCAAAATGTGAACCCATTTTATTAACCAATGACCACAAATAAATATGTAAGACATAATTAAATATTTATCCAAAGTTCATTATATTTTTAAATGTTCTAATTATACATGCCTATATGATAAAGTATTAATCAATATATCCAACATTATCAACACTTGTGCAAGACCATTCATTTCACCACAATACATTATAATCACTCACTTATAATATACAAGATAAATCAAAGAAGTTGATTACTAATTCTTTACAACAAAAGACTATAGAACACTTCTAGACAATCACCACCAACATCCCATAATGTATGTATTCATAGTCACCTTACATAAAAACTATAATGTAAGAAATTATATACCTAAAAAATTCTTCCCTCTAGTGTATCACTTATCCATGCTTTTCTAGGTAGAGTTTTGCTCTGCTATTACTTCTTGTTTCCTGCTACTTTTTCCCTATTATAGGGCCACCTATGGGGGACCCATCCTGAGTCTCCTATATGCTTTCCCTGAAGCCTTTGGGGTCAATCCAAAGTGGGTCTACCTTGGATTCGTCCTCACTTCCTCATCCCTAGTTAGAGTCAGGTACTATGACCTTGACTTTGGGGCATGAGTGGGTTGGGTTTAGATCTATTTCTTTGTCCTTAGCTGTCTTACCTATCACTTCAAGTTTTGTTATCTCATCTTCTTTTGAGCTTCCTGTAGGTTTTGGATATTCCTTCTTTGGGAAGGAATCATCATTGTCCTTTTTGGATAAGTTGTTGGGTGTCAAATGGCCTTTAATGAAATCTAGTGTGGAGAAGGTAGGGTAATCCTATAAGATTAGTGGCATGATTGTCCAAGTTCCTAATGAGATTTTGAAAGATACTATTAATGAGTTGGAACTTTCTTTGGTTGGCAAGTTCTTTTCTTCTAGACCTTCTATTGATTAGTTGTGAAAATGGGTAGCTTCCCATTGGTCTCTTAAGGGAAGTGTAAAAATTAATGTTATGGCTCATAGTATGTCTTGTTCATCTTTGTGAATAAAGAGGATTTATTATTTATTCTAAAAAATGGTCCATGGACCTATGGGAGTAACCAGAGGAATATTTTGTCCTTTTTTAAGTGGAAACCTGTGCTGGACCCCCAAAGTGACCTTAGAGCTTAGGCCCTGACTTGGGTTTGTCTTCTCGGTCTCCCAATGGAATTTTGGAATGTAGAGGTCTTCAAAGGTATTGTTGAATCCTTTGGTACTCTTCTAGCTATTGATCAAGTGACCCAATAGAGATCAATACTTCTTTTTTCTATAATTCATATAAATATGGCTATGAATACAAAGTTACCCACCTATAGAATGCTCCAATCTAAGTATGGCACCTAGGTCCAACATCTAGAATATGAAAATGCCTTGATGTTTTGCAAGACCTATAACAAACATGGCCATTAGAGTAATGTTTAAAGATCTCAGAAAAAGGGGATGGAGAAACCATTTCCACTTGGTGAATCTATAAAGGAAGATGTTAATCCTTCTAGGAAAGTGGAGATGCAGTTGCCTATGAATCTGGGTGATCCTTCTTCAAAGGTTAATGAAAATATTTTTGTTGATGCTCCCTCCTCTATTGAGGCTCAAAGTCACCCTACTATTGAGAGTCTGCCTCTCTCTGGGAGTTTTAATGAGTTGAGGTATGTCACTCTTGATCCTGTGGTGCTATCCTATGCTCAAAGTGATGTGATTTCTCCTACCTCTTAGGAAATGGTTAAAGGAAACATGATTCTATCTTGATTACTACAGATAACACTCTTAGTGGTGCTAGGTCTTCTATCAGATCTTCCTCTATCCTCAAATATTCCCAAGATCTAGTTCAATATGGGGTTGTCATTTAGATAGACATCCCAATCTTAAATGAAGCCCTTCAAATGAATTTCCTATCTTAGGATATTAAGAAGATGAATTCCTCTAAGTCCCAACTTGGTTTATATAGGGCTAAAGATCCTTGCATCCATAATATGTTGTTGACAAGACTTTGTGACAACCTCCCCAACATGGGTTAGAGTTATCAATAGGTACTGGGGTACTAGCTAACTTCACTTGAAGAGGTTTGCCAGAGAGAAAGATCTCATAACCTTCAATCATTTGGTAGTCAGGTCACGGTGGTGTAGGGATGATTCAATTGGGCAAGTGACTATTATATAATAAGGGGCTTTCTAGTTTTAAACTCATCGGGTCTCAGGGACTCAGAATGAGAGATAAGGTTTCTTGCAAGTAATCATTAGCTTTAATAAAGAAAGAGAAATAGATAGACCAGATTTAGAGTAAACATCTAACTATAGTCATATTATAAACCTTTAAACATCAATAATGCTCAAAATAAAGAGCTGGTAATCATACTAAACATATGCATGATCATCAACCACAACATACATTAACACTGAAAGAAAAGCATTTCATTAACTACCAAAGGAATTGAGAAAAGGACATGATAAATCATACAACATGAAAGATACTCACTAAATTTGGAATCATAGACAACACAAAGTGTAGCACCAAGAGTAATCCTTTATTCCTTCATTAAATTTAAGAGCTAGTCTCACTGGTTGGTACATCCATGACTCCAGGGGAGCATTAAGCTATTGGAACTAAAACAACTAAACTAAAAGCAAAGAGTACAAGAGAGATTCTATGATTGCTATGGACAACAAAATCATTAATTTTTTTGAACCTTGGAATGGATTCAGACTTCTTATTCATAGACAAGGCCTACTATCTACATCAAGATTTACAGCCTATACAACCTACCTATTTACATTAAATATAATATTTATAGCTGGTACCACCTACATTATTAGAATCACTCCATTATGTTACAATGATAAAAAAGGATAGAAGAGAGAAAGAGAGAAGAGAAAGAAAGGGAATCAAAGGGTTCAATCCTCAAGGAGACACCATCATGTGTGTGGATGTGACTCATTTTACTCTGGATGTCTCGAGCTATAAACTCCATAAATGTAGTGGTGGCTCTATGTCTCAAAGTATCCCCATGTACACCAGGTATTAAATCATGGATCAAAAACTTGGGAGCTGGTATGACATATGTAGTCTCTTACCTCTCTTGCCATTTTTAGACCAAATTGTACCTTCTTAATCTCTGATAGTACCTAAGATTTTAGGATGGTGGTCAGTCAAATCTGGGAAAATCATTGACATAGACCAGTGTAAAGGAAAATAAATAATGAAATTTGGAACTCCAGAATTCAGGAGCTTGCACTCAAAGAATAATGAATAAAATAATATGGGTCTACAAGGAGAGAAATCCAGGAACTCGGAGAATTTATTATTATTGAAATCTCTTGAAGGCCCCCAGTATTTTGATTACGCCCTCCTTATCCACCTCCTTCAAACAATTCATCCAGCCCTTGGCCTCATCAAGTTAGTCTTCTGCCTCTTCTTTCTTTATCTTCATCTATGAGGAGGTCTTGGAAGTATTGTGAGCCTTCAACACAAACTGGGAGAGCCTTCCCATAATTGAACTATCAAAATCTCTAGGTGGCTAGAATTATGCATCAACCATCTCATCAAATATAATTAATAAAGAATCAATGGGATTATACATGTACATGTTCATCATATTTGTCAATGTAGCCTCTTGAAAAAATTCAATGTAATAGTCCATTGGATTTCAAACTATGGTGGCACGAGTGCCTAAGACCTTTACTAGTTGCTTGCTTGTCTTGTTTGAAAGGCAAGTCTGGTGTACTGGGTCTTCAGGAACTCATAAGGCTCTTCCCCAAAATTTATATCTCAACCAAATTTTCCTCCCCTAAGTCTAAAACTTCCTCGAGATGATGCTTCCATTCTTCATATTTCTCCATCTTTCCCTACCAAGCCGAGATGGTCTTATTGAGTTGGCTTACAATTTCATGAGCCCTAAATAAATTTGGGAGAGATTCTGATAGAAAGTTCCTCATTGCCTCCAACTGTCTGGTGATCCAAGCATCTATTGTTAGTGCCTTCTTCATTTCCTAGTGTATATCTACGTTGCCTTCTGGGAGCGACGTTCCAGAGGCAGAGGACTCTGGAAATGTAGAAGAGAGAGGGGATGCTAATTCCATTCAAAGCCTTCGAAGATTTGACTATGAAGCTTGAAACTCTTTCTTTTTTTGGTACTCTTTTTCATACCTTTCATGTATGGCCCAAATTGCATCATCAAGGAGGTCAAGCTCTCCTCTCCAGTCCCATCAGCCGAGGGGAATCTCTGTTATGGTATATTCTTTAATTTCTATTTTAGATTCTTCCCTATTTTTTGGTGGGGAAGCTATTGTCGTCACCATGTCTCCATCTGGACCCCTTCGGATGGTGTGGAGGGTGCAAGCCTTCTTTTTCCTTTTTACCACATGTTCCTCTACTAACATCTCCACTAACCATTATTCTGGGTCCTATGTATCACCTATATCATTATCTTCAGACCTATGGAGTTATCTATAAATCACAGCTTGATTTCTTATTTTATTTCTTTAGCATTGTCATTAGAATTATTTTCTATGTTTTCTTCTTATTTTTCCTCTATACCATCCTCCAAAATATTTTATATGTGTGGGGTGGATGGTGGTGGTTGAGGAGCCTATTTAGTATGGATCTCATCCTATTGAAGCCCCAAAGAGGGTTCTACTTCATGTGTTTCAGGAGGTGGTGATGGGTCTTGAGTACCTTTTTGGGATTGAGGTGGGGCTACTAGGGGTACAGTTACTCCCAAAGGTCCAATTTTTGCAAAAGTTGGTGATTTCTCCTCAAGCCTTTTATTTTCTTGTTCCCTTTTCTTTTCTTCTGTGATTCTTTCCATCTCTTCCTCTACTATCTTCTTGGATTTTTCTACCTCCCAGAGGGTATTTTATTCTCATTCTCAGACCACCTCCTCAGTCATTCTCTCCTATTTAGCCTTGTGGTGTAGGCCACCCTGTTCATTGACTTCGAAGAAATCATCAACATTTTTTTGTGAAGTTTATGGTGGATCTTTTAAAGTGTTTCTTATTTTTGGAGAGGGAGTGCGAGGAATATCGTAGACCTTGACAAAAAATTTAGATTCTAGGTCCAGGTCTCTATTTGAGGAATGCTTTTTTTCCTTCTGTTTCTTTCTTTGGTTTAGTAGTTTATTACCACTGCTATATCTTATTCTGCCTCATTAGCATTTGACACACCAATAGGTGTGTCCATGGAGGTAATCATGGTATCCATAGGTTGGGAGCTCATTGGGGTTTCTTCGAGGCCATATATTACATTGACCTATGCTTCTTATGCTAATCTTCAAGACCTGTCCAATTATTCATTCAACTATTTCATGAGTGGTTCTGGAATTGGGTCCAACGGTTGGGATGACTCACCAATATTTATTTTTCCCTATTCTTTGGATTGTTCCACAACCTAGGGTCTGAAGATGGTTTCCCCTTTGGGGTATGTGTCCAAACAGATGCCCTTTAGGCATACTTTTGCAAAATAAGCATGACTCTTCTCAATAATTATCCCAAACATGGCCTCAATGGTCAAAATGTTTGGGGTATCCCAATCTAGTGGAAGGAAGCCTAGCTTGCCAATCCCTAATTCTTTATACTCAGATTCTTTGGGAGATCTGCTATTAGAGAGGTTCTGAAGGAATGACCACAGGCTGAGACTCTCCATCATGCCCTTTGACATCCTTAAATAATGTCGGTACTAGATATCAAATTTTCTTATGGAAATATTCTAGAAGAGTGCATTTGTACTTGTCATAGGTGATGGGGAAGGAGACTGAGGTAATCTTCTTTGTGGTCAATAAGACATGAACTTCAAATATCTTCCTACAAAAAATCCAATAAGATGATCCTATCCCCATAATATTTTGGTAGTAAAATGGGCTTCTTGTGAATCCAGTTACCTAAATATAGGTATGCTATGAAAATTGGATGAAGTAACATCCCCACGGGATGATCATGATTTTTTCCTCTGGGGATAACCTAAACCTACATCCTTAGTGAGTTCCTTAGTACTGTGAAAAATGAAGGCGTCATTTACTATTAAAAAATTCTGGAAACATTCATCACATTAGATCTAGGGACAATGATCTGATGGGGTAGAACATCTAATTTCTATGGTGAGGACACCAATTGTATCTAGTCCTTGGATTCCTCCATGTTTCTAGGCTAGAGACCATAAAACATAAGAATTCATATAAAAATGACTATTTTCCTCTACCTTCCTTATTTGAACATCAACATGGTTGGAAATGATGGTTGCCTAGTCAAAACACTGCTAATTATTGGTCATGTAGTAGAGGAAGTAATACATCCATAAAAAGAACTCATGGGCTTGGGTTTTGTTGAAAAACCTACATAAGAAGATTATCCCATCTTGTATTGGCTCTTTGAAGTTAGAGCAAGGGGTATCCATCTTCATTTTCTTATAATCCCAGTGCAGGCTCTTCAACCACTCTATATTCAGGAGACGTCAGACTACGTCTCCTACACCTATAAATTATATAATAGCGGTCGCCCTTGTTATGGTGATGGAGCCTTTTAAAAAAGGGATCCTCCATGTTGTTGCAATTACATAATGATTTAGGAAGGTGATGGACACTCTGAAGGATGTGACAATGATAGGAGCAGCTGCATTGTAATTTGTGACCATGAGGAACTTATTAACTCTGGAGTCTGCATGGAGTGTGGGAAGCATGCTACCTAAATAATTTTGGAATAATTTTTATTGATTGATAGAGGATTTTAGGCCCACTTCAATTGGTATATTATCTATTAGGGGCTTCTCAATTCGGCCCAGGTGCCGAAATCAGTAACTGTAATCTCCCAGAGTGTAGTCTTGATCTGGGACCCCTAAATTATCTCATCCTTCCTATACTTTATGACTACTATAAGCTTTTACAAAGAATTATCTACCTTTGATTTGTTTCTGAAAACCACAAATGAGTTGGGAAGCTTGGGACTTTTAGGGGGTGATACCACCACTGCCATTTTTCTTGATAATAACCTACAAGAAAGGACAACCATCAGAATGATATAAATAATTGTTAGAATATTTAATTTGTCCTTGGTTGTATTTAACTATTTGAAGATAAAACAAGGTATCCTTCTTTATTTTATTTAGTATATTCCTATGGAATCCCTACATGTATTTTGTCCTCTAGTCCAATTGGGAGGACATGTCACTTTTTGTATTTCCTTTAATAAGGAAATTAGCTTATCCTCCTTATGAGGATCTTGACACTTTGCATACACCTAATATGGATGATGAAATTCATAGATTGGTGAGTTACTTAGTAACTCCTCTCATCATCTCTATAAAAGAGATGCTCTCTCTCTCTCTCTCTCTCTCTCTCTCTCTCTCTCTCTCTCTCATTTTCATAATATCACAAGGGGTTTTATTTTCTTTTCCCCTTTCAAAAATCTTCTTGTCTCTTTGTGTTGACTTTGGATGCTTGCTCCTAGTTCTTGATTTTATCATGATAACTTCTCCTTCATTAACTATCTCTCTTGGATTACTTCATTTCCTTGCTCTCATTATTTTTATTTACATGGTATCAGAGCATAGGTTTCTAATCCTTGTTTGAGTGCAGTTTTGAAGGTTACCATTCTTGGGAGCACATCTCATTGGAGACTGTTATTTGAGAGAGAAGCTTGAGCTTCATTTTCTAACTTTTGTGTTGTAGGTTTTTTTTTTTTAATTGGTTCTTTAACCCTCTATGGTCAGCTTGTTGCCAGAGAGTTGTATTTGAACTTTTTGGGGGTTTAGCTAGTTTACCGCCAAACCCATTTTCATATAGCTTAGTTAACCTTTTTTGGGAAACCACAAGGTTTAACATTTTGTTTCAATCATTCTTGCAGGTTTTATACTATTTTTTTATCACTATATATTAATTATTCTTGCAGCTATTTTAACATTTCTGGTTTTATATCTCAGTGCATGCAAGATTTCTTCAATAAATGTTGTCAAATATCTTTTTGTTTATAATCTATTTCTCTAGTTTTATTGCAGGTTATATTCTAACTTCTTTTACTCTGTATTAACCTCTTTCTGTAGGTTTTGTTTTAGTTTATATCTCTATTTTTTTTTACCAATATCTCTATTCCTTGCATTCCTTTTCGGTTACCGTTAGGAAGTCTTCACTATTTCTTTGAAGTTCACAACCAGTCTTATCTATGTTTTCTCTTGCGTAAGCTATATCCTTCATTAATTTGCATTTGAACCAACTTTAGGATCCAATTAATTAAAACTCCAGCATCTTACCTTTATTCTGTATCTAGTATTCTCCCTCATTATGTCATTGCATTTTCTGCCCTCTCCACCTTTCAGTGCACAAAGGCTCGCGAATTGTCTCCTTTGACCATGTGCTTACCCCCATCTTCATTCATTATTTTATTCATCTCCCTTTGAACAAGAACGTATCTCCTCTCTCTTTCTTGTGCACTACAAGCTTCCATTCTCTTTGCATTCTACCTGTGGACAATGTCTTTAGTAATCCCAACCGTCTATCTTTCCAAGGGGGATGCTTTCCATATATGGTAATGTAACACCATTCAAGGTTCTTCATTGCATTTTATTTTGGTCCTTTCATTGTTGTCATTCAGGTTACGTCTACCATTCTTAGCTAGTTTGAGGGTGCCAGCCTTTGCCATCTAGACAGGTACATTTCTTTTGTTGTCTTTGGTATCTTTTCTCCTAGCTAGTCAATTTTGCATTGTCCAGCTCTTCTCCCTCTGCCTTCATTTTTTCATTTCCTTTGATAGGAAACATTGTCTTTCTGTGCTCCCCTCACAACTTATTTACTAAGTTTGGGAGGTAGTTTGAACGTTTGTAAAATTAGTTTGACTCGTTTCAATTTAGTTATATTAATTTAACATTAATTTTATAATTTTTTAATGTTATAATAATTATCATCATAATTCTCTAAATATTTTACAATACTTTTAAGCTCAATTTAATCAGTGTTTCTCCCTTTGTTTATAATTTCATTCATATATCACATTGTTAGTTTAAAAATAAAAAAATAATTATTAATTGAATTTTATTGTTAACAAGTTTAAATTACGATTAATATTTTTATAACCTTTCAAACTTCAAATTTAAATTTACTCTCATCTAATTTGTTTGTTTTTTCAGTTTAGTTTCACTAGTGAATTTTCGTGTTATCAATTTATTTTATGGTTAAATTCAAAATTTAAATTATTTTAATCATTTCTTTTAATTGATTTAACAAAAAATTAATTGTTAATTTACACTAATCAAATCATAATTAACATTACGTTAAATTTCATTTTAAGATTATTTGAAAGTTTATAATTGTTTCTGAAGTGATTTTGTCCCATCATAACATTTTTTCCGTTTAATTATTCAATCATGTCTACGCTTATTCTTGAAATTAAGCTAAATAGTACTAATTAACATGTGTGGAAAATACACATTTCCTTTATTTTTTAATTTAAGCACATGTTAGACATTGCTACTGGTGTGATTTTTGCTCCATTTACCAATGTAGCTCAAGCTGATATAGATGCTTGAAATGCTAAAAACAAGGAGGCACTTAGCCTTATTGGCATTTCTCTCAATTTGGATTTATATATTCTTATTGCTAATTGTACTACAACTCAT
Source organism: Chamaecyparis obtusa (assembly GCA_027943335.1). Lineage (NCBI taxonomy): Eukaryota > Viridiplantae > Streptophyta > Pinopsida > Cupressales > Cupressaceae > Chamaecyparis > Chamaecyparis obtusa. The sequence continues at coordinate 517,011 of BSBK01002128.1, read as the reverse complement.
GCAACATGGGATATTCTAAAAAACACCTATGATAGTCTGAATGAATCTAGAAAGATTCAACTCCAAGGTTGATTGGAGGATCTCAGGTATACATATTTTAAAACCATGGATGAGTTTTTATTGAAGTTTGATTCCTTTAAAAGTCAGTTAAATGGTTTATGAGTTACTATTCATGATATTCAATTAATTCACATTATTTTTAAAAAATGTCTTCCTAGGTAATTTCAACAATTTATAACTAATATTCATTCTCAATTAGCAATTCCTACTTTAGCCAATCAATTAACCTATATCATTTTTCAAAACTTATTGTGTCAAGGGAAAGAAAGATTGATTCAATTTGATACTCTTAAATCTAGTGAACGTGCTTTTGTTTCTAAAAATCAAAATCCTAACTTTAGATTTAATAATCAAAACAACAACAACAACAACAACAATCATCATCATCATCATCATCGTAGTAATAATCATAATCATAATCATCAAAATAATGGTCCTCGTAAAAGACCCCATTGAACCTATTGTGGGAAAGATGGTCATGTGACCAACAAATGCTTTAAAAAACAAAAAGATAAGAAGCCTATGAATCGAAATAATCAAAAATCTCAGAAAAGTAATGGTAATCAATCTCATCATGCTTTTACAGTTCATTATAATGTTCCTAACCCTTTTTAAACTATGTGCCATATGTTTAATTATATGCATTGCTCAATTTTAATTTTTTTCTAGTATTATGAGTTATCTAACAACATTGTCTTCTAGTGGATTATAATTGATTTCATTACTTAGCATTAATTGCTATCAGTTTTTATATGATCTATTGTTATGCACTTAGTTCCATTTTTTATGGGCTCCATATGTTCTATTGATTTTCACCTAGTTGTAATTTTATGCTTTTATAGCATCTCTTTATGCACATGGTGGCATGCTATGGTTTTTTATCATTCATTGATAGCCCAGTTTTCAAGGTTAAGTCAGTTGCCTTATTCTACAAAGGGACCCATGGATTTTTCCTCCATCCAATGTTTAGTATGCACTTACTTCAGTTGATGTTTATCAACTTGATCCATTGGTTGTTTTTCCTCATAGTGAGGATGATGTTCTTGAAATCCTTCTTGGAATTTGTTGGATTTCTCATATAGTTGGAAGGAAATGTGTTTTTATCACTCATAATCCTTAGTTTAGATTATTATTTTACATATGTGAATATTTGTTATGTTTATCTTAATGTTGGTTTAGATTATTATCTCCTTTATGATTCCTTGTTTATATGGATTATGGTTAATTCTCTCTCATATCTCTTTGTAAATTACTAATGTGATAATGAGTTTGTGTACTATTGTCACTAGGGATTGCACCCAAATGTGCTAAGTGTAGAACCTACCAATCCTATGAAACATGGGACTACTTTTAGGCTGCGGGTAACCTATCAAAAAGTAGACCTCCGGATTAGGGGTTGGCTTCCTCTTGAATAACTTTATGAGGAAAAGGGGGAGAGGGCATGGAATTAAATGATTGGAAACTAAACTAGGTGATTCACCGAATTATAAAGATCCACACATTGAAGCAATACTCACAATGACACTTGAAATAACTTTGTAATTCACAACTTGACCCTATTGCCTTCATAATCCTTGAAATAAAGAGGTACTTGGATTAAAAAGAAGGGAAAGAGCCTCCACAACTTAAAACCCAAATATACACAGATTAGGACAGCAATATCAAAGCACTTTCCTGAACATTCAATTTGAACAAACATGAAAAGTAAAGGATAAATAAAATCACAATAAATTTGACATGAATATTAATAGGAAAAATCATAAAATGAACAAGGACAAGAAGAAATACTACTTTATATTCAGTGAAAGGAGCTAAGAACAATATGTTTTTGTCAGAGCTACAACATTCACCTCCAAGTGAGAAAGAATGAAGAACTCACCTCAATCACCTAAGTGAGAGGTATATAAATAGAAAACTCAAAATCTTCATTCATCACCCTAACCACACTAAGAATGGAAAAATTCTGCATTTAGGGCCCATGAAATAAGCCTTTTATATTTGGATGTCAGATTCCCGGATTTATAGGGGTAGGTGGGAAGGTGAAATCCTCAAAAAAGATAAGCATTTAATCTATCCTATCCCCTTCTATCATGCTTTGAAAAGATATTCTGAAAAAATGATTTATAAAATATCATTTTCAGAATTTACAATAAAATTGCATGATTTACATTCTTTAATTCCCCTTATGCTTTCACTATATGTGGATTAAAAGATTTGATTGTGTTTAATAAACAAGCTCTCAACCCAAAATAAGGGGAAAGCTCATTTATAAACAATTACATTAAATGACTAACTTAACCCACCATTTCATGAAAGAATTAAAAAGACCCGTAGGAATAAATATTTAACATTTAATTAATAAAGTTCTCAACCTAATCCTTAAAAGGAAAAGGGAAAACATATTAATAAAAAACCAATATCTTGGAAAAACTTATTCCCTAAAAGAAATGGAAGATGCAAAAGCATCGACCCTTCATTGCAGCTCATTGGGGAAAGTTTCTGTTTGATCTAGCTTCAGATCTTTGAGTTGGATTTGGAAACCCTTCATCCTTTTGATCTTTCTTCATGGCATTAGCATTTTGAGGTAGGCATTGTTCTGGCTCTTCAATTCATCTTCTCTACATTTGATATTGTCGAGGCATGATATTTCTATTTTTTCATAGCATAGATTGATCACTGGTTCATTTATATTTGCCATTGTTTATACTGGTTACTGCTATGTTCTTTTGATGACCCATGAGCACTAAAGCTAGGGCATTGATTCATTCTTGTTTACATCCTGTCTTTTTTTAGCATCATGCTATATCATGCTCAGTTTTTTAATGTGAATGAGCTAGGGCATCAATTATTTGTTGCTTGATCTTATATATGTTGTACCATTTCTTTTGAGGGCTCATGAGCTAAGCTAGGGCACCATTTTATATTTTTAATTATTGTCATATGCTAGTTACCGTTTAATGAAAACACCATGATGACCCATGAGCTGTAAGCTAGGGCATCATTGTTATGTTCATTATGTGTTATTGCCTTTGGATCATCATTAATCTTCAAGGTATCGTGCCCTATTCTTACGAAATGTTTATTTGGTTTGCTTTTGTTATTTGATGTTGATGCACAACCATAGAAATGTTGATGCTTCCATGTGCACTTGGTGACCCGCGGGTTTTCTTACTGTTGGTATTCCTTTTGGGGACCCATGAGCTTGGAAAAATGTATTTACTTCTATCCTCATCATGCCAACTGGTGAGATGCTTGATTTTATTGGTGTCTTTGAATGCTCACTGTATCAACCAAGAATGAGGACCCGTGAGCTATAGATTTGGCATCACTTAATGTTTACTTGGTGCCATTTGAGATCACTGTTTCATTCTCTATTATCTTTTGTTATTTCTCTTCAACATATGCAATGATTCCCTTTACATTGGGACTTTGGTTTAACTAATGATCCATTTGTTTCTACTCTATCTTCATTGGGTAGAAATTTGTTGTTAGTCATGGATGAATAACTACTCAATGTTGTCCCACTTTTCTTGACTACCCCATGCATGCTTGCTATTCTATGTTGGCTCATAGCCTTTGAGCTTTGAAATAAGGCATTCATGATGTAGATTTGATAATTGCATTCTTTTCTTGATGTTTATTTCACTAGCATCATGCAGTCACTCTATTATTTGTAGCTTCTCTCCTTAGCTCAAAAATGTAGATTTAAATCCCTTCCATGCCATGGATATAAGAGATAATGCAGATTTGTACCTTTTTCTCCATGATTTAATCACTGCATGTAAAAGGCCCCTTTGCATTTGTGCACCATGCCATGATGTGATGATTTGAATGCAGATTTGTACCTTTTCTCCATTCTGATTTGATTTTATGTATGCCCATTCTATTACCAATGCTTGATTATGACTCATTATGCTGATGGGCATGGTGGATGGCTATTGTGGGTGCATCATGATGCCACAGAAACACCAGATGAAACAACAACATCTAGTATTGTTGTTGCATTATTTGGATGATATAGACACCGTAGTGATTCATTAGGTGTTCATGTAGCCAATCACTTCACTTCTTTGTATTGATCTTTGTCCTATGTTTCCATTCTTTCTACTTCTTTATTCTGACTAAGACAAACTTATTCATTAAACCAACAAATTCCATCTCCATGGCTTTCTAAAAATATTGCACCATCATTAGATAGCCCAAAGGGCATCTTTTTGTATCTCATGGTGCCCCATTTGGTGGTAAAGGTTGTCTTATACTAGTCTTCCTCTCTTACTAGGACTTGATTATAGCCAGAGAAGCCATCTAGTAGAGAAAATCTATTAGATCCTGAGACAAACTATAGTATCTCTTCCATGGAGGGTAGTTGATGATGGTCCTTGAGTGAGGCCCGGTTGAGGTCCCTGAAATCCACACATAACCAGATTTCACCATTCTTTTTTTCTGACAGGCACTAGGTTAGAGACCCAAGAGGTGTGTTTGATAGGGAATATGATATTGGCCTTAATCATTTTCCTTAATTCTATCTTCATTAACACTTCTAGCTTAGGGTTGATAGGTCTCTATTTTTGTCTCACAGGTTTAGCATGGGGTTCCAGTTCAATAGTATGCTAGGCTAAGTGGGGATCAAACACTTTCGAATCATAATATTCCCATGCAAAAATATCATTGAATTCTTGACATAATGAGACAAAAACCTACTTTTCTGGTTGGTTGCATACCTTTCCTAGCTTGAGGAACTTATCCTTGAATATCTCAACATGCTGGTAATGTTCCTCTTTCACTATCATGCTTTCTTTGTCTCCTCTAAGCTGGTCATCAGAGTTAAAAATGGACTCAAGGGTGACTAATCCCTTGGGTAACTTATTAGTTTTCAACTATAACATTTGGTCATTGTAATGATGAGCATTTTTATTCTGATTAGCTTTAGAGAATTCAACTTCTTCTATCAAAAAATTGAATATTTGCTCATAATTTTCAAAGACTTGCCAGCTTACTTGATTATCTGGTAGTGAAGGTCTCGCAAGGACCCTTACATGTTGCATTTTAGTGCTTGTGACTTATTTAGTAATGTCATATTCAGCTCCTATGGCAGCCAGCTTGTCTACTTGGTTGTTCTAATTTCTTGGGATAGAAATTAGATTAAAAGCACAAAATCCTTCTATCAAATCCCAAACCCTGTGCTTGTACATCTTGAGCATATCATTCTTAGTGAGATTAGTACCACAAATTTGATTGACTACTAAATCACTATCACCTATAACTTTCAAACACTTGATTCCTTTCTTTCTGGCCCATTCTAAACCATGAATCATGTTAGACCAATTTCCCATCAATGCAAAAATCCTATGAAATTGGTCTAGTCTTCGCAGTTTTCCTGAAGTTGTCCCGCCCTGCCTGCAAGCTTGTTTTAATGTGTGAAGAAAATATACAGTGTTTTATGGCTTGTTCCCTTAGCCCCATGTTCTTCATTGTGTCACCATGCTCTAGTTCAGATTCCATGTCCTAAATCATAAAAACCAGGGAGATATTTGAGTTTCAAGGTCTGCTGGAAATCATTGTCTTCATGTCGGGTGGTGTCAAAATTGTTTAAGCATAAAAACCCTTGATGTTTTCGCATTCCTTTGTTACCTTTTTGTCAATGTGAAAACCCTTGTTGTTTTTTACCTTTCACTTCTTCGCAACTAAGTCTTTGATGTCAACATTTCCTATGTGTGATGCTATGACTATGTGGGGCCCAGTTCGTCACAATGGCCAGTCGCTTGATCTCCAGTTTCCCAGGTGGTTAAGTGTTTCATTCGATGATCACATGATAGTGTGTTTGCGAGATCTCTTGATTTTGGTGGTTAAGTGATTTTCATTCCGCGACCTAGCATTTTCTTCAGTTGTGTGGTCGTGCAACCCTGGCGGTTTGCTCCTTAGCCTTCTGCGATTTGGCAAGCGGTTGGTTTTCTTTCGGTGGTTTGGTAGGATCTACGGTTGTCGCATGATTGCAAGGAATATTCTTTCCCTTTGCAATCATGTGACCACTGTCCAATGGAAAGGCTGACGAGTTATGGGACCTTTTGCCCAAAGGTGTTGATGTGGTTGTTCCTAATTGGCTGCAAGGTGGTGATGGGGATGTGATAGTGGGCCCAAGTTTTTAGGTGATGACAGTGTAGAGAGGATCAACGGTTGTTGCTTGATTGTAAGGAATATTCTTCCCCTTTGTGATCTTGCGACAACCGTCCAATCTTCCAAAAGGTAGAGGCTTTTCTTGGTGGGTCCACTATCAGACGTTGCTGGCATGCACATTTTTCATTGGTCAGTGTGGCGGTGACATGGCTTTTCTCAATGGGACTAGTGTTTTTAGTGTCTGGGCATATTTAAAGTTCAGCTATGATCTATGGTTGTCACATGATCGCAAGGAATATTCTTCCCCTTTGTGATCATGCGACCACCGTCTGATGGTGTGGTAAGTAAGGCGGTGGGTCCGAGGTGCTAGTCATGCTGAGGTGTTCAATTTCTATTGGTTGCCGAGGTGGTGATGTGGACTTGGACTTTTCATGGGCTTGTTGACTGTTGTGTCAAATTTTATGGACCGCCCGATCTGCTAGGAAAACATAATATCGACGGTCATGTTTTGTAGTTGGCCAGTTAGCCGTTGCAGCTATATTTTAAATCTTTCCAGGGGTTTCTTACCAGTATTTTCATAGTGAGCCATATGCGAAAAAATGAGTTGCTTGGAATTGATTTCTCCAGGACGGTAGTAGTTGCGAAGATGATGATGAGGATCTGGGTTCCTGTCCTGATCTGATTTTGCTTCCTGGGGTGCTTTGCCAGTTTTTAATGCGGTGGCATGTTTCTCTCTACAGGCAGCTAGGGTTTGGTGTATGTCAGTGATCTCCATGCGATGTACATGTGAAGTTTCTCAAGTTGGTCATGGCATTGAAGTTTTTTTTTCCTGCAGCAAGAAGGTATTAAACATTGATCACAATTAGCTTATGGTGATGAAACCAATGTATTTGTACATCAAATTTGATCTGGTTCTCTGAGGTTTCTAGGCTTTCTGCATTCTTTCATTTCTTGTTGTACTTGGTTGTTGCAGACCTAAATTTTGCTCTAAATGATTTGTAGCTTGTTGCAATCCTTATTCCTATAAAAGGATTTTCATGATCATTTAGAAGTGTTCCGATTTTGGTGACCCAAGTGGTTCCTTTTGGTTCCAAAATCTAAAGGTTAAGGCCTTTTGGTTCCATTCTAGGGGTTCCTTCCCCTAGTCCTATGAATGGTTCTTCCTGTAGATATTTCCTTCTTCTCTGCATATAGGGTGTTCCCTCTTTCCTTTTTGGGTATGGGAATATAATACAAGTTGTAACAGTTGTCTTATGTATGAGATTTCAATACATTTGCACTACTATCAGATTATCTCCATTTGAGTTCTAGGCTTATTGATTAGAGCATCAAGGGTGTTTTAGTCTTTCTATTCGCATTTCCTAAGTGTCTGCAATAGAGTTGTTTTCACAGAAGAAACTGAGTTTAGGACTAGTTTTTAGATGTGTATGAGCTGGGGTATTGAAGATGTCTCGTGCTTGTATTTCAGTGGATGCTGGTTAATGTATTACTTGTTTATAGATCTCTTCTAAGGGGAAGGTTAAAATCCTTTAAGTAGGTGATAACATATTTGGGTACACAGATGGATTGTTGAAGTATGATCTGATTAGTGGTGTATGTTTGGTGTAAGGCATTAACATACTTGAATGTGTTGTCTTCTCCTTTCATAGCTATGTTGCAGTGAGGTATTTGACTCTGTTGCCCATTGGAGAAGGCACTAGTCTATGAGAGACTTAGGGTATTTCAAGGGTCCATTCAACCCAACATCAAACTCATTCAAATGAAATACTTTTCCTTTCATGTTGGTAGTAGGTAGTAGGATGTCCATTCTAGTTTTCAGACTCATTCCATGCAAGCAGGTTATTGCATAAGGTTTGGTTCATTGGGGTACACGATACTTATAAGATTCTAAAAGCTATTCCACAATAATATATCTGTAAGCCTTTTATTCATCAAGAAGAGTCATGAGTGTGTAGATAAGGCAATACCTGCCTAAGTGATGTGGAGCTTGAAGAAGGAGGATGCCCTTGGTCCTCATCAATTGGCACTTTTTCCTTGTTAGACTTTGGAGCGGAGACCAACCAGTTTCTCATCATAGTGTAAACCTGACACTGTGTGGAAAAAGTGGGAACCAACAAAATGGCGACTCTGCTGGGGAGAACAATGACAAAGATATACATCTGTTAGAATCTTTGGTTATAAATCATAATTTTTCAATATCATACTATCCAGATTGATTTGTCCATCCGAGTCACCAACAAGATGGCGACTCTACTAGGGAGCCATGATATAGAGTCAAATAGAAAAAACACATTTATAAAATTTTCTCACTACATGCTGAGTGGTGACTCTAAGTCCTCTATTTGATCAGTGCAGTCCTTGATAAACAGCGTGTACCTGATGAAGTTTTTGGTTGGTTGGAAGAGATAGAAGAACAAGTAAAATATTTTCCTCTTCAAGGAGGTGGCAACTCTACAAAGAAAGAACTTGATGGAGCTACAAGGTGAGCTCTAGATCTACCCTGCCTTCCAATCAATGAGTTGAGTTTCTACCGCAGAACTTCCAGGTATTATATTTTCATATTGAGAAATGTTTCCTTATAAGGTGATTCGAGCACCAAGAGAAGGAAAAAGGGTGTGAAAGAGAGGTTTGCATGCTTCAAAGAATCAGGGTTGCAGTTTTGCAAAATTTTCATGAAGCATGAATGTAGTCCTTGTGACTGAAGGCATGGGTAGTGAAAATTGCAGTTTCATTCTTTAGCCCATGAGTATTCACATATGTTGGCCGCAGAATGGTCATGATGTTTTCAGGAGATTGGTTGAATATGTGGATGAAAATTAGACCTTTTTTTCTAGAGGGTCTTTGATTTTCTCTTGATGGCCCGGGGCCACTAAGTAAGTTTCAAGCTTGTAAATTTTTAGAAATATTTTTCCCTTTCTGCTGTGTGTTTTTTTTCCTATTTTCTTGCTTTTGTTGCAAGTTATTTGTGAGGGTTTCCCTTGTTTTTGTCTTGTGGGTGGTCTGCTTCCTCTAGAAATTATGAATCCTTTCCATGCCTATGAGAGACATGCATCCCCAAATGGAGCCACTGTTAGAACAATTTCCTGTTAATGCAAAAATCCAATAAAATTGGTCTAGTCTTCATAGTTTTCTTGAAGTTGTCCCGCCCTGCCTGCAAGCTTGTTTTAATGTGCGAAGAAAATCTACAGTGTTTTATGGCTTGCACCCTTAGCCCCATGTTCTTCATTGTGTCACCATGCTCCAGTTCAGATCGCATGTCCTAAATCATAAAAACTAGGGAGATATTCGAGTTTCAAGGTCTGCTGGAAATAGTTGTCTTCATGTCGAGTGGTGTCAAAATTGTTTAAGCATAAAAATCCTCAATGTTTTTGCATTCCTTTGTTACCTTTTTGTCAATGTGAAAACCCTTGTTGTTTTTGACCTTTCGCTTCTTCGCAACTAAGTCTTTGATGTCAACATTTCCTATGTGTGCTACTGCAACTGTGTGGGGCCCAGTTCTTCATGATGGCTAGTCGCTTGATGTCTAGTTTCCTAGGTGGTTAAGTGTTTCATTCGACGATCACGTGACTACGTGTTCGTAGGATCTCTTGATTCTGGCGGTTAAGTGCTTTTCATTTCATGACTTGGTATTTTCTTTAGTCGCGTGGTCGCACAACCCTAACAGTTTGCTCCTCAGCCTTCTGCAATTTGGTGAGTAGTTGGGTTTCTTCTGGTGGTTTGGTAGGATCTATGGTTGTTGCATGATCGCAAGGAATATTCCTTCCCTTTGCGATCATGTGACCACCATCTGATGGAAAGGCTGACGGGTTGTGGGACCTTTTTCCCGAAGGTGTTGATGTGGCTATTCTTGATTGGCTGTGAGGTGGTGACGGGGACATGACAGTGGGCTCGAGTTTCTTGGTGATGATAGTGCAAAGAGGATCAATGGTTGTTGCTTGATCATAAGGAATATTCTTCCCCTTTGCAATCTTGCGACAACCGTCTGATCTTCCAAAAGGTAGAGGCTTTCCTTAGTGGGTCCGCTATCGGATGTTGCTGGTGTGCACATTTTTCATTGGTCAGTGTGGTACTGACGTGGCTTTTCTCGGTGGGACCATTGTTTTCAGTGTCTAGGTGTGTTTAAAGTTTGGCTATGATCTGTGGTTGTCGCATGATTGCAAGGAATATTCTTCCCTGTGATCATGCGACCACCGTCTGATGGTGTGGTAAGTAAGGCGGTGGGTTTGAGGTGCCAATCATGCTAAGGTGTTTGATTTCTATTGGTTTCCAAGGTGGTGATGTGGACTTGGAATTTTCATGGGCTTGTTGACCGTTGTGTCAAATTTTATGGACCACCCGATCTACCGGGAAAACATAATATCGACGGTCATGTTTTGTAGTTGGCCAGTTAGCCATTGCAGCTATATTTTAAATCTTTCTAGGGGTTTCTTACCAGTATTTTCATAGTGAGCCGTATGCGACAAAATTAGTTGCTTGGAATTGATTTCTCCAGGAGGGTAGTAGTTGCAAAGATGATAATGAGGATCTGGGTTCCTGTCCTGATCCGATTTTGCTTCCTGGGGTGCTTTGCCAATTTTTAATGTGGTGGCCTATTTCTCTCTATAGGCAGCTAGGGTTTGGTGTATGTCAGTGATCTCCATGCTATGTACATGCAAAGTTTCTCAAGTTGGTCTTGACATTGAAGTTTGTTTTTCCTACAGCAAGAAGGTAGTAAACATTGATCATAGTTAGCTTATGATGATGAAACCAATGTATTTGTACATTAGATTTGATCTGATTCTTTGGGGTTTCTAGGCTTTTTGCATTCATTCATTTCTTGTTGTACTTGGTTGTTGCAGACCTAAATTTTTCTCTAAATGATCCATAGCTTATTGTAATCCTTGTTCCTATAAAAGGATTTTCATGATCATTTAGAAGTGTTCCAATTTTGGTGACCCAAGTGGTTCTTTTTGGTTCCAAAATCTAAAGGTTAAGGCTTTTTGGTTCCATTCTAGGGTTCCTTCCCCTGGTCCTATGAATGGTTCTTCCTACAGATATTTCCTTCTTCTCTACATATAGGGTGTTCCCTCTTTCCTTTCTAGGTATGGGAATATAATACAAGTTGTAACAATTGTCTTATGTATGAGATTTCAATACATTTGCACTACTATTAGATTGTCTCCATTTGAGTTCTAGGCTTATTGATTAGAGCATCAAGGGTGTTTTAGTCTTTCTATTCACATTTTCTAAGTGTTTGCAATAGAGTTGTTTTCACAGAAGCAACTGAGTTTAGGACTAGTTTTCAGATGTGTATGAGCTGGGGTATCAAAGATGTCTCATGCTTGTCTTCCAGTGGATGTTGGTTAATGTATTACTTGGTTATAGGTCTCTTCTAAGGGGAGGGTTAAAATCCTTTGAGTAGGTGATAACATATTTGGGTACACAGATGGATTGTTGAATTATGATCTAATTAGTGGTGTATGTTTGGTGTAAGGCATTAACATACTTGAATGTGTTGTCTTCTTCTTTCATAGCTTTATTGCAGTGAGGTATTTGACTATGTTGCCCATTGGATAAGGCATTGGTGTATGAGAGACTTAGGGTATTTCAGGGGTCCATTCAACCCAACATCAAACTCATTCAAATGAAATACTTTTCCTTTCATGTTGGTAGTAGGTAGTAGGATGTCCATTCTAGTTTTCAGACTCATTCCATGCAAGCAGGTTATTGCATAAGGTTTGGTTCATTGGGGTATAGGATACCTATAAGAGTCTAAAATCTATTCCACAATAATATATCTGTAGGCCTTTTGTTCATCAAGAAGAGTCATGAGTGTGAAGATAAGGAAATAATCACCTGAGTGATGTGGATCTTGAAGAAGGAGGATGCCCTCAGTCCTCATCAATTGGCACCTTTTCCCTATCAGACTTTGGAGCAGAGACTAACTAGTTTGTCATCATAGTGTAAACCTGACATTGTGTGGAAAAAGTGGGAACCAAAAAATCAAAGCCTTGTATTCTTTTGTATTATTAATCCAGCTAAAAAAAAAGCATATAGAAAAGTAATACCTTTTCCCTTTTGGTGAGATCAAGACAGCTCCTCCTCTTGAACCAATTTTTCTTCTGGCACCATCAAAGAACAACTAACATAGGTCATTATTTTGTTGTTCTAGATTGTCACCCTCCCTTTTCATCAAATTTGATATCATTGGGCCTTCCTCATGAATGATATACATTCCTATACCAAATATTTCCATATTTCTAAAAGGATCATCCTCTAGGTCCCTTTCAGCCCATTCATCTAAGACAATATCTGAAATTTTTTCAGTAGTGGTCTCTAGTTTTGAATCAATAGGGTCTTTCTCATGGAACATTAAATTGGCATTTATGGGGCTAGGTGTATAAGGTTTGACATGATTTTTTCAAATGATTCATACTTGATTCTAACCTTTGTACCATATCTAGTTTTAAATTATAAATGAGACCAATTTGCTGAAAGGTATCCCCCCAACCTAGTGGTGAAATCTCTGCTTAGGAAAATAGAAAAGTAGGGAGGCAAATCAATAACATAGACATCCTGAGGGATTAAGAAACTGGGGCATTCATGTAAAGTGAGGATTAGGTATTTAATGACTCCAACTATGTTGACTGATGACCCATCTAACTGAACAACAGGTCTATCTAGTGGCTCATAAGACAATCCTAGGGTGTTTGCTAGCTGCTTAGATATCACTGAACTACTTGCCCCTAAGTCAATCATACAGTTATGTACCAAAAATTTACCAACAACAAGAGTAACATAGAAAGGAGGGGGTTTAACCTATAGAACAATGGTGGGTTGTAAGCTACCTTCTCCATTTTGCTAATCTTTCTAAGATACTTCAACCATCAAGACCCTAGGCTGTTCTAAAAAATTCTCATCATTTAATGAAATCCTAGCCAAAGAATTAAGAATTAATTCCTTTTTCCAAGGAATGGCCAAAGTGTTTATCATAGGCACACTTATGGAAGTTTTCTTCATTTGTTCAACAATATTGAAAGATCCTAAGCTCACCTTTAACTGTCATTTTTCTATAGTAACCTCTAGTTGTGTTGATGCCAACTATGTTGCTGATTTGGCTGGCTCCTTAACCTCCTTAGATTTATTTTGAAGTGAGGCTTGAGCATCCTTGGGTTGTGAGGCCACAACTAGAGCTTTTTGACTGGTAGAGGCTGGTTGCTCAGCATCCAAAGCCTTCTTCTTAGACCTTATGTTGGCAGCAACTGGAACATAGTTCTAGTTATCATTTAGGGAAAAGTTGACCCCACAAAACTCCTCCTTCTGGAAATTAACAAGCACCACCTTTGGTGTATTGAGCTCATTTGAGGCACCTGGTTGGCCTTGTTAGATCTCAGATTCTTGTGGCATCTCCTATGGGATCATGATGTTGTTCTGCACCATGAGCACTTGGCCATAACCATTGGTACATATCCCTTGAATGTGTTTCTAGTTGCATGGATAGATCCATTAGTATTATTGTGACATGTTGTTTTGAGCCATAGGAACAAGCTCTCTAGAGGTGCTAGGGATATTAGGATTGTAAGGTTGGATGGCCTTTTAATTGTAGTTTCTTTCTTGGTCTTACTGGCCTGCCTAATATTGGGGCCTATTTTACTAGTACTGTGCTTGATAGTGGGATTAGTAAGGCTTTTGATAAGGTTGAAACTATTGCCTTTTAAGGTTAACCAACTCATTAGAAACATACTGCAAGGTCTTTTTAATATCCTTTAGATCTTGGTCCACTGGTCAATAGATGGGATGACAACTTGCCAGGAAGGAGTTGAGATAGGTGGGATAGATGCCAAAGTTGGAATTGCTTCCGGAATAGGATGAAGCTCAGGAAAGATAGGCATTGGAGGCCTTGGGGCTATCTTTCTAGCTTGAATGAGACTATTCTCAGCCCTTATAGCAATGTCATATGCTGCTGGTAAATTATTCCCTCACATAGACTGGATCATGACAGAAATATCACTATTGAGTGCCCTTAAATAGTATAGGAAAATATGCTGGGTTGAAGGCCTAACTGTTGCCAATATCCTATTCCAGGTCCTTTGGAACCTAAAATTAAAATCCATCATATACTCATGGGGCACTCTCTTAATAGTGGTCAGATGTTCAACTAAGGAGAGATGATCAAACTTATCCTCAAATTGATTGGTCAATGCTTGACCTTATTCATCCCAGCTTGTTATGGAATTGACTGCTAGGCTTTTAAACCATTGCAAAGCTTTGCCTTTAAGGGATGCTACCAACAACCTTACATCTACATTGTCATGAGTTATATTATGGAGGGCACATAGGGATGCAACATCTCTTATATGCTCAATAGTGGAGGTTTGATCCTCTCCTGTAAAAATAGGTAGGATTTTAAGGGCTGATACAGGTATGTCATTATGCTACTACAAAGTCAAGGGGATACCTTGATTGAAAGCCAATAAAGGGTGATTTCTAGCCATTGGAGGGTTTAAAGGAACTTGAACTTCTGGTGTTTCTTGTATAGGTGGGATTATGGTAGTGCTTGTAGGAATAGGAATGGGATTTGCAGATTGGGATGCACTAGATTGGGATATCTTCTTCCTTTTCTTAGATGATGGTAGCTTTTCATAAACAAAAGGATTCTTGCTCTGCCTGGTTGGAATCCCACTCATAAGCTTAAGGGCTGATCTACATGAAACAAGATTAGATTCACTAGGTATGATATCAAAATATAGTCACTGCTCATACCAAATAATAACCCACATAGAACCACTTCATAAATATGACTCATTGAATCTCTTGTCCCGCTGGACATGCCAAAAAATGTTGTCTATAATTCAAGATCTTGCACTCGAAGAATAATGAATGAAATAATATTGGTCTATGAGTAGAGAAATCTAGGAACTCGGGGAATTTATTATTATTGAAATCTCTTGAAGGGCCCCAGTATTTTGATTACACCCTCCTTATCCACCTACTTCAAACAATTCATGTGGCCCTTTGCCTCATCAAGGTAGTCTTCTACCTCTTCTTTCTTTATCTTCATCTTTGAGGAGGTCTTGGCAGTATTGTGAGCCTTCAACACAAGCTGGGAGAGCCTTCCCATAATTGAACTATCAAAATCTCCATGTGGATGGAATTGTGCATCAACCATCTCATCAAATCTAATTAATAAAGAATCAATGGGATTATACATGTACATGCTCATCATATTTTTTGATGTAGCCTCTTGAAAAAAATTAATGTACTAGTCCATTGGATTTCAAACTGTGGTGGCATGAGTGCCTAAGACCTTTACTAGTTGCTTGCTTGTCTTGTTTGAAAAGTAAGTATGGTGTACTGGTTCTTTAGGAACTCATAAGGCTCATTCCCCAAAATTTATGTCTTAGCCAAATTTTCCTCCCCTAAGTCTAAAACTTCCTTGAGATGATCCTTCCATTCTTCATATTTCTCCATCTTTCCCTACCAAGCCAAGATGGTCTTATTGAGTTGGCTTACAATTTCATGAGCCCTAGATAAATCTAGGAGAGATTTTGATAGAAATTTCCTCATTGCCTATAACTTTTTGGTGATTCAAGCATCTATTGTTAGTGCCTTCTTCTTCATTTCCTGGTGTGTATCTACATTGCTTTGTGGGAGCGACGTTCTAGAGGTGAAGGACTCTAGTAGTGCAGAAGAGAGAGGGGATGCTAATTCCATTCAGAGCCTTTGAAGATTTGACTCTGAAGCTTGAAACTCTTTCTTTTTTTGGTACTCTTTTTCATACCTTTCATGTATGGCCATACTTGCATCATCCAGGAAGTCAAGCTCTCCTCTCCAGTCCCGTCAGCTGAGGGGGATCTCTATTATGGTATATTCTTTAATTTCTATTCTAGATTCTTTCCTATTTTCTAGTGGGGAAGCTATTGTCATCACCATGTCTCCATCTAGACCCCTTCGGATGGTGTGGAGGGTGCGAGCCTTCTTTTTCCTTTTTACCACATGTTCCTCTACTAACATCTCCATTAACCATTATTCTAGGTCCTATGTATCACCTATATCATTATATTCATACCTATGGAGTTCACTATAAATCAGAGCTTAATTTATTATTTTATTTCTTTAGCATTGTCATCAAAATTATTTTCTATGTTTTCTTCTTCTTCTACCCCTATACCATCGTCCAAAACATTTTCTATGTGCAAAGTGGCTGCTGGTGGCTGAGGAGCCTATTTAGTATGGATCTCCCCCTGTTGAAGCCCCAAAGAGGGTTCTACTTCATGTGTTTCAGGGGGTAGTGATGGGTCTCGAGCACCTTTTTGGGATTGAGGTGGGGTTACCAGGGGTACAGTTACTCCCAAAGGTCCAATTTTTGTAGAAGCTGATGATTTCTCCTCAAGCCTTTTATTTTAATGTTCCCTTTTCTTTTCTTCTTTGATTCTTTCCCTCTCTTCCTCTACCTTCTTGGATTTTTCTACCTCCCAAAGGGTATTTTATTCTCATTCTCAGACCACCTCCTAACTCATTCTCTCCTCTTTAGCCTTGTGGTGTAGGCCACCCTATTCATTGACATCAAAGAAATCATCAAAAAATTTTTGTGAAGTTTATGGTGGATCTTTTAAAGTGTTTCTTATTTTTGGAGAGGGAGTGGGAGGAATATCATAGAGCTTGAAATTTTTTTTAGATTTGGGTCTATGTCTCTGTTTGAGGAAAGGCTTTTTTTCCTTTTGCTTCATTCTTTGGTGTAGCAATTTTTTTACCACTGCTATATCTTCTTCTACCTCATCAACATTTAACACACCAATAGGAGTGTCCATGGAGGGAATCATGGTATCAAGAGGTTGGGATCTCATCAGGTTTTCTTCGAGGCCACATGTTACATTGATCTATGTTGCTTATGCTAATATTTGGGACCTCTCCAATTATTCATTCAACTATTTCATGAGTAGTTCTAGAATCGGGTCCAACAGTTGGGATGATTCACCAATCTTTATTTTTCCCTATTCTTTGGATTTTTCCACAACCTAGGGTCTGAAGATGGTTTCCTGATGCAGAGGGTTTGGCAATCTAGTTCTTAGCTACTTATTCCAACCTTCCAAAGGTGTAATTTATTGTATCTTCTCACCAATTAGGATCTCCTAGACCCTTCCTACCAACTTCTCCTCCAAGGTATAGTTGGTTTCAAGAAGCCTCCAAAGTTACATGTCCAACTAGTCCAACTAGTTACACAAAAACTTAGTTTTCTTCACTATTCCCTCATCTAGAATGTCAAGCCTTTGACTAGGATCTTTCCAAACATATAATAAATCTATTATTAACCTTCTTGAACCTTCTTAGGTCATTTTTCACCCTTTCTAATACTTAAAACTACCCTACCAATCCAATTGGTCATCAAAACACTAGGAGGCCTAATTGCCCAAATTCTAGTAGGTCTATTTTCATCAAAATTGTCTTGGTTCTTCCAAAATATCCACCTGACCCCACAAAAAAATTTGAAAATCTCTAAGGCAACACTCAACCCTATTAGATTCCAAAATCCTGATCTCTGAAGACACCCAAAACCCTAGTTTCTTACAAGCCATAGTTTTTAGCCTATAAATTAGGCCTCTTGACTAGTGAGTGTAAAAAATCTTCAAATTTGTCTCCAATCTTTGATTCAACTTCAACCACATCTGAATCCTTTAAGAAGACTCACTAATGCATCCAAAAATTCCACTAAGCCTTCTCCAATAGATCTTGGGCGTCTGTACCGGTTACTCCTCTTCCCTATCCTGGCTCACCTAGTTTCACCAATCAGCCATAGGGATTCCATTTTGGCTCTTTAGAACCTCTGAAAAAACAAAACTAAAACTAGGAATCCTATCTATAGACTCTAACCCTATGTTCCCCATGGTTTTAGACAATTCCACTGGAGGAAACGTAGGTTAGAGCCATTTCTTACAAGTTGGCACTGGTTTTAGGCCTGGCAGACCAGTAGCCTTTAAAACTCTAAAACTTTGAATCTATGAAACTTCAAAACAAACTATATATTGCATATAAAGACTAAAAGAAAACACTACAAGATCATGAAGCCCAATCACCTATGTCAATCTGTACATAGTTGTATAGTTGCAGAGATATAGGTCTATGTAAACAACAGAGAACCTCGATAGCTGTACAGGGTGTCAAAATTAATTATTTTGCATTAGTTCTTCATTAACCTTTCAAAAACATTGATCCCATGCTCTTATACTAGGCATAGGTTGGTTACATTAGTTTTAGCCATGTTTGGCATTTTGAGCAAAAGTTGCTCAAGCAACTTTTCAAAGTTGCTAGCAACATTTTAGCAACTTTTTTACATTATGAATCACATGACCTTTTTTCCTATCTCAATGATGAAATTGGACTTCTAAGACCCTAAGAAGACATGTAGAGTCTTAAAACACACTCCTAACCTATTTCGTTCTCCAAAATAATACTAGTTTCCATTTTCACCCAGGTGACCCCAAAATCTCTCATGGACTCAAAGGTCCTAACAAACATAGAGAATGACCTTGCCAATGTAACCTAATCTAACTCATCACACTAAAAAACTAAACAAACTTCCTAATCATCCTCAATCATATCAAAATTTCTAAGTGGATAGGATAACTCAAGTCGCTTGAGTTAGCAGGTCAACAAGAGTGACTCCATGGTTCAGAATGTCCTGCTCGGTCATCCAAATAGCCTCAGCTTCAGGAAGGCCTTGCCATTTGACCAAATACTCCTTTTAGGTACCCTTCTTGGTCTTCTTAATCACTTTAGAATCCAAGATCCTATCCAACTACAAAGGCTTGGGAGTTGGTAAGTCCCTCACCCAATCTTCTTCCTGCACATCTGAAAGTGAAGTCTTCCCTATGTCAAAAGGATATCCCTTATAAGGATAGAGGTCACAAACATTGAAAATAGGATAAATTCCTAAATCATGAGGAAGTTCTACTTCATAGGCATTCTTGCCATACTTATGCAAAATTTTCAGTGGTCCAATCTTTTTCATGAGGAGCTTAGTTGGTTGGCCCTTAGGTAGTCTCTCCTTCTTGAGGTAGGCTAATACTAGATCACCAACCTTGAACTACAAATCTCTCCTTGACTGATCAGCTTTGGCTTTTTATTTGGCCACTTGATGTTGTAAGGTCTTGTGAACTTGGTCATGCAGCTCCTTCATCTGCTTTGCAAAAGATTCACCTTGTGCACTTCTCTTGTCTTACAAACTGAGATCCCTCAATTCCAACACTCCCCTAGGATTGAGTCCATAAAATATTTGAAATGGACTCTTGCATGTACTCCTATTAATGGAGTCATTATAAGAAAACTTTTCCTTCCCTATGATGTGATCCCATGATTGCCCATGTTGCTTAGTCAAACACTTCAACAAGTTTCCAAGTGACCTATTCACTACTTCAGTTTTCCCATCTGATTGGGGGTGATAGGTTGAGGAGAAAGACAAATTAGTTCCAAGCATCTTCCATAGGGTCCTCCAAAAGTGACCCACAAACTTGGTATCCCTATCACTTACAATATTCAAAGGCAAACCATGGATTCTTACTATGTCCCTAAAGAACATTCTTAAAATTTGGGATGCATCATTGGTTTGCTTACATGGAATGAAGTGTGCCATCTTACTAAACCGGTCAACCACCACAAAAACACTATCATGACCTCTAGATTTCTTTGGCAATCCCAAGACAAAGTCCATGCTCAAACATTCCCAAGGTCTTTGATGAATGGATAATGGTTTGTACAATCCACTATTGATGCTCTATCCTTTTGCCCTCTGACAGACCTGATATTGCTCCAAAAATATCTTGATATCTAGTTGCATTTTAGGCCAAAATTAGTGCCTATTAACCTATTCTAAGGTTTTGTCCACTCCGAAGTGACCCCCTAAATTGCCTTGATGTGTTTCCTTCACTATATTCTCCCTCATTGAGCACTGTGGAATAAACATAAGATGGCCTTTGAACAAGAGACCTTCCTGCAGCATATACTCACCAAAATCCACTTTGAAACCCTGTGGAAACTTCACACATTCCTCATAGGATTTACCAAAGTCCTTGTCCTCTTTGTATAAGTTCTTTAAATCATCCATCCCTATACTTTGTAGTTGTATCTCTTGGATTGTGAGTACTCTTCTACTAAGAGCATCTGTAACCTTGTTGCTGACCCCTTTTTTGTGCTTAATGACAAATGTATAAGCTTGCAATGCTTCCACCCACTTCATGTGCCTTTGGTTCAACTTGTCTTGTCCATTCAAAAAACTTAGTGCATGATTGTCAGTATAAACCACAAACTCTCTAGGTAAAAAATAGTGTCTCCATTTTTTAAGGGCTTGGACCATAGTGTAGAGTTCCAAATTATAAGTAGAATATTTTTGTTTAGCTTCATTTAACTTCTCAGAGAAGAAAGCCACAAGGTTTCCTTCTTGGCTTAGAACTGTTCCAATTGCCAACTTTCTAGCATCACACTCCACCATGAATCATTGATTGAAGTTAGGGAACCTAAGAGTAGGTAGTTCTACAATTCTTTTCTTCAACTTTTCAAACCCCTGATCTTCTACAACAGTCCATTCAAACTTACACTTGATTCCACCTTTGATGGTGTTAAGTATAGGGGCACACAAATGACTGAAACCTCTTATAAATTTCCTATAGTAGGAAGCCAAACTATGGAAACTCCTAACATCTCCTATGGACTTAGGTGTAGGCCATTCCAAAATGGACTTAACTTTATCAGGGTCCATCTTCATACATCCATTTGCAACTACAAAACCAAGGTATACTAGTTTATTTTTGAGAAACCTACACTTATCTTAATTAATCATTAGCTTCTCCTTGTGTAACCTCCTTAAGACTTTCTCCAAATGCTCCATGTACTCCTCCCTTGTTCTGCTAAAAATCAAGATATCATCAAGATAAACTATGACAAATCTACCTATGAAATCTGCCAACAGTTCATTCATGAGTCACACGAATGTACTAGGTGCATTGGTGAGATCAAATGGCATCACAAGCCATTCATACAGCCCTTCATTTGTTTTGAAGGCTATCTTCCATTCATCACCAAGTCTAACTCTGATTTGGTGATAGCTTGACTTCAAATCCACCTTGGAGAAATAGCATGAACCTCCCAAATTGTCCAACAAGTCCTCTATCCTTGGCATTTCAAATTTGTATCTTATAGTGATCTTGTTGATGGCCCTTGAATTAGTGCACATCCTCCATGTACCCCATTTCTTTGGAGCCAAAATATTAGGTATAGCATAAGGGCTTAAACTCTTCCTTATTAGCCCCTTATCCAACAAATCTTGGATTTTCTTGGCTATCTCTACATTTTGACTTGGTGTCATCTTGTATGCTGCCTTGTTTGGCAAGTTTTCTCTAGGAATAAGGTCAATCTAATGGCTTACATCTCTCATAGGTGGTAAGGCACTTGGCAGACCATTATCTACTATATCATGGTACTTTTCCAATAAGGCTTGTACCTCTAGTGGCAAAGTGACTTTCTCTTTCGTTTCCTCCTTTGGTTTGATCACTATGGCACAACATTCCACTTTCTCCTTTTTCATAGCTTTTAGGAACTCCTTCCCACTCAATAACATCACACTTTTTCCCACATGCTTCTCTTTTTTTGGTTCTACTAAAGGATTCATCAAAAATTTCTTTCCCAACTTGGTGATCACATAAATATTCTTTTCCCCATCATGCATTTCTTTGACATAATACTGCCATGGGCTTCCTAGGAGTAGATGGCATGCATCCATAGGTAGTATGTCACATAGGACCTTGTCCTTATAGTCCCCAATCTCAAACTCAACCATAGTTTTCTCATCCACCACTATTTGCTAACCCTTATTTAACCATGAAACCTTGTATGTTGTGGTATGAGGTATTCTTCTCAACTTCAATTTCTCCACCATCTCAATGGATACTATATTCTTAGTGGATCCAGAGTCCACAATAACCTTGAAAATCTTCTCATGAGACTTACAAGTAGTTTTGAATAGGTTTTTTCTTTGGGGTGGCTCTATGGTGCTAGGTACCTTCAACAAGGTCCTTCTCAACATTAAATTTTCCCCTTCTAATACTGGTCATGCCTTAAATATGGGTGAGGTGACACTTTGGTTATCATCCTCTTGAACTAACTGATTTCTTCTTTCCCCCATGGAAGATGAGGAAGCCTTCTCTAGACATCTGCCCATTGTGTGACCCACTTGGTTACAATTGTAACACCTGCCAGTAAAAACTAAATTTGTCCTTCCTTGAGATTGGAACCTTCCTCTTGGTGGTCCTCTACCTTTATATCCTCCCCTTTGGAATGATCCCCTATACTAGTTTCTCCCACTTCCATCCATAACTTGACTATCCTATTGTCTATTAGGACTCTGTCCTCTACCAAAGTTACCACCGCCTCTCTGAAAACCCCTGCTACTGCCACCTCTACCTCTTTGATGGAAATCATTTCTTCTTCTTGCCTTGTCTTTAGCTCTCAAAGCCAATTGAAAAAAATTGTGCATACTGTCTGGAGCCAACATACTAATCTCATCTTGGATTCCTTGCCTTAGCCCATTCAGATACCTTGCCACCTTTTCCACTTCATCTTCTTGTCTCCTAGCCATGAGACTTAGCTTATGGAATGCCTATGTGTATTGGCTTATTTTCATCTCCTTTTGTCTCAAATTTTGTAACTTTTGGTACATTTGGATTTCATAATCAGTAGGCAAAAATTGTGCCTTCAATCTGCTTTTCATCCTCTCCAAAGAAACAATCTTTCTCTTTCCACTACTCACTCTTTCATCTTGCATCATATTCCACCACACCAATGCTAATCCTTTGAGTCTAGCCTTAGCATAGTTGACCCTCTTTTCTTCTGATACTTCCTTGTAATCAAATTGATTGTCCATGGTGTCAAGCCAATCTAGTAACTCCTCACCATTTAGGCTGCCACAATAATATGGTATATGTCCCATATTGTCTTGTTTTATAGCCTTGAAGGCATCTAAGAATACATTCTATTCCTTTTCCACCTCTTGTTCTTTTCCTTTGCTGGATGACTCCTCTGTTTGGCTATCTTCATCCCCATCACTTTCATCTCCCCATTCTATGATTCTCTTTTTACTCTTTGTCTCTGCCACATTGGCTTTCTCCAAGAGGCCTCAGACCAAATCGAATATGGCATCCCTACTCATGGCCTTAGGAGGCATGTTTTCCACCTATTTAATCTCTTCACTATCTGACATACACAACTTCCAAGAAGATATGGCTCTCTTCCAAGAAGATATGGCTCTGATACCACTTTGATGCAGAGGGTTTGACAATCTAGTTCTTAGCTACTTATTCCAACCTTCCAAAGGTGTAATTTATTGGATCTTCTCACCAATTAGGATCTCCTAGACCCTTCCTACCAACTTCTCCTCCAAGGTATAGTTGGTTTCAAGAAGCCTCCAAAGTTACAAGTCTAACTAGTCCAACTAGTTACACAAAAACTTAGTTTTCTTCACTATTCCCTCATCCATAATGTCAAGCCTTTGACTAGGATCTTCCCACACATGTAATAAATCTATTATTAACCTTCTTGACCCTTCTTAGGTCATTCTGTACCCTTTCCAATACTTCAAACTACCCTACCAATCAAATTGGTCATCAAAACACTAGGAGGCCTAATTGCCCAAATCCTAGTAGGTCTATTTTCATCGAAATTGTCCTGGTGCTTCCAAAATCTCCACTTGACCCCACAAAATTTTTTTAAAATCTCTAAGGTAACACTCAACCCTATTAGATTCCAAAATCCTGATCTTTGAAGACACCCAAAACCCTAGTTTCTTACAGGCCCTAGTTTTTAGCCTATAAATTAGGCCTCTTGACTAGTGAGTGTAAAAACTCTTCAAACTTGTCTCCAATATTTGATTCAACTTCAACCACCTCTAAATCCTTTTAGAAGACTCACTAGTGCATCCAAAAATTCCACTAAGCCTTCTCCAATAGATCTTGGGCATCTGTACCAGTTACTCCTCTTCCCTATCTTGGCTCACCTAGTTTCACCAGTCAACCATAGGGCTTCCATTTTGGCTCTTTAGAACCTCTTCAAAAACAAAACTAAAACTAGGAATCCTATCTATAGAATCTAACCCTATGTTCCCCATGGTTTCAGACAATTCCACTGGAGGAAACATAGGTTAGAGCCATTTCTTACAAGTTGGCACTGGTTTTATACCTGGTAGACCAGTAGCCTTTAAAACTCTAAAACTTTGAATCTATGAAACTTAAAAATAAACTATCTATTGCATATGAAGACTAAAAGAAAACACTACAAGATCATGAAGCCCAATCACCTATGTCAATCTGTACATAGTTGTATAGTTGCAGAGATATAGGACTATGTAAACAACAGAGAACCTAGATAGTCATACAGGGTGTCAGAATTAATTATTTTGCATCAGTTCTTCATTAACCTTTCAAAAACAATGATCCCATGCTCTTATACTAGGCATAGGTTGGTAACATCAGTTTTAGCCATGTTTGGCATTTTGAGCAAAAGTTGCTCAAGCAACTTTTCAAAGTTGCTAGCAACATTTTAGCAACTTTTTTAGATTATGAATCACGTGACCTTTTTTCCTATCTCAATGATGAAATTGGACTTCTACGACCCTAAGAAGACATGGAGTCTTAAAACACACTCCTAACCTATTTTGTACTCCAAAATAATACTAGTTTCCATTTTTACCCAGGTGACCCCAAAATCTCTCATGGACTCAAAGGTCCTAACAAACATAGAGAATGACCTTGCCAATGTAACCTAGTCTAACTCATCACACTAAAAAACTAAACAAACTTCCCAATCATCCTCAATCATATCAAAATTGCTAAGTGGGGAGGTGCCCTGTACCATTTCCCCTTTGGGGTATCTATCCAAATGGATGCTCTTTAGGTATACTTTTGCAAAATAAGCATGACTCTACTCAATAATGGTCCCAACCATGGTCTCAATGGTCAAAATGTATGGGGTATCCCAATGTAGTGGAAGGAGGCCTAGCTTGTCAATCCCTAATTCTTTATACTTAGGGTCTTTGGGAGATCTTCTATTAGAGAGGTTCTATAGGAATGACCACAAGATGAGACTCTCCATCATGCCCTTTGACATCCTTAAATAATGTCAGTACTAGACATCAAATTTTCTTCTTAAAATATTTTTGAAAATCCTTCATATGTGGCTCATGGGTTTGAGATCCCCAGGGCATTTCCTTCTCTAGGTTACTGTCTGGATCATAGTTGTGGCACCTACGTAAAAATTGTCTGAAGTTCAAACTATCCAGTTCATTTTCTACCTCTTGGGCTTCAATGAGAGTTCATGTGTACCTATTGTAGGTGATGGGGAAGGAGATTGAGGTAATATTATTTGTGGTCAATAAGACATGAACTTCAAATATCTTCCTATAAAAACTCCAATAAGATGATCATATCCCCATAATATTTTGCTAGTAAAATGGGCTTCTTGTGAATCCAGTTACCTAAATATAGTTATGCTATGAAAATTGGATGAAGTAACATCCCCACAAGATGATCATGATTTTTTCCTCTAGGGATAACCTGAAGCCTACATCCTTAGTGAGTGCCTTAACACCATGAAAGATGAAGGTGTCATTTACTATACATAAATTATGGAAACATTCATCCCATTAGATCTGTGGAAAGTTATCTAATGGGGTATAACATCTCATTTCTATGCTGAGTACACCAATTGTATCTAGTCCTTGGATTCCTCCATATTGCTAGGCCAGAGGCCATAAAACATAAGAAGCCATATAAAAATGACTATTTTCCTCTACCTTCCTTATTAGAACATCAATATGGTTGGAAATGATGGTTTCCTAGTCAAAACACTACTAATTGTTGGTCATGCAGTAGAGGAAGTAATACATCCAAAGAGAGAACTCATGGGCTTGGGGTTTTTTGAAAAGCCTACATAGGAAAATTATCCCATCTTGTATTGGCTCTTTGAAGTCATAGCGAGGGATATCCATATTCATTTTCTTGTAATCCTAGTGCGGGCTCTTCAACCACTCTATATTCTAGAGACGTTGGATTGCGTCTCCTACACTTTGAATAAGGTAAAATGGTATACATGTCAAAATGAATAGAATTAAAATGGAATCACCTAATTGAATGGGAGAAATATGAGATCTATTTCTAAATCCAAATTCCCAAAGGAGAGATCCAAATTGATCAATCAAAAGGTCAATACACAAAAGAATCAATCTATGCAGAATATGATGGAAGAAGAAAACCTTATATTTTGCTATGAATAGTATATGCTTGAAATCTGAAATAATTGAAGGGAAAATACTAACCTCAAAATAGGGAAAATCTAGAAAATGTTGATTTCTGATGTATGTGCACAGTTTTTGGCAATTTTGCAACCTATTTCAGATTGGAAATGCCGAGACAAAGAAAACCCAGAAAACTTTTGTCTTTCCAGTAGCAGGTAGTCTTTGACCCTGATAAAAGGTCAAAGACTACTTTGGGCTTTTGAAGGTCGACTTTGAATTTGTTCGCATATCTCAGAAGTTCACCAAAAAGGGTATCTAGATCCAAGCTCCAATCCACAGTCGTGTAGGTGTACCTGGAAGAAAAAGAGGTTTTTTGTTGTTTGGATGGGGGGTTTGTCTTGGTCAAACCCCAATTTAGGAATTAACCTTGAAATTTAATTGAAATTGTAATGTAAATAAACAAAGTAAATGGAACTATTCACCTTGCTTATGTTGAAGTCCTTGTGGAGGATTCGAATCCTTGAATCCACAAGTAGGGATGCTCCAAATGTATGTAGAAATGAATTTATGATGTCTCGAATCAATGGCATTTGATCTTCAATACCAATCTTGAATGGATATTTTCATATGAGGAGGCTTGGATGAATGTGGATGGAGAAATCTTCAAGGGGGCTCCAAAGAGATTGAATCCCTCAATGGCTAACAATAGATCTCCTTAATGGATGCTTGAATACTTGAATGCTTGAATGCTAGGCTTGAGGATGAATGAATGCTTGCTTTCTTTCCTTCTCCTTCTTTCTTGCTTGATTTCACTTGAGAGCTTGAGAGATTATGAGATGAGATGGCTTGAAAACTTGATTGAGAGATTGATTGAAATGAGAGAGGAAGGCTTCCTTTTATAGTGATCTAGGGCACAATCTTATAGAGAAGGCCGACATTGGGGAATTAAATCCCAATTAACCTTAATCCCTAGAAATGGACTCAAATTAAATGAAATTTAAGGATTTACCATTCCAAAACCCGAAATGGCTGACCCGAAAGTGGGAAAAGAAATATTTCTGAAACCTAACACTCGAAAATCATGGGACCTTGAAATTTGAACCCTGGGGCAAGGAGGAGGTAGACGCCACCCTAGATCAGGGTTGAGGTCATCCTTGACCTAGGTCAGGGCTGAGGTCATCATTAACCCTCAAGGTCAGCTTTGATCTTGAGGTCAAAAACCTTGGGACCTCAATCTAGAATGCTAGGAAATACAGAAATAAAGTGAAAGTAGGTGGAGAGAGAAGCATAACGGGAGGAGAAATCTAGATACATGTAAAGACCTAATCAAGGTTCTTAACATGACCCCAGACCACTCACTCGGAGGGTTAAATGCTCTTATCATGGAAGTTCTTCCATTTTAAGATGATACATTAAGCCCCCAGTTTAGCAAGAGTATGGACTCGATGCAAACTCTTGGTAAAAGAGATCAAAATGAAAAGATAATCTCATCATAATCAAAGGGACAAAGAGAAACCTCAAGCCCCCAGGGACTCAAGTCTTCATCAACTCCAAGATCACAATAAGAGGGACATCTCTAGAGAGAGAGAGAGGGTGTGATTATCTCACCCAATGAGATCTTATGTCCCATTGTGAACCACACAAGGAAACGACGCAAATGGAAAAATGGAATTGGACCACCTAGTGAATGTGGCTACTCACTACTCAACCCATCAAGGATTCACCCTTAGGAATATTCTATTCCATAAGAATAAAACCAAAAGAAAAAGAGATCCAGTCTTAAGGACACCTCTGACCTTAAGGGATCAAAAATTTGAAACTGGCAGGATTAAGAGATCTTGAAATATAAATCCATGCTTTAAGGATTAGTCACTAATCCAAAAAGGGAGAAAAGGTATCTTGAAAAATAATATATGTGTATTGAAAAGTGCATGTGTGCAATAGGTAAGCAGAGCATATGCCCCCACATTAAAGTCATTGCTAACACTATAACAGGAGCAATGGCTTTAATGAAAACATAAACAACTCCACTTATTACATTTCCACTACAAGATGCCCTCAGACGAAGACAAACAAGGGAAATACCACATAAAAATACAAAGAACACATAAGGGATCTACCTTCCATGGGGTTAGTATGATCATAAGGTAATATATATATGATATTATTGCAAATGAATTGACATCATTCTCCGAAGAAAGTAGAACTACAATCACAAAGGAGGAAAGATCACATAAGATATACAAAGAGGAATCTTTTTGGACCATGACATGGAGACCAAAAAGAATTAGTGCTACCACATCTCAGATCCAAGCAAATTACACAAGGAAAAATTTATGAACAATAGCACAACTACAACATAACATGAAACAACATATAGAGAGAATAGAGATACATATAGAGGAATTGTACAATAGGTTCAATTCCTTTATCACCTTGCACCAACTAAGTAACAAGGGTCATATAAAAGAATCTAACAACATTTAACAAACACATAATGGGAGAAGCACAGTACAATAGGTAAACACACAACAAAGGCTACCCTGAAGGACAAGTCGATCAAGTGTGCTACCTACTCTCCCCATCTTGTTGTATATCATTTAGGGAAGGTGGGTAACTCACAAGAGGGACTACATCCAACATAGTAGGAATGATAGCCAATTCCAAACAAGGACCCTCTTGAGAATCATCATGTTTGATACTAGGTGTAAGAATTAATTGTGGTGAAACCATATTAGGTAAATCAATGTCAATCTCAATAGTCTCATATTCATCATTAACATCATCAGTATCATCAAGAGTATCTTCTTCATCAAAATTAATCAAAATAGGGTCTAAGATATGAATAGAATCATCATAATCATGCATCTTAACATCATTATTAGTAACAACTTCTTCTAACACATCATGCATAGGTTTATTTTGAAGAACAAAACTATGAGCTTTAGCATAAGCATGATGCTTCTTATGATGTTCATTAGTAGATTGATTAGGTTTTTCTTTACTTGAAATAAGTTGATAACTAGGAGGAACAACCACAGGATCCTTCATAGGTTCTTTAGGAAGATTAATCAGATTATCAACAATAGTAGGAACTTGATTAACAAAACTAGAAGCCATAGTTAAAGGAGGTATAGAAGGTATAGGTAAAATACCATGACTAAGATCCATAGGAGGTATGCTTAATTCAAGAATCTTATGATTCTTATAGGATTGATATGAGTGGAAAAGATTATCAGGTCGAGGAGGACATGAATTAGGTAATGAAGGCCAAAAGAAATCAAGAGCAGCACAATCTCTAGGCCTAGAAGGTTGATATAAACTATGATTAACCATCTTCACTTCTTCATCATGAACAAATTTAAGACATTTATGGATAGGTGAAGCAATAGCATGCATGGCATTTAACCAAAACAAACCAAGCTTAACTTGAAATTGATCAGAAGTAGGAACAACAACAAAGGTAGTGTTCACAATTTTTCCTCAAAGTTCAACCGTTAAGTTAATAGAACCAAATGATGGATAAAGAAAACCATTACAAGTTTGAATCCACACATCTGATGTATCATAAGAATCACGTTGCAAGATTTTCATAAAAATATTTTCTTGAGTAATAACATTGACTAAGGATATAGGATCAACAAGACAACCACGAGTAGGTTTCTGAGAAATCCTAGCATAAATGTAAAGGGGACCATCAGGAGCTTTAATAGTCTCAAAATCATCAAAGGTAATCAAAATTTCTCGAGGTATTTTATTCTTAGGTTGTGGTAAAGGTTTAGGTTGAGTTTTCAATTTAGGCTTAGGTTTTGGTTGAGGTCGAGATTGAACTTGAGATTGAAGTTGAGGTTGAGATTAAGGTGGAGATATAGTTTGACCAATATGCTCCACTTGATTAACAACATGATTGAGATCATCCATCTTTGAATCATACACAATTTCCATAGAAGATGGATGAGCAATGGTATTAGTATCATGCATGGGTAAAGGATTCATATAAATTTGAAGGTTTTGATTAGGAGGAGAGACAGATTTGTTCCCACTACCATCAAGATTATCAACAAATAAGGCATTAGAATCAATTAAATCTTGAACCTTATGTTTTAAAGAAGAACACTTCTCAGTATCATGACCATTCTGACAATGATATTGACAAAAATCTTTAGGATCAAAATATTTAGATGCAATGGTAGCAGGTGAAAGAGGTCAAATAGGAGGTAAAGTATTCATATTAGTAGTTAACAACCTATTCATAATAGAATGTAAAGATTCAGAAAGAGGAGTAAACATATGATTTAATCGAAAAGTAGGGGATGTAGAAGTGGCATTGTGAGATGCAACAACAACTTGTTCATCAACTACATTTTCTTGTTTGTTTATCTTGACATAGTTTTTGAATTTTTGAAATTTGTTTGGGTTAGGAGCAGCATCACTTTTATCAACTAGAACAGGAGCCATTAGAGTGGTGCTCTCAAATTGACTCACTTGTAATTGATAATGATGAAGCACTGCAAAAAGTTGTTGAATAGAGGTAAATTCAGTAAGTAGAATCTTATCTCTAATATCCTTTTGAAAATTTGAAATAAACATATGTTGAATATCAATATCAGGAACAAGATAGGAAATCCAAGCATGCAAATGCTTAAATCTACCAATAAATTCAGTCAATTTTTCCTTAGCACTTTGTTTACAATGCATCAAATCAGTCAAAGACACTTGCGGGACAATGTTGTTTTGAAATTTTTGAATAAAGGCATTGGCAAGTTGTGGAAAGGAATCAATAGAATAAGGAGGCAAGGAACAATACCATTGTAAGGCCTTGTCATGAAAATTTCTAGCAAACAGTTTGGCTAAAATCCTATGGTCATGAGCATAATCACTACAGAGGATTTGAAAAGTTTTAACGTGATGAACAAGATCTCCTTTTCCATTGTAATTCTCAAGATGATGCATATCAACTTGCTGAGGAACAGGAGTACAAATAATGTCTCGGGACAAGAGAATTCCCATGTCACATGTAGGAACACTAAACTTGTTTTGAGTTAAGGAAGCAAGTTGTTGTTGTAAGGAAGACATAGTTTGAGCCAAACTAATGATTGTTGAATCATTAGAGGAAATAGGAGGAATGGAAACATTAGAAAAACTAGGTACAGTGTAAGAAGTTGTAGGAATGGAAGATACAACTGGAGGAACAATTGGAACTACAGTTGGAAACAAATTGGAATAAGTAAAAGGAACATTATGATAAGAAGGTTGTGATGTAGGAAGGGACACAGGAGGAACACTCATAGGAACTGAGGGAACCGTCATAGTCACCAAAGAAGGAGTATAGGTAGGAACACTAGGTAAAGGATTAGAAGAGAGTTCTACACTAGTGATAGGAGGAATCAACCCTAAGTCTTGAACTTCTTGAGCTAGAGGTTTAACATTTGAATGCACGAAGTGAGTAATACCATGCAAGAGGTTAACACCTTGATCACTATCACCAATAACTTTCTTAAGAGCCTCTATAGCTTATATATAATCTTGATTATGGTTTTATTGGATAAGCCAATTACCCATTTTATCAATTTTAGTTGAAAGTTTTTGGACTTGTTCAGGAGGAACTCTTAAAGCATCATCCTCATCATGAGATGAGTGTGAAGAGTTTTTCTCCCTAATAGGATTGGAATGATGAAGAATCAAATTATCATCTGTGATCCTAAGGAAAGGAGAGGAAGATTTAGGATCAAAGACACCCATGGGTCTATGACTTCTTCTAACCAGAATGTTATAAGTAGGACTACTAGCAGTAAAGCTCATAAACCAATGCAATGCAAATGAACTAAACTAAGAAAAAATAAAGCATGAATATTTTTGTATTTTGAAAGAAATTTTGTAATTTTTTTTGTATTTTTGAAATCTAATGAGCATGAAAGATCTAACACAAAGGATAAATCTAATACATCAAAGATAATGTAAAGGGATATCTAACAGGAAAAAGAAAGAGAATAAGCTAGTTGGGTTCACCAAAATGAATAAGGTAAAATGGTATACATGTCAAAATGAATAGAATTGAAATGGAATCACCTAATTGAATGGGAAAAATATGATATCTATTTCTAAATCCAAATTCCCAAAGGAGAGATCCAAATTGATCAACCAAAAGGTCAATACACAAAAGAATCAATCTATGCATAATATGAAGGAAGAAGAAAACCTTTTATTTTTCTATGAATAGTATATGCTTGAAATCTGAAATAATTGAAGGGAAAATACTAACCTCAAAATAGGGAAAATCTAGAAAATGCTGATTTCTAATGTCTGTGCATAGTTTCGGGCAATTTTGCAACCTGTTTTGGACTGGAAATGCCAAGACGAAGAAAACCCAGAAAAATTTTGTCTTTCCGACAACAGGTAGTCTTTGACCCCGATAAAAGGTCAAAGACTACTTTGGGATTTTGAAGGTCAACTTTGACTTTATTTGCAGATCTCAGAATTTCATCGAAAAGGGTATCCAGATCCAAGCTCTGATCTGTAGTCTTACACTTGTACTTGCAAGAAAAAGAGGTTTTTTGTTGTTTGGATGGGGGGTTCTCCTTGGTCAAACCCTAATTTAGGAATTAACCTTGAAATTGAATTGAAATTCTAATGTAAATAAACAAAGTAAATGGAACTATTCACCTTGCTTATGTTGAAGTCCTTGTAGAGGATTCAAATCCTTGAATCCACAAGTAGGGATGCTCCAAATGTATGTAGAAATGAATGTAGGATGTCTTGAATCAATGGCATTTGATCTTCAACACCAATCTTGAATGGATCTTTTCATATGAGGAGGCTTGGATGAATGTGGATGGAGAAATCTTCAAGGGGGCTCCAAAGAGATTGAATCCCTCAATGGCTAACAATGGATCTCCTTGATGGATGCTTGAATACTTGAATGCTTGAATGCTTGAATGCTAGGCTTGAGGATGAATGAATGCTTTATTTCTTTCCTTCTCCTTCTTTCTTTCTTGATTTCACTTGAGATCTTGAGAGATTATGAGATGAGATGGCTTAAAAACTTGATTGAGAGATTGATTGAAATGAGAGAGGAAGGCTTCCTTTTATAGTGATCTAGGGCACAATCTTCTAGAGAAGGCTGACATTGGGGAATTAAATCCAAATTAACCTTAACCCATAGAAATGGACCCAAATTAAATGCAATTTAAGGATTTACCATTCTGAAACCCGAAATGGCCAACCTGGAAGAGGGAAAAGAAATATTTCTGAAACTTGACACCCGAAAATCATGGGACCTTGAAATTTGAACTCTAGGTCAAGGATGAGGTAGACCCCACCCTAAGTCAGGGTCAAGGTCATCCCTAACCTAGGTTAGGGTTGAGGTCATCATTGACCCTCAAGGTCATCTTTGACCTTGAGGTCAAAAAACTCAGGACCTCAATCCAGAATGCTAGGAAATGCAGAAATATAGTGAAAACAGGTGGAGAGAGAAGCAGAACGGGGGGAGAAAGCTAGATACATGCAAAGACCCAATCAAGGTGCTTAACATGACCCCAGGCCACTCACTTGGAGGGCTAAAAGCTCTTATCATGGAAGTGATTCCATTTTAAGAAGATACACACCTATAAATTGTACAATAACCGTTGCCCTTGTTATGGTGATGGAGCCTTTTAAAAATGGGATCCTCCATGTTGTTACAATGACATCATGATTTAGGGAGGTGATGGGCACTTTGAACAATGTGACAATGACATGAGTAGTTGCATTGTAAATTGTGACCATGAGGAACTTATTGACTCTGGAGTCTGCATGGAGTGTGGGAAGCATGCTACCTAAATAATTGTGGAATCATTTTAATTGATTGATAGAGGATTGTAGGCCCACTTCAATTAGTATATTATCTATTGGAGGCTTCTTAGTTTGGCCCAGGTGCCAAAATCAGTAACTGTAATCTCCCAGAGTGTAGTCTTGATTTGGGACTCCTGAATTATCTCATCCTTCTTGTACTTTATGACTAGTGTAAGATTTTACAAAGGCTTCTCTACCTTTGATTTATTTATGAAAACCACAAATGAGTTGGGAAGCTTGGTACTTTCAGGTGGTGATACCACCGCTGCCATTTTTCTTAATGATAACCTACAAGATATGAAAATTGTAAAAATGATATAAATAATTGTTAGAATATTTAATCTGTCCTTTCTTGTATTTATTTATTTGAGGATAAAAAAAGGTATCCTTCTTTATTTTATTTAGGATATTCCTATGGAATCCCTACATGTATTTTTTCCTCTAGTCCAATTGGGAGGACATGTCACTTTTTGTATTTCCTTTAATAAGGAAATTAGCTTATCCTCCTTATGAGGATGTTGACACTTTGCACACACCTATTATGGATGATGAAATTCATAGATTGGTGAGTTACTTAGTAACTCCTCTCATCATCTCTATAAAAGAGATGCTCTCTCTCTCTCTCTCTCTCTCTCTCTCATTTTCATAATATGACAAGGGGTTTTTATTTTCTTTTCCCCTTTCAAAAATCTTCTTGTCTCTTTGTGTTGGCTTTGGATGTTTGCTCCTAGTTCTTGGTTTTATCATGATAACTTCTCCTTCATTAACTATATCTCTTGGATTACTTCCTTTCCTTGCTCTCATTATTTTTATTTACATGGTATCAGAGCATAGGTTGCTAGTCCTTGTTTGAGTGTAGTTTTGAAGGTTACCATTCTTGGGAGCACATCTCATTGGAGACTCTTATTTGAGAGCGAAGCTTGAGCTTCATTTTCTAAATTTTGTGTTGTAGGTTTTATTTATTTATTTTATTGGTTCTCTAACCCTCTTTGGTCAACTTGTTGCAAGAGAGTTGCATTTAAATTTTTTGGGGGTTTGGCTGGTTTACCACCAAACCCATTTTCATATAGCTTAGTTAACCTTTTTCAAGAAACCACAAGGTTTAACATTTTGTTTCAATCATTCTTGCAGGTTTTATACTAATTGTTTTTCACTATATATTAATTATTCTTGCAGTTGTTTTAACATTTCTAGTTTTATATCTCTGTGC
Organism: Chamaecyparis obtusa; assembly: GCA_027943335.1. Taxonomy (NCBI): domain Eukaryota; kingdom Viridiplantae; phylum Streptophyta; class Pinopsida; order Cupressales; family Cupressaceae; genus Chamaecyparis; species Chamaecyparis obtusa. The sequence continues at coordinate 481,543 of BSBK01002128.1, read as the reverse complement.
ATGCAATATTTCTTCAATAAATGTTGTCAAATCTCTTTTTTTTATAATCTATTTCTCTAGTTTTATTGTAGGTTATGGTCTAATTTCTTTTACTCTGTATTAACCTCTTTTAGTAGGTTTCATTTCCATTTATATCTCTATTTTTTTACCTTTATCTCTATTCCTTGCATTCCTTACCGGTTACCGCCAGGAAGTCTTCACTATTTCTTTAAGTTAAAAACATGGCTTATCTATGTTTTCTCTTGCCTGAGATATCTCCTTCATTACTTTGCATTTGAACCAGCTTTAGGATCCAATAAATTAAAACTCTAGCATCTTACCTTTATTCTGTATCTAGTATTCTCCCTCACTATGTCATTGCATTTCTTGCCCTCACCACCTTTTAGTGCACAAAGGATCGCAACCTATCTCCTTTGACCATGTTCTTACCCCCATCTTTGTTCCTTATCATGTTTATCTCCCTTTGAACAAGAACATATCTCCTCTCTCTTTCTTGCGCACTACAAGCTTCCATTCTCCTTGCATTCTACTTGTGGGAAACATCTTTAGTAATCCCAACCGTTTATCTTTCCAAGGGGGATGGTTTCCAAATATGGTAACATAACACCAGTCAAGGCTCTTCATTGCATTTTATTTTGGTCCTTTCATTGTTGTCATTCAGGTTACGTCTACCTTTCATAGCTAGTTTGAGGGTACCACCCTCTACCATAGATAGGTACGTTTCTTATGTTGTCTTTGGTATCTTTTCTCCCAACCAGTCAATTTTGCATTGTGTAGCTCTTCTCCCTCTGCCTTCATTTTTTCCTTTCCTTTGATAGGGAACATTGTATGTCTCTACTCCCCTCACCACTTATTTACTAAGTTTGGGAGGTAGTTTGAATGTTCATTAAATTACTTTGACTCATTTCAATTTAGTTATATTAATTTAACATTAATTTTATCATTTTTAATATAATAATAATTCTCTTCATAATTCTCTGAATATTTTACAATACTTTTAAGCTCAATTTAATCAGTGTTTCGCCCTTTGTTGATAATTTCATTCATATATCGCATTGTTAGTTTAAAAACAAAAAAGATAATTTTTTATTTTATTTTATTTTTAAAAAGTTTAAATTATGGTTAATATTTTTATAACCTTTCAAACTTCAAATTTAAATTTACTCTCATCTAATTTGTTTGTTTTTAAAGTTTAGTTACGCTAGTGAATTTTTGTGTTATCAATTTATTTTATGGTTAAATTCAAAATTTAAATTCTTTAAATCATTTATTTTAATTGATTTAACAAAAATTTAATTGTTAATTTACACTATTCAAATCATAATTAACATTACATTAAATTTCATTTTAAGATTATTTGAAAGTTGTTTATCATTGTTTCTGAGGTGATTTTGTCCCATCATAATATTTTTTTTGTTTAATTATTCAATCATGTCTACACTTATTAATCCTAAAATTAATCTAAATAGTACTAATTACCATGTGTGGAAAATGCACATTTCATTTATTTTTTAATTTAAGCACATGTTAGACATTGCTACTAGTGTGAATTCTGCTCCATTTACCACTGCAGCTCAAGCCAATATAGATGCTTGAAATGCTAAAAATGAGGAGGCACTTAGCCTTATTGGCATTTCTCTCAATTTGGATCTATATGTTAGTATTGCTAACTGTACTACAACTCATGCAGTGTGGGATATTCTAAAAAACACCTATAACAGTCTGAATGAATCTAGAAAGATTCAAGTCCAAGGTTAATTAGAGGATCTCAGGTATATAGATTTTAAAACCACGGATGAGTTTTTATTAAAGTTTGATTCCTTTCAATGTTAGTTAAATGGTTTGTGAGTTACTATTCATGATATTCAATTAATTCACATTATTTTTAAAAAAAAGTCTTCCTAGGTAATTTCAACAATTTATAACTAATATTCATTCTCAATTAGCATTTTCCTACTTTAGCTAATCAATTAACCTATATCATTTTTCAAAACTTATTGTGTCAAGAGAAAGAAAGATTGATTCAATTTGATACTCTTAAATCTAGTGAACGTGCTTTTGTTTCTAAAAATCAAAATCTTAACTTTAGATTTAATAATCAAAACAATAATAAAAATAATAATAATAATAATAATAATAATAATAATAATAATAATAATAATAATAATAATAATAATAATAATAATAATAATAATAATAATAATAATAATCATAGTAATAATCATAGTAATAATCATAATCATAATCATCAAAACAATGGTCCTCATAAAAGACCCCATTGAACCTATTATGGGAAAGATGGTCATGTGACCAACAAATGCTTTAAAAAACAAAAAGATAAGAAGCCTATGAATCAAAATAATCAAAATAATAAAAAATCTCAAAAAAGTAATTGTAATCAATCTCATCATGCTTTTACAGTTTGTCATAATGTTCCTAACCCTTTTTAAACTATGTACCATATGTTTAATTATATGCATTGCTCAATTTTAATTTTTTTCAAGTATTGTGAGTTATCTAACAACATTTTCTTCCAGTGGATTATTAGTGATTTCATTACTTAGCATTAATTTCTATCAGTTTTTATATGATCTATTATTATGAACTTAGTTCCATTTTTTATGGGTTCCATATGTTCTATTGATTTGCACTTAGTTGTAATTTTATGCTTTTATATCATCTCGTTATGCACATGGTGGCATGCTATGGTTTTTTATCATTCATTGATAGCCCAATTTTCAAGGTTAAGTTAGATGCCTTATTCTACAAAGGGACCCATGGAATTTTCCTCCATCCAATGTTTAGTATGCACTTACTTCAGTTGATGTTTATCAACTTGATCCATTGGTTATTTTTCCTCATAGTGAGGATGATGTTCTTGAAATCCTTCTTGGAATTTGTTGGATTTCTCATATATTTGGAAGGAAATATGTTTTTATCACTCATAATCCTTAGTTCAGATTATTATTTGGCATATGTGAATATTTATTAAGTTTATCTTAATGTTGGTCTAGATTATTATCTCCTTTATGATTCCTTATTTATATGGATTATGGTTAATTCTCTCTCATATCTCTTTGTAAATTACTAATGTGATAATGAGTTTGTGTACTTCATTGCTTAGATCATGAGTCGTGCAGGTTGTGGACTAATCACCCATTCACTTGCAGTGGAATGTCTATATCCATGTGATTGATGTGGTGTTGATGAAAATTTCATTAGTTGGCCTTGTTTGTGGTCATTTGTGCAATAGTATGTTTATTTTGAGATGGGAGGATGGATGATGTTTATGGTACCTAGATTGTTCATTTTGAACTTTGACCATTTGTTTTATCTTGATTTAGCTTCTTTTCTTTTTTGATGAAATCTCATGCATTTATCTCTACCTTATTTTAAACTATAAGCAATTATTTAAAGATATTTTTTGGCTTAAAAGATTCAAAGTTACACTAACTTGAATGTTAGATGATATTATTCTTGTGGATAGTTTCTTTGGTTTGTGTTTGTATGCTTCTTTATTTTAGGTGAATCTTCAAGGCCCACTTAAGGAATCAAATCATCTTCACATGTCCTATAACTTCAACAAGACTATATGAAAACTTAGATCAAGCTCAAATTGAAGACAATCAAATCTCTTCGTTGTATTGAAGATCAAGTTGTAGATATTGTAAAGAAACATTTCGATCTCATTGTAAAAATTTGGGTTTACTACCCATTCTTGTAAACTCCCCAAATAAATATTAAGGGGGGGGGGGGGTTAGAATATTTAATCTTTCCTTGGTTGTATTTATTTATTTGAGGATAATCCAAGGTATCCTTCTTTATTTTATTTAGGATATTCCTATGGAATCCCTACATGTATGTTGTCTTCTAGTCCAAGTGGAAGGACATGTCACTTTTTGTATTTAATTTAATAAGGAAATTAGCTTATCCTCCTTATGATGATCTTAACACTTTGCAAACACTTGTTATGGATGATGGCATTCATAGATTGGTGAGTTACTTAGTAACTCTTCTCCTCATCTCTATAAAAGAGATTCTCTCCTCTCTTATTTTCTCTCTATGAAGTTATTGTAAATGAAATCTCTCTCTCTCTCTCTCTCTCTCTCTCTAGATTTTCTATTTTCATAATATCACAAGGGGTTTTTCTTTTCTTTTCCCCTTTCAAAATTCTTCTTGTCTCCTTGTGTTGGCTTTGGATGGGTGCTCCTACTTCTTTGTTTTCTCATGGTAAATTCTCCTCCATTAAATATCTCTCTTGGATTAATTTCTTTCCTTTCTCTCATTGTTTTTATTTATAATAATAAAAAAAAAATCACAAAGTTTGATGGAAAATTTGGGCCTAGGGACTTCAGGGATCCAAGCCTTTTGGCGAAGCTTTCCCATGAAGGCAACTTGGACCAGGAAGATGACTTAAAAAAATTTTGTGGGCCTATGATGACGAAGTAGGATGAAAAATGACACAACTTCATGATCCCATGATCTTGGCCGATGTAGAGAGAGAATCACCACAGGATCACAATGTTGTGACATGTGTTAGGCACAAGTTGAGTTGGTCGAGTGGGCTCGAGGCAACATGTGACAAAATTATATGATCCCTCCATATTGATCAGCGTGAGGTCATCACATGATCATGGGAGGCCTCCACATAGAGAACATAGTTGATATAGATGGTGGGACCAAAGGTAACAGATGACGTGGAAACTTCAGGGATCCAAGAGGGTTTTTGGTTTAACATTTTTGACGTCACAAGTCTAGTTACCAGGAGGAATAAAAAAAATTACTTAGAAAAAAAGGAAAGGAATATCTAGTGACATCTCCTCCCACAAGAAAGTTGTAAGATATATGATACATGACCAAGGAGGCCGAAGTCCAAATATCCTGACTTGGTGCATTGTCAAAATTCAAAAGCATGCATGTTGGGAACTACTAAGAGACCCAAAGAATAAAATCCTGAAATGACAAAAAGGTACAAATAGATAGTTGATGTGACACTCACTTAATGACATGTCATTTCTGAAGTTGGACATGCGTATGTAAATGCACATAAAGTTATGGCATTCATGCTTACAACTAGCATGACAAAAGTGGAATTAATGGCTAACTTGGACAAATTTGAATGCTCACTTGTGGGAACTAGTGCCACCATTAAAGTAAGCAAGATGGAGATGGAGAAGACTAAAAAAATGACTATTTTGGATATGTGGATTCAACCCTACAACCAATGTGGACTCTACAACTTGGTAGAGCTCACCTCTTAGCAATGAAATCTACCCCAAAACAACTAGGCAATGAGCCCATGTGCATGTTATTCACAGAGCATGGTCCGACGAACCTCACAAAGAATTCAAACCTCAAACCATTCACAAACACCTATATACAAGCCTTGTGCAACCGCTAAACTCACAGAGACCAAAACCTATTTACATTTCTATTTACAAGAGCTTCAACAAAGGGCACCTACACTAGCTATATGCACTTATAGAGATTCACAAGAATTTACAAAACTTAAAATTATAAATAGGCAGGCCAGAAAAGCCATGGACGGAAGACGTAAAATAAACTGACAAACAGACCAAAAAGCTCCATGCAAACACTATTTACAGGGTGATTTTTTGTTGGATGACACACAGACAAATAAAAATAAAAGGAAAGATAAAAAAACAAACAAAAAGAAAACTGAAAATAAAAAAATAGAAAAAAAACCAAGAAACTAAGAGGAACCTACCTGGAAAAAAGAATGTGAAAATTGATGAAGGGTGATTTTCCCACTTTCACCCTATAGTTAAACAACCCAACTCAAACATAGAAACATGAACACCAAAAATTTGTACAATTCACTTTCAAAGACTTAGGCTTTGAGAAAACTTTGCACTTCACAATAATCACTTGGATGTAGAGGATAATTTTATGTTAGGGTAAATGTAAAAATGAGGGGGAAATGCCTTTTATAATACCTACAAAAGTGCATTAATTACTAGTTGAAATTCCAAAGGTAGGTAAATCTCAAAGTTCAGACTCTAGGGCACCCAACATTCACTTCCTCAAGTGGAGATAGAAATGACAATGTGAAAACTCTAAAGTTTGGAGTTCTTTGCAATGAACAAGAGGATGCTCTGGAATCTCAAATCTGAGAGAAAACACAAAGCAAAAGACAACCAATGATAAACAAAGAAAAAAAAGGGGGACCCAACATTTTTCCACACAAAATGCAGGGACATGTATGGAGGGCATAACAAATGGTGACTCAATGGGACAAATGCCTCATGCATTTTAGAACTCCAAAACCTACTTGTAGAGAAAACCAAAGTCTTATCGTCATTTAAGAGGTTTTTGTTGGTGTGATTTTGGACTTTGAGGAACCTAAATCACCATGATATGGACATTTATTCCTGCCAAGCTCTGAGGTGTGTTCCTTGAAAGGGATATGTCTTTTAGTTCCATGGAGAAATAGAGAAACACACTCAGACCAGATAGTCTTATAATTTTATGAGTTATTGTGCAATCTGGGCTACTGGATTCCATCCTCTTCTAAGATTTCTTTTTTTTTAAGATAGCGAAGGCAGTAATCCTTTTACTAGAGTCTTCAAGTTTAACTTGTTACTACAAAGGTACTTCTTTCACCTTGCCATATATTTCATGTTCTTAGGAGGAAAGGAGATTCCTGGTCTAGGATAATTCTTTTAGCTTTTCACATGCAATCTGTTAGGAGTATAATGAATATATTTTCAAGTTTCTTTTGATCTCCTTCCCTTTATTTTGCTAACTTAGCTTCTTTATTTAATCTTTTTATAGGTATGAACTTATCTAGACCTGGTGAAGATTCACCACTATCTTATGTCACACTCCTAGAATACATCTCAAATGAAAACATGACTAATCATCACTGAGGTGGTGGATTTAGGACTACCAAAATGAAGGAGGCTAGTCTCCCAGAGAGTAGCAGTATGTTATGAAAGGAATTTATACCTACAAAAGGAGAATAATTATAGGATCCATGATATACTAGAGAAAGTAAAAGAAAAAGAGAGATAGGAAAACAAGAAACAAGATAAACTAAAACTATTTACACGGGTAAAATGTACTTACAAAATTATTTACAAGGAGGCATGTCAACAAGGTGTGCTAGAGTTATTTACAAGATGAATGTATATACAATACAACAAAGGGAAGACAACCCTTTCTTTGCCTTATTCAAAGTGCTTCTTGAGCAACTGTCCATTGATGGGTAATGCAACAGCTTCTCCCATTAAGGAACTGAGGTGGTATATTTTTTCCCCATAGATCTTAGATATTTGATATGGACCAAGCCAAAGTCTCTGGAATTTGGTTTGCTTACCTTTTTTTCCCAAGCCTTGTCCCATAAGAGGACTGGGTCTGAGATTTAGAAATAATTATATTGGGCCCTCTTGTCAAACTAACTCTTGAAAACTATTTGGTGTTTTGTGAAATGCTCAAGAGTGTTATCTCTCTATTCTTCTAGACATACTAGGTTAAGGAGGTGGACCTCCATAATGTTATCCCTCACATTGAATTCATGTATGAACTACAGAACTGGGATCTGTATGTTCACTAGAAATACCAGATTCTAGATATAGACCAAATAGAATGGAGAAGTCCCCAGGGCGGATTTAATTCATATGCGATTGACCCAAAGGGTGAATCTAACCTTTTGGTGTCGATCTTGGGGATTCCTCTTGAGAAGACATTTGATTACCTCCAAGAGGTTCTTGTTTGTTGATTCTGCTACCCTGTTATCTTGTGGATAATATTTTTTTGAGAATTTGAGAGTAGCATTTCGTTGATAAGCCCACTCTAAGAGTTGGGTGGAGGAAAATGCCTAATTGTTATCGGACACAAGGGTGAAGGGAATTTCAAACCTAGTGACAATATGTTCCTTGATGATACTGATCACTGCATCCACTTTGTTGTTTTTGAAAGGTATATCTTTGGATTATCAGGTATAGTGGTCTATGGTAGTCAAGATATACCGATGTCTAGTAGATGATTTGGGGTTTCTTTTCCTGGTGAAAGAAAATGCCCATTGGGAAAAGGGTCTAGCCTCAAAGATAGTTTGGAGAGGTTGTTGAGTTCCACTCTTAGGAGGTAGTGGTTTGACAAGTGTGTCACTTCCTCACATGAGCATATACATATTTAAATATATGGGCCCAATAGTAACCAACCCAAATAATTTGATGGGCAATGGCGTTAATTTATCCTTGCCCAGTCCTGAATTGTCTATAAAATTCATCAATAATTTGTGTAGCCTTCTCTTGGTTGATGTATCAAAGGTAGAATCCTTCATAGTTTCTATGAAACAAAGTGTCATTCTTGATCATAAAATATGTGCTCTTTATCTAGAGTGCACAATATTTATTAGAAGGAAGTCCCTCAAGGCATCAGTTATTTAATAAGAGATACAACAAGTCAACATAACAGGAATCCTGAGTGAGGGATTACACAGTGTAAGTCTAGAATTCAATTCATGGACTTGTTTTGGCCATAGCTTGACATAATCCTTGTCCATGAACTAGCCTTATAGGCTGCATTTCTAGGTCAAATTCCTAGAGAATAGTCATTCATTTCCCTCTATGTTCTCCCAATTCACTTTACATTAGCAAGGATTTTATAGCTTGATCTAGAATACTTGTGTGCACCTTTCTCTGAAGGACATAATGCTAAAATTTATTTACTTCTTGGATAAGAGTGAATGCCTATTTCCCAAGGGTTGAATACCGCACTTTGACATTCTTGAAGGGGGAGCTCATGAAAGTGATGGGTTGTTCTTCCCCTTCAAAATTTTGGGCTAAGATTGTGGTATCGGAGTGGGAAGAGGCAAATGAGTATATGTAAAATAGGAGGGTTAGTCTGGACTTGCCAAGATTGGGGACTTTGTGATATCCTTCTTAATCTATTTGAATGCCTCCTTTGCTTCTAGACTCCACTCAATTATCACGTCTTTCTTCATCATATCATTTAGAGGCTTAACAACATTGGCGAAGAAAAATCACATTTCCTTCTTGTTACCAGACATTTTCAATTGTAGTAGTGTCTCTACTCTCTTAGGGTCAATGGTGATTCCCTTCTTAGAGAATAAATTTCCTTGAAGCTTCCCCTCTATGACCCTGAATATATATTTCTTAGGTTTAATGGAAATGCCAAACAAGAGAAATCTCTTACAAATCTTGGCAAGGTGGGTGGGATGATCACACCTATCCTAGGAAAAGACTATCAAATCATCCATGTAGATGATTATACACTTGTTAAAAAACCCCTCAAAGGTGATGTAAATTTCCTTCTGAAATGTATCCCCGATGTTAATCAAGCCAAAGGGAATTCTCCTGTAAGAAAATGCCCCCCACTTGGTGGTGAATGTGATCTTGATCCAGTCCTCGAACTTCACCATGACCTTATTATACCCTAAGTACATGTCTAACAAAGACATCATTTGTGAGCTATTTATAATTTGGAACACCTCCTTGAGTGAGGTAAAGGGGTAGTTGTCCTTTTTTGAAGCCTTATTCAATCTAAAAGTCTACACAAAGTCAAATTTCCCCATTTTTCTTCTGGATCAAAACTAAGTTTGCTACCGAAGTGGTATGATGAATAGGGAAGATTATTCTTATGGATAGTAATTTTTGAATCTCATAATAGATCAAGGGTTCGATTAGGGGATTGAGTGGTTGATTTTTTTCTTGAAAGGCTTGGTATTGGGATTTAAGGGAATAGTATGCATCATGATAGACGTATCATAGGTTTTGAGGTCCTCTTATCCCCAGGAAATCATGTTGATGTATTCTCAAAGAACTATGAGAATATTTTCTTTTTCCTCAGGGAATAGGATGTACCTATGTACATGCACATTTTCTTGGTGCCCGTTTTGAGGTTGATTTTATTATATTTTCCCCCTTCCAAAGACTGGGTAATTATTCTTTTGACCTGGGGATCTGAGTCAAAAATTTGTTCAAGCACAACCATCCCCTCTAAGATGGTGTTGTTAGGAATGTTAAGGATACCATCCTCATCTCCACTCTATCCAAAATCATCATGATCTCCCTCCTCTATGATACGATATTTGAGAAAACCAATATTTTCTAGAAACACAAGAATATGTTTTTCATCTTCAAAGACCTAGAAGTTAGTTATGTTGTCAAGGACAAAGGGGGTGGGGATCATTTCCACTAAAAATCACTAGATTCAAGAACCTACCATGGGTTTGAGAATGTTGGCTGACACAAAAAGAGAATCTAGAATGTAATTTTATTTATGGGGAATCACCTCAATGTTGAAGAGATTAAATTCCTCTATTAAGCTCAATGACCGATTTTTATATGTTGGAAATTGTTTATCATGGAATGTGTATTGAATTCAAACCTATTTGACTATTAGTTCCAAGTCATTGTCCAAAGGTGTGTAACTCCTTTCTATAAGGAGAACATGAGACTTAAAACCAAGGCTTCATATTTGATGATATTGTTTGTGTAATCAAACTATAGCTGGTAGGATGTGAGAAAAGATCTTCCTTGAGGATTGATAAATTCAACCCCAGCTCCACGCCCATGTTTGTCTTATGATCTATCACACTTTAGGATCCATAAGTCCTTTTTAGTATTATGGGGTTTGAGAAGCTTGGTGGTGTGTGGTACTAGTTTGATAATGGTAGGGGTTTAAAGCACATCCTCTGGAATGGAAGATGTGAGGGCTGAAATGACCTCTAACAAAAACATTGTTAGGGGATCTTCAACAAGAAGTATTTTAGTTATGTTCATGGGTAGATTGTGTTGTGTGGGAATCTCTTCCTTGCATATTTTATCTTGGATGTTTGAGAGATATATTGTGGCAACATCAATTTAATATTTGCATTCCAACTCAGAATTCCCTTGCCAATGCACCCTACACCATGTATTGGATAGGAGAGTAGACAAGGAGGTTACATCACCCTAAAGGATGACATCATGTTTAAACCTTACAATGAGTTCTCAAATCCTTTGAATAATAATGGGATCCTCACCAATGAACGTCCCACCTAGAATGAAGTCCAAGTTCAATATCTCTTTGTCCTGATATAGGCCAGGCTCGAGTTGAGTGTATGCTACCTCATTCACCTAATCTTAATTAGTGAGGGCTTGTTTCATCTGAGGTTCATTTTCCACCTTTATCTAATTGGCCTCCCCTCTCCAAGGAAGCTAGAAGTGGGAGAAGTTGGTCTAGATATACCTTTTAAGGTCCTTGGACTAGTTTTGACTTAGGAGCATCCCTTAGGTTTCAAGGATGTCAACCACTTAGATGTTGATGATTGGGTTTCTTGGACAAGCTAAATTTGAACATTCTTTACCTTTCCCACCATCTTAACAACACTTTTTTCAAGTTTTACCATTGCACCCTTGGATGGCATGGGGACCAATCCAAGCTTCTTACAGATAGATAAAGGCATGACATTTCTAGAAGCTTTGGAATCTACCAAAAAATTATGTAGGTTATTACCAAAAATATTAAATTTGAGAAAGAAGGGAGGATCCTCAGTATTCCTCTGAAAGACATTTTCATTTTAGCATCGTCAAAAGTGATGGTCTTGTGTGAGTTATTTCAGGCTTCTAGGCTCTCCAAATATTGTAGGAGGGTCTTCCTCTACTCATAACAAGTAAGAAATACCTCCATTATGGTCATGGTGATAGCAATGTCTTCCATCACCTTCATGATGTTGAACCCTCTCTTTGGGATTCACAAGTTCTTTACCACAGATTCATGGGTAGAGTAAAAGTTAGGCCTCTTTGGAGGGGGAAGATTGAAATTTTCATGGGGATCTAGGTTAACTCTAGTGTTCTTTTGTGTAATTGATGTTGTAAAGGGGCCTTTGTTAGATTGGATCCTAGTGTTGTAAGGAGCCCACAAACTAGTGAAGTCATTAGCTTCAAAGGTGGGGATGGAATCATCAAAGAACCCTTGTAGAGTAGGTTCTTCTTCATCTTCTCCATATGATCTGAAGAAGACTATCTTGCAAACAAAGGGAGAACTATGAGTTTCTACCAGAGGCTCTTAAGGCATCAAATTAGTGTGTGGTTGATGATCCAACTAGGAGATCTGAATGATCTTCTCCAGAGTGGCACAATTCACCTCAGAATGTGAACCAGTATTGTGTAGCCAACACCAGGTGGTCAAGGGATGAAAATCAACAAGATGCATGGAATGACTAGGACTCGTGCTTTCTTGAGAGCCAGACTGGTTTGGGGAGACACCTCCATTATTTGTTCTATTATTCAACCTTTGATTGCTTGGCTAGGGATTTTGGTAGTTTTTGTTATTGTTATGGTAGTTTTGGGGCCCAGAGTCATGGAAACTCTACTGTTCTAAGAGTACATTTCCCTTCTAAGAGGAGCCAAGGTTTTGGGATGTAGAGGGTCCTATCTTCAGTTGCCCCATGTCCATAGTGACTAAAGACATGAGTATTCTAAGGGATTTGACCTTAGCGAAAAAATGGTTTTTTTTTATCACAGTGTGACAATTATGATGGAAAACTTATTATGGTAGTGGGAGATATATAAGTCTATTCAAAAGACATGGTCATTTGGAAGAAATGAATCCCTTCATGTACTGGTTCAACCAAAGTGGTCATTTGGAAGAAGGGCATCCTAGGTGCTTGAGGCTTTGACTATTGTGGTTGTGTCTATGGTGAATACTCAGGAGTCAGAGGAGAGTGAATAGGGGTAGGATAGAAATAATGGGCTACCAAACTCATCATTGGGGTACCCATAGTCATATTGGGATTTCACCCATCCGTGTAGGTGTTTCCCCTAGGATGCATATTGTAAGGCATGCTTTGCCCAATCTCATCAAGAGTCTTGTTAAGTTTTTGGGAAAACTCGAGGGAAATATTGTATACTTTTTCAAGAGTGTCCCTCTTGTTGGCAAAGGTAGTCCTCTCGATAAGAGTTGAGAAAAAAGGTTCCAAAGTGTTAAGGTAAGTTTGAATCACCACCTTTGTAGAAGGGATAAAAAAACTTGTGCATTATTTCAAAGTCCTTTGGAACTGGTGGTTGAAGATTGCTAATGGATCATTTGGTTCCTTATTTATGGAGATGAATTGACTATGGGACCGAGCTAGGTCCACATGAACCCAAAATGCCACTAGAAGTTATCTTCCATTTCTTGCTAATTGTTAATGGAGTTGGAAGATAGGTTTAATACTAATTCAATTTGTTTTCCCTGAGGGACAATGATGACATCATACACACTACATATCCATGTTCAAGGTGGTGCATATTCATGACATCCTTATTGGCTTGAAAGTGTTCTACTATAGTCTAGGGACCTTGGTGTTTTTATTTTAGACATATCTTCTCTTTATGTGGAGTAAGATCATTTACTACATTGGGGAGCTAGTGATATTGAATTATGCAGCCATCAAGACCCTTAGATTGGTGTGGGTCATGCTTCTCTCTGCATTTGGCTAGAGAACTAAGGTACTCTTAGGAGTTGTAGATTCATATGCGGGGGTTAAAATCTATTGTTTCTTATAGGTCCTTTTTTCTCAAATGGGGAGGTTTGAGTTCAAAAACCTCTCTAGGATTCAGGGTTTACCTAAGGATTCTTTCAAACTTTAGGGGTGAAAATGACCCTAATTGATGAATATATTAGATCCTAAAACTACTACTTTGGGAACCTTTTAGAGGTGTTTCCTTGAAGTCTTCTGAAAAGGATGAGTTGATGCCCTCCTTCTAGCACCATTTTTTATTGATGAGACTTTGTGATGACCTTATCAACAGGGGTGAGAGTTTTCACTAGGTACTAGAGTACTAGACAACTTCACCTAAAGAGGTTTACTAGAGAGAAAGATCTCCTAACCTCCAAGCACCTGATAGTTAGTTCACAATGGTGTAGGGATGGTTCAGCTAGGAAAGTGACTATTTTAAAATAAGGGGCCTACTAGTTTTAAACGCATTGGATATTGGGGACTTAGAATGAGAGATAAGGTTTCCTGCTAGTAATTGTTAGCTTCAATAAAGAAAGGGAAAAAGATAAACCAAAGTTAGAGTGAACATCTATCTATAGTTATATTATAAAACTTCAAACATCAATAATGCTCAAAATAAATAATCGGTAACCATACTAAACATATGCATGATCATCAACCAAAACATACATTAGTAGCGAAAGAAAATCATTTTGTTAACTACCAAAGAACTTGAGAAAAGGACATGAGAAAGCATAAAACATGAAAAATACTCGCTAAATCCAAAATCATCAACAACATGAAGTATAGTACCAAGAGTAATCCTTTATTCCTTCATTAACTTTAAGAACCAACATAACTGGTTGGTACATACCTGGCTTGAGGGGAGCATTAACTTACTGGAACCAAAACAACTAAACTAAAAGAAAAGAGTGAAAGAGAGCTTGTCTGATCACTATGGACAAAAAAATCTCTAATTTTTTTGACCCTTGGAATGGCATCAGAATTCTTATTTTAGACAAGGCCTACTATCTACATCAGGATTTACAACCTATACAATGTAACTATTTACATTAAATAAAATATTTATAGTTGGTACTACCTACACTGTAAGAATCACTCCATTATATTATAATGATATAAAAGGATAGAAGAGAGAAAGGAAGAAGACAAAGAAAGGGAATCCAAGGGTTCAATCCTTGAGGAGAAAGTAGCATGCAGGTGGATATGACTTTGTTTAAACTCTAAGTGTCTCAAGCTACACACTCCATAAATGCAACGATGAATCCATGCACCCAGGTACCCTCCTATACACTAGGTATTAAATGTTGGATTAATGCCTTGGTAGTTGGGATGAGATATGTAATCTCTTACTTCTCTCCTATCATTTTTAGACCAAACTATACCTACTCAATCTCTGATAGTACTTCTGACAAGATCTTAGCATGATGGTTAGTTCACTCTGGAAAAATCATCAAAATGGACCACCATAAAGAAAAATAAAGAATGAAGTTCAGAACTTCAAACTTCAAGAGCTTGCACTTGAAGACTAATGAATGAAAGAATATGGGTTTGTGGGGAGAGAAATCATGGAATCTAGAGAATTTATTATTCTTGAAATTTCTTGAAGGACCCTAGTATTTTGATTACACCCTCCTCATCTACATCCTTCAAATAATTCATGCAGCTCTTCTCTCATCGAGGTATTCTTTTGTCTCTTTTGTCCTTATCTTCATCTCAAAGGAGGTCTTGGTAGTGTCATGAGCCTTCACCATGAGCTGGGAGATCCTTCCGATAATTGAATTGTCAAAATATCCCCGTGGCTAGAATTTTGCATCAGCCATCTTATCATATCTAATTAATAAAGAATCAATGGGAGTGTACATGTCCATGTTCATCATATTTTCTGATGTAGCCCCTTGAACAAATTCAATGTACTAGTCCATTGGATTTCAAACCGTGGTCATGTGACTATCTATTACCTTTACCAGTTGCTTTCTTATCTTGATTTGGGAGGTAATTCTGGTGTACCAGGTCTTTGGGAACTCATAAGGCTCATTCCCCAAAAAAAATTTCCTGGCAAAATTTTCCTCTCTTAGGTCTAAAACTTGTCTTAGACGATCCTTCCAATATTCTTCATAGTTCTCCATCTCGGTCTGCTAAGTCAAGATGGTCTTATTGAGTTAGATTATGATTTTGTGAGCCCTAAATAAATCTAAGAGGGATTTTGATAGAATGTTCCTCACTTCATCAAACTTTTTGATGATCTAGGCATCTACTATCAATGCCTTTTCTTCATTTCCCAAAGTGTATCTATGTTATCTTATGGGAGCAATGTTCCAAAGGTGGAGGGCTGTAGCAATGTACAAGAGAGAGGGGATGCTAATCTCATTAAGATCCTTCAAAGGTTCAACTCTAAAGCTTTAAGATCTTTCTTTTTTGGTACTCCTTTTTGTACCTTTCATGTATAGCCCTACTTGCAACATCAAGGAGGTTTAGCTATCCTCTTTGGTCCCGTCGGCCTAGGGGAATATTTTTTATGGTATATTTTTTAGGTGCTATTTTATATTCTTCCCTATTTTTTGGTGAGGAAACTATTTTCACCACCATGTCTCCATATGGACCGCTTCGGATGGTGTGAAGGGTGCGGGCCTTCTTTGGCCTTTTTGCCACCTATTCTTCTACTAACATCTCAACTAGGGAGAGGAGATGATATTTTTATGGTCCTTTTTATTATCCAAATCTCCAATAACCATTTTGGTGTGTCTTCTATATCACCTATCATTATCTCTAGACCTGTGGGGTTCTCCATGAAGTCCATCCCAGTTTCTTCTGTTCTTTCTTTGACATTGTCACCGAGATTATTTTCTATGTTTTCTTCTTCTCCTCCCCTTGTACCATCCTTTGGAATACCTCCTCCTACTGAAGCCCCAAAGAGGGTTCTTGTTTTTGTCTATCAGGGGGAGGTGATGGGTCTTGAGCACCTTTTTTTGATTAAATCATGGCTACTAGGGGTACAATTACTCCCAAAGGTCTGGTTTCCCCAAAACCCAATGATTTCTCCTCAAGCCTTTTATTTTCCTATTCTCTTTTCTTTTATTCTTCGAATATTTCCCTCTCTTCCTCCACATTATTCTCTAATTATACCACCCTAATAAGGTATCTTATCCTTATTCTTGGACCACCTCCTCAGTCATTCTCTCCTCTTCATCCTTGTAGTGTAGGTTGTCCTATTCATCAACATCAAAAAAATTGTTGTTATTTGTTTGTGAAATTTTTGGTGGATCTTCTTGAGAATTTCTTATTTCTAGAGAGGGAGTGGGGGGGATCTCATAGACCTCAGTTTTAGGTTCCAAGTATTGGTTTCTATCTAGAGAAGGCTTATTTACCTTCTACTTCTTTCTTCAGTGTAGTGGTATTTCTACCTCTACTATATCTACTTCTACCTCTCTGTGTGTGAATTTTGTACCTGTTTTGTAGACACAACACTTCAGTAAAACATTAGAGGTTAGTTGAAATCAAAATCATGCAATAAATGAAAAACTAAACTAACTAGGTGATTTACTACCTTCTAGTAGATGCAAGTATGTATTCTCAGATTATACCGAGATCAGTGACCTTGATGACACCTAAATGAAGGATTTGAATGAAAAATCTAGATATGGAATGAATGCAATTAATCTATTTTTTTGGATTTTAGATGCAATTATGATAAAAAAATCTGATATGAGTACTAAGCTAGATGAAATTGATCTATGATATGAAAATTAAGCTAACAATGATATGAAATATGAAACTAGAATGAATTGAAAACAAGATTGATCTCACAAAATGCTGATTCACAAGAAGCTTGATGATTCCTCTGATGTCAATTTGCCAAAGTAAGTATGCAAATTCTGTGGATTCTGTGGATGGATTTGTGAAGAGCTGAGCCTTGATTTTATAGAAATCTAGGGCTTTGGAGGTGCATGAAAAAAAGTCATAAATCACTCAAATAACTTAGGTTGATTTTTGAGTTATTTTTAAATAAAATGATATTTAACTCACAAAAACATGCAAAAGCAGAGTTCAACTCAAAATAGAGTTTAGATTTAATTGATAATTGATAGTTGTTTGCTTTTTTGATTGTGCATGATTTATTTATGAATTAATTTAATAATAAAGAGATTTATTTCCAACTTAACTGATTTTGAAAAATAAAACAATTGATTTATGGGTTAATCAATTATTTTTCAAACTTTTATTCCAAAATAATATCATTAAATAAGAATTTAATCAATTAATGATAGGAATTTTGATTTATTGTCAAATTTAAATAATAATAATTAGGAATAAATATAATTAAATTCAATTAAATAATTAAGTGGCAGTATTAAATCTAATTAATTAAATATTTAAAATATTCAATTAATCAAACTTTAGGATAAATTGGATTTATCGCCAAATAATTATTAAATCAAAGATAATTAGGATAATTTAGGAATATTCCCTGATGCAGAATTTAGGATAATCAATTAGGATTTGATGTTGTTTAGATGTGCCTTTGGTTAGGACTTCGATGTCGATTTCATTTGATTTGTAGATGTAGAAGGTTAATGAACTTATAGCCCATTTTTGGGGTATTACATTTTGCCCCTCTTTGAATTGTTGTGCGAAGCACAGTGGTTCAAAGACAGTCTGTGTATGATATTGAAATTGACAATTGATATGAAATTGATATGAGACCAAAACTGATTAAAAGATTTGATATGAAGATAATAGGTCCTAAATGACCAAAGATAATGTTAATTATAACCGTAAATGAACTGATGATTGTGAAAAAGTGTCAAAACACCTGATTTCGAACCTTATGATTGCAAAGAAGTGAGTGATTGATTCCAGACCTAATTGTCCTTATATTGAATCACATTGGTATCACATCTGAACCCTTCAGTTATCGAAGAACCAAGGAAATAACACAATTGAATTGATAGTTACAAAACTGATACAATTTACAAGATTAAGAGAATACCAGATTGATATGGATCTTGATGAATCTGATATGCCCCGAGCATTGATTTATTTGCCCCAAGCGATGAGGTCTTTTTGATGAATCAACAACTAGACATGGTTGTTGTCTTGATTACTGAGGAAAGATTGATTTCATATTAGATTACAAACTTTGAATGATGTGCAATACCATACCCCCTTCGGGATAAAAATTGAAATCTGACAAGAAAAGTCAGTGTTAAAGTTTAGAAGCATGTTAATTAATTTGAGAAGTGGTTAAACACGTTTGAGAATGCATTTTGCATCATTTGGAGGTCCAGAAGACCAAGTTTGACTAGGTTAAACCATGAGTTGACCATGGGTGACCAAGTTGAAATTTCAATAGTTTGATGTAAGATAATTAGTTAAGTTGAATTCTAGATTTCTGTGATGATTGAAGGTCGATTATGCAAGTAGTTAATAATATGAACGATCTCAGATTTCAATTTTGATCCCGAAAAAGGATTCTACTTGTTGTTTCGTTGGAGGAACCTTCATGTAGGATTCAACTCTTGTTAGATTTGAAGAGATATTTGAAGAATTGTTTAAGCATTGAAGTTCATTTAACCATTGTGAGATCATGCAAACATGCAAGATGCAAAGAAACATGCAATATGAAATGCAACCTAAGACCTAGGACCTAGTCATTGATCATGTGTCGGTCATTCTCATCATTGAATTTTTAGGTAACTAGATAAATCAATACAATTCCCACTAGTTATGAAACCATAGACATATAAATATCAATTTGTATGCACAAGAATCAATACAACACCCACTGATTAGGAAACCATGGATATATGAATATTGATTTTTTTTTCAGAATGTCAGATTAGATATAAGCACCAAGGCATAAATGCCAGGATGACCTAAATATCATATCCATTTTGATATAGTAATTTGTATAAGCATCAAAACATAAACGTCGTGATGACCAGAATATGCCTTGTAGTCAAACACATCAAACAGTCAAGAGACCATTCTAAATCTAGTGTGAATTACCCTTAGTGATCCTTTATCATTCACATCCTTAGGTAAGATTACATTTCACAGTAGGAGAAAGAAAGAACTCAAAAAGACAATAGTTAGATCAAACTTCCTTGAATTTTTTGGGTATCAATGGTCGAGGTACTCATGGCCATCCAATTCGAGATAGAGGCTCTTACAGACGGACACCATTTCAATCCAGAATTTCCAAAGTTGTTAGATTTTCACATACAAGTAGAAAACAAAGAAAATATTATGCCCCCCATTCATCACTCTCTAAATCTTGTAAAGGACATCATCGAAGAGCTTGAAGGACACAATATGCAAAAATCTCAATGCAAATCAGTAAGCATACAAGGAGAGAAAAGCATGTAAAAAGCATAGATTATTTTTAGTTTGTGTTTGATGTTTGATTGCATTGTTGTAGATGCAAAATCCTTTCTAGAGAGGAGACTGACTGACTGACTCAGATGAAGCTTCAAAGGACTTTGACTAGATATGATATGTCTCAGATACATTGGAGGCCATAGGATATGACATTGATTGCCCCCAAGTTTTAACATTGATAGGATATTGACACATGAGCTGATTGGTGTACAAACCGACTTATTGAAAATAGGAATGTGGAAATAAACTGGGAGATATGTACAAACTAAAGCAAGACTGAAAGCTGGGAAAGACCAAGATTGTGTTGATAGATGGAGCATTTTTGAACAAGTGGCACCTGTTTGCTGGGTTTTCACCATCTTGGCAGATATTCTATTTTTGCTACCAAGGCACCTGTTTCCAGGTTTTCACCAAGGCACTTTTTCTTTTTCTCATTTTTTGTATTTTTAATATTTTTTGATTTTTTTTTGTGAATCATCAAGGTGCCCATTGCTAGGTTTTCACCAAGAAGTTCATTTTTTTCAGGACTTTTTTCATATTTTAAAGATTTTTTAAGGGCATTTTACCATACACTGAATGCCTTAGGTGTAGAATTTCTTCAGATGGAGAATGTTGATTGGTTCTCAAAGCTGTTCTCCTTCAGTCATTGAGAGTTGATAGGCACTAGAGCCAAAAGTAGCAGTGATTACAAAAGGAACCAGCCAGTTGGGTTCAAACTTCCCCTTGCGTTCTTGATGTGATTAATTTTTAGGATTCTCTCTCAAGACTAGATCACCAACATAAAATTCTCTATGTCTATCTTTCTTATTGTAGCCTCTAGACATTCTCTTTTGATACACTCTGAGATGATCATATGCTGCTTGTCTATGCTCATCTAGTAGTTAAATTTCTTGCAACCTAGACACTCTATAGTCATCATCAGTTACTAGACCATGCATTTTGATTCTTAGTGATGGGATTTCAACCTCAATAGGTAGTACCGCTTCAGACCTATAAACTAAAGTGAAAGGTGCAGCCCCAATAGGTGTTCTGATACTCATTTTGATACTAGTTCTAATACTTGTTCTGATACTTATTTTGATACTGGTTCTGATACTGGTTCTGATACTGGTTTTGATACTTGTTCTGATACTTGTTCTAATACTGGCTCTGATACTGGTTCTAATACTAGTTCTGATACTTGTTTTGATACTTGGTATACTTGATAGCATCTTTTTCCATTGCAAACTCCCAAGCAAGATCATATCGTGCAGTCCCAATGTCTAGCAAGGTGGAGAACAAGAGGGATTGGCAAGCTGGTGGAAGAGATGGAAGACAAGAGAATGAAAGAGAATAAAGGGAAGAAATCCTCAAGGAAAAACTCCTCAAGAATACTCAAGCTAGGGAAAAATTTTCATGTAAAGTGCATTTGGACAAGCAATGAAAGGCTAGCATAGGATAAGTCACAAAAGCATAATGCCAAAGAAGCAAATGATGTAGTCCAAAGGAGTAGACATGTCAAGAGGCTTCATAGCACTGTGTTTTACTCTTTTTTTGTTACTAGATCAAGACCAAAGGGGAAAAGGATGGTGAAAGGCTAGACTGAATGGAGAAAAATAAATATGAAGGCTAAACATGAATGGAATGAAAGCAAGATCATCGTAAGATAGCTCACAAGATAGCCAAATGTTCGTGTATAGATCAACATTGTCAAGATCAAAGAGAGAAGGTGGAATGGATGAAATATGTAGAAGAACTATGCATGATGCCTGATTACCAAGTTTTCATCAAGGTACTTATCCAAGGTGCCACAAGGGAGTGGTTTTCACCATAGGATGAATTTATTTCTCTTTACTTTTGCTACCAAGGTGCCTGTTTCCAAGTTTTCACCAAGGCACATTTTCAAATTTTTTTTTTCTCTCTTTTTTTTTTTTTTTTGGAAGAAGGCAAGCTTTTTAGATAATGCTCCTTGAAAGGATAAACCATGATATGCCAAGGATTCCAAATGATACGCTCAAAGATGCTGATAGGGAAAGGGATATGGAAGAGAAAAATGGAGGATAGGGTTTTATGTAAAGTGAGTGAGGTTGGAAGATAGGAGGAATAGGCAAATGAGGAAAAATGATAGAAGGTAGAAGGATAAAGAATGGAAGGATTGTGAAAGGGTAGATGGAAAGGAAGGAAAGATCAACATTAACACACACCTTGAAGGGTGGTGAGAGGATGGAGGAAACATGAATGAAAGAATACATAATGGAATATGGTGAATGGATAGCAGAGGTTGTGGTTTAGGCACATGGAATGGAAGCATATTTTTGGAAGAAGATGAGGTGGAAGTCTTTGGAAGCTTGAATGTCAACTTTACTTTTTTCTCAAAACCAGACTCTTTCAAGAGAGACTTTGGAATCCATATAGTCGTAGGCTTTTCATTTCTTTTTGATGATTTAGAGAGAATATCTTTAATGATGGATTTTGGAACCCATACTTGTCTTGTAGTTTTTTTCTTAGATATCTCTTTTGACTTTATGCCTTCATGTAGATTAAAGGAGACATGGTGATCTTTTTTTTTTTATGGATTCTTGTATTGCTTCTTTTTCTTGTATTGAACATTCAAGTTACTTCCAAAGAACTTGGGACTTGTGGAAGAAGGAGGATATGACTGGTTTAAATGGGTGGGTGGATGAAAAGGATTCAAGGGTATGCATCTATCTTGATCTTGAGGAAAGATAGGAGATGGAGGTATGTAAGGACCCAAGATGGATGGAAAATTAGGAGAGTTAGGAGGGGAAAGTGAAAGGACATAAGGACCCAAGATGGAAGGCAGACGTGAAGCCCTTAGTAGTGGTGGAAGAGGTCCAAGGATGGAAGTGGAAGATGCAAAAGGATAATTAACAAGTTGATCAACATTTATATGACAACTAAGGACATCAGCATCTTTAGAGTGAGCATTAGGATTTTCAATAGAATCGTGGACATCTTGAATATGAGCACCTTCTTTGACTGTATTTTTCAAATCTTGCAAAGACTTAGGAAGAGTAGAAAGTGGAAATGAACATGGAGTGGTAGAATAAGAAGATGGAAGATTTTAATCTTGACAAGGATCTTTGGATAGCATAAGCACATAATTTTTCTCTTGATTTTTAATAGGCTTAACATTGGAAGTAACAACACCATTTTTACCAACCTTAATGGAAGTATCATCTTTGGAAAGCAAAAGTGGGGCAAGGTTATTTTGATTGTCAATAAGCTCAACAGTGTAAGTAGTAGCTTGATCTTGCTTAAGAGAAGACTTAAGAC
This sequence comes from Chamaecyparis obtusa, assembly GCA_027943335.1. Taxonomy (NCBI): domain Eukaryota; kingdom Viridiplantae; phylum Streptophyta; class Pinopsida; order Cupressales; family Cupressaceae; genus Chamaecyparis; species Chamaecyparis obtusa. Next base: position 458,415 of record BSBK01002128.1, on the reverse strand, counting down.
ATGGTGGAATGTATGAAAAAGGATGTGCAGGATCAAAAGAACCCTGAAGCGGATAAGAGACATCATGAAAAGGATTGGATGACATGGAGGGTTCTTGATCTTGATCTTTCTTTATGTTCTTTTCTTTATCATTTTTAGAGTCATGTTGACATGGAGCTACTTCTAAGGACAAGGGATCATGCTGCAATTGTATAGAAGACTTTGGAAGAGATGGGGAAGGACTAGCTGGAGTAGGCATTATAGCATATAAAAGCTTAGGATCTTTGGGTTTAGCATTATTGAAAGTATTTGCAGCCAAGTGAAGGTTAGCTTGAGTTTCTTTAAGAGGTAGCCCTTGAGAATAACTATAGGAAACTGCATGAAAAGTATTAGGACCTTTGGTGGATGAAAGACTTGTGAAAGATTTGGATGACTCAGAAGCTTTAAGAAATATATGGGTATTGGAGGAAGTAGGGGATGCAAGGGAACCATGAAAAGACAAAGGTTCAACATTAACATGATCTTTCTTGAGAGTGTAATCTTTATTTTCAGCATGAGAGTTCTTAGAAGAGAGATCCTTATAGTATGCACATTTATAATCAGTGCGGTAAGCTTTTTCTTCTTCAAGTGGAATAGATGGATCATCGAGATATTGTTCACAAAATCATCAAAGTCTCTTTCAAAATCAAAATCATATGGATCACCATCATGATCTATCCAATGTGATGTCCCATTTCCAGTAAGCACAAGCACACGACGAGGAGGACTCTTAGGAACAGAGGGTTCATAGGTATCATTATATTGTCCATCATCATAGTCATCATAGTCTTGAAAGATGGGTGTGTCACTCTTCATGGAAGAGGTATCAAAAGGATTATCACGTTGCTCATATTCTATCTAAGGGCATGGTGACATGTACAAGTCTTTATCAAATGGAAAAAGGCATAGAGCTTCCATGGAGAACTCTTTAGGTTCTTTTTCTTTCTCAAGTTTGTTAAGTTTGACTTGCATAGAGTGCATTTGTTTCATCATAGCGGTGATTAGAGTTTCTTCCTCATGTGTACTGATTCTTTGAGACATGTTAGGAGTTTTAGGATTCCCTGGAATAGATTGATGTAGAGTTTGTTGATTGACTCCTTGAATTGATGGAGGGGGAATGTAACCAATTTTTAATCGAAAGTTGCCAAGACCGTCGTCTTCATAAATACCAGAATTATAGAGTTATTCAAGAGTTGGACCCCTGGTAGTGGTTATAGGTAAGGTATGGGATGCTTCTCCTAATTTCTTGTGTGAGGAAGCTCTAGTTTCCACCATTAACCCTGGGTGAAATAAAAGAACAAGATGAAGACAACTGAAGAACGAATTGATTCAAGAAGATCAAATGACGCAACCTTATCAAGGTTTGATTGATTGAAGCTTGGATAAGATGTAGATGAAGGAGATTGTGGCCTAGATGTATGGGTAGATTCCCAAAAGATAGCGGACATGAGTTCACAACACTTAGCCGTTTTGATGATTGATTGAAGATTGATAGTTATGACAAGGTTTTGACACAAGATGATAAAGACTCAAATCGATTAAATAGAAGGCTAAATCAAACTCAAAAGGCCACTTTAGGAAAATGATTGGATTCTCAGTAATTGTTGCTCTGTTCTTGACACAGTGATTTGTTTGATAGATTCTGGAAATAGGCTGTAAAAATTGGATTTTTGACAAATCTAACCAATCTCTAACAACTTTGACGTTGGCTTTGATATGAGTTTTGAAATTTTAGGATGACTTTTGACACCAGAAATGATTTTGCTTCAAATTTACAATTTTTCAATTTTTCAGTATCAGTTTGTTTGCAAATTTCAATGTCCAGATTTGAGAATTGTAACAGATTTGTTCATTTTCAGTAACCAGATAGATAAGCAAGCATGCAAAATAGTAAGTAAGTGATTTTAGGCATGTCTGAAAATAATGAACAAGGGCAATAACAACCTTGCACATGAAAAATGAAGTGACTTATTTGTGCTAATCCTTAGAAGTGCTACTTGTGTATGTTTCAAAAAGTTTTGCATTAACGCACATATTCCTAGAAAATGAAAATGTGGCCTCACTAGGGTTTTTAGTAATGGTTTGACTCTACAACTTTTATGATCCAAGAGGGCAAACTCCAATCCAGGCACACCAAGGTTTTGACACAATTTGAGAACTTAATCTTCAAGATCTGCTAGGGAGATCTGACAACCCAACAAGAGACCACACCTATGGAGATTTCTTCCAACTGGACATTTACATAGCGGTTTTCACTACCACGATGAAAATGGCTATTACCGCTTGAGGTTCTGTCAATGTGGTTGACCCAATTAAGGGAATGTCCACTATGGTTAATCCTCTCTAAAGGTGACTCACAAGATATATCACATGGAGACTAGTTCCAAATTCAAGGATTTGGGTTTCTGGTATTATCCAAAAAGGAAGTAGAGCATAATCCCCTAGCCTTTTCATTTTTAACCCAAACAAAGTAGACAGATTAATCTGACATGCTAAGACCAAGATTATCTCACAAAGATCTATGATGTCAACCCCTTATGATCTATCAACCTCTCCGGAGAGAGAATCCCTTGATCAAAAGTTGAAGACACACGGATCTAGTGGAACGTGAGACTCTCTCTGTATCCTCCCTACCTACAAGGGTTCCTTCGTTGAGAAGAGTTTCACTAGAAACTCACTCTCTCAAGAGCCATGAATAGTGTTCATAGGGCCTATTTGCTATGTGTAACAAAGATGCTGAAAGCAAATCTATGTTCATTTTTTTAGAGCCCAAAATGAAGTCTGTGATATGAAAGCAAGAAAAGTCACACAAGCTTGACACAAGAGAGTTTGTTTTATGTCCCAAAATGAAGTATTATCAGATGTAATAGAATACTTGAGTTCCTCACAATGCACTTAGTAGATTTTACCTATTTTAGCAATTTTTGTTGAGCTTTTCCATGCAAGCAAGCCACGAACTCTCCAACAAGCCAACAAGCAAACAAGATATGAAGGTATATTCAACTTATACAAACCCTAGGGTTAGATCTGAAAACCAATTGTTAGGAGTAATAATAACCAGCAAATAATCCAAATGAAAACTCATATCACGCATTGAATCATATGAAAAATAAGTGCACACCCATCACAAAATTTTTATTTTTTTATTTTGTTGCATTTGACCCAGTCAACAAGATCTAATTTTTTTGATATGATTTCAGCCATAAAAATAGAAATTCAAAACAAAGACCCCTATTAAAAAAATAGAGAGCTTTCCAAAAATGTAAAAATTTCCAAAAAAACTCTTCATTTGTGCCCTAGAGACCCATTTAACCAAAACAAACTAGTTTTTGTAAATCGACTATTTGAAGTATTATAATGCATCTAAATTTAAAACACAAAGAATGGATCCCTTGTAGAATTCAAAGAGCTTTCTGAAAATGTAAAAATTTCCAAAAATAATGATGATTTGCACTGAAAATGAATTATTTATAAAAATTTGAAAAAATTTTATTAAAAATTCAAAAATTCTTGGAAAATTCTAAATTTTTTATTGAAGCTTCCCTGATACGTCTCCAACTTGAAAAAATAATTTTAGACCAAAAATCAAGTCATTTGGGAGATAAAATTAAATCTTTAAAAATTTAGGGTTTTAGTCTCCAAGTAAATCTGCACAAGGGAGTTAGCTCCAAAGAAATAACCAAAACTAGCATGTAAAGGTGGGTTGCCCCATGGCGGGTGCCAAAAATGTGTGTGTGAATTTTGTACCTATTCTGTAGAGACAACACTTTAGTAAAACATTATAGGTTAGTTGAAATCGAAATCGTGCAATAAATGAAAAACTAAACTAACCAGATGATTTACTGTCTTCTAGTGATGCAAGTATGTATTCTTAGATTATACCGAGATCAGTGACCTTGACGACACTTAAATAAAGGATTTGAATGAAAAATCTAGATATGGAATGAATGCAATTAATCTATATTTTTGGATTTTAGATGCAATTATGATGAAAAATCTGATATGAGTTCTAAGCTAGATGAAATTGATCTATGATATGCAAATTAAGATAACAATGATATGAAATATGAAACTAGAATGAATTGAAAACAAGATTGATCTCAAAAAATGCTGATTCACAAGAAGCTTGATGATTCCTCCGATGTCAATTTGCCAAAGTAAGTATGCAAATTCTGTGGATTCTGTGGATGGATTTGTGAAGAGCTGAGCCTTGATTTTATAGAAATCTAGGGCTTTGGAGGTGCATGAAAAAAAAGTCATAAATCACTCAAATAACTCAGGTTGATTTTTGAGTTATTTTTAAATAAAATGATATTTAAGTCACAAAAACATGCAAAAGCAGAGTTCAACTCAAAATAGAGTTTAGATTTAATTGATAATTGATAGCTGTCTGCTTTTTTGATTGTGCATGATTTATTTATGAATTAATTTAATAATAAAGTGATTTTTTTCTAACTTAACTGATTTTGAAAAATAAAACAATTGATCAATTATTTTTCAAACTTTTATTCCAAAATAATATCATTAAATATGACAACTTGCTTTAATTAATTAAATAAGAATTTAATCAATTAATGATAGGAATTTTGATTTATTGCCAAATTTAAATAATAATAATTAGGAATAAATATAATTAAATTCAATTAAATAATTAAGTGGCAGTATTAAATCTAATTAATTAAATATTCAAAATATTCAATTAATCAAACTTTAGGATAAATTGGATTTATCACCAAATAATTATTAAATCAAAGATAATTAGGATAATTTAGGAATATTCCCTGATGTAGAATTTAGGATAATCAATTAGGATTCGATGTTGTTTAGATGTGCCTTTGGTTAGGACTTCCATGTCGATTTCGTTCGATTTGTAGATGTAAAAGGTTAATGAACTTATAGCCCATTTTTGGGGTATTACAGCCTCCACTTTCACCTCATCAACATTAGACACACCAATAGGAGTGGTCATGCAGGGCATTGTGGTATCCAGAGGTTGGGAGCTCATTAAGGTGGTTCCTAGATTGGGTTCAATGGTCGGGATGACTCGCTAATCTTTATTTTTCCCTATTCTTTGAATTGTTCCACCACCTGGGGTCTAGAGATGGTTTCTCCTTTGAGGTATGTGGTGAAATGGATGCTCTTTGAGCATAATTTTTTAAAATTTGCATGACTCCACTCGACAATGGTCCCAGACATGGCCTCAATACTAAAATTTTTTGGGGTATCCCAATCCATGGGAAGGAGGCCCAACTTGTCGATCTCTAATTTTTTATACTTGGGGTCTTCGAGAGACCCACTATTAGAGAACTTCTATGGGAATGACCAGAGGTTGAGACTCTCCATCATTCCCTTTTACATCCTTAAATAATGTTGGTATCAAACATCAAAGTCATCCTAGAAATATTTCAAAAAATCCTTCTTATGGGGCTCATCGGGTTGAGATCCTCGGAGTATTTCCTTTTCCAAGAGAACACCTAGATCATAGTTGGAGTGCCTAAGTGAAAATTTGGCCTAGCTCAAACTGTTTAGCTCATTTTCTACCTCTCATTCCACCATGAGAGTGCATGTGTACTTTCTAAAGTTAATGGGGAAGGAGACCAAGTAAATCATCTTTGTGGCTAATTAGGTGTGAACTTCAAGGATATTCCTACAAAAACTCTAATGAGATGATCATATCCCCACAATATTTTTGTAGAAAAAATAGGCTTCCTCTAAAATTGGTTACCCAGATGTAGGTATGTTGTGAAAATTTTATGAATAAACATCTCCATGGATTGATCATTGTTATTTCTTCTAGAGATAACCTGAACTCTACATCCTTAGCGAGTGCCTTAACACTATGAAAAATGAAGGCATCATTTACTCTACAAAAATTCCAAAAAAATTCATCCCATTGGATCTAGGGAAAATGATCCCATGGAGTAGAATGTCTCATTTCTATTCCAAGGACACCAATTGTATCTAGTCCCTAGATTCCTCCATGTTGTCAGGCCAAAGACTGCAAAACATAAGAAGTCATATAAAAATGACTATCTTCCTCTACCTTTTTTATTTGAGCATCAATATGGTTGGAAATGATGGCCATCCAGTCAAAATACTACTTAGATTTGGTCATGTAGTAGAGGAAGTAATACATCTAGAGAGATAACTCCCATCCCTAGGGTTCACTGAAAACTTTGCATAGGAAAATTATCCTAGCCTGTATTGGCTTCTTGAATTTAAAGCAAGGGATATCCATTCATTTTCTTTTAATCCCAGTGTGGGCTCTTCAACCACTCTGAGGATGTGATAATAACTTTATATTATTGGGAATATCTTGTCAACTTCATGATATTATATCCAAAAATTATACTTAGGTGATATCCTATCATCATAGGGATGCCATGGTTAGCTACTATTGATGCATGTATACGATTATGTTATGGAGATATGACCATTTTAGATGATCTGACAATAAATAAATTTTCCTTGTATCCCCCTACTCAATCTCAGGCAGATTTAGCTCAACCTTTTTGGCCAAATTTATGAGAAGTAGAAGAAGTGTATTCCATATCCAATTAATGATGCTATAGAGGAATAATTTCCTATAGATTCAAAGAGAAGAATAATTCCTCACCAACATTATACATAACAAATATGGAGTAAGTGAGTAGTCCTTTAATTTCCCATCTATTACACAAAGCTTCTTGTAGCTACTATATTCTTTTTTTGAATCCTGCAATCTTCCTACATCTCATGATATCTTTCATAAATTGATTCCTTGTGAGATTTCAACACATCCTTTGACTGCAACCTCAATGATAGAACTGGCAAATAAAATAGAGGTGTCTACAATATGCTTCTTAAACATAAACAACAAGCTTACCTAATCTCAACAATCATCATTAATAAAATTGATTCAAGAACACAAGCATGCATTTGCATTGGATTATGGGAACATGAATGGATTAGATCCTAAGCTATGTACTCATAGAATATATATAAATTAGGATAGTATGCATGTGAGACAACTTGAAAGGAGAGTGAATCCTTCCCTTAGGGAGATAGTTAAAACTAAATTATAGGAGTTTTTAGATGTTGGTTTTATTTACCCTATCTTAGATATCTAGTGGGTTTCAGATTTAGTAATTGTGCCTAAGAAAGGTGAGAAATGAAGAGCATGTGTGGATTACAGAGAGTTGAACACTACAACTAAAAGGGATCATTTTCCCTTTCCTTTTTTTGACCAAGTCCTAGATTCATTAGCTAGAAATAAATACTTCTCATTCCTGGATGGGTATAGTGGATATAATCAAATAAAATTTCTCTTGAAGACCAATCAAAGACCACATTCACCTATCCTTGGGGAAATTTTTCATACTCTATTTTACCCTTTGGCTTATGTGATGCTCCAGCCCCATTTCAAAGAGTAGTCATTAGTATATTTTCAAATATTTCTCAAGATTGTACAGAGATTTATATGGATAATTTTACCACATATGAAGTGAGATATGAAGAGATCTTAGATAATTTAGTGAAGGTCCTAATAAGGTGTGAAGAGAACAATCTCTCTTTAAATAATGAGAAATTTTTCATGATGATGCAAGAACATGTTTCCCTAGGTCATTATATTTTCCAAGATGGTATACAAGTTGACCCTGCTAAGATAGAAGTTATCCTTACTTTTCCTACTCCTGCCAAGAAGAAGGATGTTAGGAGCTTCTTAGGACATGATGGTTACTAAAGAAGATTTATAAAGGATTTCAACAAAATAGCCAACCCATTGTATACCCCCCTTACAAAATAATCAGAGTTTAATTGGACAACATAATGTGATGAATCATTCTTGCATGTTAAATCTCTTCTCACACAAGTAATTATTCTTCAAGGCCCTAATTAGTCCCTTCCATTTCAAATAAATACATACACTTCTGATTGTTCTATTGGAGTAGTATTGGGACAAAAAAAAGACACCATAGAGAATTTTATTTACTTCATTAGAAATAATGTACAAGGCCCTGAGTTGAACTACATAGTCACTCAAAAGGAACTACTAGTTGTTATTTATGCTCTTAACACGTTCCACCACTATGTTACAGGATATTAGATCTTTTTCCATATTGATCATGTAGTAATTAAGTACCTGATGAATAAGCCCTCAATCTCAGGGAGATTAGCACATTGGCTTTTGTTATTGCAATATTTTGATATAATAATTATTGATAAGCCAGGGAAAGATAATATGGTTGTTGAATTTTTGTCTAGGCTACAAAATCCTACTTTTAAAGACTCACAGGTGAGAGATGATAGTTTTCCACATGAGCATTTGTTTTCCATATTTTCCAAATCACCTTGGTATGAAGATATTGAAAATTATTTGGTTGCTAGAACAAGATACCAAACTATTCCTTGCCAAAGGAGAAGAAATTGCTGGTAGAAAAGAGCTTTAATTTTACCTAGATATAAAATTGTTTGTTTTACATAGGTCCTAACCAAGTCATGAGACAGTGTCTACAAGAAGATGAGACCAATGATATTCTTCATGCATGTCATGATGAGCCTTGTGGAGGACACTTTGCAACAAAAAAGATAGCTATGAAAGTTTTGAAAATGGGCTATTACTGGCCTACACTACATAAGGATGCAATTAGCTATAAATTGAAATGTACTAGATGCCAATGTATGGGTCACCCAACAAGGTCTGATGAGATGCCATTGTACCCCCAAGTAGTAGTAACTCCTTTTAAAAAATGTGGAATGGACATTGTTGGACCTATTGATCCCCAATACAATGGAAAATCATACATCTTGGTATGCATTGATTATGTAACCAAGTGGGTAGAGGTCAGAGCTTTGATGCATGCAAGAGACAATAAGGTGGCAGAGTTCTTGTATGAGGAGGTTTTCACAAGGTATGGAGTTCCTCAAGAACTAGTGATAAACCAAGGATCCCAATTCACCCCTCAACTGATTAAATCATTTATGAATGATTATAACATACAACACAAGATGTCTAGTCCATATCACCCTCAGGATAATTAACATGTAGAGGTCACCAACTTGGAAATTGAATCTATTTTTAACTAAGACAGTGCAACTGCATAAGAAAGATTGGAGTAGAAGACTTGCCAAAGTAGTATGGGCATATAGAACAACCTGGAAGACCACAACAAGGTTCACACCCTTTGATTTTCTTTATGAAAAAACAACAATGTTGCCCATTGAATTTGAACACAAGACTCTCAGAATAACATTAGAGTTGAACATAGACCTTCCTATAGCACAACAAGAGAATCTCCTAAAACTCAATGCACTAGAAAAAATGAGGAAATTGTCCCTACAATAAACTGAATTGGTTTAGCAACAAAGGAAAAAATGGCATGACACTCACATTAAGACTAATAAATTTGTATCTAGTGACTAGGCATTGTTGTATGATTCTCGATTTCAGGAGAATTAAGGTAAGATGAACACACGATGGTTGGGCCCTTATGAATTTTAGATTGTATTTGATAATGGAGCTATTTAGCTAACCACAAGCAATCCAGTAAGGTTCAATTTCATGGTAAATGGTCACAGGTTTCTCCTATACCATAAACCCAATTCCAAAGTTGACTTCCTGCAGCAATTTGAAACACAAGACTAACCTAAAATTCCTATAGTAGAAGGCAACAACCTTCTTCCTACATCATCTCTTTAACCCTTCAACATGTAGCATAATAAACACTTCCTTCCCTAGGAATTCATTTTCTTCACAATAATTCTTCATCTCACACCATTTCACCAATTTATCATTACATCCATATTTACACCTTACCCCTTCCAAACTCTGCATCCATACTGAGTGATCTTACATCAACAAAATCTATGACACAACTGGATGCCACAATCCACAAATTCCACAATCATTTTCTAGGTATGCAACTTTATCTATTTTAACATTCAATTTATTCATTTATTAATATGATGTATAGTACTATACATGTAAATATTGCATTAATTATTCCTAATGGCATGAAATCTTTTTGCATGTGTGGACACATAAAACCTTTTTATTAGGGGACAGAGGTGTATCTTTACTTTTGTGCATATGTTATCAATCTATCAATAAAGTACACAATCCTTTTAATTGTCTTGCATTCATGATAAGTACAAAGCCCCTTTCCAAATTATACCATAATTTGTCTCTGCCATTTTTTTAATCAACTTAAATATTTGGTGTGACTGACAGTACTCATATATGTGCAAGCCTTCTTGTTTGCTTTAATGTTATTAATTATCCTCTCTTAAAATTTTAAAATTGGTTTTAATATCATTTTTTTTTAGGGATTTTGAATTCATGAAGACAGAAGGGTAAGGTAGTCAAATTCAAAAAAAATTCTAAAGAATTTGGAAGCAATAATATAGAAGAATTTGGGTTTGAAATTTGTGTATTCTAAAGTTTACCATGGGAGGGAAGTTAGTTCATCATGATCTCATCTCCCATGCATCTCTATTACAAGATCATGATGCAGTGAAAAGGTTTAACAATGTTGGATGGTTAAGCTATTTTCTAATGTTGAATGACTTTAATGATGATGTTGCATTAGAATTTAAGAGCACATTTGATGAAGGAGAAGCCACAATTTGGGGTTTAAAGGTGATATCCATGGAAGAAAGGATTGTAGAGGATATAGGGCTACCGACTATATGTGATCATTACCCACATGAGCATGATGCAAGGTTAGGAAGAGAAGAGTTTATACGTCCAGAAGATGGCCAACTAGATGTGGTAAAATAAGGTTTTAAGCTCATGTCTTTGGTTCAGATATACCATCAGGTATCTACGCATATCATCAAGTATTTAACTTGTGAATAAAATGTATATTACCTACATGAACATCATTTCAAGTTGTTGAGTCATGTTAGGAATGGACAAGTAGTGAATGTTCCAAATTATTGTATAATCTTTTGTAAATTAGTGTTGAGGAAACTAAAAAGGGTAAAAAAAATTCTACCACATACCATGGTTTGATCAAGTTGTAAATCAAGAGTTATCTAAGAGATGTATCATCTCTAACTTGGTAATAATTTATTGAGGCAAAGGCATTACAACCAAATATGGAACCTAGGGCATCCCATGAAGTTGAAATAATTGAGGTTTTAGCAGGAACTTTTTCACCTAGCCCCCCTATAGCTAAAAGACCTAGAAAATAAAAAACATAATCATCTGGTAAGGAGGTAGGAAGGGAGGAACCCCCTTTTGTTTCATCAAACCCTATGCAAGCTAGGGAAAGCCACATAAGGGAAAAGGTGAAAAGGAAATCTATTGAGGATATCCAAGAAGTAAGGGTAGATTAAATGCCTAAGTCTACTATCCATCATTCTAAGAAGAGAAAGAATTCTCTTGTAGTCTCACCTCCTATAGATGAAGCTTAAAGGAAGAAAATCCCAAAGAAATATCATGTAGCTAATGAAGAAACCCCAATTAGGAGATTTCCCCATGTGAAAAGGAAAGAGACAGTAGTTTCTCATGATGAGTTTGAAGTTACTCTTGAACAACCTTCCACTAAACTTTCTATTGTGGGCATTTCAGGAGAAACAACCCCAGACAAAGAAGATATAAGTGAAAATGTTTTTTAGGATGTTGAGCTAGAACCACCTGCTAAAATGTCCCTACACTAAATGTATATTACACTAGAAGAAAAGGAAGAAGCACAAAAGTTTCAAGAAGAAAGAAAGTTCATGGCTGAGGATGAACCACAAGGTTTAAATGATTTTGTTGAAGCAACTGTTAAACTAGCCACAAAACCTCAACAAACTCTCCTACAACAACAAGCATTAGTGCCATATAAAAGGACAAGGGAGGTGGCATATTTGGAGAAATTTTGGAAAGAAAAAATGAAGTCAAATACTGAGAAATCTGGCCTTGAGACATTTTAGCCCCTTACTTAGAAGATAAAAAGAAGATGCGGAAGGAGGTTCAAAAATAAAATAGGAAGTACAACATCTACAAGCTAAGTTGGATTCATTGGTGAGTTTGACTTCCCATATTATTGAATGTAGACCACCTCCTAAGGTCTATGCACTCTGTTTGTAGGAGCATCATCTACTATTTAAATTAAAGATGACTCTGAGGGATCTTAATCCTAATGTCCATAGCCCTAAAGAGTTTTATGGTCTTTATCAATCTGCATCTGAATGGATGGAGAATTTACTTTGTGAATTATACCTACATAGTTTTTTTGTACCATTAGATATTGAGTGGAATCCTTTAATTTACATTGGGGATATACATCTAAAAGCCCTTAAGTCTTGGGCCAATAATGAAATTAATTATGGTAAACAATTGGAAACCTATAGAGAAAGAAAAGTGAATGGGCTATTTCCATTAAGAGTGGAAAGTAGTACACCTAATAAACTATATATTGATTGGATCACTATCACTTGTGGTTTCAAGAATCCAGAACCCAGGGTAAATATTTTTCATATTAGAGAATGAGTCTATAGGATGCCTCCATTTTAATCAAAGATCTCTCTCAGGGATCAATTCAAGATGGGAAAGGCTTCCTATAGTTTTAAATAAATAAGAACCACATAGTTTGCTAAATTTTAGAGTAGCCATGCAAAGAGCTCCAAGGTATATCCCGTTAGGCAGATATCCCATACTAGAATTATGGTTCTCATCGATATTTCCACCACCACTCTTGATGTGGCATCTATATGGTTATAATGCCATAGATTTAAATGAAGGGATAGAGAATAGAAGAATTGACAGATGGGAGCATACAAGGAGATTCTACTGAAATGTGGGGAGCACTCAGTAAAGCGAATAGACTAGTATTGGTGATTTTAGGACAATAGCAAGGCTTTATAGTTTTGGAGGACCAGAAAGGGATAAGTAGGGGGAAAATGATGAGCATAAAAGTTTACTCATATCTTATATAGTGTTGAGTCTTAGTCCTTACTTTTTACCCATGTTATGTCTCTATTTCCATTTTTCAATATTTAACTTTGACTTAGTTGGGAAGGTTGTCCTATAGCCTTATAAGCTCTGAATTTCATGACTTAGACCTTATAAACCTTTAATGCAATATGTCTATAATGCATTACTTTATAATTATGTTTTAATGGATAATTTGGTATGTGATAAATGAATATGTGTTTCATATCTAATGGATTTTTTTTTCTTTGTTGTGGTAACTATTTATGATGCAAGAAAGAAGGAGAGGTTAAATTAGTTGTAAGTCTGAACATGCAGAAAAGTAGTTAAGTAGTTACACAACCTGATCTTGTAGTAGAAACCATTACTTGGAGTAGTCTACTAGATAATGATGGCATGAATATAGATTAATCAAGTCAGAAGGACAAAATCTTAATCATGATGAAATCTAGGAAATTATGGATGCTATATTTATTCCTTATGATGTTGAGAAAGTTCTTGAAGGAGTAATGATGTTCCTTCTTTCTAGGATGTAATTATGATTCACCCCTTTCCTTGAGGAGTGATTAGTTAGTTGATATTTTATTTTCCCTGCTATAAATAAAGACCTACTCCTTTATGAAATGGTAGCCATGATAGAGATCAAGATAGATTTGTAATATTTTTCTTAAACTTTAATATAGCTACACATGTAATGGAATTAGTTCTAGTCAATAAAATGATGAAGTTTTGAGAGTCTATCTTGAGTAACTGAATTCTAGATACTTTCTGAGGGATGTCACTTAGTGACTACTTCTAGTTAAAATAGTTTTCATTTCAGCATTCTATAGTTTTAAGTCTTGGTGTTGGACTGTTCTTGCAGCCACTGGAGTCCATTACTTGTGATTGTTCTTGCAACCATGACAGGTGGGTGGTTCCATAAATAGAATTTATAATTAGGTCATTGACTCTCCTCAGAGATTGGGTATCTTGTCCAAGTAGCTATATTTTCTTAGTATGGGGACACATTTAAATATTGATCCATGGATGTATACTTGAAATGATGTAGCACAATATGTGCACTAAGTATGCATTAGATCCATCTACTAAGGAGTTGAAAGAAATGGAATACATAAACAAATACTATTCTATGGTTGTAGGAAGTTAAATGCTTGGAATAACTTAACTAAAATATCTTTGCAGACTAGAATAATAATCTAATTTACTTGAGTAAAGAAAATAAATCTTAGTTCACACTAAACAAGAACTAATTTTTTTTTTATTGTTGAAGGAATAGTCACACGGAATGGACTCTAGTGCCTATAGAAACAATCAATGTGCAAACTCTGGAAACTATGAATGTAGAAAAGGAAAACTAAACTGATGGAGAATATCTCACTAAGTGGGCCCCCTTAGTGAGTATTCGTAGAAACTCAATTGCTCAAAATATTCTCAATTTCATTATCTATTCATAACATTTCTTGATACATGCATAAGTTTCAAAAAAACCAGAAAATAATCTATATCTCTATCTCACTCTCCTGTGCAGAGGAGTAGCATTTATTTATACTAGGAAAAAAACTATAGCTTAACTGAATGTGCATACCACAAGGAAGGTGGGTCATCAATTATCCCAGAGAAATAGGAACGCATTTAGCTATCTCATTACTGAATAGAAAAATCACTTATTTAAGACAAGAACAGATATAGCATCCACTACCATGGATTTCCTAAACAACAAGAATTTCACCTTGTGACTCAAGCAATTCACTTTGAACTAATCATCAATCACAGGTTTTTTTTTGAATGCCTCAAATTACTTGGACCAGGTCTTGAGAATCATCAATTGTCTTTGCTACATGACTGGTTCTTTGAAACCACTCGTTACTCCAGTCTTCAACATGATACCCCTATTTTGTTAATGTAAATAGAACAAAGAAAACATTCCATGAAACATGCATTATATCCATTCATCACATACAAAACATTTATTAAAAAAAACCATAAAATATCACATTAAAACCATGTTGCACATGTAAAAGGTTTATAAGTTCAACTGTGAATTCAAAGGTTGTAGAAAAGTCTTCAACTATAGAAAGAAACCAGAGTTGTAAAGAGATAGTAGTTCAAGATAACAAGGATGGAAACAAAATGAGAAATAAAATATGAGCAATTATGAGGCTCATCATTTTCCCCCTTTGAAACTCATGTTGGTCCTCCAGCACTATAAATCTTTGCCACTTTTCTGAAATCCCCTTCTTTTGTTTCTCCATTGTTCCTTGAGCTTCCAACTATCTAATGAAATCCCCTTGACGGCTCTCATTTCTCAACTCTCCTATTTTTTATGTTTTCATTCATTTCCTTAATGGTATAGTGGTAAAGAGGCCACATGAGAAGTGGTGGTTGGAATGTCATAGGGAACCATAATTCTAGCTTGACCTATCTCCCTAATTTGATATACTTTTGATCCCACTGCATGGAAGCCATGAAATTGAGGGGACTGTGAGGTTCTTCTCTTCTTAAGGATGTGGTAATCCTATCTTATTGTGAATTTATCCCAGAGAAGGCTCTCTGACTCATATGATAAGGTATTCATAGGAATTCCTTATAAAGCTATTCCCTGACATTAAAAATATTTTCTCTGCATTATATCTTAAGGGATCCATAAGTAACCCTAAGCCAGTCCAAATATAGTTTGTCTGGGTTTTTACTTTCAATTCTAAGTGGTAATGGCTCATTCCTCTCTTTCTCTGTATAAGCTTCCAATTATTTCCCATAATTAACCTCAATACTTACCCAAGACATTAAAGATCTTAGATGGACATCACCAATGTAATACAGGGGATTCCATTCTGTATTTGAAGGTAATATCATATTATGCAGATTAAATTCACAAAGTAAATTTCTAATCTATTCTGGGACAAATTGGTAAAGTGCATAAAACTCTTGTGCAGTTTGTATGTTTGGAGGTAGATCCTTAACAACTCTCGTTAACTTAAATAATAAATATTTCTCTTGCAAATAGAGAGTGTATACCTTACGAGGTGGTTTTCATTCTGTTATTTGTGAGGTAAGACCCAATACTGAGTCCAATTTTGTCTGCAAATGCTGGACCTCCTACTTTATCTTTGCAATTTCATCCTGCATTTTATTTTTCTCAATTTCCCATAAACTTTGTTGAAATAATACCTGGTAATAAAAATTGAAAGAAAGAGACTGAAGAGTGGTAGGACTAGATGTTCTTTTCCTTCCAAACAATTTCTAAATATTTCATAATGAGTATCCTTCTATATGGAACCAAGGTTGTATGTTGCAGGGTGCTAGATTGGCTTGTGATTAATTCAATAGTTGCCTCAGCTAAGTCGTTTAAACTTTGAAATCCTTCCTTAGTCTCTAATTGTTCTTGGGGCTCCTACTCAACACCATTTTTTTTCTTCTTTTTCACCTACCACAATAACTAGAATTTCTTCTTCCTTCTTCTTAAACTTAGAACTTCTCCTAGTTGGAGTTTCTTTGGCTACAAGATGATATGTTCTAGGGGTTTTTCTTTTAACATAAACAATCTATGGAAGAAAAATATGTGGAAGGTGTTTTCTCCTTTTATCTTTATGGACAACAAAGTGAGGGTTTTTTTCTTGAATTACTTCTATGCTCTTCCCTTTCCCTTTTTCTTCTTTATGGTCAGACTTAGTCTAAACTAGGGTAGTGGAAATAGAAGGAACTTTCTCTTTTTCAGCTATAGACTTCCTATCCCTTTTAAATGTGGGAGTAGATGAGGAAGGGAAGTTTGTGGGAGTCTCCACTCTCTCAATTATTTCAATATTCTCAATATTCTCGACAATTTCAACATTGGGTTGATTTTTGACATTGGGTTGATTTTTAACATTGGGTTGATTTTTGACATTGGGTTGCAGAGCCCTAGCTACTATAAATTCTACCCATCCACTGGGAGGCCTATCTCTCAAATCTCTTTCAATTAACAATTTAACAAACCCATGATGGGTCACAAAATTTTGATGTCCATCTATGTTTCACTAGAACTAGTTAACAAGAAATGGTAGAGAAAATTTGGTACATTTATTAGCGCGGCCATGCCAAGTGCAAATCAACAATTTTAAATAATGGGAATGTAAGTAAGAGAACTGGCCATCATAGGTTAAATACCTGATGATATGTATGGAAATTTGTGGGTATGGTGCAGGAAGAGAAATTTTCTTGCATCCTTGCTTTCTGACCTCCAGTCGAGTATCACCAGGTCGAGTAAATTATGCCCTAATTGACCTGGCATCATGGTTGATTGGATATTGTTCTCCCATAGCTAGAAACCTAGTTATTTCAACAATTCTTTCTTTTGTGGATAATATTGTGAGACCCCATACAACTACTTTTGACCCATTAAATTTTTGTATGAATTCAAGTGCAACACCATCATCATATTCACTCAATCTCAGGAAATAATTCAACCATCCATTGTTGTTAAATATTTGCACAGTATCCTAATCTTAAAGAAGGGATGTATGTGTGGTGAATTCATGCCTTATCAATGGCCCTCCCATGTTTTGAAATTCAACTCTTATGTCCTACCTTGATCACAATTTCTACCTTATCCTACTACTTTTCTTGAAATCTTGAAAATTTAAGTCTTAGGTATGAAAACTTGGAAACTCAAATCTTAGGTATCGCAAGAAAACTTTGTTTAACTTATGATTTTGACATAAATGAATTTGAAACAAAATTTTAACAAGAAATCATTAATGGCAGGAAGAGACATTGTCTTTTCATTATTCAAATTAGGTTCAAAAGATGGTGGGATATTATGACAATGACAAGCAGAGGCAAAATGGTGTACTTCTAAAACAATGTGAAGTGACAATGACAAGACCCTTACAATGGAAATTACGTGTGAATTCAAGATTTGGCATTCACTCTTGCCCCCTTCAAAAAGGGTGGCATGCATCCACACATGCTGAAAGATTCATAGTTGGTGGTATTATAAATGCAATAGATTTTTGTGTAATAATCATAGTATGTAATAAATAAATGGAATAATATGTAATAAATAAAATACTTTGCATAACTGGAAAAATATTTTCCTATTGATGGTGAACTAAATTGATTAACGTTGCTTATGTGAGCACAAAGTTTGGAATTCAGAGAATGAAAAGGTGAGGTGGTGCTTTGGATGAAATGAAAGATTAGGAAAAATGAAAATGAGATGGCAATTTATGACAAAGAAAGGTACTTCCTAAGAAAAGGAATTATTTATTATGAGAGACCCCAATTAGTTCATGAAGAAGCTACAAGAAGAAGACCACAGTCTTCTGCTACAAGAAGTTGATGTTGATTTGTGGGTTCAAATTGTAGAAGGGACTCATCCTAGAGGTAGACTTATGGTACAGATGCAGCTTGTGGCCATTGACAAGTAACAAGTAACCTGAACCATACTAGATCAATCGTTGCCAATTGTAGAGAGCCATTATCAAATACTACTTCAATTTCATACAAGACCAGCCACCTTGTCATCAACTTTCCTTGATTTGTTTGAAACCAAGATTCATACAATAGTGCCCAGTCACCAACTATAAATTTATTTATCTTGATGTGACTATCGTGCCATTTCTTTTGTTTCTTTTTAATAATTTTTGTTTGTTGTAGGGCAGACTTCCTAGTTTCATCAAGTACATTAAGCTACAAGATGCACTTTTTCTATGTTGTAGGAAGATCTACATCCAACTCTAAGCCTATTCTAAGAGTTTTGTATTCTAATTCAATAGGTAACATTGCAATTTTCCCATACAATAACTCAAATGGGGTAAACCTAGTTGTTGTTTTCCAAGTTGTTCTATATGTCCATACTTCTTTAGGAAGCCTACTACTCCAATCCTTTTGTGTAGCTACACTGTTTTAATTGGGATAGATTCAATCTCTCAGTTTGTGACCTCTACTTGA
Source organism: Chamaecyparis obtusa (assembly GCA_027943335.1). Taxonomy (NCBI): domain Eukaryota; kingdom Viridiplantae; phylum Streptophyta; class Pinopsida; order Cupressales; family Cupressaceae; genus Chamaecyparis; species Chamaecyparis obtusa. The sequence continues at coordinate 439,568 of BSBK01002128.1, read as the reverse complement.
CCATTTTCTTGAGGATGATATGGCCTTGACTTTCTGTGGCATATGTTATATTATTCCATTAGTGTTGTGATCAAGTTTGATGTGAATTGGGTACCTTGGTCTGTGACAAGCTCTCTTGGAATACCATATCTGGTGAATATTTATTTATACAAGAATTTATAAACCTTGTTGCCCCTAGCAAGCTTCATGGCTCTAACCTCTACCCATTTAGTGACATAGTCTGTACAAACCAGGATATAGGAATATCCATTGGATGTGGGATCAATAGGAAAAATAAATTTCATTCCCCATTTGTCAAAGGGGATAACAACCACTTGAGGATACTTTTTGGGGTGACCCATTCACTAGCATCTGTCACATTCCCTTATGTATATTGATGCATCTTTGTGTAAGGTAGGCCATTAACATCTTTTTGTTAATACCTTCATAGTTGTCCTCTTGGTTGCAAAGTGTCCACCGCAAGGCTCATCATGACATGCATGAAGGATGTCATAAGTTTCATCGTCCCTCACACATCTTATCATGACATGATTAGGTCCTATATAGAATAATCTATTAGCCATCCATGTGGGGTTGAAACTCTTCTCCACAAGAAATCTCCTCTCCTTTGGTGAGAAGTAGGCTGGAATCTTGTTTGCAGCCAATTAATTAACAATTTTTGCATACCATGGTGTTTTATCATATATGGAAAAAAAATGTTCATCTAGAAAATTGTCATCAATCACCTGAGAATCACCAGAAATAGGTTTTTGATGTCTGGACAAAAATTTTGCAACTACATTAGCCTTTCCTAGCTTATCAATGATGGTTAAGTCAAATTCCTACAAAAAAAGAAGCCAGCATGCTAATCTCCCAGAGATCAATGGCTTATTCATTAGATATCTAATTGTTGCATGATCATTATGGACAAACACTTTGTACCCTATGACATAGTGGCACAATTTGTTAATTGTATATATTATAGCTAGAAGTTCTTTCTCTGTAATAGTATAGTTTAACTTCGGGCCTTGTAAATTATTGTTAATGAAATATATAGCATGTTCAATGGATGATTCATTTTGGCCAAGCACTTCTCCTATTACAAAATCTAAAGCATTAGTGTGTGTATATGAAATTGAAGAGACCAATTTGGTCCTTTAAGGATAGGTTCTTGGGTAAGTAGAGTCTTCAGCTGCAAGAAGGAATTATCACAGGTTGCAGTCCAATTGAAGTCTAAATCTTTGGTAAGAAGGGTGTACAATGGACTGGCTATTTTTCTAAAATATTTGATGAACCTTCTATAGTAACCAGCATAGCCTAAAAATCTTTGAATATCATTTTTCTTGGTTGGAGTAGGCAAAGTAAGAATCACTTCTATTTTAGCAGGGTCAACTTGTATACTAGCTTGTGATATAAAATGGCCTAGAACAACACCTTCTTGCATCATCATAAAGCACTCTTCACTATTCAAAGAAAGGTTATGTTCTTCACACCTTGTCAAAACCTTTGCATATTAGCTAAGGCCTCTTCATAGGTGACTCCACGAGTGGTAAAATCATCCATATATATTTCCATGTAGTCATAAGAAATGTCTAAGAAAATACTATGACCACGCTTTGAAATGTTGTTGGTGCATTAAATAAGCCAAACGGTGAGATAAAGTATGTAAATGTTCCCCATGGGCATGTAAAAGTGGTCTTTCTTGATCCTCAATGGCTATTCTTATCTGATTGTATCCATTGTGCCCATCCAGAAATGAAAAGTATTTCCTACCAGCCAAAGAATCTAGCACTTGGTCATAAAGGAAAATGGTCCTTCCTAGTGGCTTTTTTCAACTCCCTATAATCCACACAAACTCTCCATTTCCCTCCTTTATTGGGTACAATTACTAATGGGGATACCCACTAGCTATTTGATATGGGTTATATAAAGCCAACAGTCAACAATTTTCACAATTCAGTTTTGACTATTTCCCTAAGTGTTGGGTTTACTCTCCTCTGAGATTGCCTCATAAGGATACCACCTTTTGTGATATATATCCTATGGTTACACAGTTTTGGATCTAGTCCTTTCATATCCCCATAGTCCCATGCAAATGCAATTTTTTTTGTTGCAGGACCGTTGTTAAGGCTACTTGTTAGGACTGTGTGAGAGTTTTATTTATGTTTAAGTAGTGGCCTGGACACACCTCTATCTTATTTATTACTTCTAACATGGAAGCATCAGTTAGGGGAGGTGTGTTAATCTCATGAGGTATAAATATATGCAATATAGTATGAGCATCATTTAAAGTGGAAGAGTTTGATTTAGGATACAATGGATGTAAGGAGAAATGGATATCTGGTGAACAAACAAGGGACTACTCTACTCCATAATTATTCTGCATGATATGTGTGATTATTTCTTCTTCTCCTTGCAATTGTAGGAAAGAATTTTATTGAAGCATCATTATCTATTTTATTGAATTCATCCCTTCAAATTCTTATCCTAAGGCTGGCCAAATAGGTTGGACTAAATCTTATTGAGGTTGAGTAGGTGGATACAAGGCTAACTTTTTTGTGTTAAGACCATCTGAAATGGTCATATCCCCTAATGGACACCCTATTTGTGCATCAGTAGTGGCCAACCATGGCCAACCTAAAACTATTGGATAACCTCTATTTGTGCATCAGTAGTGGCCAACCATGGCCAACCTAGAACTATTGGATAACCTAAAAGTGTTACCTTAGGGGATAAAATCATGAAATATGTTGGATATTCCCAAGAGTCTAATGTTACAACTACATCCTCAATCCTCCCATTAGGTTTAACAGTTGAGCCGTCTCCAAGCTACAGGATAGTGGGAGTAGACCTAAGACCCAAGATATTAAGTTGTTGCATTGTATGTATGGTCATAACATTAATGGATGCTCCTAGATCAATCAAGGCATTTTTTATAGAATGGCCATTAATGATAATTTCAACTACAAGACTACCCAGATTAGAATATTTAGGAACTCCCACTTTTCCTAACATGATATTTGCTAATTGGCCAAAAACATGGATAGTCTAGGGATCTTTTTTCTTCCTTCCAGGTTTCTTTAGGAAAGCTTCCTTAATAGATTTTACATACAAGGGAACATCTTTAATATCTTGTAAGAGTGGAATCTAAACATATATTTTCTTAAGTTGGTCAACTATATCAAAGGTTGTTTCTTCTTGAGGTTGGGGTCCTACAACATGTAGTCTTTTTGGAAATAGTGGAACAACTTCCTTTGGGGTATTAGTTTCCTTTAGTGGGCTATATATAGGAGGAAAAATAGGGGTATCCATTACTTCAAGCTCTTTAATCAATACCTCTATGATTATTGGGGGATCTGGTGTATGTAGAGTAGTCCCAGACCTTAAATGGATGTCATTGATATTGAGGGCATAGGCAGGGTACTGATCTACATAGTACATAGGTTGTTGTTTTTGTTTTTGTTGTTGTTGTTTATTAAAGTTTGGATTTGGTAGTGGTTGGGTAGGCAAATAAGTTGGCTTGGGTGTGCCTGTATTGGATGTAGGAGGAGGCATAATTGCAGGTGGAGGAGGTTGAGAAGGTGGCTGGAAGAACCCAAAGTTTTGGTTATGCCACTGTTGGCCTCCTTTTCATTGTGGGTTTTGCTACCAATTACCCTGAGGTGGTTTCCATCCCCCTTGGTTTTTCTACCATCCTCCTTGAGTATTTTTCCAATTTCCTTGTGAATTTTTCCATTGAGGATTTTGATAATTGGGCCATTGAGGTGAAGGTGTATTCCAAGGATGAGACTAATTATTAAATTTAGGTGGCCATTGATTTTCATAAGAATTAGAGAATGGACCATAAAAAATCAAAGGATCTTGTGGAATACCTTACCTTGGAGCCCATGGTCATCTTTGAGCAATATAGAAGACCTGGTCATCATCTCCTAGAACTTGATTAAACTCTGTGGGAAGCTTCTTGGCCTCCAAATTGGCTATTGTCTTGCATCTACAATCCATCTTCTTGTGTCTACAATGAGGACAAAGTTTAGCTAGCATGGCTTCAGCTTCATCATGCTTAATTTTTTCTTAGATAGTATCTAGCTGAGTTGCCATCTTTTTTATGATGTCTTGCTTGAAATTTGAGAAGAGATGAGTTATCTCTATCCTTGAAACTCTAGCTCCATTGCATTTTCCAATAGTAGACTTGTATCCTTGTCCTTTCTTCCCAATAGCTCTAGAATAATTAAGGTAGATTTTCTATATATCATCCCAAGGGACTTGAGTGATATCTCCTCTTGCCACTAAGTCCAAGGCTTCAGTGCATCCTTCATTTACCCCTCATAGGAAGAGTATCTTTTGGGATTCTTCATTAATCTCATTTTGGGTATTCTTTTGCAAGCTAAAAAGAAACTGGGATATAAAGTTTTTTAACCTCTCATCCTCTTTTTGGGACATCTTAAAAATTTCATATCCTCTCAAATCATTCCCTCTACAATACTCCTTGCATTTTTCCAATAATTTATTCTTCATCTCATTCTAGTTATGAATTATATCTTGATTCTTTTAAAGTTGAAGGAAAGAGTTTGAGCCTATGGGTATTAGTGGTGTAGTCAAAACTTATGCATAGGATGTCAAACTCAAAGAGGAAGGTATCAGGGGCTTTAGTTACTAATCCATAAAACTCAGGCAAGGTCGATGCAGGAATATTCTTGAGGTTGTTATTATTACGCTGATCTGAGATTGGGAATGGAAAGGTAGCAGGTGGATTTTCCATAGATGGAACTTTTTGCTAACCTCTTAGATAATAAACCACTAAAGGAAAATGGTTGTCAATCTCTTGATTCAAAAGGGCTTCTGGTGGCTGAAAATGTAAATTGGCCAAGAGTTTTGCAAAAGGATTGAGGTTTATGGGTTCTTCTTTTGAAGAGGATGAGGATGTGGGAAAGGAATTAGTCACATCAACAAAGGGGTTTACGTTTTCTTCTTCATAACTATCCAAGTGTATAAAAGGTTCAACAATCTAATTGTTAGGGTGATTAGGAAGGAATCTTCCTAGGGCATCCCTCCTTCTTGTATACATGTGGTTGAGCTTTGGGGTTTCATGGAAATTTTTTGACAAAATAACTAGAAAAATATTTAACATGTTAAACTAATCCTAAGAATGGTTTGAATTTGTTATCAGCTAACATCATCCTTGGCAATGACACCAAAAATGGTTGGCTCCATAAAGAGTACTTATAACTAGGTCATTGACTCTCCTTGGGAGTCAGATATCTTGTCCAAGTAGCTATATTTTCATATTATGGGGACACATTTAAATATAGATCCAAGGACGTATACTTGAAATGATGCAGCATAGGATGTGCACTAAGTACCCATTATAGCCATCTACTAAGAAGTTACAAGAAATGGAATACATAAACAAATACTATTCTATGGCTTTAGGAAGTTAAATGCTTGGAATAACTTAACTAAAACATCTTTACAGAAAAGAATACTAATTTGATTTACTTGAGTAAATAAAATAAAGCTCAGCTCACACCAAACAAGAACTACTTTTTTTGGTATTGCTACAGGAACAGTCACATGGAATAGACTCCAATGGCTGGAGGAACAATCAATGTGCAAACTCTGGAAACTATGAATGCGAAAAAGGAAAACTAAACTGATGGAGAATATCTTACTAAGTGGCCCCCCTTAGTGAGTATTCTTAGCAACTCAATTGCTCAAAATATGCTCAATTTCATTATCTATTCATAACATTGCTTGATACATGCATAAGTTTCAGAAAACCAGAAAATAATCTATATCTCTATCTAGCTCTCATGTGCAGAGGAGTAGCATTTATTTATACTAGGAAACAAACTACAGCTTAATTGAATGCACACACCACAAGGAAGGTGGGTCAAAAATTATCCAAAAGAAAGAGGAATGCATTTAACTATCTCATTAATGAATAGAAAATTCACTTATTTAAGACAAGAACAAATATAGCATCCACTAACCTAGATTTCCTCAACAACAAGAATCTCACCTTGTGACTCAAGAAATTCACTTGGAACTAATCATCAATCATGTGTTTTTATTTTGAATTCCTCGGCTTGCCTAGACCGGATCTTTAGAATCATCAACTGTCTTCACTTCATGACCGGTTCTTTGAAACTGCTCATTATTCCAATATTCAACACGATGCCCCTATTTTGTTAATGCAAATAGAAAAAAGAAAAAATTCCATACAACATGCAATATATCCATTCATCACATAAAAAATATTTATTAAAACAAACCATTAAATATCACATTAAAACCATGTTGCATTTTAAAGGTTTATAAGTTCAAGTATAAATTCAAAGGTTGTAGAAAATTCTTCAACTATAGCAAGAAACCAGAGTTTTAAAGAGATAGTAGTTCAAGATAACAAGGATGGATTCAATCATTTCTAGTCATGAAAACATCCATTCTTTGATGATGTCAAAAAAAGAAGGTTTTTTGTTGAATTTGAATTTGTCTAAAGCTTATGATAGGGTTGACTAGGATTTTTTGAAGGCTACTTTAGAGGCTTTTGGTTTCAATACGAGATGTAGAGATCTTATTCATTGTCTTGTTTCCTCTGCTACTTTCTTAGTGCTTGTGAATGGATCTCCTAATCCCTTTTTCAAGTCTTTGAGAGGTCTTAGATAGGGGGACCCTTTGTCTCCAATCCTCTTCATCATTATGGTGGAGTGTTTGGGTAGATACATTGGTCAGTTGGTCAACAAAGGTGATTTTATAGGGTTGCAGCCTTCTTCAAAAGAGAAGATTTGTTCTCACCAGTAGTTCATGGATGACTCTATTATTATGGGGGAATCCTCTATTAAAAATGGTAAAATCATCAAAAAAGCCCTTGACAATTATGGTGCTGCTACTGGACAGATTATAAATTGGAACAAGAATTCTATTTTCTTCATTAATGTTCCTGATCGAAGACAAGAAAGGATAAGATGTGAGGTGGGATGCCTTCCTAGATCCTACTTAGGTTTTCCTCTTTTCCTTGAACCCCCTAAATCTTTTTGGAGAGCTATGATTGATAAATTCCATAGGAGTTTAGCTGGCTGGAAGGGGGCTTTTCTGAGCCAGGCCAGTAAAATTTTGGTGCTTAAGGCTACTCTCCAAAGCATCCCTCTCTATGCTTTAAGTATTTTTAAAATCCCTAGGAAGTTTTCTAAAAGCATTGAGAAAATCCAAAAGAATTTCCTTTGGTCTGGAGTGGAACAAAAAAATAGAATGGCTCTCATTGCTTGGGATAAGGTTTGTAAACCTATTAAGAAGGGAGGCCTCGGTCTTCGAAGTATAAGAAGTATGAATGATTTTCTTATGGCCAAACTTCTTTGGAGATTATTCAAGACCCTGGGAGAATGGATTACTATTTGGCACAACAAATATAATAGGGACAGGAGTGACTTCCATAAATTTCTAAATCAAGAATCTATACAAGGAGGGTCTAGCATTTAGATTAATGCTTTGAGAAAGAAGGATTTGATCAACAAGGGTGTGAAATGGAAGGTGGGAAATGACAAGACTATTATTTTTTGGGATGGTGAATGGATTTTGGATCACCCTCTTAATTTTGATTCAAATTGGAAAGAAAAGATGTTGCAATGTAAACAGGTTTTTGGCTTGCATGTGGCTGACTATTGGGAAGGAGATAATTGGACTGACTTGTCTAGGGTGGATCCCTCTCTTAGAAGTATGAATAAAATTTTGAATGTTGTCTTCCTCATTGATGAAGAGGATACTTTAATCTAGAGATACAATTCTAATGGCTCTTTCTCGGTCTCCTCTTTGTATATGCATAATTATGAGAATTGTCTAGAACCATGTTGGGCAAAAGCTTGGTTTAAAGGTTTAACCCCTAAAATTAATGTATTTTTTTGGATCTTATTGCAAGATAAAATCTTAACTATTGAAAATCTTAGGAAAAGGGGTTTATACTTAACTAACATATGTTGTCTCTACAAGAATGATGAGGAGAACATTAATCATATGACTATTCATTGTGCCTTTGCTAGGAAAATATGGGAGAAGTTTTTGGATTTGATGAATATGGATTGGATCTTTCCACAGGGTATTCAAGAGATTTTCACTTCTTGGAGATCTTCTACTAATAATAATATTTTATTAGCTATCTGGAACTTCCTTTTACCCTACATTTCCTGGGGGGTTTGGAAAGAGAGAAATGATAGGATCTTTAGAAACAAGGAGTCTAGCTGGGTTGTGATTTTCCATAAGATTAAGAGAGCTATTCTAGAGAACATTTGGTTGATTAGTAATTATCAGGAACCAAAAGATGATTGGGAGGTGAAAGTCTTCAAAAATTGGAAGCTTGATGGCAAGAAGGTTCATAATATCAAGAGAAGTCTGAGGAATGAGGCCTGTTGGGATTGCCCCCCTAATGGTTGAATGAAAATCAATTTCAATGGTGCCTCTAAGGGAAATCCAAGGATTGCTAGTTGTGGCATTGTTATTAGAGATGAAAATGGATATTTTAAAGGTGCTAAGGCTATTCCTATTGGTTTTAATACTAACCATGTTGCTGAGGCCAATGCTGCTCTAAATTATAAAAAAGTTTAGGTTGAAGGGGATTTGCTGAATATTATTAAGTGTCTTAATAATAACATGACCCCTTCATGGAAAATTGCTAATGCCATTAACAAAGAAAAAAGCATCATAAACTCCTTTGATGTGTGTGTAGTTACTCATAATTATAGGGAAGCGAATTCTACGGCTGACTAGGCTGTGAATGTGGCATGTTGTAATTAGGTGGACATCGAATGGGATGATGGGACTGTCCTTCCTCCTGAAGAGGCATCATTAATTGATATGGATCGATTAAAAAGAAGGCAATATGTACTTAATGAAGATCACATTAATGGGAAATAAGTGCAGGGATTCATGTGAGGATGACGAAGGACATTGTGGTGATTTTGAGATGATTATTTCTTTCATCTCACATGATTTATGGGTCTTTCGAGGCTTTGGAGGGTATTATTGTGAATTCAAGCTTAAGTTTCAGAGAGTTGTGAGAATATTTTAGAGTAGGTTTTTTTAAAGTTGTAGATCCATGGGAGGTCATAAGAAAAGGTGTGAGTGAGGGAACTGTAATTAATAGAACCAAAACTTGGAGGTTTGGAATATTGTTAAGCAAGGGGGTCTGGTGGTTTATCTGGAAAAACTACATGGAGGGAAGATTGTTGTCACTAAGCATTTCATAAAGACCTGGAATAAAGGGAAAATCATGGTGGGAGTGTAGAGCATGGAGGTGACTGAGGAGATTATAGCGAAGGTGATGGGTCTTAAAATAGAAGGGATCAACTTCTAAAGGGACATGAAGGTGTCACATAAAGCTCTGGAGGCTTTTCTGCCAATGGACCAGGAGAGGAAGTACATGGTTAAGTTGGATAATTCTTATTTTAACTCTAAATGCATTTCCAGGCCATGGAGACTAATTATTTTTTATCTTTAGTTACATTACGCTGGATGGTAGATATACCAAAGTTTACAATCACCATCTGATTCTGCTAAATCATTTTAGGCATGGAGTTAAAGTTAATTTACCCTTTTATCTTTTGATTTCTTTGAATGCTACTATCCTAAGCTCATAGAGGGACCTTGAGGGTAACCATGCCTGTCATGATGGGCTGATGGTCCTTATCTATGAGGTTCTAAAGTCTAAGAAGGTGGAGAGGTCCTGGCTGAATTTTAAGGCCCTGGATGATTATGATACTGATGGAAAAGACTTAGATGAACCCTTCATGGAGGATACTAAAGACAATGAGGTTGAATTTGAGCAACCCAGCAAGCCCTCCTTGTACCATGACTCATTGTCCAAAAGAAAAATGAGGAAGGCCAAGATGGAGGTTTCAGTTACTGATATGGAGATGGAAGAAGAGGAGAGTAGGGATGACAGTGAAAAGGGGAAGGGTAAAAATAAAATGGAGACCATAGGGAAGAATACTAGAGCTAATAAAAGGAATAAGAAGAGAGCTAATAGGGTTGTCATTTCTTCCGATGATGGCTCTGCCTCACATGAGAAGATTCAGGAAAAATAGGAAAAGTGGGTGGAGAAGGATACTAACATGGAGGACTGTGATGAGTTAGATCAAAATGTTCTGGTTGAGGACAACATTATGTAGGAAATAGCCTAGGATGTGGCTAATATTGAGAAGGATGGCTAGGATGATAACAGGGATAGGGTGGAGAGCTCCAAGGAGGAGGTGGTGTGTGTGAATAAGGATTTTGACAATCTGGGGTGTTCTACTTTCCTTAACAACCTCTGCATCATGAAAAATGACATCAGTACTATTAAAACCCACATTCAACAGCTTTGAAAGGAAACTAGAATTCTTGGAAAAATGAATCTGGGAGAGAAGCCTATGGGACAGTGTATTGATGAGTTGAAGGAGACTTTTGGCAAGGTTGAGGGGCTTACGACCTTTAATGACAAAATCATTTCTATGGAGAAGAAAATAAAAGAGGGGGAGATGATGAAAGGTGGGAATATGATTAAGAGAATTGACAAAGTGGAAAATAGAATTGAGAAGCTGGAGAAGACGGTGGGTAACATTATTGAGTAGAGTTTTTCCATTCTCAAGGCCTCGGTTGAGCATGTCAAGATTCTTGTGGACAAAATGGAGCAGGGGAAAGGGGAGCAAGTGATCATCGAGATTAAGGAGAATCATGGACCTAGAAAAAGAACTAGATCAAGCTTAAATAATATGGAGGATAACAAGAACAAAGATATTGAGGAACTCAAATCTTCCTTAGCTAATATGCATATGCTGGCTGAACAGGTGGCTGATCTTATGAAATGCATCTAGCCAGCTGTCTGCTGTCCTACTGTCTTTTTGCTATCTTTTTTCTTTGTCTTTCTTCTTAAGGACTTGTTAGTTTTTTGGTGTCTCTTTGTGGTGCTGCTACACTTTTCATGATGGAACTTTAAAGCTTATTTTGTAACTTGATGTAAAAGGTTTTGGGTCCTTTCAAAACCTACTTTTACATAATCAAAACAAGGATGGAAACAAAATGAGACATAAAATATGAGCAATTTTGTGGCTCATCAATAGGTAGAGTAGTCCCTTCCTGATGTAATTAGAGATTTTTTTTCTTAAGTGTGAGAGTTTAAGTTGGTACTTTATTATACAGAGAATTCAAGTTTAATAGGTTCTTTGATTTCATTTCCTGTAGCCATAGAATAGAGTTACTTCAAGCATTTACTTCATGCAACTTCATGTTAGAATGACTTTAGTGGGCACTTAGTGCACATAATGTGCTACACCATTTCAAGTACATGCCCTTGGATCAATATTTAAATGTGTCTCCCAGATATGAAAGTATCTACTTGGATAGAATATTCAATTCCCAAGATGAGTCATGGACCTAGTTATTAGTACCTTTTATGGAGTTGACCACTGATGTAATGGGAGATTCTTGGTGTGTATGTGGTATGTATTTCACTTGAGGCTTGTGGCTGTATGTTATAGCTTGGGTATGCTTATGTTGTTAGATTCACTTATTATACCTTAATGGTATGGATAGTTGGATGGGTTAGCACTTGTTCTGGGTCCCATTTAAGTAATGTTTTTTGGTAGCTACTGGTACATTTGATTTCCTTTGGATTGAGTGTTTTTGTTTTGGGATATCCATTGTACAAGTTGTATGATTCATATGTCATATGTTTTGTGGCTTTCTCTTTGGATGGCTTCTACGTATGTTTTGTGGAAGTTTCATAATAGGAGGTGGGACCATTCATGCATGAGATGGTGGTCACTTTTTTTGTTGTTGTAGGTACCTTAATGGAGAACATGGTGTACTTTGGTTCATGATGGTGTAATTTTATGTGATAGGAATAATTATTCCCTTGTTCATTTATGTGGCTACTTATTGAGCCTTATACAATATATATAATAATTGGGAGAATGTTTAGAAAATGGTGTGTTGTGCACATTGCATAATAATTTTTATTATTGTATTATTTTATTTTATTATGTAAATATTACACCTAAGAGCACCTGGATAGATGTGCAACATGTAGAGATTCCCACGGAATATTCTTGGGACTATTTGATGAGTTGTATATTTTAACATTGTAATATTATTTGATGTAATTATTTAATATTGGTGAAATGAATTAAATAAATTACCCAATATTGAATGTGGGTCAATAGGGTTAGGTAGCACTTGGTTTTAGCGCATGGTTTATGTAATAACACTTAGTAGTTTTGTGAGATCTTGTTTCTATAAAAGAAACCACAAGGGTAGTTGTTGAGGTTAGATAAGTTAGCCTGGTTAGCAATTTTGGAGGTTGGAAGCATGGCATGGGATGTGTGGATTCATGTTTGGTCACATAGAGTGTTTTTTATGGTTGGAGATTTTAAGGCTTTCATGGTTCTATTGCAATGGTGATTTACTGAATAATACATGAATGAAGGATGCTTTTGGAGGATAGATGTTTTCCTCGTGAGGGTTTTCCTAGGGTATATATTTTGTCACATTTTTTGTGGGTATGTTGTCTATTCTCTTGCATGTAGATTCTAAGTGATTATTTTCATAAGATTTATAATGGGTTATGCACAAATTGTCATATAGTTAGGTGCAAGTTCCCTTACAACAAATGCTAAACTGACCATTACTTATTAAGATGCTATAGTGTTGAGAAGCAATATGCTGTGATTTACAATATGCTACAATGAAAAATCCTTAATAGGTTATGTGAGAAGCCTCCAAGTACAATGCTATAAGAACTAAACATCTAAATCAAGAAGCTCTCCCCCAACAAGACTAAAAAGTTGTTGTAAAGATCCCTTGGAAAGAGAAAAAATTTTAAGAACTTGTGTATAGAGATGAAAAAATGAATGATACCAATGTAGGTTTTCATCACCCTTTCAGTTTCTCAACTTATGGAAAAAAATTGTGAGCAAGTATTGCAAGTTTTCAACTTAAAACTCAATTGCAAAAGTATAACAAAAAAGAGGATGTGTGTGTGTGTGTATGTCAATATGTATATATGAATATGTATGTGTGTGTAGATATATATTTATGTTTGTATATATATATACATATATGTGTGTATGTATATGTACATACATACATACATACATACACATACACACATACATATGTGTGTATGCATGTATATATGTGTGTGTTTGTGTGTGTGTGTGTGTGTATGCATATATGTATATATATAAACTGCCCCTTGGACTGTCATGACCAAAATGCATCCTCTATTGTCACTCATAAGAGTCATTTATTCCTTCAAAATATTCTATTTTACTATAAAATAAATTATTATTTTTATTAACATTACTTTATTTATGTTTATTTGAAGAGTGGTGTTGGAGCTCTAAATTTTGGGCAAAATTTGGAGCCCTATATAGTGATAAAACCCTAAAAAATGGCCTCTTAATTTCCATGCCAAATAATTAATGATGGATTACATGAAATGGGATAAATAATTATATTAATTTTCAATTAAAAGTTGAGGGATTAAGAAAGGAAGCTCTGTGATAGGAACAATCAAAATTCTATGATCAAAGCTTTCAGAAAATGCTGGAATTTTGACCTGTTGCAAAGATGATGCCAACAGAGGATGAAGATGGTTGAATTTTAAAAATCTAAAAATGACCGAGTTCGGGAAATCAAATTTCTTATCTCCAATAAAAATCTTAGCTTTCCACAAGGTGTTTTGGTTTTTCGACCAGACCCAAATCTGAAAGTTAGGTAGTTATTTTTTAGTTAGTTTATTATTTTTTCAAAATGATTTGTAATAAGGGTTGTGTCTTTTAACCCTAAAGAGGTGTGGAAGCCACTCAAACACATATATATACATAATGTAAAATGTAGAGACAAGATAATACAAGATATATTTTGATAGAATAGAATTTCATAAACAACTACAACTATGAACTCTTATGTACCAGTTTTTCAACATTAATAAAGATAAGTGCCATTTCTTTTTATTTGTGGTTATAAGTTATATGTTTTCAATTAATCTTTTAGATATTTTATTAAATAGAGTGTTTCACTGTGATAAATTCCCTGAGTATCATAATTCAAAATTAATATAGATAGTTTAAATATCAATTGAAAGATCTGTGTATCTTCTCTTGTTTTTATCGGTCTCTTAATTTGAGTTAAATTCGATAAGATTAGCTACATAGATTTGAATTATAAGTCAAGTGGAAGCCTGCGAAGTGATGCTCTTGTCTTATTAAAGAAAGTTTTTAAAACTATCTCTAATCGTACGTAGGATTGAAAGTGTTTTGACTCTATAACCCAAATACTTAGAAGGCACTGATCTAATCTTTAATTGGAAATTGTCACATTAAGTTCATCTATAGTTTGTAGATCATTAAATTATTATTTCAAAAGCATTACTTTTATTCCTTAGTATAATCCATTTTAGTCAAGTTTTATAGAGTAGAGATTATCAGAAGATTTTTTGCTTTCCTCAAAGGATCATTCACCACCTTTGGAGGAACTTTGTTTTGTGTACACAGTTGAGCATCATAGTGAATTTGATAGTTCAAAGTGAAATTAAGCCTACCAGCCTTGGCTTGATTAAGCCAAAATTGCAGAGGTATAAGTGGTGTATCACCATCATACCTATCATTTGGCCAAATATGATCCATCATTTTTGGGCACCAACAAATTGGTGACTCTACTAGGGAGAGTTGCTCACAATATATATTGTGAAGTTACCTAGAATTTAACATTTTGCAAATCAGACTCAAAAAGTAGTTATATTAGTTTATTTGGAAGCACACTCTACTGGAAGAAAGAACCCATAAGAAAGACATTCCTCAAATGAGCTGGTGACTCTATTCAATAAAGCATTTCAATCAGTGACTCTACCAAGGAAGAAGACCCAGAAGGAGATAAGTAAAGTTTTCCTCTTTGAAAGAGGTGGCGACTCTATTGTCAAGAACCTAATGTATAAAGAAACAAGTTACTACCAATTCAAATATTTAGAATGTATTAGAATAAACAACCATTTGAGAGAAAACTATTTATTCCAGATGGTATCAAGTCATTGGATCTCAAGGGATTCCATTGTATTCCTTTTAAGTTGCTCCCTAAGTTTTCATAGCTTGTACCAAAGTTCCACGGAGAATGGGATGAATCAACACTTGAACATTTGGATGCATTTTATGAATTTATAGAGAATTATGAGATTTGTGCAGAAGATCAAGCAATGAAACTATTTTTCACAACATTAAAAGATAATGCAAGAGAGGCATATGAATCATTACCTACACAAAGTATTTCATCTTGGAAAGAATTTGAACAATAGTTTCCACATGAATTCCATGATGCAAGCGATGGAGATAAAATGTATTATGAACAGTGTGAAGACCAAAGCTACAACATGGAGGAGGATCATAGTATGTATCTACTTGATGCATTTTTTAGTTTGGAGAGATTTGAAGGGGATTCTTCTGCACACTTATTCTTGAGGATTGCGGATATATATCAGAGGATACCTATAACAATTATGCCTTCATGAAACAAATTAATGAGAAAGGTCAAAAACTTGGGAATCTCGCTAGATGACCCTGATCTAAAGCTACTTTTTAAGATATTAGAAGAAGATAGTGAAAAAAGAGAAGAGAAGGATTATGATCAAATTGAAAAACCCCTTGTGTTTGATGGAAATCTCAGTGATGATGAAGAAGATCCAAATTACATATCCCCTTTGGACACATTTTTTGAACTTAGAGAAACAAGAAGAATAATTTGCAATAGAATTCTTCCTAAAGATGTTTAATATCTATCAAGAAATACCTTCAAAGTCCAAACCTACATCCTTTGATCTTTTCAATAGAGTGCAAGAACTAGGTCTTTTATATGATCATCAATTCCTTACCTTTCTCAAACTTATGAATAATGAACTAGTTACAGAGGAGAAAGAGTGCAGAATTGAAATAACATGAGTCAAGTGAGGTTTCATATTTGAATGGAGAAGATTCTTTTGGATAGTCTAAGGAAAATGTTTCCATGATGATACTTGTATGATGTCAAACATCAGTGAATATGAAACTAAGGAAGAGGATCTTCTCCGTGTAGAAGATATTTTAGCCTTATTAGACATAGAATACCAAAGACACACTGAGAAGAAAGGTTCAAATTTTTTCTCAATCCACCATAGTAAGGAGGTAGACGGATCATCCCATATTCAAGAGAAATAAAATTGTGGAGATGAAATAGAACTGCATGAACAGGAGGAAATTTCAGGAGATAATGTCAATGAAGATGTTAGTCTTGTTGATGAAAAACTTGATGATCCAAATGAAAATTCTCATGAATGTATGCCAGAATTCTCTATGTTCCTAAATTCATTGTTTGAAGAGGAAGTAGATGAAGATATGTCTGATTTCTCTATGTTATCAAATCCATTGTTTGAAGAGGATCATTTATGCAATGGAATCCATTAGCATCATAATGAAGATAGCAGTCCTAATTTTAAAGTTGATAAAACTATGAAGTGCATTCAGAGGGTGAGATATTTTTTAGTTCATCTTTTGAGCTGGAGGTACACCAAATATGTGAAGATAAGATGGACTCAACCAAGCATGATGGGGGAAATAGATTAGAGGATAGTTTTGAAGATTGCTCAAATATTTCACCTGACCATAGTCCTGGTATATGTGAAGAAGTCACTCCTTGACATGAACCATCTTTAAAACTATTATATGAACAAGTGTTGCACCATAGGCCTGAAGAAAAGATTGGATTAGACAAACATAATCTGAATTCTAAATATGGAGACATAGAAAATTATATACAAAAGGACAATCATGCAAAGAAGATTTATTCTAATGCTTATATGACTGGTCACATGCATGACCAAAGGGAGCTTCCATTCAGCAAGGACCAAAGTGCATCTGATGATTTATCAAAGGAAAAACAAAAAGAGAATAAAAAAAATATACATTGATAAAGCAACAAGTATTGTTCACAAAAATGATGGCATCATGTTCAAGAGATCCAAAGTGTTACATGATCAAAATCAACTGTTCAATAGAGGAAAGGATCAATGTTCAATTTTGGGGTGCTTGGAGTCACCCAATTTTACTTCGCATCAGATTATAATGGATACTTGGTCTTCTTCTCCAGAGATGGTTGGAATCTCACTATGCTCACATGGAGCATACGTCCCCAGAAAGAGCCTATTGGAGCTCTAAATTTTGGGCAAAATTTGGAGTCCTAAATAGTGATAAAACCCTAAAAAATGGCCTCTTAATTTCCATGCCAAATAATTAATGATGGATTACATGAAATGGGATAAATAATTATATTAATTTTCAATTAAAAGTTGAGGGATTAAGAAAGGAACCTCTATGACATGAACAATCAAAATTATGTGATCAAAGCCTTCAGAAAATGCTAGAATTTCAACCTGCTGTAAACATGATGCCAACAGTTGATGAAGATGGTCAAATTTTAAAAATATAAAAATGACCTAGTTTGGGAAATCAAATTTCCTATCTCCAATAAAAATCTTCTCTTTCCACAAGGTGTTTTGGTTTTTCGACTAGACCCAAATCCGAAAGTTAGGTAGTTATTTTTTAGTTAGTTTATTATTTTTTCAAAATGATTTGTAATAAGGGTTGTGTCTTTTCACCCTAAAGAGGTGTGAAAACCACTCAAACACATATATATACATAATGTAAAATGTAGAGACAAGATAATACAAGATATATTTTGATAGAATAGAATTTCATAAACAACTACAACTATGAACTCTTATGTACCAGTTTTTCAACATTAATAAAGATAAGTGTCATTTTTTTTAATTTGTGGTTATAAGTTATATGTTTTCAATTAGTCTTTCAGATATTAGATTAAATAGAGTGTTTCACTGTGTTAAATTTCTTGAGTATCGTAATTCAAAATTAATATAGATAGTTTAAATATCAATTGAAAGATCTGTGTATCTTCTCTTGCTTTTATCGGTCTCTTAATTTGAGTTAAATTCGATAAGATTAGATATATAGATTGATTTGAATTATAAGTCAAGTGGAAGCCTATGAAGTGATGGACTTGTCTTATTAAAGCAAGTTTTTAAAACCATCTCTGATCATACGTAGGATTGAAAGTGTTTTGACTCTATAACCCAAATACTTAGAAGGCACTAATCTAGTCTTTAATTGGAAATTGTCACATTAAGTTCATCGATAGTTTGTAGATTATTAAATTATTATTTCAAAAGCATTACTTTTAGTCATTAGTATAATCCATTTTAGTCAAGTTTTATAGAGTAGAGATTATCAGAAGATTTTTTGCTTTCCTCAAAGGATCATTCACCACCTTTGGAGGAACTTTGTTTTGTGTACGTAGTTGAGCATCATAGTGAATTTGATAGTTCAAAGTGAAATTAGGCCTACCAGCCTTGGCTTTATTAAGCCAAAATTGCAGAGGTATAAGTGGTGTATCACCATCATACTTGTTAGTTGGTCAAATATGATCCATTGTTTTTGGGCACCAACAAGTGACATGTATTTTATTTAATAAGAGTAAATGCATTTTATTTTATTTTATTAAGAGATATTCATTGGTTTTTCACCCTCTCTAAGTGGAGCTATTCATGTAAATGCATGGAATATTGAAGCTTTACTAAAATCTATGAATACTGTTATTACAATGCTAGATGTTGAGAAGCAAATGAGACATGAAAAATATTTTATATATGTTAGCAATCATGATACATCACATTTTTCTCTCATAGTTGTATAGGAGACTTTCAAAGAGAAATCAAGGAAAAGATTCTATGGGCTAGAGTTTGGATTGAGATTCAGAATTGTTAGTCTTTAATCATGTAAGTTTTGTAAGCTTTCTACTTAGCACATTGTCTAGGCTTATTAAAAAAGGAATAGGAGAGAAATCCATTTTTTATTATGATGGCACCATGATGCCTCAAACATAAATTATACAAACGCCAAGTGAAAAAGTCCTAACAGTCTTAAATACCCTTTGAAATGATCCTAAGAATGTGGTCTTCATTGATGGAACACATAGGTATTCAAGTATTTATCTATGATGAAGCACACAAAGACAATGAGGGAAATATCATTTCAACAAAAAGAGCTCAAGATAGAAGAAGAAATAATAGTTACAAGGTATTTTGACCCCTCACATGGATATAATGCAAGCATACTTAAAGAAAGGTGAATAATTGATTTCCAAACCAGAGATGAGTACCATGGATAGCATGGAGGAGCTAGCATCTGATCTACATGGTCAACATATTGCACTGAATACATTAAAAGAATCATGGGAGAAATTACTAGCTAGTGCAAAGGAGAAACTCAATATTGTGTTTCAAAAAATATGAGCAGTAAGAACAGTTGTATATATCATTTTGGTTATAGTCTTTGACATTTATTGTCAAAAAGGGGGAAGTAGTGAAAAAGGGGGAATAGTGTGAAATAAAAGAAATAAAATTACTAAGTTAAAGAAAAAGGGGGATTTGCCTATTGGAGTTGTAAGATTTTTCCATTTTGATGCCAAAGGGGGAGAATATTGATTGGAGAATCATAATGAGGTCATTAATGATGATTTTAGAAGGTTTGGTTGTCATTGTTGGCAAACCAATACATAGGTATGAAGGTTTTACCCATTGGTAAATAGATACACAAAAAGTAAACCAAAATACCCATTAGTGAATTACATTGTCAGTAAAGGACAAACAGGTATAGGGAACAAGTAAAGACCTATTAGAAAACATGACAAGTCAATAGGAGAAGACAAGCGGTATAGAGAAAAAGGTTTGAAATTGGTAAACTAGAAGATATTGCTATACAAGAATGTGAGTGGTGAAAAGGGAAGACTATCAGTATAAGAAAACAAGTGAAGAGGTGAACTACCTATCAGTCAGACAACAAACAGGTGGAAGATAAATAGTTTTGAGAAATTGATGAAACCGATCGTAATGGAAGAAGATTCATTGAGCCTGGATAAAAAGGAAAATGTACTACATAGATTGGAGATTCAATTGAAATGGTCTATAGAGAATGATCAAAAGAATCATATGTTGATTTTAAGGTATAATTGGTGAATAAGAATAAAGTAATATTACACCTAGGAAATGACAAACTAAGTCAGATCCATTTGACGTGATGGAAAATTTATTTTTTCTATTAGTTAACTAAGATTGTAGTAATATGTTTAGATGGATTGGAAACCCTAAAACATTTTTACATCTGGCGGTGGACATTGTATAAGAAGATGAAGTCAATAATGAAGAAGAGGATTGATAAGAGTTAGAAGTTGAAGTAATTTATGCAGAATCAAGGTGTGATCACAAAATAAATCTCAAAGAACTTGCAGAAGGATTGAATGAACATATACAAAGCCTAAAGGATCTGATCAAGCATTGTAGTGTACCAATTATAGGTCAAATTTATTTTTGTATTCCTAACAGTTTTTAACAAGTTTCTAAAATCCTCTAACAAGGTTGTCTTTCACAAGAGTGTGATGTAAATCCCTTAAGCGGGTGAACACTATAATAGTGGGATAAAATCCCTTAGTAGGGTAGTCTATAATAGGACTTCTAGATACACTTAACAATGTATCAGTCACTTTTAACAGGGTGAGTCACTTAGAAGGTGATAATTGTAGCTCTTAGTTAGGAAAAACTATTTAATGTAGTGAAGAGTTGTGGGTATTATCCCCACCGCAATTTTTCCCTCTAACCAAGGGTTTCTGTGATACCAAATTAAGGTGTTGTTTCTGTGCATGATTTTTTATGATTTCATTTCATTGATACTTTACATTTTAGTTACATGCATTATTGTTATGAAAGCTTATTTTGTTGCAAGTTAAAGGTTATTAGTTGAAATAGGTGAATTTTTATAGTACTGAGTCACCCCTCCAATACCTATTATTTCCAATAGATATTTCTGATCTTATAGGATCGTGTGGGGACCTTCTACAATAAAATCTCTCATATTTTGAAGACTTGATGTGGTTTTTGTAGGGAAGCAATTTTTCTAATGATGCAAAAAGTGTCAAATGCATTCAATATAAAGTTTCAAGGTAGCCCAAAAATAGTTGTGTTCATCATGGGGTTGAACCGTCAGTGTGAATGTGTTTAGCTGGGCATGTTTACCTTATGCATTCTCCTATTTTTCCTCCACATGCATAAAAACTTTTGGTGCCATACCCTACCGACGATGTCCCTTAAGATCCTTAAGTACACAAAAATGTCAAACTTTGACAGGCCATTTATTGCAATCTATGGCACTTATAATGGATATGTTTGATCCTATAGGATCATGTGGGGCCCCTCTATAATGATCTCTCTCATATTTTGAAGACTCGATGTGGTTTTTTTAGGAAAATGAATTTTTTGATGGTGTTAAAATTATCAAATGCATTCAATGGAAAGTTGCAAAGTAGCCTAAAAAGAGTTGTGTTTATTGTGGGGTCAAACCATCAATGCAAACACATTATACTAGGTGGTTTTACCCTATGCATGGTTCTATTTTTCCTCCCCTTGTGTCATAACTCTCATTTCCATACCCTACTATTGATGTCCCTTAAGTGCCCTAAGTGCACAAAAATGTCAAACTTTGATGAACCATTTCTTGTAATTTATGACAGTTGTGTTGGATCTGTCTAATCCTATAGGGTTGCGAGAAGCCCCTCTAAAATAGAATCTCTCATATTTTTAATACTTGATGTGGTTTTAATAGGGAAACAATTTTTCTAATGATGCAAAGTGTCAAATGCATTCAATGGAAACTTGCAAGGTAGTCCAAAAAGAGTTGTTCTCATAGTGGGGCCAAGCCATCAGTGAAAAAACATCAAGTTGGGTGGGTTTACCCTAGGCATGGTCCCTTTTTTCCTCCCCACATGTCGTAACTCTCAGCACAATACCCTACCAACAATGTCCCTTAAGTTTCTTAAGTGCACAAAACTATCAAACTTTGATAGACCATTTCTTGTAGTCTATGGTACCTATGGTGGATCCACCTAATCTTATAGGATCACATGAGGCCCTTCTACAATAACCTCTCTCATATTTTGAAGACTCGATGTGGTTTTTGTAGGACAATGATTTTTCTAATGATGCAAAAAGTATCAAATGCATTCAATAAAAAGTTGCAAGGTAGCCTAAAAAGAGTTGTTTTCATCATGGGGTCAAATTGTCAGGGTAAACGCATCCCATTAGATAGGTTTACCCTAGGAATGGTCTTTTTTTACCTCCCTAGGTGTCATATCTCTCAGTGCCATACTGTATTGGCGATGTCCCTTAAGTGTCCTAAGTGCACAAAATTGTCATAATTTGATGGACCATTTCTTGCAATCTATGGCACCTATGGTGGATATGTTTGATCTTATTTGATTGCATGAGGTCACTCTACAATAACCTCTCTCATATTTTTAAGAATCGATGTGATTTTTGTAGGGAAGTAAAAAAAATTATTATGGAAAAAGTGTCAAATGCATTCAATAGAAATTTGCAAGGTAGCCCAAAAAGAGTTATGTTTATTATGAGGTCAAACCATTAGTCTGAACACATCTAGTTTGTAATTTTTACCCTAGTTCATGGTCTCATTTTTCCTCCCCATGTATCATAACTCTTAGTGTCATACCCTATTGGCAGTGTCCCTTACGTTCCTTAAGTGTACACAATTTTCAAGCTTTCATGGACCATTTCTTATAATTTGTGACACCTTTGGTGGATCCATCTAATTTTATAGGATTTTATGAAGCCCCTCTACAATAACCTCTCTCATATTTCAAATAATCAACATGATTTTCATAGGAAAATTATTTTTATGATGATGAAAAAAGCACCAAATTGTCATGTCCCCTTTTCAAATAATTAAAAATAATAATTTTTGCTAAGGCTAGTGAGCTCCAAAAGTAAAGTTTCAGGAAAAGGGGCTAGTCTTTGGAAACCAATGGATTAATAAATGTTAAATATTATTAAAATATGTCTTATTCACCCCTCTTGGTTGTGAGTTAGGGTTATGCCCTCTTTTAAAGGGGTTTGGAGGCATTTCAGGCTCATCCTTGAATTGGATTTTTGCTCATTGCTTTGTTGTTCTTCAGAGGCTGCCAAACCTATGGAGAAGGAAACCAAAAGATGGGAGTTTACAAGTTTCCAAGAAGGATAAGGATATAATTTTGAGTCCATTCCATGTGCAAGCTCATGCGGAGTTTTCCCTTGTGCTGAACAATGCAGATTTGTGAGTTTTCACGTGTGTTTTTTGTAAGATTTTGGTGTTTCCGGTTGAGTTTTTAATATTAGTTTGGGTTGCTACTGTATTGAATCCATTTTTCTATTAAATTAGAGCTGAATATATTCCTTGGGTCTTGATTCTACTTCTATGTTATTTTTTTAGTGTTTTATGGTGTTTCTGAGCTTATTTTGTGTTGTTTTTGGGGCCCGATGAGCATTATTTTTGGACTCCATTTTGGAGCTGTCGTATAAAATCTTTACAGATATTGAAGTTCCATTTTGTAGGCCGTTATGCTAGAAATTTTTTTTTTTAAATGTCTATTTTCAGATTTATCAACAATATGTGAAGTTGTGAAGTTTTTGGCATTATTTCGGGCATACCCAATTTGGGTATTATTGAGAAATTGCATGATCTTTTGAAGTATTGGTTGTTTGATTTTAAAATATGATTAGAGGCTTTAAATATCATATAAAATTAGAAAGGTGACATTTCAGTGGTATCAGAGCTATGATCTTGCCAATTTGAGGGTTTGTAGAAGTTTGCATGCAACCGAGTGAAAGAGAAAAGAGATATTTATAGTGAGAAAAGAATAAAAAAAATTTGATCAAACCACCAGCGAGAAATAAAATTATAAAATCCAAGGAAGGAACACGAATGGCTAACCTAGATGAGATGGAAAAAAATTCTTCTAGGACATCCAGAACACTCAAAAGCAAACAACGGATAGTTTAGCAGAAACTAGAGAGGCTTTGCGGTTATTGACAGAAAAAATCCAATGAGTTGTATCTACTAATGAGAGAGGGAGCACTTTAGAGGAGCCAAGAAATTTGAAACCCACACCCTCTAAATGAACAAAAAACTATTTTATTTCCTATAGATGAGCCGCCAGTACCAAATCCATCTCTTAATCCTATGGCAGAGGTTACAGGTAACTTGATTGCATTAAGAGCTACTTATAATGGTTTAGATGATGGCTTTCACACTTTGGTACCTTTTAGAGAAAATGTGGATTTGGTGAACACTTTGATGCCCAAGAAATAGTATAGGAGGGAGAAAGACATAAGTGGAAGAGAACTCAAAAATAAAATAAGCAAGTTTACAACACCTACTTTTGATGGAAAAAATAAAATTTCTGCTAGAGCAGGGCTACAAAAATTACAGACCTTCTTCACACTTAACCCCATGAAGGAGAGTGATGCCATTCAATTCACAAGTCTACACTTGGAAGATGTAGCCTATAATTGGTGGTATCATGGAATGACTACTCAAGGTCATGATCAAGTAACTACATTTGATGATTTTAGTCAAAGAGTGGTAGATAGATTTGATCTCAAGGATGATGAAGAGTATTTCAAAGAATTGTCAATGTTGAGACAAACCAAATCAGTTAATGAGTATGTAGAAGAATTTCAAAAAGTGGCTATTATGGAACCTAATATGAGTGAAAAGAGGATTATTTATCTCTTCCTTGATGGTTTGGAAGATTTAGTTAAGGGTTTGGTTAAGGCTTTCTCTCCCTCAACCTTACAGGAAGTTATCAAAAGAAGTTTGCAAATTGAAACTTGTGTGCCTATGAAACTAGTCACTAATCACAAACCCCCAAATCTTTGGAAACATAAGAGAAATTTTTAGAAAAAGACTTTTCCAGCACCACCACCAAAGAATGTGACAAATGCAGCAAAAAATAAGGTAAATGAAGAGACCAGGAGTGAACTACAAAGGAAAAAGCTTTGTTTCACTTGTAGAGAGCCATGGGTTCCAGGACATAGATGTTTGGGGAAAGGTCAAGTGCACTATATTGAGGTTGCTTCAGAATCTGATTTAGATGAGCATGAGGAATTTCATGAAACTAAGGAGGAGGAAGAAGAAGAGAAAGAAAAAGAACTTAGCAAGAATGACACTTTGGCAACATTATTAGGAGTCCCAAGATACCATCCCTTTCAAATTTGAGGGGTACTAGCAAGGAAAAGGTTGATAGTTATTCTTGATAGTGGGGAAACTCACAACTTTATTGATGAGGGATTTGTAATTAAAAGAGGGCTTAAAGCACAAGATTTTGAGGGATTCAATGTTACTGTAGTTGATGGATTCACTATGCCTTGCACACAGGTGGTGAAACAACTCAGGATGACTTTAGGAGATTATGAGCTATGTGATGACTTCTATGTTGTTGGCATTGGGGAAACAGATCTTGTATTGGGTGTTCAATGGTTGCACTTTATTGGAGGCTATTACATGAACCATCAAACTATGGAGTTCAAGTTTCATTCCAATGGGAAAGAAGTCTTATTGAGAGGCTTATCAAATGGAGCACCTAGAGTGGTCACTGCAAAGAGGATGGAGAGGTCTTTTGAAGAGGACAAGTAGCATGGGCAGCAAGAGTCATAATTCACTGAACAAGCTCTTCAAAGAATCAAGGTAATTTCCATTTTGAAATTCAAAATTTTATTGATAAGCATAGTATAGTTTTCAATGATTTGCCTCTAGGATTACCGCCAGATAGAGGTTTTGAGCATGTTATAGAGTTAGAATAGGGTGCCAAATGAGTTATAACCACTCCATACCACCATCCAAGAGGTTACAAGGAAGAAATAGAAAAAACTATTAAGGAACTCTTGGACATGGGATTCATAAGGCCTAGCTCTAGTCCATTTACATCATCTGTGGTACTTGTCAAGAAAAAGGATGGTACAATGAGAATGTGTATAGACTACAGGGCTCTAAACAAGAAGACCATCAAAAATAGGTATCCCATACCACACATAGATGAACTCATTGATGAGTTACATGGCATTTTATACTTCTCAAAAATTGACTTAAGATCAGGTTACCATCAAATCAACATGAGGAAGGAAGATGTGGAAAAGACTACTTTTAGATGTCACTATGGGCACTTTGAATTTCTAGTTATGCCACTTGGCCTCACTAATGCACCAGCAATGTTCCAATCTTGTATGAATAAGGTATTCAAAAAGCATCTTCAAAAATCTATTTTGGTATTCTTTGATGATATCTTGATTTACAGTAAAACATGGAAAGAGCATCTAGAGCACATAGACACTATTTTGGGAATCTTGGAGCAGCAATCCTTCTATTCTAAGCTATCTAAATGTGAGTTTGGTTTGACAAAGATCCCATATTTGGGACATATTATAAGTTCTAAAGGAGTACAGGTTGATCAAAAAAAAATTCAGGCAATTTTGGATTGGCCTCCACCTACTAATCTTACATAGTTGAGAGGTTTCTTCGGGTTGTGTAGCTACTATAGGAGGTTTGTCAATGGATTCTCTCAGCTTGCTGCCCCCTTGACTAATTTGACAAAGAAAGAAGCCTTTATTTGGACAAAAGAGGAACAAAAAACATTTGATAAGCTTAAGGAGGTGTAGACTAGGCTATCTGTATCTATTTTGAAAGGCTAAAACAAGAAAATGTTAGGTTTTAATCTAGCATCATATCAATTCAAAACAAGAACATCTAAGCTAAGCCACCTCAGATTGAGCCTAAATAGGTGCACCCAAGCACTGTTTGATTTTCTCTGATTATGAGTATGTGGGTGTGCTCTCTAGCACTTGGAGCTTGTTCCTAATGCATTCTAGGAAGGATTGATATCCATGAAAACCCCATAAATGACACAAAATAGGTATAGAACACCTGATTTGCCCCTAAGGTCTTAAGGATTCAAATGATGCTAAAATGAAGATTAAGCTAGAAATGAGTAATCTATTATTGTTTCTAGACCAAAAGAAATATGATATGATGCTATTCTATGCAAAACAATAAAATAAACTATGATTTATCCATTAGTTCTATTCTAAGATGTGTTAGAAAGCTTGGAGAAACAAAGAAATCTAACAATTATGAAAAAGATTAAGGATCTAGAGCTATTCTAGCATTATAACTCTACTTAATATGAGTGATGTAAATTCTATATTTTCTCTTGGGAAGTGAGGGTATTTATAGGATTTGGGAAGGCCTTGGGTTAGAAGGATGAGTTAGAGTTAGAGGTAAGGTCTGGGGTAGAGTAAGGGGGGTATGGTAAGGTTTGCCATGGGTTAAGGGTTGCTCACACATGTGTGAGAAACACTAGAGAAGTGTTCAAGGGGAACATGTGTGGAAGAAGAGACATGGGTCTCTTTATGAGGCTGTAAGAAGCCTTAAAGAGGGTGGAAGAGGCTTTAATGAGTCTGTAAGACTCATAAATGGATGGGTTTGACCCAAAGTCAAAGAGACTTGGATTAGGCTAAGAAGGTTAGGAAACACCTTCTAGGTAGGTTTAGGAAGGGATCAGGGAAGTTTAGGAAATATTTAAGAAAGTCTAGGAAAGTCTAGAAGATTCTAGGGTTTTGGAGGGATTTTAATAAATATTTCATTTATTAAAAGGATTTTGGTTACTTTATCAAATAATTGATAAATTTTGGGGGAATAATGTTTAAATGAGATTTAAACATTTTGGGAGGGGTTTCCTTAATTAAACATTTTTAATTAAGATAAAGGGATTTAATGACATAATAATTAATTAATTAATTAACAAATGATGATGTCATCAAGGGTTTTTAGAAGAAAAAAAATGTTTATTTTTTAAAGGATTTTTAGGTGTCTACATTTTTCCCTTCTTTGATGCAATGTCATAAGTGGCGTGGCATCAAAGACAAGAAAATAAGATGCCCCATGCTAGAATTTAGAGGAAATAAGGGGTTGTGCCCCCTCGAGAAAAAATGCAAAGAGAAAATGTTGTGGAATTTTCTTGAAAGGAAACAGAAGGGGAAACACCAAGGAAGAAGGTGAGATAAAGAACCAAGCTTCCAAGAGAAAAGATGGATGAATGCAAGATGAAAATGGAATGCAAAATGTAGGATGCAAGGTGCAAGATTAATCTAGATGATGTTGGATGCAGAGGGGTTTTGGGGAGCTCCAAGTGTAAATGTGGAGAGCACAACCTAGTTTGATATAGCAATGCTAGAGACCTGCCAAGGTTACAAAAGAACACAAGGCTTCATCACCAGCTTTGCATACGACTAACATGAAAAAGACACGCAGGGTTGCCCTAGCATCACACATGAATCCAAGAAGAAGCATGGTAGAAATGATCTTGGAGAAACCACAAGAAAATGACATTTCTCAAGTGCACCATGTAACCAAGAAGATCACATGTGAACCATGCAAGGGTCATATCCAACTGACTCATAGGCAAAAGTAAAAGATCAAAAGACCTTTCCCTAGGTTACCCTCATTCGTAGTGCACCATGATATAAAGGATTGTGGTGGCTTTGAGTAGAGGACAATGAGAGGCCGTAATAGATTAACAAGATACAAAGGACAAAATCCAAGACCAAAATGATAACTCCAAAAGACATCCTTTTCCAGGGAGAGAGATTTGATTTGATTGATGGTGGGAATATTGGTCTGAATGTGTGGAAGGATACATCGACACAAACCTGATGTGATTGGTGGAAGATTAGGTCTAACAGGAGGAAGGACACATCTTGAAGGACCCATTGATTGATGAGAGAATGAGTTTTGTTGTTTGCTAGAAAATGATGAGTCAAGGAATAATCACAGTGATCAATATAGTTGACAATTGATGTTGCTAAAGTACAAGGCTGAGTGGGACAAGATTTCTGATCAAATACTATTGCAGGACTAACAAGGATATGTACAAAAAGATGCGACTATATGTACAACAGACGGGGAAATATTTACAATAGATATGTACAGAAGCTTAGGATTTGGAATAGGATGATCATGCAATATAAGATATATACAGGAAGGATTGTGCTATACAAGATATGGTACATGATATGATACAAGATATGGATAGCCTAGATTGCAGATTTTCTTGAGGATTAACAATAGAGGAATGTTGGGGAATGGTGGTGGGGATGGGGATGGTAGAAAAAGGATTGGGTAGTGGGATGGGAGGGATTGGATTTTGATAGATAATGACTCGGTCCATTATGTATGGCACCTGTTTGCCATGTTTTTGCCAACATACTTGTCTTGATAGATAATGACTCGGTCCATTATGTATGGTGCCTGTTTGCCAGGTTTTTGCCAACATACTTGTCCAAGGCACTTGAATTGCTAAGTTTTCACCACTGGATGAATGATTTTTTCTTTTCTTTTTTTTTCTTTTTTTATTTTTTTGTATTTTTCTTCTTTTTCCAATTTGTATGGATTTTCTGAATATGTAGGATCTGGTTCAGGCATAGAACCTCTTCAGATGTATGATGTTGATTGGATCATTCAAAGTCTCACCTTCTAGTGTAGAGAACTAATAGGCTTTGGAGCTGAAGCATGCTATGATAACATAGGGACCCAACCAAGTAGGCTCGAACTTGCCTTTATTTTCTCTGTGTGCTTAGACTTTCTGATTTTCTTTTAGGACCATGTCACTGACCTAGAACTATCTAGGATGGACCTTTTTGTTATAACTCCTTTTGAGTTGATTCTAGTATGCAACTAGGTGATCATATCCTTGCTATCTCTTTTCATCTAACAGGTTTAACTATGTGAGACATTCCACATGATAGTCTTCATCAGTGGTATAGTTCTTGATGGAAACTCACAATGATGGGAGCTTGACCTCAATGGGTAGAATGGATTTGGCACCATATACAAGGGAATATGGGGTGGTGCCTGTGGGAGTGCAATAAGAAGTGTGATAGGCCCAGAGTGTGGGATTTATTTGGAGGTGCCAGTCACAACCAGAATCATTGAAAACCTTCTTGAGGATTTTGAGGATTATTTTGTTGGTTGCCTCAGCTTAGCCATTTCCTTGAGGGAAATATGGACTGGAGAAATGGTGATGGATGTGGAGTTTGGTACATAGATCATCTACATGTTGGTTTTCAAAAGGTGTGTCATGGTTTGTGAAGATGGTAGATGGTATGCTAAAGTGAAAAATGATGTGGTAAAGGATGAACTTGGATATTTGGATGCCAGTAGTTAGGGTGAGTGGAATCACTTCGACCCATTTTTTGAAGTACTCTATGACAGTTATTATGTACTTATGTCCATCGAAAGAGAGGGAGTGATTAAGCCAATGAGGTTGAAGCCCCAACATGAAAATGGCCAAGGTGGTGCAATGGGATGCAAGTCTTGTGTTGGTGCATGAATTAGATTTGCATGTTGTTGACATGGTAGACATTTCCTAATGAATTCACAAGCATCATGTTCCATGGTTGGCCAATAATACCCAACTCAAAGAAACTACTTTTCTAGAACGATGCCACTTGTGTGGGCACCGTAAATTCCAGCGTGGACCTATTGTAAAGCTAGGACGGCCTCATTTGAATCTAAACACCTAGAGAGGATGTTGTGATATCCTTGACAATAAAGGGTGTTGGCTACAAGAGTGTAGCGGGAAGCTCTGCAAATTAGGTTTTGGCATTGGTTATTAGTGAGATGTGGAGATATGATACAATTATTTAGATATGCATGGATGTCATGGTACCATGGGGATTGAGGACTAACCAAGACACACACCATTTCTATATCGGTGTTCCCATAAGAAGGTGTGTGTAGCTGGTTGACTAAAAATTCATACTGAGTTGAATCACGAGGGATCTCCAATAAGGATCTGATGATTGCCATTGCATTAGCTGCTTTGTTTTGAAGCCTTGGTATCTATGTGAACTGTAGATTTAGGAAATGTTCTTTCAATCTATCCACCAGTTCTTTTTAGGGAAGTAACTTGTCATCCTTTGTCTGATATTCATCTAGGAATTGCTTCATAATCAGCTATGAATCTCCAAACACTTGCAGTTCTATTATGTTCCATTGAATAGTGGTCTTGAGGCCTAAGATGAGTGCATCATATTCTACAATGTTATTAGTGCATGGGAATCCCAATTTGAATGATTTTGGAATGTAGTCACCTTGAGGTGTAACGAATAGGATTCCTGCCCTTGATCCATGTGATGTGTAGGAGCCATCAAAGTATAGCTTCCACATGGGTTGTTCTTCAATCATACATAGATGTTCATCAGGGAATTCCATGATTAGTGGATAGGCATCCACTAGTGGTGCTTCTGCTAGCTGATCGGGAATTACTTGCCCTTTGATTTATTTCTGATCTATGTACTGGATGTCAAACTTGCTAAGTAACATGACCCATTTTTCCATATAGCCTGTGAGAGTTTTCCTTCATAATAGATACTTGAGTGGGTCTATCTTTGAAATGAGCCTGATTGTGTGGCTGAGCATATAGTGGCTAAGCTTTTGAGTGGCGAAGACCACTGCAAGGCATGCTTTCTCCATGGGTGAATAATTCAGCTCATAGCCAACTAGAGTTTGACTGATATAGTAGATGGCTCCCTCTTTATTGTCATCATCATGTTGTGCTAAGAGTGCCCCTAGTGCTGTAGTGGTTGTTAAGATGTAGAGTATGAGAGGGTGTCCTGAAACTAGTGGTACAAGGATGGGAGAGTTAGCTAGATATTCTTTGAGCTTCTCAAAGCTTTTCTAATAGATGGGGTCCCATTTGAAGCTTGTGTCCTTGTGGAGGAGATGTGTGAATAGTTGGCACTTGTTTGCTAGCTGAGAGATAAATTGACACAATGATTGGAACTTTCCTTGTAGACTCCTGAGTTTCTTGAGTGTTCTTGGTGGAGGCATTTTTGTTATAGCTTTGACCTTCTTGGGGTCAATCTCTATGCCATGCCATGAGACTATAAAGCCTAATAGCTTTCTAGATGTTACCTTCTTCAAATTTAGCTTCAAGCCATAATGCTATAGGCAATTGAATACACTCTCAAGAATTCTTAGGTGTTCACCTCATGTTTTAGATTTTGCAAGAATGTCGACCACATAGTCTTCTAGGATTTTGTGGATCATATCATGGAAGATAGCTGTCATTTCTCTTTGATATGTAGCTCCTATGTTCTTTATCCCAAATGGCATCATGTTGTAACAGAAGGTACCCCATGGATTTGTGAATGTTGTTTTATATTGATCTGCTTCTCCTATCTAGATATGATTATAGCCTGAAAATCCATCCATGAGTGACAACATCTCATGGCCCATTGTAAGATCTAAGATCATGTCTATGTTGGGTAGTGGGAAATCATCCTTAGGACATGCCTTGTTTAGGTCCCTAAAATCTGTGTAGATTCTGATGTCACCTGAAGGCTTTTTGACTGGTACCATATTGGAGATCCAATCTGAGTAATCAATGGCTCTAATGATCTTTTCTTGGAGAAGCTTTTTGAGCTCTACTTTTACTAACAAGGCTACTTTTGGATGCATTTTTCTTAGCTTTTACTTGATTGGATTGACATTAGGATCCACTGCAAGATTGTGCACAATGAGATTTGGATCGAGCACAAGCATATGCGCATATGACCATGCAAATTTTATGGTGGCTTCTTGGAGTAGTGCAGTGAGAGCCATTTCTTCACCCTCTATTAAAGATGCCACAATGTAGGTGATTCTCAAACATTCTTCTGTGCCCAAGTTGACTAGTTTAGTTTTCTCCATGATGATAGGCGACTGCTTGTGTCTGTAATCCTAGATAGGAGGAAGAGGCAAGTCTCCATCTTCTAGCGCTTGAATTGCCAAGTTTTCACTAGAAGATACACCCTTTATTTTTACTTTTTTGGAATTAGAATGTGCCCCAGAGGGGTTTTCACATAAGGACTCATGCTTTTCTCTTTCCATTTCATTTTTGCAGCTAAAGCTTGCCTCTTCCCCGAAATATCCTTTAGGGTCAAGCTTACAAATGTGATTTAACTCTGAATCTTGATCAGATTGTGGGCTTGATGCCCCCATGAACTCTAGGAGCACTTCCATGCTTTGGAACTCATCAATATGTGTGATGCTTGGTTGGTCTAAGTCTATGAGTTCGGGGTGAATGATGAGAAGTTCTATAAGGTTAATGGTGAGTTGTTTGAGGAAAGAAGTGCCAAGGAGGGTATTATCATCAAAGATGTCATCATATGATTTCTTTTCTTCCTTGTCAGGGATGTCTTTCACCTCTACGAGGTCATCCTGGCTATTCAAGAAGGGAACGTTGTTCATGTTAGTACCCCAGTTGTGATATTGGGCTCTTGTGTACACAAGTGAGTGGTATTAAAGCCAAGACCTTGATGTTTTAGATTCTTTGATGTTGTGATAGGATCTTTGATTCCACTTTCTTGTGGTCCTAGACCACCACCTTGATATTTCCATTATTCAATGGCATACTTGTGTGATTGGGGATACTTTCCTTTGAAGTAGTTTAGGAGTTGATTTTTAGGTGGTGGGGGATCTTTGTACAACCACCTATTGATATCAAGATCCATCTCTTGAATATTTATGTTGCCATGGGAGAAAAAATTCATAGGTCCCATTTGCTTGATTTCATGATTTTCCTAAGTTGTAACGCCCCGCTAGGGAATCCAAAAGAAACTAACCTAGAACATAATACTAAGTTTGGTGAACAATTTTTTTTTAATAAAGTTTACATATAAGATAAACATTCACACATAAGAATTTACCATTAACTCACATAACACACATTGTAAAAATATGTTAAAAATCTAATGGGTCCCCTGATGTAGAATTACTTACTAACATGATGCAAGAGCATCTTGGGTCTTTGAGAAATCTTGCATCAACCAAAAACATTTCCTGATTTCTATACCTGTTCACTGTTGTTTTCTTTATAATTGTTGTATTTGTTGGTTTCATGGTGTGTGAATCTTAAATTATGCTGAGGACCTATTTGGGAACCTTCTCCTATGAGCACATAAAGTTTGGATGGACTGTTTCAAAGTTACAATTGTTTTCCTTGCTGTTGGAACCGTGTTTTCCTGAAGTTTTGGTTCTGATTTTTCATAGTGGAGATATTGATCCATAATGAATCATCCTTTGATCTCTTAAGTAATTTAAGAGGACCTAAATTACTATCATTTCCCAAGAGCACAAGTCCTAATTCATTATGAGTAAAAAGTTATGATATTTTACCTCGGGACCTATTTTCTGCCAGTTTTCGGGTGAAACATGTGGTGTTTCTTCTTGCGCACTTACATGTGATCAAATGGGGACTTGTGCTATTAAAGGAATGTTTTTGGGTCATTTGAGGACCTAAATCCAAAGTTGCATCAATTTATAGTCATTATAGCATTAGTTTTGGTTTAAATCTTCCAAACTGGACCTATAATGTAATTAAATGCCTGACTAGTCGACCTGTGGCTTAGCTGGCTATATAAAGAGTCTAGATTGATGTATTAGAGCATCAAGGAGATCATCATGAGTGAGATTTAGGAAGGATTATCAAGATATATCATTGGAGACAAAGATAGGATGCAAGCTATGATTCTGATTTCATAATTCTCATTGTATAAGGTCGAAACCTAGAAGGCCTCACAGCCAGACATGTTGAAAGAAATAATATAATTCTTTGTTGTTTCTACCAGTTGATTACCTCATATCCATTTTGATTTCATTTCTTTCATGTGATATTATATTTCTTCCATTGTGTAACACTGAGAAGGGCTTGGTTGTGGATTCAATTCTGCTTGATTCTGCTTATATCTACCCTGTCCCTGCGTCAAGTGGTATCAAAGCGAGTTCTTTCTTGTGGATTGGATCATGAAGAACCTTATTGGATTGGTTTTAGGATGGAAGATCTAAGATCTGACCTATAACTTGTAGAAGGTTACGATCTTGCTGGAACCTGATTGTCAAGATGGTTCGAGGTAGAGGAAATGATAATGCTATCATGGATATGTTGAGGTAGATTGCAACTAGGCTTGAAGCTGTAGAGACAGCCTAGAGAAGAGATGCACATCTTGAAGATGTTAGTAATTAAGAAGAAGAAGCAGCACCTAATGCTAAACCTAAAGTTGAACAAGATGAGGAAAGACTTTTGAGAGTTTTGTCTTAGGCTAACTCCAGACCTACAGTTGAAGTTTCTTGCTATGATGGAAGACTTGAGACTGATGTGCTTTTGGATTGGATCTCTAAGATGGATAAATACTTTGAGTATGAAGGTACTCCTCATAATAAGAAGGTTGAGATAGTAATCACAAAGTTGAAAGGGCATGCATCTCTTTGGTGGGATCATTTGAAAACTGAGAGACAAAAGAGAGGAAAGGAAAAGATCAAGACATGGATGAAGATGCTTGGAAAGATGAAGAAGAAGTTTCTTCCAGCTGACTACCAAGTTAGTTTGATGAGAAAGATGCAAAATCTGAGACAAAAGGATATGAGTGTGAAAGAATATACTGAGGAATTTTATAAATTGGATATTAGATATGGACATGTGGATGATGAAGTTGAGAAAGTGGCTAGATATCTGAATGGCCTGAGGACATCTATTCAAGATGAGATCAGTTATGTGAAGATAGAGAGTGTGGAAGAAGCATATCAATTTGCTTTGAAGGAAGAAGAGAGATTGACAAAGATACATGAACAAAGACAAAGAGGAAGAGGTGGCAGATTTTAGAGAATTAGAGGTAGATCTTATGGAGAAAGTAGTAGATCTGACAATGCAGTGCAAGATAAAGGATGGAAAGATGAACCTACTAAAAGAGGTAATTACTCTAGAGGTAGCTATACTAGTTACTCTAGGAATAATAATAATGGGAAAAGAGAAGAGAAGTCTTGGTTTAAAGGTACTTGTTACAAATGTGGTGAAGAAGGACATAGAGCTTTTGAATGTACTAACTCTGGAAAGAAGACTGGAGGTAATGGTAAAAATAAATTGGCTTGTGAAGAAGTTGAGGAAATGTCTAATGAACCTGAACATGGTCAAAACTTGATGCTAAGAAGGATCTTGTGGAATGAAGAAGCTGATGAGGAACCTATTTTGATGAAAAGTTTGTTCCGAACCAAATGTAAGATCACTGATAAATGTTGCAAGGTAATCATTGATAGTGGAAGTTCTGATAATTTGGCATCTGAAGAGCTGGTTAACAAATTGTAGTTGCAGAGATTGAAACATCCCAAGCCTTACCATATTGCTTGGATCCAGAAGGAGCATAAACTACTTGTAAGTGAACAATGCCTTGTTAAGTTCAAAATTGGGAATTATCATGATGAAGTCTTGTGTGATATTATGCCTATGGATTGTTGTCATATTCTTTTGGGTAGACCTTGGCAGTATGATAGGAAAGCTTTGCATGATGGTAGATTGAATCAATATACTATTCAGATGGATGGAAAGAAACAAGTGTTGTTGCCTTTGATAAAGAAGTTTGATGAAAGTAACTGTACCACAGTCAAAGTATGCTTGTTTGATGATAAAACATTTGAAAGAGAAATGAAAGAACAAAATATTTGCTTTTCATTGAAGCATAAGAGTGGACAATCAAATAAGGTTGCTGATGCCTTGAGTCGAAGAAGAAGTTTGCTGATAGAGATGAGAGTTGAGGTACTTGGTTTTGATGATTTGAAGTGTTTGTATGAGACTGACATTGATTTTGCAGAACCTTGGAAATCTTGTAAGGAACACATAGTGAGTGATAAGTGGACTGATTATTTCATTCAAGAAGACATGTTGTTTAAAGGAATTCAGTTGTGCATACCTAGAGGATCTATGAGAGAGAACATAATAAAGGAGAAACATAGTGGTGGACTTGCTCGACATTTTTGGATTGATAAGATTGTGAATTTGATTTCAGAAAGATACTTTTGGCCATAGATTTATAGAGATGTACAGAGAATGGTTAGAGGTTACAGAATTTTTAAGTAGCAAAAGCAACTAGTCAGAATTTGGGATTGTGTACACCTTTGCCTATACCTAATAGACCTTGGGAAGATGTGTGTATGGAATTTGTTCTTGGATTTCCTAGAACTCAAAGAGGTAATGATTCTATTTTGGTAGTGGTTGACAGATTTTCTAAGATGACTCATTTCATACCTTGTAAGAAGACATCTGATGCATTGCATGTAGCTGAATTATTCTTCAAGGAAGTGGTAAGATTGCATGGTTTGCCTAATTCTATTGTTTCAGATAGAGATACTAAGTTTATTGGTTACGATGAATACTTATTTGAAGTTTAGTTCTACATTTCACCCTCAGATAGATGGACAGACTGAAGTTGTGAATAGAAGTTTGGGAAACTTGTTGAGATGTTTAGTTGGAGAGAAGCCTACTAATTGGGATTTGATTTTGGCACAAGCAGAGTTTGCATATAATAATTCTATGAATAGAAGTACTAAGAGGACACCATTTGAGATTATTACTGGATTTCATCCTAACAGAACCACCGAGCTGAGAGATTTACCTATTGAGACAAGAAGAAGTGCTGAAGCTGATCATTTTGCAGAATACATGAGAACTTTGCATGATGAAGTTAAAAAGAATTTAGAGGACAGTAATCTGAAATATAAACTGAGAGAAGACATGAGAAGGAGACAAATATTTTAAATTTGGAGATGATTTTATTATTCATTTGAAAAAGGATATATTTCCAGTTGGTACCTACAATGAGCTGAAAATGAAGAAGTTTGGACCTTGTAAGATTCTGAAGAAGTTTGACAGTGGAAATGCTTATGAAGTGGAATTGCTAGAGGACATGGATATATCACCTATATTCAATATTGCTGATATATTTGAGTACTTTGAATCAAATGATGAGATATAAGATGATCCAAATTATCCTAAGAAGAATAGAGACAACATTGAGAAGATCTTGAATAAAAGAGTGAGCAAGAGTACAAGAGGAAAAGACTACATGGAATATCTAGTTCAATGGAAGAACAAGCTAGTTCAAGATAGTTCATGGATTACACAAGCTCAATTGGATCTTTATGATTTAGGTTAGAATATGATTAGTGCCTGATGTGGACATCAGTTCTTTGTTTACCCCAGGTGTCTGATGCAGGAGCATCTTAGGTCTTTGAGGAATCTTGCATCAACCAAAAACATTTCCTAATTTCTATACCTGTTTGCTGTTGTTTTCTTTATAATTGTTGTATTTGTTGGTTTCATGGTGTGTGAAGCTTACATTATTCTGAGGACCTATTTTGGAACCTTCTCCTATGAGCACATAAAGTTTGGATGGACTGTTTCAAAGTTACAACTATTTTCCTTGTTGTCGGAATCGCATTTTCCTGCAGTTTTGGTGCTGATTGTTCATAGTGGAGATCTTGATCCATAAGGAATCAGCCTTTGAGATCTTAATTAATTTAAGGGGACCTAAATTAATATCATTTCCCAAGATTGCAAGCCCTAATTCATTATGAGTAAAAAGTTATGCCCATTTTGCTCCGGGACCTATTTTTTGCCAATTTTCGAGTGAAACGTGTGGTGTTTCTTCTTGTGCACTTACATGTGATAAAATGGGGATTTTAATAGTTAAAGGAATTTTTTTGGGTCATTTGAGGACCTAAATCCAAAGGCACATCAATTTATAGTCATTCTAGCATTAGTTTTGATTTAAATCATCCAAACTAGACCTATAATGTAATTAAATGTCTGACTGGCCAATCTGTGGCTTAGCTGGCTATATAAAGAGTCTAGATTGATGTAGTAGGGCATCAAGGAGATCATCATGAGTGAGATTTAGGAATTATTATCAAGATATATCATTGGAGACAAAGATAGGATGCAAGATGTGATTCTGATTTCATAATTCTCATTGTATAAGGCCGAAACCCGGAACGCCTCACAACCGAGCATGTTGAAAGAAATAATATAATTCTCTATTGTTGCTACCAATTGATTTCCTCATATCCATTATGATTTCATTGCTTTCATGTGATATTATATTTCTTCCATTTTGTAACTCTGAGAAGGGCTTGGTTGTGGATTCAAGTGGATTCAATTCTACTTGATTCTACTTGTATCTACCCTATCCCTGCGTTATAACATAACTCATCTGATAACATCAAAAAAAGAGTCCATAAATTTAATTTAACAATTACATCATAATAATTACATTCCAAGAACATCTATGAATCCTAATAAACATACATCCACTACACATGTCACAGGGTATGTAGTAATCACTCTAACATCTATATTACAATATCCAAATTAGGTATCACATGCGATACTCTAATACAAGATTTACAATAACAGGATATAAGAAAGAACATCAATGATGAAGTAACATAAGCAGTCCAGCTACAAAGACACCATTAAGCACTCACACCAGGACGTTGAATCTCAAATGGTAAAGAATCACTACCACCCGTCCGTGTAGAACCACAAAGGTCTACCCCACTATGCTGAGGAGATAACATTAGAACCCACTTGGATAATCAAGCCAAATCAAGATACACTACTAGGAAAAGGAATCATGAATGCTTTCTAACTCAAGGTAAACATAATAAAGTAATAGGTAAGACTCACTAAATCCAGAGGCATCTAACACATGTAGAATAACTAGACTATGCATAGGCAGGTGTCATCATGTACGTCTAACCCTTGAGTCTCATCCTGGTAATCACTCTGGATTCTACCACTCAAGTGACCATACATAGATCAATGACTTCTCGTACAAATGAAACCATTAACTATGTCAAACAAACCTCTCAAGGTGGTCAACATCATCTCCATTCCTATCTTAGTTTGTACTATCACTCAAGCATGGGTAAGGAACTTATCTTATTAGGTTCATTTATTTCCCCTTAATTTATTAGGTTATCACTTGATTATAGATACTTACAATAAGTGATCCTGGTAGCCACTTGTGAGCCCCCCTAACACATATCTAGGTGAACTACCCTAGGCTCATAAATCTCTCCTAGATCTAAACATAGATAAAAATAGGCAATCACACATCCAGAATCATCACAGAATTCAGGATTGACTTCATGAACATAATCACTGGATCACATAGTACAACATGAGCCTATGAGATCAATTGGAATATACACAATACACAATACACACTCACACCAAACATAAGAAACAACATGAACATAGAAGATAATTCCCAAGCCTCTGTCTTTCCTAGGTCATCTAGTACCCATAAAACTGATAAACCCAACTATCAGGAAAGATAAAACCATATTGTAGAAAATAGCCAATCTTAGTATAAAATGTTGCATATACAATCATGAGATAACTTGTACATTCGTCATTAACTAAAAGCTCAATTTCTTCATGCAATGGCAATCACACTTTACAATTCATACCTAGGCTAAATCAAAATAAATATTTCAAATCCAAACAATAGAGTTAAACCTAATCTATGGCCAATTAGGTTTAGTTACACATTAAATAAGATTTTGTAGAATGATAAGTACACCAAATCAATAGTCTTATAATATAAGAAAACAATAGATAAATTTTCGCGCAAAGTTCTAATAAATCCTACAATACTTTTAGAAAAAAAAACAATATTGAATAAAGTTGTTAATACATCATTTACCATTAGTAACCAAAACAAATTTCATCAATCATCATTGTTAAATAGTGTTTACCATTAAATATTACCAAATATCTAATGTAATCTAACAATGAAAATTATTAAATATTAATTCACAAATTAAAATTACTAATATTATAAAATAGTATTAATAAAATATTATTATTGTTAAAAATATTAATAATCAATATACATTATTAATAAATTTAAAACTATTAATAATATCTATTAAAACCGGAAATTAACAAAACTAAATTAAATTAACAAATAATTTTTCAAAACTTAAAATATAATTTAAAACTAACAACATTAACATAAACTTTTAGAAAAGAATATATTGAGTAACAAGTGGAGGGGGAAATGACCACCCCTACCACCA
The DNA here is from genome assembly GCA_027943335.1 of Chamaecyparis obtusa. Classification (NCBI taxonomy): domain Eukaryota; kingdom Viridiplantae; phylum Streptophyta; class Pinopsida; order Cupressales; family Cupressaceae; genus Chamaecyparis; species Chamaecyparis obtusa. The sequence continues at coordinate 398,691 of BSBK01002128.1, read as the reverse complement.
TGTGCCATGTACTAGTCTGGCAAGGTACATTGTGCGCAGACCTGTGTACAACACACCTAGGAGGGGGGTAGGGGACAGGTGGTCCCTGCCCCTATAAAAACCAAAACACTTTTCCATTTTAATAATATTTTTAATTTAAATGAAATTCGATGTAGTTTTTTTATAATATATTTTTTGTAACTTTTCATTCCAATGAACATGCCATTATTAATTTATAATTTTTTTTTTAAAAAAAACTACTAATTTTTATGTAATAATAAAATATACATAAGTAATTTTGACAACTACTTTTTGACTAATTTTTTTTATTATATCAATGATATTTCCGAAAATAGAAATGACAGAGCTAGTAGAAAATTTACCAGAAATGAAAATATATGCTAATTTTCAATAACTCATGGAAAATTGTCTTTTTCTAATCTGTCTTTTTCCTCCTAATATTATTGCATTAATTTACATCCAAATTGGGTTTATGTGGCTAGTTTTGTCCCATTCTGGTAATTTTTTTTTATTGTATAATTTACACATAATGTCTATTTTTTTCTCCAGAATGTAATTTTTCCAAGCCAAGTTGAATTTTCTCAAAAGCCCATTAATTATTTTCAACAACTCAATAGTATAAACTATAGCTAGATTAATTTTTTTGTTTTCTAAGTGATCTAGAATGAATTTTCTCTCAAAATTTTGACAGCATAACCCTACTATGCCAAGTATATATAAAATTTTGAAATAGAAAATCTATGGGTTTTCTAAACCCCCAAATTGAAAGCAAAAATAGAAAAATATCGATAACTATAAATCAAATCAAGCATGGTAAAATACTGAAAATTCTACAGATGAAATCACAAGAAATTATCTTCAAACCCCTACCTCAATTCCAATGCTAGATACTGAAATAGAATGCTTGTAGAATGCTCAAACCTCCAGATCTGACAACAGAAGAGCTCAATCCTGTAGATTTGAATCACAGTATATGCAAAGCCCAATTCCAGATGCAAGCAATCTTCACGCAGAAAACTGAAGCACACACAAAAGCTCAAGAATAACAAAAATGAAAAAAATTCTCCAAAGGCTCTCCCAACACATCTCCAACAAACTGATTGAATTCAAATGAATGCAAATTCCCCCTATTAGGGATTCAACTCCACCATTCATGCAAACCCTAGATGACTCACAATACAACTCCTAATCAAACTCACACTCTTAATGTTGAGAGAAATTACTAATTATTAATTTAAAAATAAATATTTTATGCACAACTCAACTTAGTCTCCTAAAGACAAGTTGTCTCCTTTTTGAAACAAGACATATTCAAACTTAATAAAGCACATGTTATAATTATAAACTCTCATTAAATAATTTGATATTTCAAACACCATTAAATCATGCAATCTAATTATTTAATATCTAATAACCATTACTAATCCTATTTTCACATAATTAATTAATTAAAACCAAATATCCTAATATTTGATTTTTAATTAATTAATAGACATACAAAAACATAAGAATTAAATTTAATATTATTTTCCAAACAATGATATTATTTCCCAGGACTATAGAAAATCACATACTCAAAAAGCAATAAATCATAACCATCAAATAAACATACAAACTCAAAGAAGGGATCCATGAACTTTGTCACCTGACAAATTCAGGAAGGGTAGTTAATAGATACTTATCCAACAATTAGGATAAATAGGCTTAGGATAGGGTTTTGGGTCTATCTGCTACCTCCCCTCTTTACCATTGAGATGAGTATTTATGGACACGCTCACTCATGCCAATTTAGGGAAGATGATGTCCTATACCTACAAACCCATCATCACAAAACAAAGCATGTACATACAATATATAGCAGACAATGGTATGGTATGGTCGGTCTTGTGGATCTCGACAAGGCAAGTAACTACGCCTCCCCCATCTACCATACAAACACATAAAATAGATACATACACATAAACATGATACACATGCTAGTATGGGGTAAGTACATCATAATATGAGTGAAACATAAAGCATCACATCAAAATAATATCATCGATTAAGTATGAAAACATAACATAATCATAAACCAGATCATCATCAATCACTTAAAATAATAAAATCTACACACAACAATGTGGCCTAAAAGAGTATGGCATCTGAAAAACTAAAAGAAAACTATGGGGGTACTACATCCAGCCCCCCTTAGATTAGGCTTACTCCTGGAAGCCTAGAAAAATTAGGGATATGAGTCCCATAAATCTAGTTGTACTGAAAAGAAACTAATCCAAGGATCACTGAGAAGGTCCCATCAGACCCTTTCCTACCTTAGGGTTCAAACACTGAGGATCATTCCCAATTGCAGAGGCCCTATGAGATCTACTTGCATCTCCAATTGTAGGCTCAGAAATTTCTGGCCTCTGTCCTACAAACTAAGGACAATTGTATGCCTTATGACCTTGTTGGCCACAAGTGAAACAATCTCCCTTGAAAACTCTACTTGCTTCAGGAGTACTGGACTGCTAGAAGTTACCTCTACTGGCACTCTACTAAGCACTCTAAGTTGGCTGACCAAAAGAATGATCCTTACTTTGCTGACCATTATGGAAGTTCTTGGACTGAGAACCACAGCTCTGAGTAGAAGGAAGTGGAGGTGACTTAACTTGTTGTTTGTTTTGGTTACCTCTGTAGAAGTTTGATGACTTCTTGAAGTTCCTATTACCCTACAACTGATTCCCTTTATAACCTGAACCTAAAGGTCCACCTTCTGAAGTATCTGAATGTTTACCATCGCCCAAGGCTAATTTAGCCTCTATGAGAGTGGCATTAATGGCTACATCTTTGATGGTTTTAGGCTCAAAGAGTAAAACATTCCCAATTATGTGAGCATTCAAACCCCTGACAAAATGTTGTACCAGTAAGGTTGTATCCTGTTTGAACCCAACATACTGTTTGAGCTCAAAGAATTTGCACTCATACTAACTCACTGACATAGTCAACTGTTTCAAATTATGAAACTCATTTTCTCTTTGTTTCCTCCATTGATCAGAAAGGAAATGTTCCTAGAAATGCTCTAAGAATATCTCCCATGTGCTAGTGTCCATCTAAAGACCAAACTTCTCCTCCTCAATTCCCCACCATATAGCCACAAAATCAGTAAGTTGTGTCACTGCATATCTCACTCTAGTATTACTACTAAAAGGGTTCATGGAAAAGCTCCGCTCTAAAGCAATCAACCAAGCCTCAGCCTCTAATCCAATGCTCTTCCCATCAAAGGGAATGGGTCACACCATCATAAGGTCCCTCATATGGTCCGCTGCCACTACTGTAGGGTCCATAGTGAAGTTCCTCCTTAGAGGGCTCTTTGATCTCTCTCTCTCCCTCTCATCCCTCTAAGAATGATAAAAACCATCCTACTCTCCTCTGTTCTACTCAGGACCAAGATGAGTAAGAATCGCCTGCAAGAGTTGCCTCATATTAGGATCAGCCTGATGATCCTCTCTCTACTCACCCCTAGACTGCTGGTGGTGACTCTCCTGACTAACACTTGTGGAGGAGCTAGGTTTTCTACCCCTTCCTCATCCACCAGATCAACCTCTACCTCGGCCTCTAGCTTCTCTAGTCTCAGGCATGATTCCTGCAACATACAAAGACCAAACAAAACCTCTCAACATAGCTCAAAACATAAACAAAGATAATATGATCACAAGGCAATAGTCTAAAAACAAAAAAGTTATATGTCTATGTTTTGTTTTAGTTTTAAACTATACATAGAAAACCTAATGAGCGTACATAACCAAAGTTCCCAATGTAGAAACTCCACTTTGATACCAAATGTAACGCCCCGCTAGGGAACCCAAAAGAAACTAACCTAGAACATAATACTAAGTTTGGTGAACAATTTTTTTATAATAAAGTTTACATATAAGATAAACATTCACACGAAAGCATTTACCATTAACTCACATAACACATATTGTAAACATAGTTTACAAATCTAATGGGTCCTATGACGTAGAATTACTCACTAACATAACTCATCTGATAACATCAAGAAAAGATTCCATAAATTTAATTTAACAATTACATCATAATAATTACATTCCAAGAACATCTATGAACCCTAATAAACATACATCCACTACACATGTCGCAGGGTATGTAGTAATCACTCTAACATCTATATTATAATATCCAAATTAGGTATCACATGTGATACTCTAATACAAGATTTACAATAATAGGATATAAGAAAGAACACTAATGATGAAGTAACACAAGGAGTCCAACTACAAAGACACCATCAAGCTGTGGCACCAGGATGTCTAATCTCAAATGGTAAAGAATCACTAGCACCCATCTGTGTAGAACCACAAAGGTCTACTCCACCATGCTGAGGAGATAACATCAGACTCCACTTGGATAATCAAGCCAAATCAAGATACACTACTAGGCAAAGGAATCCTGAATGCTTTCTAACTCAAGGTAAACATCATAAAGTAATAGGTAAGACTCACTAAATCCAGAGGCATCAGAAACATGTAGAATAACTAGACTATACATAGGGAGGTGTCACCATGTACATCTAACCCTTGAGTATCATCCTGGTAATCACACTAGATCTGGGCACTCAAGTGACCATACATGGATCAATGACTTCTCATACAAATGAAGCTATTAACTATGTCAAACACACCTCTCAACGTAGTCAACATCATCTCCATTCCCATCTTAGTCTATACTAGCACTCAAGCATGGGTGAGGAGCTTATCTTATTAGGTTCATTTATTTTCCCTTAATTTATTAGGTTATCATGTACAATAAGTGATCCTGGCAGGCACTTTTGGGCCCCGACACTTATTGCAAGCCACCCCCTAACACATATCTATGTAAACTACCCTAGGCTCATAGATCTCTCCTAGATCTAAACATAGATAAAAATAGACAGTCACACATCTAGAATCATCACAGAATTCAAGATTGACTGCATGAACATAATTACTGAATCACATAGTACAACATGAGCCTATGAGGTCAACTAGAATATAAACAATACACACTCACACCAAACATAAGAAACATCATGAACATAGAAGATAATTCTCAAGCCTCTGTCTTTCCTAGGTCATCTAGTACCCATAAAACTGATAAACCCAACAACCAGGAAAGATAAAACCATATTGTAGAAAATAGCCAATCTCGGTATAAAATGATGCATATACAATCATGAGATAACTTGTACGTTCGTCATTAACTAAAATCTCAATTTCTTCATGCAATGGCAATCACACTTTACAATTCATACCTAGGCTAAATCAAAATAAATATTTCAAATCCAAACAATATAGTTAAACCTAATCTATGGCCAATTAGGTTCAGTTACACATTAAATAAGATTTTGTAGAATGATAAGTACACCAAATCACTAGTATTATAATATAAGAAAACAATAGATAAATTTTCGCGCAAAGTTCTAATATATCCTACAATACTTTTCGAAACAAGAACAATATTGAATAAAGTTGTTAATACATCATTTACCATTAGTAACCAAAACAAATTTCATCAATCATCATTGTTAAATAGTGTTTACCATTAAATATTACCAAATATCTAATGTAATCTAACAATGAAAATTATTAAATATTAATTCACAAATTAAAATTACTAGTATTATAAAATAGTATTAATAAAATATTATTATTATTAAAAACATTGATAATCAAGATACATTTTTAATAAAATTTAAAACTATTAATAATATCTATGAAAACCCGAAATTAACAAAACTAAATTAAATTAACAAATAATTTTTCAAAATTTAAAATATAATTTAAAATTAACAACATTAACATAAAGTTTTTAAAAAGATTATATTGAGTAACAAGTGGAGGGGGAAATGACCACTCCTGCTACCATGTGTGTTGTACTAGTTTGGCACGGTAGACCGTGCGCAGACATGCATACAACACACCTAGGGAGGGGGTTAGGGGACAGGTGGTCCCCGCCCCTATAAAAACCAAAACACTTGTCCCTTTTAATAATAATTTTAATAATATTTTTTTGTAACTTTTCATTCCAATGAGCATGCCATTATTAATTTATAATTTTATTTTTTTTTAAAAACTACTAATTTTTATGTAATAATAAAATATACATAAGTAATTTTGACAACTACTTTTTGACTAATTTTTTTGATTATATCAATGATATTTTTGAAAATAGAAATGACAGAGCTAGTAGAAAATTTACCAAAAATGGAAATATATGCTAATTTTCAATAACTCATGGAAAATTTTGTCTTTTTCTAATATGTCTTTTTCCTCCTAATATTATTGCATTAATTTAAATTCAAATTGGGTTTATGTGACTAGTTTTGTCCCATTCTAGTAATATTTTTTGACTGTATAATTTCAACTAACTGTATATTTTTTTCTCCAGAATGTAATTTTTCCAAGCCAAGTTGAATTTTCTCAAAAGCCCATTAATTATTTTCAACAACTCAATAGTATAAACTATAGCTAGATTACTTTTTTTGTTTTCTAAGTGATCTGGAATGATTTTTCTCTCAAAATTTTGACAACATAACCCTACTATGCCAAGTATATATAAAATTATGAAATAGAAAATCTATTGGTTCTCTAAACCCCCAAATTGAAAGCATAAATAGAAAAAGATCGATAACTATAAATCAAATCAAGCATTGTAAAATACTGAAAATTCTACAAATGAAATCACAGGAAACTTTCTTCAAACCCTTACCTATATTCTAATGCTAGATACTGAAATAGAATGCCTGTAGAATGCTCAAACCTCCAGATCTGACAATAGAAGAGCTCAATCCAGTAGATATGAATCATAGTATATGCAAAGCCCAATTCCAAATGCAAGCAATCTTCACCCAGAAAACTGAAGCACACACAAAAGCTCAAGAATAACAAAAATGACTAAAATTCTCCAAAGGCTCTACCCACACATTTCCAACAACCTAATTGAATTCAAATGTATGCAAATTCCCCCTATTAGGGATTCAACTCCACCATTCATGCAAAACCTAGATGACTAACAATACAAATCCTAATCAAACTCACACTCTTAATGCTGAGAGAGATTACTAATTATTAATTTAAAATACATATTTTATGCACAACTCAGCTTAGTCTCCTAAAGACAAGTTGTCTCCTTTTTGAAACAAGACATATTCAAACTTAATAAAGCACATGTTATAATTATAAACTCTCATTAAATAATTTAATATTTCAAACATGATTAAATCATGCAATCTAATTATTTAATATCTAATAACCATTTCTAATCTTATTTCCACATAATTAATTAATTAAAACCAAATATCCTAATATTTGATTTTTAATTAATTAATAGACATACAAAAACATAAGAATTAAATTTAATATTATTTTCCAAACAATAATATTAATTCCCAGGACTATAGAAAATCACATACTCAAAAAGCAATAAATCATAACCATCAAATAAACATACAAACTCAAAGAAGGGATCCACGAACTTTGTCACTTGACAAATTGGGGTAGGGTAGTCAACAAATACTTATCCAACAATTAGGATAAATAGGCTTAGGATAGGGTTTTGGGTCTATCTGTTACCTCCCCTCTTTACCATTGAGATGAGTATTTATGGACACACTCACACCTGCCAATTCAGGGAAGATGATGTCCTGTACCTACAAACTTGTCATCAGAAAACAAAGAATGTATATACAATATATAACAGACAATGGTAGGGTATGATCGGTCGTGTGGATCTCGACAAGGCAAGTAACTATGCCTCCGTCCTCTACCATACAAACATATAAAATAGATACATACACATAAACACCATACACATGCTAGTATGGGGTAAGTACATCATAATCTGATTGAAACATAAAGCATCACATCAAAATAATATCATTGACTAATTATGAAATCATAACATCATCATAATCCAGATCATCATAAATCACTTAAAATAATAAAATTTGAACACAACAATGTGGCCTAAAAGAGTATGGCATCTAAAAAATTGAAAGCAAACTATGGGGGTACTACATCCACCCCCCCTTGGATTAGGTGTACTCTTGGAAGCCTGGAACAAGTAGGGATATGTGTCCCAAAAATCTAGCTACACTGAAAAGAAACTAATCCAAGGATCACTGAGAAGGTTCCATCGGACCCTTTCCTGCCTTAGGGTTCGAACATTGAGGATCATTCCCAACTGCAAAGGCCCAATGAAATCTATCTCCATATCCAACTGTAGGCTCAAAATTTTTTGGCCTCTGTCCTACAAACTGAGGACAATCGTATGACTTATGACCTTGTTGGCCACGAGTGAAACAATCTCTCTTAAAAACTCTCCTTGTTGCAGGAGTACTGGACTGTTGGAAGTTACCTCTACTAGCACTCTAAGTTGACTGACCAAAAGAATGATCCTTACTCTCTTGACCATTACAGAATTTCTTGGACTGAGAACCACCGCTCTAAGCAGAAGGAAGTGGAGGTGACTTAACCTGTTGTTGGTTCTAGTTACCTCTATAGAAGTTTGATGACTTCTTGAAGTTCCCATTACCCTGCGACCGATTCCCTTTATAACCTAAACCTAAAGGTCCACCTACTGAAGTATCTGAATGTCGATCATGGCCCAAGGCTAAGTTATCCTCTGTGAGAGTGGCTTTAATGGCTGCAACTTTGAGGGTTTTAGGCTCAAAGAGTAAAACATTCCTCCAATGATCAGAAAGGAAATGTTCAGAAATGCTCTAAGAATATCTCCCATGTGAAAGTGTCCATCTGAAGACCCAACTTCTCCTCCTTAATTCTCCACCATACAGCCACAAAATCAGTAATTTATGTCACCGCATATCTAGCTCTAGTATTACTACTAAAAGGGTGCATTGAAAAGCTCCGCTCTAAAGAAATCAACCAAGCCTCAACCTCTAATCCAGTGCTCTTCCTGTAAAAGGAATGGGTCACCCCCTCATAAGGTCCCTCATATGGTTCGCTGCCACTACTGTAGTGTCCACAATGAAGTTCATCCTTAGAGAGCTCATGAATCTCTCTCTCTCTCTCTCTCTCTCCCTCTCATCCCTCTGAGAATGATAGAAACCATCCTGCTCTCCTCTGTTCTACCTAGGACCAAGATGAGTAAGAATCACCTGCAAGAGCTGCCTCATATCAGGATCATCTTGATGATCCTCTCTCTGCTCACCCCTAGACTGCTGGTGGTGACTCTCTGGACTAACACTTATGGAAGAGCTAGGCTATCTACCCCTTCCACTTCCACCAGATCCACCTCTACAATAGCCACTAGTTGCTCTAAGCTCAGGCATGATTCCTGAAACATACAAAGACCAAACAAAACCTCTCAACATAGCTCAAAACATAAACAAAGATAATATGATCAAAAGGCAATAGTCTGAAGACAAAAAATTTATATGTCTATGTTTTGTTTCAGTTTTAAACTATACATAGAAAACCTGATGAGCATACATACCTAGAGTTACCAATGTAGAAACTCCTCTTTGATACCAAATGTAACGCCCCGCTAGCGAATCCAAAAGAAACTAACTGAGAACATAATACAAAGTTTGGTGAACAATTTTTTTTTAATAAATTTTACATATAAGATAAGCATTCACATGGAAGCATTTTCCATTAACTCACATAGCACACATTGTAAACATAGGTTACAAATCTAATGGGTCCTATGACGTAGAATTACTTACTAACACAACTCATCTGATAACATAAACAAAAGATTTCATAAATTTAACTTAACTATTACATCATAATAATTACATTGCAAGAACATCTATGAATCCTAATAAACATACATCCACTGCACATGATGTAGGGTATGTAGTAATCACTCTAACATCTATATTACAATATCCAGATTAGGTATCACATGCGATACTCTAATACAAGATTTACAATAATAGGATATAAGAAAGAACATCAATGATGAAGTAATATAAGGAGTCCAACTGCAAAGACACCATCAAGCATTGGGACTAGGATGTCAAATCTCAAATGGTAAAGAATCACTACCACCCGTCCGTGTAGAACCACAAAGGTCTACCCCACCGTGCTAAGGAGATAACATCAGACCCCACTTGGATAATTAAGCCAAATCAAGATACACTACTAGGCAAAGGAATCCTAAATGCTTTCTAACTCAATGTAAAATTATTAAAGTAATAGGTAAGACTCACTAAATCTAGAGGCATCTGACACATGTAGAATAACTAGACTATGCATAGGAAGGTGTCATCATGTACGTCTAACCTTTGAGTCTCATCCTAGTAATCACTGTGGATCCCGTCACTCAATGAATTCTCATACAGACGAAGCCATTAACTATGTCAAACACACCTCTCAAGGTGGTCAACATCATCTCCATTCCTAGCTTAGTCTATACTAGCACTTAAGCATGACCGAGGAACTTATCTTATTAGGTTCATTTATTTCCCCTTAATTTATTAGGTTATCACTTGATTAAAGATACTTACAATAAGTGATCCTGGTAGCCACGTGTGGGCCCTGGCACTTATTGCAAGCCACCCCCTAACACATATCTAGGTAAACTACCCTAGGCTCATAGATCTCTCCTAGATCTAAACATAGATAAAAATAGATAGTCACACATCTAGAATCATCACATAATTCAGGATTGACTGCATGAACATAATCACTGAATCACATAGTACAACATGAGCCTATGAGGTCAATTGGAATATAAACAATACACACTCACGCCAAACATAAGGAACAACATGAACGTAGAAGAGAATTCTCAAGTCTCTATCTTTCCTAGGTCATCTAGTACCCGTAAAACTGATAAACCAAACAACCAGGAAACACAAAACCATATTGTAGAAAACAACCAATCTCAATATAAAATGATGCATATACAATAACGAGATAACTTGTACATTCGTCATTAGCTAAAAGCTCAATTTCTTCATGCAATGGAAATCACACTTTACAATTCATAACTAGGCTAAATCAAAATAAATATTTCAAATCCAAACAATATAGTTAAACCTAATCGATGGCCAATTACATTCAGTTACACATTAAATAAGATTTTCTAGAATGATAAGTACACCAAATCACTAGTCTTATAATATTAGAAAACAATAGATAAATTTTTGAGCAAAGTTCTAATAAATCCTACAATACTTTTATAAAAAAAAAACAATATTGAATAAAGTTGTTAATACATCATTTACCATTAGTAACCAAAACAAATTTCATCAATCATCATTGTTAAATAGTGTTCACCATTAAATATTACCAAATATCTAATGTACTCTAACAATAAAAATTATTAAATATTAATTCACAAATTAAAATTACTAGTATTATAAAATAGTATTCTTATTAAAAACATTAATAATCAATATACATTGTTAATAAAATTTAAAAATATTAATAATATCTATTAAAACCCAAAATTAACAAAACTAAATTAAATTAACAAATAATTTTTCAAAACTTAAAATATAATTTAAAATTAACAACATTAACGTAAACTTTTAAAAAAGATTATATTGAGTAACAAGTGGAGGGGGAAATGACCACCCTTGCCACCATGTGCCCTGTACCAGTCTGGCATGGTACATCGTGCGCAAACCTACGTACAACACACCTAGGGAGGGGGGTATGGGACACGTGGTCCTTGCCCCTATAAAAACCAAAACACTTTTCCCTTTTAATAATATTTTTAATTTAAACAAAATTCGATGTAGTTTTTTTTATAATATATTTTTTTGTAACTTTTCATTCTAATGAACATGCCATTATTAATTTATAGTTTAATAAAAAAAACTACTAATTTTTATGTAATAATAAAATATACATAAGTAATTTTGACAACTACTTTTTGACTACTTTTTTTTATTATATATATGATATTTCTAAAAATGAAAAATGACCCAGCTAGTAGAAAATTTACCAAAAATGGAAATATATGCTAATTTTCAATAACTCATGGAAAATTTTGTATTTTTCTAATCTATCTTTTTCCTCCTAATATTATTGCATTAAGTTACATCCAAATTGGGTTTATGTGACTAGTTTTGTCCCATTCTAGTAATATTTTTTTACTATATAATTTACACAAAATGTATATTTTTTTCTCTAGAATGTAAGTTTTCCAAGCCAAGTTGAATTTTCTCAAAAGCCCATTAATTATTTTCAACAACTCAATAGTATAAACTATAGCTAGATTAATTTTTTTATTTTCTAAGTGATCTAGAATGAATTTTCTCTCGAAATTTTTACAGCATAACCCTACTATGCCAAGTATATATAAAATTATGAAATAGAAAATCTATTGGTTCTCTAAACTCCCAAATTGAAAGCATAAATAGAAACAGATCTATAACTATAAATCAAATCAAGCATGGTAAAGTACTAAAAATTCTACAGATGAAATCACAGGAAACTTTCTTCAAACCCCTACCTCAATTCCAATGCTAGATACTGAAATAGAATGCCTATAGAATGCTCAAACCTCCATATCTGACAATAGAAGATCTCAATCCTGTAGATCTAAATTACAGTATATGCAAAGCCCAATTCCATATGCAAGCAAACTTTACCCAGAAAACTGAAGCACACACAAAAGCTCAAGAATAACAAAAATGACTAAAATTCTCCAAAGGCTCTCTCCACACATCTCCAACAACCTGATTGAATTCAAATGAATGCAAATTCCCCCTATTAGGGATTCAACTCCACCATTCATGCAAACCCTAAATGACTCACAATACAACTCCTAATCAAACTCACACTCTTAATGTTGAGAGCAATTACTAATTATTAATTTAAAATACATATTTTATGCACAACTCAACTTAGTCTCCTAAAGACAAGTTGTCTCCTTTTTGAAACAAGACATATTCAAACTTAATAAAGCACATGTTATTATTATTAACTCGCATTAAGTAATTTAATATTTCAAACACCATTAAATCATGCAATCTAATTATTTAATGTCTAATAACCATTTCTAATCCTATTTTCACATAATTAATTAATTAAAACCAAATATCCTAATATTTGATTTTTAATTAATTAATAGACATACAAAAACATAAGAATTAAATTTAATATTATTTTCCAAACAATAATATTAATTCCCAGGACTATAGAAAATCACATACTCAAAAAGCAATAAATCATAACCATCAAATAAACATACAAACTCAAAGAAGGGATCCACGAACTTTGTCACCTGACAAATTGGGGTAGGGTAGTCAACAGATACTTATCCAACAATTAGGATAAATAGGTTTAGGATAGGGTTTTGGGTGTATCTGTTACCTCCCCTCTTTACCATTGAGATGAGTATTTATGGACACACTCACTCCTACCAATTCAAGGAAGATGATGTCCTATACCTACAAACTTCTCATCAGAAAACAAAGAATGTACATACAACATATAGCAGATAATGGTAGGGTATGGTCGATTGTGTGGATCTTGACAAGGCAAGTAACTATGCCTCCACCCTCTACCATACAAACACATAAAATAGATACATACACATAAACACCATACACATGCTAGTATGGGGTAAGTACATCATAATCTGACTGAAACATAAAGCATCACATCAAAATAATATCATTGACTAATTATGAAAACATAACATCATCATAATCTGGATTATCATCGATCACTTAAAATAATAAAATCTGCACACAACAATGTGGCTTAAAAGAGTATGGCATCTGAAAAATTGAAAGCAAACTATGGGGGTACTACATCCACCCCCCCTTGGATTCACTGTACTCTTGCAAGCTTGGAACAAGTAGGGATATGAGTCCCAGAAATCTAGCTGCACTGAAAAGAAACTAATCCAAGGATCACTGAGAAGGTCCCATCGAACCCTTTCTTGCCTTAGGGTTTGAACACTGAGGATCATTCCCAACTGGAAAGGCCCAATGAAATCTACCTCCATCTCCAACTGTAGGCTCAATATTTTTTGGCCACTATCCTACAAATTGAGGACAATCGTATGACTTATGACCTTGTTGGCCACAAGTGAAACAATCTCCCTTGAAAACTCTCCTTGTTGCAGGAGTACTGGACTGCTGGAATTTACCTCTACTGGCACTCTGTTGAGCACTCTGAGTTGATTAACCAAAAGAATGATCCTTACTCTGCTAACCATTAGGGAAGTTCTTGGACTGAGAACCACCACTCTGAGTAGAAGGAAGTGGAGGTGACTTAACCTGCCATTGGTTCTAGTTACCTCTGTAGAAGTTTGATGACTTCTTGAAGTTCCCATTACCCTGTGACTGATTCCCTTTATAACCTAAACCTGAAGGTCCACCTGCTGAAGTCTCTGAATGTCAACCATGGCCCAAGGCTAAGTTAGCCTCTATGAGAGTGGCTTTAATGGCTGCAACATTGAGGGTTTTAGGTACAAAGAGTAAAACATTTCCAATTATGTGAGCATTCAACCCCTTGATAAAATGTTGTACCAGTAAGGTTGTATCCCATCTAAAGCAGGCATTATTTTGAGCTCAAAGAATTTGTGGTCATACTCACTCATTGACATAGTCAACTCTTTTAGATTATGAAACTCATCTTCTCTCTGTTTTCGCCACTAATTAGAAAGGAAATGTTCCAGAAATTCTCTAAGGATATCTCCCATGTGACTGTGTCCATCTAAAGACCCAACTTCTCCTCCTTAATTCTCCACCATACAGCCGCAAAATTGGTAATTTATGTCACCGCATATCTGGCTCTAGTATTACTACTAAAAGGGTGCATGGAAAAGCTCCGCTCTAAAGCAATCAATCAAGCCTCAATCTCTAATCCAGTGCTCTTCTCGTCAAAGGGACTGGGTCACCCTCTCATAAGGTCCCTCATATGGTTCACTGCCACTACTGTAGGGTCCACAGTGAAGTTCATCCTTAGACAGCTCCTGAATCTCTCTCTCTCTCTCTCTCTCTCTCTCTCTCTCTCTCTCTCTCTCTCTCTCTCTCTCCCTATCATCCCTCTGAGAATGATAGAAACCATCCTACTCTCCTCTATTCTACTCAGAACCAAGATGAGTAAGAATTGCCTCCAAGAGTTGCCTCATATCAGGATCATCCTGATGATCCTCTCTCTGCTCACCCCTAGACTGCTGGTGGTGACTCTCCAGACTGACACTTGTGGAAGAGCTAGGCTATCTACCCCTTCCACATCCACCAGATCGACCTCTACCATGGCCTCTAGCTGCTCTAAGCTAAGGCATGATTCCTACAACATACAGAGACCCAAAAAAACCTCTCAACATAGCTCAAAACATAAACAAAGATATTATGATCACAAGGCAATATTCTGAAAACAAAAAAGTTTTATGTCTATGTTTTGTTTCAGTTTTAAACTATACATAGAAAACCTAATGATCGTAAATACCCAGAGTTCCCAGTGTAGAAACTCCGCTTTGATACCAAATGTAACGCCCCGCTAGCGAACCCAAAAGAAACTAACCTAGAAGATAATACTAAGTTTGGTGAACAATTTTTTTTCAATAAAGTTTACATATAAGATAAGCATTCACACGGAAGCATTTTCCATTAACTCACATAACACACATTGTAAACATAGGTTACAAATCTAATGGGTCCTATGACGTAGAATTACTTACTAACATAACTCATCTGATAACATAAACAAAAGATTTCATAAATTTAATTTAACTATTACATCATAATAATTACATTCCAAGAACATCTATGAATCCTAATAAACATACATCCACTACACGTGATGCAAGGTATGTAGTAATTACTCTAACATCTATATTACAATATCCATATTAGGTATCACATGCAATACTCTAATACAAGATTTACAATAATAGGATATAAAAAAGAACATCAATGATGATAACATAAGGAGTCCAACTACAAATACACCATCAAGCACTGGCACTAGGATGACGAATCTCAAATGGTAAAGAATCACTACCACTCATCCGTGTATAACCACAAAGGTCTACCCCACCATGCTGAGGAGATAACATCAGACCCCACTAGGATAATTAAGCCAAATCAAGATACACTACTAGGCAAAGGAATCCTAAATGCTTTCTAACTCAAGGTAAACATAATAAAGTAATAGGTAACACTCACTAAATTTAGAGGCATCTGACACATGTAGAATAACTAGACTATGCATAGGAAGGTGTCATCATGTACGTCTAACCCTTGAGGCTCATCCTGGTAATTACTCTGGATCCCATCACTCAAGTGACCATACAAGCATCAATAAATTCTCATACAGATGAAGCCATTAACTATGTCAAACACACCTCTCAAGGCGGTCAACACCATCTCTATTCCCATCTTAGTCTATACTAGCACTCAAGCATGGGCGAGGAACTTATCTTATTAGGTTCATTTATTTCCCCTTAATTTATTAGGTTATCACTTGATTAAAGATACTTACAACAAGTGATCCTGGCAGCCACTTGTGGGCCCTGGCACTTATTGCAAGCCACCCCCTAACACATACTTAGGTAAACTACCCTAGGCTCATAAATCTCTGCTAGATCTAAACATAGATAAAAACAGACAGTTACACATCTAGAATCATCACAGAATTCAGGATTGACTACATGAACATAATCACTGAATCACATAGGACAACATGAGCCTATGAGGTCAACTGGAATATAAACAATACACACTCACGCCAAACATAAGAAACAACATGAACGTAGAAGATAATTCTCAAGTCTCTGTCTTTCCTAGGTCATCTAGTACCCATAAAACTGATAAACCCAACAACCAGGAAAGAGAAAACCATATTGCAGAAAACAACCAATCTTAGTATAAAATGATGTGTATACAATAATGAGATAACTTGTATGTTCGTCATTAGCTAAAAGCTCAATTTCTTCATGCAATGGAAATCACAATTTACAATTCATACCTAGGATAAATCAAAATAAAAATATTTCAAATCCAAACAATATAGTTAAACCTAATCTATGGCCTATTAGGTTCAGTTACACATGAAATAAGATTTTCTAGAATGATAAGTACACCAAATCACTAGTCTTATAATATAAGAAAACAATAGATAAATTTTCGCTCAAAGTTCTAATAAATCCTACAATACTTTTATAAAAAAAAACAATATTAAATAAAGTTGTTAATACATCATTTACCATTAGTAACCAAAACAAATTTCATCAATCATCATTGTTAAATAGTGTTCACCATTAAATATTACCAAATATCTAATGTACTCTAACAATAAAAAATATTAAATATTAATTCACAAATTAAAATTACTAGTATTATAAAATAGTATTATTATTAAAAACATTAATAATCAATATACATTGTTAATAAAATTTAAAAATATTAATAATATCTATTAAAACCCAAAATTAACAAAACTAAATTAAATTAACAAATAATTTTTCAAAACTTAAAATATAATTTAAAATTAACAACATTAACGTAAACTTTTAAAAAAGATTATATTGAGTAACAACTGGAGGGGGAAATGACCACCCCTGCCACCATGTGCCCTGTACCAGTCTGGCACGGTACACCGTGTGCAGACCTACGTACAACACACCTAGGGAGGGGGGTAGGGGACAAGTGGTCCCCGCCCCTATAAAAACCAAAACACTTTTCCCTTTTAATAATATTTTTAATTTAAATGAAATTCGATGTAGTTTTTTTTATAATATATTTTTTTGTAACTTTTCATTCTAATGAACGTGCCATTATTAATTTATAATTTAAAAAAAAAAAACTATTAATTTTTATTTAATAATAAAATATACATAAGTAATTTTGACTACTTTTTGACTACTTTTTTTATTATATCAATGATATTTCCGAAAATAGAAATGACAGAGCTAGTAGAAAATTTACCAAAAATGAAAATATATGCTAATTTTCAATAACTCATGGAAAATTGTCTTTTTCTAATCTGTCTTTTTCCTCCTAATATTATTGCATTAATTTACATCCAAATTAGGTTTATGTGGCTAGTTTTGTCCCATTCTGGTAATTTTTTTTACTGTATAATTTACACAAAATGTATATTTTTTTCTCCAGAATGTAATTTTTCCAAGCCCAGTTGAATTTTCTCAAAAGCCCATTAATTATTTTCAACAACTCAATAGTATAAACTATAGCTAGATTAATTTTTTTGTTTTCTAAGTGATCTAGAATGAATTTTCTCTTGAAATTTTGACAGCATAACCCTACTATGCCAAGTATATATAAAATTATGAAATAGAAAATCTATTGGTTCTCTAAACCCCCAAATTGAAAGCATAAATAGAAACAAATCTATAACTATAAATCAAATCAAGCATGGTAAAATACTGAAAATTCTACAGATGAAATCACAGGAAAGTTTCTTCAAACCCCTACCTCAATTCCAATGCTAGATACTAAAATATAATGCCTGTAGAATGTTGAAACCTCCATATCTGACAACAGAAGACCTCAATCCTACAGATCTGAATTACAATATATGCAAAGCCCAATTCGAGATGCAAGCAATCTTCACCCAAAAAACTCAAGCACACACAAAAGCTCAAGAATAACAAAAATGGCTAAAATTCTCCAAAGGCTCCCCCACACATCTCCAAAAACTTGATTGAATTCAAATGAATGCAAATTCCCCCTATTATAGATTCAACTCCACCATTCATGCAAACCCTAGATGACTCATAATACAACTCTTAATCAAACTCACACTCTTAATGTTGAGAGAAATTACTAATTATTAATTTAAAATACATATTTTATGCACAACTCAACTTAGTCTCCTAAACACAAGTTGTCTCCTTTTTTAAACAAGACATATTCAAACTTAATAAAGCACATGTTATTATTATAAACTCTCATTAAATAATTTGATATTTCAAACACCATTAAATCATGCAATCTAATTATTTAATATCTAATAACCATTACTAATCCTATTTTCACATAATTAATTAATTAAAACCAAATATCCTAATATTTGATTTTTAATTAATTAATAGACATACAAAAACATAAGAATTAAATTTAATATTATTTTCCAAACATTAATATTATTTCCCAGGACTATAGAAAATCACATACTCAAAAAGAAATAAATCATAACCATCAAATAAACATACAAACTCAAAGAAGGGATCCACGAACTTTGTCACCTGACAAATTTAGGTATGGAAGTGAACAGATACTTATCCAACAATTAGGATAAATAGGCTTAGGATAGGGTTTTGGGTCTATCTGTTACCTCCCCTCTTTACCATTGAGATGAGTATTTATGGACATGCTCACTCCTACTAATTCAGGGAAGATGATGTCCTATACCTACAAAGTTGTCATCACAAAACAAAGCATGCACATAAAATATATAGCAGACAATGGTAGGGTACGATCGATCGTGTGGATCTCGACAAGGCAAGTAACTACGCCTCTGCCCTCTACCATACAAACACATAAAATAGATACATACGCATAAACACCATACACATGCTAGTATGAGGTAAGTACATCATAATATGACTGAAACATAAAGCATCACATCAAAATAATATCATCGACTAAGTATGAAAACATAACATAATCATAATCCAGATCATCATCAATCACTTAAAATAATAAAATCTGCACACAACAATGTGGCCTAAAAGAGTATGGCATCTGAAAAACTTAAAGAAAACTATGGGGGTACTACATCCACCCCCCTTGGATTAGGCTTACTCTTGGAATCCTAGAACAAGTAAGGATATGAGTCCCATAAATCTAGCTACACTAAAAAGAAACTAATGCAAGGATCATTGAGAAGGTCCCATCAAACCCTTTCCTGCCTTAGGGTTCGAACACTGAGGATCGTTCACAACAGCAATGGCCCTATCAGACCTACCTGCATATCCAACTATAGGCTCAGAAGTTTCCAGCCTCTATCCTACTAACTAAGGACAATCATTTGACTTATGACCTTGTTGTCCACAAGTGAAACAATCTCCCTTGAAAACTCTCCTTGCTATAGGAGTACTAGACTGTTGGAAGTTACCTCTACTGGCACTCTATTGAGCCCTATGAGTTGGCTAACCAAAAGAATGATCCTTACTCTACTAACCATTATAGAAGTTCTTGGATTGAGAACCACCGCTCTGAGTAGAAGGAAGTGGAGGTGACTTGACCTGTTGTTGGTTCTGGTTACCTCTATAGAAGTTTGATGACTTCTTGAAGTTCCCATTACTCTGCAACTGATTCCCTTTATAACCTGAACCTAAAGGTCCACCTGCTGAAGTATCTGAATGTTGACCATGGCCCAAGGCTAAGTTAGCCTCTGTGAGAGTAGCTTTAATGGTTGCACCTTTGAGGGTTTTAGGCTCAAAGAGTAAAACATTCCCAATTATGCAAGCATTCAATCCTCTCACAAAATGTTGTATCAGTCAAGCTGTATCTTGTTTGAAGCAAGCATACTTTTTGAGCTCCAAGAATTTGTGCTCATACTCACTCACTGACATAGTCAACTATTTTAGATTATGAAACTCATTTTCTCTCTATTTCCTCCACTGATCAGAAAGGAAACATTCCCGAAAATGCTCTAAGAATATCTCCCATGTGACAATGTCCATCTGAAGACCCATCTTCTCCTCCTCAATTCTCCACCATACAGCTACAAAATTGGTAAGTTTTGTCACCGCATATCTCACTCTAGTATTACTTATAAAAGGGAAAAGGTCCACTCTAAAGCAATCAACCAAGCCTCAGCCTCTAATCTAGTGTTGTTCCCATCAAAGGGAATGTGTCACCCCCTCATAATGTCCCTCATATGGTTTTTTGTCACTACTGTAGGGTCCGTAGTGAAGTTCCTCCTTAGAGGGCTCTTGGATCTATCTCTCTCCCTCTCATCCCTCTAAGAATGATACAAACTATCCTATTCTACTCTGTTCTACTCAGGACCAAGACGAGTAAGAATCGCCTACAAGAGCTTCCTCATATCAGGATCATCATGACAATCCTCTCTCTACTCACCCCTAGACTACTAGTGTTGACTCTCCTAACTGACACTTGTGGAAGAGCTAGGCTATCTACCCCTTCCACATCCACCAAATCGACCTCTACCTTGGCATCTAGCTACTCTAGTCTGAGGCATGATTCATGCAACATACAGAGACCCAACAAAACCTCTCAACATATCTCAAAACACAAACAAAGATAATATGATCACAAGGCAATAATCTTTTAAAAAAAAAGTTATATGTCTATGTTTTGTTTCAGTTTTAAACTATACACAGAAAACCTAATGACTGTACATACCTAGAGTTCCCAGTGTAGAAACTCCGCTTTGATACCAAATGTAACGCCCCACTAGGGAACCCAAAAGAAACTAACCTAGAACATAATACTAAGTTTGGTGAACAATTTTTTTTTAATAAAGTTTACATATAAGATAAACATTCACAGAGATGCATTTACCATTAACTCACATAACACACATTGTAAACATAGGTTACAAATCTAATGGGTCCCATGACATAGAATTACTTACTAATATAACTCATCTGATAACATCAACAAAAGATTCTATAAATTTAATTTAACAATTACATCATAATAATTACATTCCAATAACATCTATGAATCCTAATAAACATACATCCACTACACATGTCACAGGGTATGTAGTAATCACTCTAACATCTATATTATAATATCTAGACTAGGTATCACATGTGATACTCTAATAAAAGATTTACAATAATAGGATATAAGAAAGAACATCAATGATGAAGTAACATAAGGAGTCCAACTACAAAGACACCATCAAGCACTGGCACCAGGACATCGAATCTCAAATGGTAAAGAATCACTACCACCCATCTGTGTATAACCACAAAGGTCTACCCCACCGTGCTGAGGAGATAATATTAGACCCCACTTGGATAATCAAGCCAAATCAAGATACACTACTAGACAAAGGAATCTCTAATGCCTTATAACTCAAGGTAAACATAATAAAGTAATAGGTAAGACTAACTAAATCCAGAGGCATCTAACACATGTAGAATAACTAGACTATGCATAGGTAGGTATCATCATGTACGTCTAACCCTTGAGTCTCATCCTGGTAATCACTCTGGATCCTGGCACTTAAGTGACCATACATGGATCAATGACTTCTCATACAGATGAGGCCATTAACTATGTCAAACACACCTCTCAAGGCGGTCAACATCATCTCCATTCCCATCTTAGTCTGTTCTAGCACTCAAGCATGGGCGAGGAACTTATCTTATTAGGTTCATTTATTTCCCCTTAATTTATTAGTTTATCTCTTGATTACAGATACTTACAATAAGTGATCCTGGCAGCCACTTGTGGGCCTCGACACTTATTGCAAGCCACCCACTAACACATATCTAGGTAAACTACCCTAGGCTCATAGATCTCTCCTAGATCTAAACATGGATAAAAACAAATAGTCACACATCCAGAATCATCACAGAATTCAGAATTGACTGCATGAACATAATCACTGAATCACATAGTACAACATGAGCCTATCAGGTCAATTGGAATATAAACAATACACACTCACACCAAACATAAGAAACATCATGAACATAGAAGATAATTCCCAAGCCTTTGTCTTTCCTAGGTCATCTAGTACCCATAAAATTAATAAACCCAACAACCAGGAAAGATAAAACCATATTGTAGAAAACAACCAATCTCAGTATAAAATGATGCATATACAATCATGAGATAACTTGTACGCTCGTCATTAACTAAAAGCTCAATTTCTTCATGCAATGGCAATCACACTTTACAATTCATACCTAGGCTAAATCAAAATAAAAATATTTCAAATCCAAACAATATAGTTAAACCTAATCTATGGCCAATTAGGTTCAATTACACATTAAATAAGATTTTCTAGAACGATAAGTATACAAAATCACTCTTCTTATAATATAAGAAAACAATAGATAAATTTTTACGCAAAGTTCTAATAAATCCTACAATACTTTTAGAAAAAAAAACAATATTGAATAAAGTTGTTAATACATCATTTACCATTAGTAACCAAAATAAATTTCATCAATCATTATTGTTAAATAGTGTTTACCATTAAATATTACCAAATATCTAATTTAATCTAACAATGAATATTAAATGACAAATTAAAATTACTAGTATTATAAAATAGTATTAATAAAATATTATTATTAAAAACATTAATAATCAATATAAATTATTAATAAAATTTAAAACTATTGATAATATCTATTAAAACCCGAAATTAACAAAACTAAATTAAATTAACAAACAATTTTTCAAAACTTAAAATATAATTTAAAATTAACAACATTAACGTAAACTTTTAAAAAAGATTATATTGAGTAACAACTGGAGGGGGAAATGACCACCCCTGCCACCACGTGCCGTGTACTAGTCTGGCATGATACACCGTGTGCAGACCTACTTACAACACACCTAGGGAGGGGGGTAGGGGACAGGTGGTCCCTGCCCCTATAAAAACCAAAACACTTTTCCCTTTTAATAATATTTTTAATTTAAACGAAATTCGATGTAGTTTTTTTTATAATATATTTTTTCTAACTTTTCATTCCAATGAACATGCCATTATTAATTTATAATTTTTTTTAAAAAAACTACTAATTTTTATGAAATAATAAAATATACATAAGTAATTTTGACAACTTTTTTTTATTATATCAATGATGTTTCGGAAAATGAAAATGACAGAGCTAGTAGAAAATTTACCAAAAATTGAAATATATGCTAATTTTCAATAACTCGTGGCAAATTTTGTCTTTTTCCAATCTGTCTTTTTCCTCCTAATATTATTGCATTAATTTATATCCAAATTGGGTTAATGTGACTAGTTTTGTCCCATTTTGGTAATATTTTTTTACTGTATAATTTACACATAATGTATATTTTTTTCTCCAGAATGTAATTTTTCCAAGCCAAGTTGAATTTTCTCAAAAGCCCATTAATTAGTTTCAACAACTCAATAGTATAAACTATAGCTAGATTAATTTTTTTGTATTCTCTGTGCCAATTTGGAGCTCCTTAAGAGAATTCTTCATTGCTTCCCACTTGGCATTGATTGGCGTTGGAGAGGGTACTCCCATTTGGAAAGGATCTAGTGGTGCTGGTGAATAAGGGTGATTTTGAGGTGGATATTGTGAAGTGGGATATGGAGATTTCCCAGCAAGATAGGCAGTTTGAAATGGATTTTGGAGTGATGATTGTTGGGGAGGATATTGTTGATGTGGTGTGGGGGTGTATTGTGGTGGAGGATATGGAACTATTTGCTAGTGTTGGGGGATGATGGGATGTTGATTTTTCATTGGATAGGTTGAAGCTTGTTGTTGCTAGGGAATGATAGGGATTTATTGTTGCGATTGGAAGTATTGATGTTGCAAAGGAGGATGGTGGATTGATGTAGCTTGCTAGTAATATGGCCCTTGCTACACTTGGCTTTGCACTTGGTTGATGTAGGATGGATGCAATCCCACATTTATTAAGGGTGGAACTAATGTAGGGAAGTCAAAAGTAGGAGGTGGTTGGGAAAGGTAGCTTGCAAGATGGGAAGAACTCTACTGCTGAGGTGGTGGAACTTGTTGAGAAGCATTGGGTGGTGTGAATAGATGGTTTGTGAATAGGGAAAAGGATGAAGTTGGCAAAGGTTGAGATGGTTTTTGTTGCGCTACTTGGGAGAAGGTGGCTTGTTGGTTTGTTGGCATGGATGTGGTGAAGTGGGTTGGTATTCCTAAGGCTTGCATTTCTTCTTTAGTAAGGCCTCAATGAGAACTAGTTCATGGTGGGAACTGTGATGTAGAGGATGCTAGAAAGGTAGATGTGATGGGGGTTTCAGACATGAATGGTGGATTTGAAAACCCCATGGAAGGCATACCCATTGTGAAGGCATTTTGCTGGGCTTGTGCCTGGGTATATGTTTGTTGGGGGGTGAACTAAGATGCTTGCGTTCCCCATGAAAAGGGTGATGTTGATGTGGAAGTTTTCCAAGAGAAAGAGGAGAATGATTGTGTTGCCCCCAAAAATGATGTCTTGGGTGTAGAAGCTTGTGAAGTGAAGGGGAAGGATGATTGTGTTCCCCCCTAAAAAAAATGGTATGGATGTAGAGGCTTGTGAAGTAAAGGGGAAGGATTATTGTGTCCCCCCTGGAAAGAATGGTGTTGAAGTAGAGGCTTACTGGAAAGATGACGGAAATGACTGTGTTTCCCTTGGAAACAATGACATTTCTTGGCCATGGAAGGTGGCGGAATTGCTTGTGCAAAGGCTTGCGTTGGTGGTGATGTTTAGTTTTGCGAAAAGCTCTGGGTAGGGATGATGGATTCAAATGCTATGGAAGATGATGGTGCACCTATGAGAGGAAATGGAGAGGATTGTGTTGCTTGTGTTGTAGGGCATGTGAAACTATTTTGAAAAAGAGCAAGGATGGGCGAAGCTACTTGTGATATGTGGAGAAGTGGATCAGGGATCTGTTGGATGATGGGGGTGTATACTTCTGCTAGGATTCAAATGTTGTTGATGGGGATGTGAGGTTGGAGATATGGTGGAATGTGAGTACCCTCCTATGTGAAGTTAGCCCACATGTTTCATTGATTCTAAGCAGTGATTGCACTAACCATTTTTGCATTCCCCGGATGATTCATGAATGTTTCTATTGCAAAAAAAAACTAGAGGGATATTGGCATCATCCCATGCATTACCAGTTTGCTAAATCTAGGGATCATAAGCTACCATCACACTAGTATAAATGTTGGGATCAAATGAGCTAGGGACTTGATAAGGATCCATGTTCTTTCTTTTTCTAGATCTTGTCTCGACAGGCATGGAGTGGAGATGCAGATGCTAGATGGATGAAAGATGTTCCTAAAAGACTCTAAAGAATGATGGATGCAAGCCTAAGAAACTTCTAAGGATGGTGGAGTTCTACAATGCAATGCAAGGCTTGATGGGGTGCTTGGATTTGGATCAAGGATGGTGGAAGATTGGTGGGAAAAGATGAAAGGTTGGTGAAAATGCTTGACAATGACAAGGGCTTGGTGGGATCCTCTGATTTGGATCAAGATCAAAGGGGGTGATTTATGATTTAGGATGAGGATTGAAAACAACACAAAGGTTTTGAACACTAAGTTCTTATGGATTTGGATTACTAGATTTGGTGCAAGGATGGTGAGGTTGACTTGGATGATGGATGCTAGATTTGGATCATGGATTTGGGATTCTGATTGTGGATTGTTGATGGAATGATGGTGAAGGATGATGGAATGATGCTATGACCTGGACACAACTGAAATGGATGACCTATGATGCAACTAGGAAGATGATGATGAATGAAACTAAGAATGGTTTTAAGATGTGACTAAGGATCTGGTGATAATGCAAGCTAGGATGAAGTACTGTCAAGATAATATTTGGGATCTAAAGGTAGGATAATATCCAGATATTCTTCTTTTTCAAGATTGACGTAGCGATGGTTTACTCAGAATCTATAAGAAAACTACGTGACTCTTGCGTTATAGCTCACATTATCAAGCTTTTCTTGATATTTTTCTTCAGCTTGGGTTGCTTGTACAAAAGACTAATGGCTTTTAAGATTTCTCTCTACAACTTTCTTCTCTTGATAGGCTTGGGATTTGGGAATTTTAGCCTTTGGGTGTTTGATCAAATCAGACATAACTTGGAGATATTTTGATAATTGGTTTGAGACAAAGCTTTGGGTATCTGATTTTGAAGGATTTTTCTGCAAGTTTTTCTAAGTATCTCAAATCAAGTTGTAGATTAGTTTGATGTTTCAAATGGAAAAGGGTAGACTTGACAAATGAATTTGAAACAACTATCTCACAAGGGGCAAAGAAACCTTGTGGGATACAAGCAAGAAGCCAAACTCCTGAATCTGAAAAAGCTTTGAAAGGTGTATGTTCCAAAAAATGTTTTTACTAAGCTTTTGACTATGTAAATCACTTCAATAAGATCTACCTAAGGGAGGTGAGTATCAAAATCCTTTCCCACATCTTGATACCCCCTGAAAGGGGATACATATGGTGAGTATCTTAAGGTGATCTGGTAAACCCCTTGGATCAGTCCTTGCACAAGGATTTTGATACCTTCAAATGTAGATAGGGTAGCTTCTATTTTATCAAGTTTGTAGTTGTTATGTGGAGTCCTCCCAATCGGTTTGTACATGCATGACTCACTTAAGAGCCTAGTTGACCATGCTAGAATCATAGGGATTATTCACCTACCCTAGGCTACCATCAACACGCATCACCTGAGCTTGGCGGGATGTAAGAGAGATTTTTCTCAGCGCTTTATTTTTATACCGGTTAGGGAAGATACCGGTTTGAGGTCATTCTCCTGATAGGAAGCTCTTTTCTCCCTAGATAGGCCTCTCTAAAAGTAATATAGGTGAACTTCTCTGAGTTCAAGTGCTTTACGTTACTTATTTTAACAAGGATTTGCAGAAATAGGAAACTCCTAGATGCACATCATGAAGATTCTTTTCCCAAATTGATTTAAGTGTATTCAATTTTGAAAACTTTGAAGACACAAGTGTTTAAGATTTTGATTTGTTCTTTCTCTCTTCAAAAGGTAAAAATTTCGAGTGATTGCAAGTTCTTTATTTGGGCATTCGAGATTGAGTTTGCATGTTGCTTTAGAACTTTAAAATGAACTGAATTTGAAAGATGAGGGAATAGAGATGCTTTTTCATTCACTTTTTAGTTCATTCAAGAGTGTGTTTGATTTTCAAAATGAAAATGACTCCTTTGGACTTTGGTTCATTTCTTTAGTTGCATTCAAGAATTGTTTGTCTTTTGCTCAATTTTTTTAGATCCAAAGAAAAAAAGTTCCTAGATTAGTTTGATGCATGAATTTGAAAAAGCATTCAAGACTTTGCAACATGAAGTTTTTTTTAATCAAGCACAAAGCATTAGTAACCTTTAGGAATGATTAGATTTGTTTAGGAACCCTTTAAGGAACATTTGCAGATTTACTCCTAGATTGAGTGAAATTTGAAAAACACTTAGGATATTTGCACATGAAGTTCAATTTGGCTTAAGATAATGCATCAAGTTTGGTTTAGGACCAATTAGGATTGCTTAGATTTGATTTAGAAACCTTTTAGATTTGCAATGTAGATTTTAAGGTTCTTTTTATATTTCCAAAACAAGAAACGTTTCTACTTTGTGTGAATGCATTCTAAAGTCCTAGATTTGCATGATTGAAGTTCATTTTAACAAAATGAAAGACTTTAGGGATGATGTTGATTTCTTTTAGGACCAAATAGGAATTTTTTTAGTTGATTGGGACTGATTAGGAACCAAATAGGAAATATTTGTAGATTTGTTAGTTTTTTAGGCACTCAAGAGTGTATTGATGTTCATTTTAAGCCAACTGAATGAAAGTTTGAGGTTCCTAAACATGCAAGAAGATTCATGAGCCTTAAGGCTTTATTATTTTGGTGATATCCTTTCCCTCCAAGAAGTACCTACAAAACATGGATTTTAGAACCTGCAAAAACCAAAGGTCAAAACTTAATAAAAAAACAAGAAATTACCCCTTCCTGGTATGAATGCACAGTTACAGAGAACAAATGCGCAGTTCCAGGTGACAAATGTGCCATTTCCACTCTTTCACATATGCACAGAAATAGAGAATGTATGTGCAATTAAACCTATTCTACCAAGCAGTGCTTAAAATGTAAGTGTTTTTTACAAGAAACAAATGCGCAGCTATATTGAACAAATGCATAGCTGTATTGACCAAATGCGTAGCTATATTGAACAAATGCACAACTGTATTGAATAAATGTGCAGCTTTAGTGAACAAATGAGCAGCAGAATTGAATATATGCGCAACTCTTGTGAACAAATGCATAGTTTTACAATTTTCACACAAATGCACATTTGTGGACAACGAATGTGCAAGTGAGACCGAGAATAAAATGATACAATTCAGTTTTTTGAAAAAGTATTAAAAAAAAATGGCCAAGGAAAGTTGATTTTGGAGTAGATGATCAGGACAGGGGTCCGACCGGGCGTGCCATAATGTAGACTAGGCTATTTGTATCTATTTTGAAAGGCTAAAACAAGAAAATGTTAGGTTTTAATCTAGCATCATATCAATTCAAAATAAGAACATCTAAGCTAAGCCACTTAGATTGAGTCTAAACAGGTGCACCCAAGCACTGTTTGATTTTCTCTAATTATGAGTATGTGGGTGTGCTCTCTAGCACTTGGAGCTTGTTCCTAATGCATTCTAGGAAGGATTGATATCCATGAAAACCCCATAAATGGAACAAAATAGGTATAGAACACCTAATTTTCCCCTAAGGTCTCAAGGATTCAAATGATGCTAAAATGAAGATTAAGCTAGAAATGAGTAATCTATGATTGCTTTTAGATGAAAAGAAATATGATATGATGCTATGCTATGAAAAACAATAAAAGAAACTATGATTTATCTATTAGTTCTATGCTAAGATGTGTTAGAAAGCTTGAAGAAACAAAGAAATCTCACAATTATGAAAAAGCTTAAGGATCTAGAGCTATTCTAGCATTATAACTCTACTTAATATGAGTGATATAAATTCTATATTTTCTCTTGGGAAGTGAGGGTGTTTAGAGGATTTTGGAAGGGCTTGGTTAGGAGGATGAGTTAGAGTTAGAGGTAAGGCTTGGGGTAGAGTAAGGGGTATGGTAAGGTTTACCATGGGTTAGGGGTTGCTCACACGTGTGAGAAACACTAGGGAAGTGTGCAAGGGGAACATGTGTGAAAGAAGAGACGTAGGTCTCTTTATGAGGCTGTAAGAAGCCTTAAAGAGGGTGTAAGAGGCTTTAATGAGTTTGTAACACTCATAAATGGATGGGTTTGACCCAAAGTCAAAGAGACTTGGATTAGGCTAAGAAGGTTAGGAAACACCTTCTAGATAGGTTTAGGAAGGGTTTAGGGAAGTTTAGGAAAGATTTAAGAAAGTCTAGGAAAGTCTAGAAGATTCTAGGGTTTTGGAGGGATTTTAATAAATATTTCATTTATTAAAAGGATTTTGGTCAATTTATCAAATAATTGATAAATTTTGGGGGGAATAATGTTTAAATGAGATTTAAACATTTTGGGAGGGGTTTCCTTAATTAAACATTTTTAATTAAGATAAATGGATTTAATGATAAAATAGTAAATTAATTAATTAACAAATGATGATGTCATCACAAGTTTTTAGAAAAATAAAAATACTTTAATTTTCTAAAGGATTTTTAGGTGTCTACAAGAGGTAATGAGTTCATGCCCTGTGCTTGCAATTCTAGATTTCTCTTTACCTTTTGTTGTTGAATGTGATGCTTCTGGAGAAGGTATAGGGGCTTTTCTAACTCAAAGGGGACATCCAATAGAATTTGGGAGCAGAAAATCAAATCAATCAGAGAAAGGTTATTCCATCTATGATAAGGAAATGTTGGCAATCATGCATGCACTTTATAAGTTTAGACAATATTTGGTATGTGGGAGATTCCTTGTAAAGATAGACCATAATAGCCTCAAGTTCTTGAACCAAAGGGATTTGAATGATTGTCAACAAAAATGGGTAAGAAAATTGCAAGCTTATGATTTTGATATTGAATATGTGAAAGGAAAGAATAATGTGGTTGTTGATGCTCTCTCAAGGAAGCCCACCTTGTGTTCCTTAACATCTATCTCTGTTGATTGGAAAGTCTCCATAATTTTACAATATGCTAAAGATTCCTTTGCCACCAATATTTTGGATAAGTTAGTGGATGATAACAGGTTCAAGGTTGTTGATGAGCTGATTTATTATAAGAACAGGATGTTCTTAGTTTCAGGATCAAAGATTAAGGAAAGGATTTTGAGGGCCTTTCATGACACACCTTTGGCTAGCCATCAAGGATACTTCAAGACATACAGGAAAATTTGAGAGAACTTTGCATGGAAGGGTATGAAAGAGGATGTCCTTAAACACATTAAGGAATGCATGGTATGCCAAAAAAACAAGAGCAAGCACAATTTTCCTGCAAGGTTGTTGCAGCCACTTCTTATTCTTGAACAAAAATGGGAAAGTATTTCCATGGACTTCATCACTGGGTTGCCCAAGGTTCAAGGTAAGGATTTCATATATGTGGTGGTAGATAGACTAACTAAGTATGCACATTTCTTTCCCATCGCATATGATTTCAAGGCATCACAAGTGGCAAAATTGTTCTTCAAGGAAATTTTTAGGTTACATGGCTTTCCTGGAAACATAGTTAGTGAACAAGACAGTAGATTCCTTAGCTCTTTTTGGAAGGAGCTCTTTCATTTGGTAGGAACTGAACTCACTGTCGGTACTAGCTATCACCCTCAAACTGATGGACAAATAGAGATAGTTGATAAATGGATAGAGGGATATTTGAGGAACTATGTCTCAAATCAACAACATGCTTTGGTGAAATGGTTGCACTTAGGGGAGTATTGTTACAATACATCTCATCAAAAGTCTATTGTTATGCCTCCTTTTCATGCTCTCTATGGTTATGATTCCCTTTCCTTTGTTGATCTAGTACTCTCAAATAGTAGAGTGCTTGCAGCAAGTGATTTCATTAAGAAAAGCCAAGACATATTAAGGTCTCTCAAAGATAATCTACAACATGCACAGAACCAACATAAGTTGTATGCTGATAGGAAAAGGACTGAAAGATATTTTGAGGTGGGAGATTGGGTATTTTTTAGGTTGCAGCCATATAAGAAAAGCACCTTGAAGAGGAGTGGGGCAGAGAATCTCAAGCCAAGGTTCTATGGGCCTTATAAGATCACCAGGAAGATAGGAGAGGTAGCTTATGAATTCGAGCTCCCACCAAACAAAAAAATACATTATGTTTTCCATGTCTCTTGCTTGAAGAAGGTTCTAGTCTAGAAAACCATAGTATCTACAGAATTACCACCTCTTGATCATGAAGGGAAATTAGTCTTAATACTAGAAGAGGTTTTGGATACAAGAGAGAGAAGATTGAGAAATAGGAGCATCACAGAGCATTTGGTCAAATGGAAACGATTACCATTGGAGGATGTAACTTGGGAAGGAACACATATTCTTGAGCATCCCAACCTTCATTTCTTGAGGAAAAGCAATATTTGGGAGGGAGGACTTGTCATGTCCCCTTTCAAATAATTAAAAATAATAATTTTTGCTAAGGCTCGCAAGCTCAAAAAGTAAAGTTTCAGAAAAAGGGGCTAATCTTTGGAAACCAATGGATTAATAAATGTTAAATATTATTAAAATATGTCTTATTCACCCCTATTTGTCATGAGTTAGGGTTATGCCCTCTTTTAAAGGGGTTTGGAGGCATTTTGGGCTCATTCTTGAACTAGATTTTTGCTCATTGCTCTGTTGTTCTTCAGAGGCTGCCACACCTGTGGAGAAGGAGACCCAAAGATGGGATTTTGTAGGTTTCTATTAAGGCTAAGTATGGTATTTTGAGTTCATTCCATGTGCAAGCTCATGCGGAGTTTTCCCTTGTGCTGAATAGTGCAGATTTGTGAGTTTTCAAGTGTATTTTTTGTAAGATTTTGGTGTTTCCGGTTGAGTTTTTCATATTAGTTTGGGTTGCTGCTGTATTGAATCCATTTTTCTATTAAATTAGAGCTGAATATATTCCTTGGGTCATGATTCTACTTCTATGTTAGTTTTTTAGTGTTTTATGGTGTTTTCGAGCTTATTTTGTGTTGTTTTTGGGGCTCGATGAGCATTGTTTTTGGAGCTGTTGTATAAACTCTTTTCAGATCTGGAAGTTCCATTTTTTAGGATTTTATACTGGAAAAATTTCTTTAAAAATGTCTATTTTCAGATTTATCAACAATATGTGAAGTTGTGAATTTTTTGGCATTATTTCGGGCATACCCGATTTGGGTATTATTGAGAAATTGCATGATCTTTTGAAGTATTGGTTGTTTGATTTTAAAATCTGATTAGAGGCTTTAAATATCATATAAAATCAGAAAGGGGACATTTCACAAATTCATTCAATGGGAAGTTGCAAGGTATCCTTAAAAGAGTTGTGTTCATCATTGGTTCAAATTTTTAGCATGAACACATCCAATTAGGTTTACCCTAGGCATGGTCCCATTTTTCCTCCACACATGTTGGAGCTATCAGCACCATACCCTACCGGCAATGTCCCTTAAGTGCCCTAAGTGCACAAAACTGTCAAACTTTGATAGACCATTTCTTGCAATCTTTGGCACCTATAGTGGATCTTTATGATCTTATAGGATCATTTGATGCCTCTATACAATAAGTTCTCTCATATTTTGAAGACTCGATGTAGTTTTTTTAGGGAAGAAAATTTTATGATGATACAAAAAGTGTCAAATTCATTCAATGGAAAGTTGCAAGGTAGCCTAAAAATAGTTGTGTTTACCGTGAGGTCAAACTGTTAGCACAAACACATCCAGTTGGGAAGGTTTACCCTATTCCTAGTCATGTTTTTCCTCCCCATGCATTATAAATCTTAGCACCATACCCTAGTGATGATGTCCCTTAAGCTCCCTAATGAATCTAAGCATTTTCTATAACCTAGGACAATTGTAGTGAGCCTAGGAAAATCATAATGGAGCTAAGGAAATCGTAATGGACCTAGGGAAAACCTAATGAACCTAGGAAAACCTACTAAACCTAGGAAAAACCTAATAAACCTAGGACAACCTGGGTTAGGAGTTTACAGATCCTCATTTTGGTCCCAAATAATGCAAATCAGTTACTCTATCTTCATTAGATAGTGTGATAATTATGTTCTCCTTTTCTCATCAAGTGAAGTAATCATGAATATCTTTATAATACAGTGTACAATCAATTTTCTTTAAATTTTTATGCTTAATCAACACATTACAAGAGCTTAATAAATAAATTAACATACATATTAATGAACACATTATAAGAGCTTCATCAACACATTAGCAAGAAATCTTGTTAGAGATTTTTTTTTTATCATTTCACATCATAAATAGAAATATATAACACCATCTACAAATACATAGATACTATCAAAAAATACTACATACTTATTTCCTCATGTACAAATACATATATCATCAATACAACCACATCATGTATAAATAGATCAATACTAACAAAAATCCTGGATACTCATGTCCTCATGTACCAATACATTTTATATCAACAATACAACCACATCATGTATAAATACATTAATGCTATCAAAAAATTCTAGATACACAACTAATACATTTTGTTTGATATTTGTGCTCCATTATGTATATCCCCAACCACTGGTACTCTTGAAGACACCTACATTTCAATAGTGTACAAAATATTAGTATTAGAGAAATAATACTAACTAAATGTACAAATAAAACATGGAAGTAAGATAAACTCCAAAGAAAAATAGTGGAATCTCATATTTCCATTGTATTTGTAATCCTTGTGTTCCCAAGCCACAAGAAGACTAAGTTTATTAACTAAAAATGTAAAATTACCAAAACATAACAAACATAATGAACCAAAAAACATGATGAACCTAAGCATATTGAATCTTTTCATCATTTCTTATAAGTTTTAAGTTTTCCTGACTCTTGTACATTCATCATGTATTTTTAATGAACTACATTTGCAACCCACGAAGGAATCTATTTATTGACCAAAAAAATAAAGAAGCGAACTATAATTAATGTAATGAATCTAAGCATAATAAATGTAATAAACCTTACAATCATTTGGTATGACCTAGTCAAGAGTTCCTAAAGGGTCATCTCTTTTCTTAAGGGTATCCAATATTGCTTCATGATCAACATTACTTATAGTTCAAAGTTATTTTGTCTTTAGTCTACGTTGATACTTCAACAACTTAACATTTTCTGCTATAACAAGGTACAAATACATGAGAGTGGTTTTGTGCTTCTCAAAGTCTTCAAATGTAGGTATGCCATTCTTTCTAATCATGTATTTTTACAACCATGTTCCCACAATAAAAAATGAACCATTAGGATACATGAACCCATCATCATCTTTCATCGGTTGTGCTAGCTTCTGATTTCCTTGTACACAATGTGCCAACTAGTAATCTAAAATCTCATCATTCTCCTATGGTGCAACCAATGCAAAAACATGTCCTGGATATAGAAGATCTAAAATATGGTCATACTCAACTAAAGTTTACATGTCATCATTTCTCATGGATATTTTTTGACATAAAGGATTTAGATACTATGGAACCCATGCATCCACCCACTCACTTGACTCACACTAATCTCATTCACAATGAAAATAACTAGTACAAAAATAAGCCAACTCTCATGTCCAAATGGACCATGTACTTGCATCTGAGCTTCAAAATAAATGTATCTTTGAATAATATGTAACTATCTAACAATCCAATATATCTCCTTATGTGCCCTCCTCAACCAACCAAAAGAATTTATGTACTATTGAATCAAGTGTCCCTCCCTATGACAATGTTGAACTACACCAATCAACAATAGAATGTGTATCAAAAAATTTATTTCCTAAAATCCTCAATTAATCCTTAACTATATCTCTCTTCACACATGCACCTACTCCATCATGCTCCCCTTTCCCATGCCTAGCTTCAAAAAACTCCAAATATGAGGTACATTCCTCTCTACATGCATTCTACTCAACCAACAATATATATGAGTATTATTAAATTGACACATATAGTTATCTAACCAATGGAGATGTCTATCCATTGCAATATCTTTTTCCCAAAATAAATCAAAAAAATTCTCAAAACAATGTTGCACATACTTGGAAGAGTGAGATCTCTCATCACTCATATAAAAATGGTACTCTTTGATTATCTTCCTATCATGTTTTGTACTATCAAGAGAATTCCTATATCTTATATGGACAAAAATAGATTCAATCTAAATGGAATTGTAATACTAAGCTTGCAACTCATTCTATGACTACAATGTGTAGTTTTCTATGAATTAATCCACTAATATAATAGTGCCAATCAGGAAAGAATGCTTACACATCTTGAATTGTCAATCCAACCACTGAGACCTGTCACTATGCCTTCAATACTTGTAGAAAATGTTTTCCTTGAAACATGAAATAAAATCAGCAACACTACATTCTTTTGCAGCCAACTCACATATAGAACCTTCAACTTCATTCTTAAAATTATATTTGACTATCTCATATATATTATTTTGAACAATTTTGTTTCCAAATTCATATAGTTCGCTGCCCTCATAAAAATATTCAACAAACTTCAACAAGACACCACATTGTGAGCACTTATTATTTAAGAAATTATTTCTACAGAACAAACAACCATCATCTCTAGGACATGAAAATTGATCTAACAAGTCTCTCAATGACTTTGGAAGATGACTTCCACCACAATCTTGTAACATTTTTTCAGTATGCAAAGTAGAATGAATGTAGTGTAATAGTTCATGGTGCACTAGAAACTCCACAAGGTATTTACAACAAGTATTTCTAATCTTAATAGGTATACAATAAAATGGCTTTAATGATTCAAATTCCTTTTTTGATATTTTTAATGTTGGATGTGTCTCAAAAAATGTTTTGAACACCATTTGACTTACTTCCAAATAATGTTTAGGATGTGGTGTGTTGTCTTGATCGCCAATTCTTAACTTTAAGACATCCTTAACATTATGTGACACTCTTGAGTTAGAGTGCCAAACTAGTTGAATTTAATCCTTCACACTATTAGTTAGCATATCATCATTATGTGGAAGTCTCCCACCATAATCTCGTGTATCATTTTGAAGAGGATTGTCAAGTCTTACTCTTCTTGCAAGTGCTCTATCTAAAGTTTTATGTTTTATGTTAAAATCAAGACATTTTTTTATAATAAAGAGAGCCTTTCTCAAATGATGACTTACTAAGGAATTTGTAATAACCCTCTGAAGAACTCTCTTATCTTTTCCCTTTCTATTCTTCCCAATAGAATTCAGAGCACTAAAAATATTTATCACAATAATAGTGTTTCTCTTCATTTTATTGTTCACATGAATCTTCAATATTGCTAGAATAGGTCTCATCTTTTGCATCTTTATCAATTGTCCAAAAATTTGGCATCTCTCGGTCAATGTCTTCTTGCTAAAAAATTCATCAAAAAGTCTAAAATCCCACAACCAAATAGTTCTTGTTGATATCTTTCCTTCAAAATTTATCATAATGTTCTCATCAATTTCAAGTAACCATTTAGGTTATATTCAAGGTCTTGAATTTGAAGTTTGTCATTTTCCACATAAGACACTTCATTTCTCATGTAATTTGGAGATGTATAACATTCATTTGGTTCATCAACATTATTTTATATGCTAATCCCAAATTGAATATCTTGTGCAAATTTTGCTGACCAATCTCTACATTTTCATTCCCAAATTGAATATCTTGTGCAATATTTTCAATCCCAATCTCTAAATTTTCATTTCCAATCTCTACATTTTCATTATCAATCACTAAATTTTCATTCCCAATCTCTAGATTTTCATTCCCAATCTCTACATTTTCTTTCTCAATCTCTACATTTCAATTTTCAATCTTTGCATTTTCATTCTCATTGTCAAAATTACATTCAATATTTTAAAATTCAATCTCCTCTTTACTTGAAATAACATTTATAGGTGAACCCTGTGCCTCACCTTCACTAATATTTAACATACCTTGTCTACTCTTCCTATGGTTTTCCCTATCTCTTTGTCTACATGCTTCAATTTCATCTTTTGTAAGCTTTCTCTTTAATTTATGCTTTCAACGACTGTTGCTCCCCATTATACCACCAAAAAGATGACCAAATATGATTTCCAAACAAGAATTTGAGAAAAGGACACTCCAAAAAGTGTTATTATTTTGTTGCAATCTGAAAACCCATCAATGTCAAATAAAAATAATGTAGGGTCTATTAAAATCAACAAAAAGGCCCACTGCCCTAGTTTTTTTTATCAAGTATCTGATATCAAATATATATCCGATATCAGATATATTTGGTATTGGATACTAGGAGTATTAATATTTTGTATATAAAGGTTCCAACACTTGGTCATCTGTGTCATTGCCAAGGTATTTGATATCAAATATAGTATCTAATATCAGATACTAAGAGCACAAAAATTATAACACTTTAATATTGGCACCAACATTCTACCGTTGGCACCATTGCCAAATTATCTAATATCAAATACATATCTGATATCAAATATGTATCTGATATCAGATACTTCTATGAATTATTCTTAATGCATTGTATATGTAATCCATTACATATTTAATTCATTACCTATGTAATGAATTACATATGTATTGCATTACCTATGTAATGAATTACATATGTATTGTTTTACCTATGTAATGAATTACATATGCAATGCATTAACTATGTAATGAATTACATATGTAATGCATTAACTATGTAATGAATTACATATGCAATGAATTACATATGTAATGCATTAACTATGTAATTAATTGCATATCTAATGCATTACATATGGAAGAGAGAGAGAGAGAGAAAGAGAGAGAGAGAGAGAGTAAAATAAGTGAACGGTTGTTTCTCTAGTGGATATAGCCCATATTGGGTGAACTGCATTAAATCTTTGTGTTATTATATTTTCTCCTTCTCTTATTTTTGTATTATTTTTGTATTGTTTATTACTCATATCTAATAGAACCCTAACAACTAGTATTTGAGAGGTACAATAACTCAGTCTTTATGTTTTTACTGGCTCACATTCCACTTTACAAGGCTATTTTCATTTAGATTTAGTAGGAAGAGAACTGTAGGGTATTTTTTACTATAGGTGACACATCTAGATTTATCAATTGTAAAAGGTTGTATCACTTTCAACCATAGAAGAATAATATATATGTTGCTACTATAGAGGCTAGTAGGAAGATGATTTGGTTATAAAGGTTTATGGAGGAATTAGGAAAGACAAGAGAGAATGGTATAGTGACAATGAATGTCTGATTCATCTTGAAGATAACTCAAAAATTCACTCTAAGACCAAAAAAATCAACTTTGATATCATTTCATACACTCAATTTTAGAGGATGGAAAATTGATGCTAGTGAAGATACATACTAGCATGAATCTTGTAGATATATTGACCAAGATAGTAACTCGAGAGAAATTGACTTCCTACGCAGTTTCTATTGGTCTTCAATCTTGATCATAGTGGAAATGAGAGACATCCAAGTACAAGTGTTTCAATCCAGTGGGAGCTTTAGGGGTAGCAGTGATGCTACAGGATCATTCTCCAAGCGGGAGATTGTTGGTTTGTGGTGACTAATCAAGAAAGTAATATACACTTGCCATGTATCATCATTAGGGTTTGGGGATGGGTCAGGTCCCAAGCAAGAGTTTGTGGGAGGCAGCCCCCAAGAAGTGAGGGTTTAGGGTTGTAGCCCCTAAAGAAATATTTTTACAGTTAGGGTTTATTTTTTCCAACCAACTTTGTAAACTACTTGATAAATAAGTGGTTATGGTGTGAAAAAACATTAGATTTTAATTTTATCTTTGTTGGATAATAAGATAATTAGACATTTATTTCTCTAGTGGATTTAGCCCATATTGAGTAAACCACCTTAAATCTCTATCTTATTATATTTTATTCTCTTTATTTTGTATTATTTTAATATTTTTTATTATTCATATCTCTTGAAGCCCTAACAAGATAATGGAGGATGCACTAGGTAGGATATGGTAGGATAACATGGATGAAAGTTTCTCCCAACCATGGAATGTACGATGAAAGTGGATTACACATGACACCTATTTTCTAATTTTTCATCATGGTAGTTTTCCAAAGCACCAATTTTCCAAGGTTTCACTATAGGGCGAATTATTTTTCTTTACTTTTTTTCTTTCTCTTTTTTTTCATTTTTTCTCTTTTTTGACTTTTGGACATTTTATGGAAGATAGTGAATGCATGATAGGACATACAAAAAGGACACAAGAATCTTTTTCTTTGGATAATACTTTTGAATAATGTGCTAAAATGAACCATGGCTATTGATGGTATGCTCAAAGATATTGGTAGGGTAATGATAATGGGATATAAAATGGATAATTGAATGAAATAGGATAAGAATTTATGAAATGATTGCATAGGATAAATGGAAGGATGGAAAATAGGTGTCAAATGATGGATGGAGCATAAGAAAACTTGTTCTTGAGTGTATGAGAATGTGGGAAAGAGAAACATTGACACAAACCTTGAGAGTTGGTGGAGTGATGGAGGAAAATTGGGTTTTGGATTTTTGGATTTTGATGTAAGAGTAGACATGGGTTTTGAGACATAATGACCCAAGATGGATTTAAAAGATAGGAAATATTTAGATGGAGGAATATAGATTTTGGATTCCAACTCTAATTATTTTTTGGGATATTGTGCTTCTATGAGCTACTTGGGAATCCACATAATTTTTACTTTTTTATTCTTTTGTGACTCTTTGGAATGAATTGCTTCTACAAGAAACTTAGTAATCCATATGGCTTATGACTTTTCTTTTTCCTCAATGGGCCTTTGTGGCCTTTGGATATTTATTTTCATTTTTGGATCACATTTTTATTTATTTTTACGTTTCAATTAGATGGGACATTTTGATTCTTGAATATATGTGGATTTCTAGAATTATGGGTTTTATGCTTGGCATCCATAATGCTTCTAGGAGGATTAAAATTTATGAGTGAATAGGAATGATATGGAGGTATTTTGGATGGATGATTTGGTTGGAAGGTTCTCAAAGATGTGTCCCTTTGATAATATTCATTTATAAAAGGATAAATGGATTGTGAGCTAGTGGATAGAGGGATATAAAGACTCAAGATAGATAGAAAGAGTCAAGGTGGAGGATTTTATTTGGATTTAGATTTAGATTTAGATTTAGATTCGGCAAGACCAAGTCTCAAGAGTGAGTTATTTAGATGAGGTCATTACCATTATGATTTTCTTTGATATGGAGGGGTTCTAATATACCTTTTTCATGGATGCCTAACCCTTTTACTTGATAATGTATAGTTTGACAAATATTTTTACCAATGGGATACCTTTTTACTTTGGAAACAAGACTATAGTCCATTTTGAGGTGGATATGGTATGGAAGAAATGATTGGATTATGAAGTATACTAGACTTGAGAAAACTAGAGGAACTGATTTGATATGTAAGGAGTTCATAAATAAATTGTGTTGAGGTATTGAGATCATGAGGGGGATAATAAGGAATAGTGGGTCTTGAGATGGAATAGGAGGGATGACAAGATCATGAGGTGGAATAAGAGTAATAATGGGATCTTGAGGTAGAATTGAGGAAATGACATGATCATGAGGTTGAATAAGAGGAATAATGGGATCTTGAAGTGAAATAGGATAAATAATGATATTATCTAGGGAGATGAGATCTTTTGGTGGACATGGACGATTGGGATCAAAGGAATAAAGGAATCTTGTGGTGGATATAAAGATGAAGAGATACTTCGGTCTTGACGTAGAAGGGGATCATTTGATTCCATTTTAAGGGTATTTTCCTCTTGACTTTGAATGGAAACATTAGGAAGGATGGAAGGTATGTCATGATCTTTCTGTTACAATAACTGAGAGGGGGGTGAATTAGTTAGCCAACAGTCCCAAACTCTTAGATGTACTTTTCAAATCTTTTTCAATAATTCAAATAGCTCGGTAAGATAAAACATCAATCTTTCTGTTCATTTACCAAATACCAGTAATTATCCAAACTATGATTACCGATTAAATCAAATATGCAGTATGTAAAGTATGATAGAAAAACAATCATAAAAAATAACACAACACAATGATTTAACATGGAAACCCTACTAAGGGAAAAACCACCTAGGACCGGTAACCCAAAATATTTCACTCTTCTAAAGTGAGCTCGGTTAGGAGCCAACCCTATTAAAGGTTATAATGCACACTGCTAGGTGTGACCTGGTTAGAGAATTTATCACTAACAGTTAACTCTTGACCAGCATTCACTATGGGGTCAACAAGATAACAATTAACATTCCTTGAATGTTATATGGTAATACAAAAAGACTGTTAGGTCCACTCGGTTAAGAGATTTTGTTGAATCAATGGTTAAACTGATACAATTTTGATCTGACTCAAATACAACTCAATTACAAATATTCAGATCTATGCTAAGCTCATAAAACTTATCTGATCATTAAACAATTCACTTCCTCAATATTTTCCCAACTTACTTCACTTGATGTATATATCTCTGACACTCGGTTATGCTTGCATCTCGGTTCTGTCTGTAACTAGTTTGATCAGGAATGCATGAATAATATCTTCATGCAAAATCTTTTGCAGTGTATATTTTATTTGGCATGTTTCAACAATGAAACTCATGTCTCTTGAATAGACAAGTAAACCATTTTCATATCAGCCATCGTATTTTTCCTCTTAATCTCCTTCGTCCATTTTGCTGCTTAAACCTTCCTCAATAGATGTATCCATAACACATTTCAATCTCATCCTTTAGATCATCTCTAAATTATTTCATTTGTGGATCTTATAACTAACTTCATATGTAACCTCAAAATCATAACAATTTTTAGCTCATCAATTTTAGTCAGTTGTTCTTAGCATTTAATGTTTTCATCCATACTCAGTTAATACTGAATGTGTCGGTGATAACTAACTCAGTTATTACTGTCACTCGGTATACATTGCACTGGATAGGTGTATACAGAAGTCTTCAATTACCAACCACATTAATTTGTTCAATTCAAATCACTTCTTCATAATAGAATAATGTAACATGCTTAAGTCAACAATATAAAGCCATAGACTCATCAATAAGTTACCCAATGTATTACCTTATCCTTATCTGTCATAACCATCTTTTCCTTATGTAGATATCTCATTTCTTCACCATTTCTTCCTTCTACAGATATTCAGATGTTTGTAACTATCATAATAAGTATATTCAAAACTAATTTACATCAATGACAACATATTGACTGATTTAATCATCTTACATATCACTTTAATAGCTCAGTGATCTCTAATCATTGTCTCTTTAGTTCATCTAGATATTCAATCAGTTATAGGTCATCAATCTCTCCCTTTGGCATTGATTGCAACACAAGCAATATGAAATATGTCATACACATACCAAACATGTGTTCTACAACTATATAGATAAATTTTGTATCTTGGTAAGCTCTCCCTCGCTTGATATTTAATATGTTTAATCACTACAAACAACATTCCATGCAGACTCTCCTTGTGAATTTGATCTTTTTTAGTTCTTTGATTCTTTCTCTCTTCCATGTTCTTATTAACATATATAATCTCTCTCCCTTTATTTCATATAACTTCCTCACCCTTTGACAACAATACCAAAAAAAAAAAATATCTCTTCAGCAACCAAATTATTCTTTGTTGTTCGGTCTAGATCAAGTACCTTCATAAACTGATAAACAATTTTCTGTTCCAGCTTCTACAAACTTTCACAACCTTAGGAATCCTAAAGTGTGAGCTTTGTGCATCAACATGAATGATTTTCCAATAAAGTATAGGTTGATGCAACCTCATGATCACCTTAGTGACTAATAGACAAGGAACAGACCCCTAGTCTAGTCCTCAAATACTCAAAAGTGTCCTTTGGTAAGGGCTTGGTAAAAATATCAGCAAGTTGTTCTTTAGATTTCACAAATTCTAGTTTCACCTACTTCTCTTGTACTTTTTCCCTTAAGTAGTGATACTTAATAGATATGTGCTTTGTTTTTTAATGCATCACCGAATTCTTGGAAATTTTTATAGCACTAGTGTTGTCACAATATATAATCACTAGGTCAGTGATCACCTCATTCATTCCTTCCAACATTTGTTTTATCCAAACAATATTTGAACAATTTGTAGGAACAATAACATACTCTACTTTAGCAGTAGATTGAGAAATTCATGTTTTTTTCTTTCTTATCCAAGTCACAAGCCTTTCTCCTAAAAATAATGCTCCACCGGTTGTGCTCTTCCAGTCATCAATGTTTCCAGCCTAATCTGCATCTATGTAAACTTGGAGTTCAAATTTTCCTTCCTTTGTGTAGCATAAACCATAGCCTTCATTTTTCTTTAAATATCTCAGAATCCTTTTAGTAGAAACCATATGTAAATCTTTAGAATTGGTAGAAAATATTGCTATAATCCCAACTGTATGTACTATATCAGGCCTACTGTGTACCACATACATCAATTTTCCAATCATTGATCTGTACAATGTCTTATTTACCTCAGTTGATTCATCATCCTTTGTTAACTTGCATCCTGTCACCATTGGTGTTCCTACTAGTTTTGAATCTTCCATGCCAAAATTCTTTAACACTTCCTTAATGTATTTTGATTGAGTGATGAAAATCCCATCATTCTATTGTATAATCTGTAAACCTAGAAAGAATTTAATCTCTCCAAACATTGACATCTCAAATTCTTTTCTCATTTCATCAGCAAAAGATTTGCAAATCAAATCATGTCCTCCA
The DNA here is from genome assembly GCA_027943335.1 of Chamaecyparis obtusa. Taxonomy (NCBI): domain Eukaryota; kingdom Viridiplantae; phylum Streptophyta; class Pinopsida; order Cupressales; family Cupressaceae; genus Chamaecyparis; species Chamaecyparis obtusa. The sequence continues at coordinate 354,125 of BSBK01002128.1, read as the reverse complement.
AATATTATGTCAACAACAACAAAAATAAAATATTTGTCACCATAATAGCTTTGAGTTCTCATAGGACCACATAAGTCAATATGTACCAACTCCAAAATACCTTTAGATGAATAGTCTTTGCTTTTAAAACTAGATTTGATCATCTTCCCTTTCTGACATTGATTGCACATAACATGATCAGGTTTGGTTGGACTCAGTAAACCTCTAACTCTTCTCTTTTTACTAATCTTAACCATGTTATCAAAGTTCACATGACATAGTCTCTTATGCCACAGCCATACATCTTCATTTTTTTCCAACAAACAAGAAGTTTCAGCCTTGTCAAGATAGAATAGATTACCTTTTGATTGTCCTCCAGTACCGACTAGCTTTCTAGTTTCATCATAGATTTTCACCTTCTTTCTTTCAAATGCAACTCGGTGACCTGAGTTATTTAGATGTGCTACACTCAAAAAATTTTAGTTAAGTCCTTTTACCTAGTATGCATTATCACATCTAATCCTATCATTCAATAAGATACACCCTTTTCCTTTCAGTTTACACAGTGTATCATTTCCCATTTTGACTGATCCTCCATTATAGTGTTCAAGGTATTCAAATTTATCTTCATCACCAGTCATGTGATGTGTACAACCACTATCAATGATCCAAGTATCTTTCTTGCTAACTTTAGAAATAAGGGTTATTTCTACATACCTTTCCTCTTCTTCTGAATCATCTTTCATTGCAACAAATACCACTTCAATTTCATCATCAGTGTCGGTGTCGGTGTCATTCTAATCTTCTCTGACAAGGTAACATGCCTTCTTTCCTTTGTCTTTGTAATCTCATTTGTTTCTTCTCTCATAGTGTCAGTTTCCTCTGTTATCTCTTCTTTCAAACTCTCCATCACCAGATCGGTCATTGTATTTATCTTCTTTTTTCTTGTTAGGACATCTAGCAGCAATATGGCCAATCTCTTTATAATTAAAACAAGCTAAAGGTAACTTTCCCTTATACCTTCCTTTACCTTTCTGAAGTCTCTGGGCCATAAGTGCTTCAAGCTCATCTTCGCTATCACTACCACTTTCATTCTTTATGTTATGCTTACTACTAGATTTACCAATCTTTAGGGATGACATAAAAGTAGAATCAACACTCGGTACAACACTATTGTCATAATTATTCAGCTCAAAAGTAGTTAGCTTTCCAATCAAACTATGAAGGGTAAGATTTCTATTAGGTACAGACCTCATTTCATGAATTTTAGATATTCTAATTGCATAGACAGGCAGCAAGGTTCTTAGTATTTTACTTATGATAGTATCTTCATAAATAATACCTCCTACTCCTTGGATAGCATTGACTACCTCTTTGATTCGGTTAGAGTATTATCTGATGTTATCACCTTCCTTCTACTTCATGTCATTAAATCTGCCTCTTAAGCTTTTAGCTCTGGCTCTCAGTCCATTTACATCTCCACCATAAACTAATGCAAGTTTGTCTAGCATTTCCTTCACTGTAATGCAAGCTTTGACATCTTCAAATTCAGCATCAAATAGAGCAACAACAATATCTATCATAGCTATTTTGTGTTCATGTCTGTCTCTTAACTGATCAACTGTCAAAGGTCCAATAGTCAGTTGTAAGTAGCCATGGTCTAGTAGATGTAGATCAGATTCTCCAATTCTAGATATGTGAAGCCTCATCCTACTTTTCCATGTCAAGAAGTTATCTTTGTTCAACTTAGGCACTTCCCTCTTCTACATATTGTGATCTTTTGCTTAAGTCCTTGAAACTTTACTCCAAGCAACCAATATGATGTGATACCAATTGTTAGAATAATTGAGAGGGGGGGTGAATTAGTTAATTCAATTATCCTATAGTCCCAAACTCTTAGATGTACTTTTCAAATCTTTTTCAATAATTCAAACAGCTCGGTAAGACAAAATATCAATCTTTCTATTCATTTACTAAATACCAGTAATTATCCAAACTGTGATTACTGATTAAATCAAATATGCAGATTGTAGAGTATGATAGCAAAACAATCATAAAAAATAACACATAACACAATGATTTAACGTGGAAACCCTCCTAAGGGAAAAACCACTTGGGACCGGTAACCTAAAATATTTCACTCTTCTAAAGTGAGCTCGGTTAGGAGCCAACCCTGTTAAATGTTACAATGCACACTATTAGGTGTGACCTGGTTAGAGGATTTATCACTAACAGTTAACTCTTGACTAGCATTCACTATGGGGTCAATAAGATAACAATTAACATTCCTTGAATGTTATATGGTAATACAAAAAGACTGTTAGGTCCACTCGGTTAAGAGATTTTGTTGAATCAATGGTTAAACTGATACAATCCTAATCTAATTCAAATACAACTCAATTGCAAATATCCAGATCTATGCTAAGCTCATAAAACTTATCTATTCATTAAACAATTCACTTCCTCAATATTTTCCCAACTTACTTCACTCGGTGCATATATCTCTAACGCTTGATTATGCATGTAGCTCAATTTTGTCTATAACTAGTTTGATTAGGAATGCATGAATAATGTCTTCACACAAAATCTTTTGTAGTCTATATTTCATCTGGCATGTTTCAACAATGAAACTCATGTATCTTAAATAGACAAGTAAACCATTTTCATATCAGCCTTCAGATTTTGCCTCTTAATCTCCTTCGTCCATTTTTCCACTTAAACCTCCCTCGAAAGATGTGTCCATAACACATTTCAATCTCATCCTTTAGATCATCTCTAAATTATGTCAGCCATGGATCTTATAACTAACTTCATCTATAACCTCAAAATCATAACAATTTCTAGCTCATCAATTTTAGTCGGTTGTTCTTAGAATTTAATGTTTTCATCCATACTCAATTAATACTAAGTGCATCTGTTGGTTCCTTTTCTTTCTAGTTGCATATTTACACTATGATTAACAAACTAATGTCACTAACTCTATCACCACTCCAAACTTTGCAAGGAAAAGGGTCAATTAACAAGGATCAACAAGGATCCTCCTACACTTTGAGCCTAATTCTCAGGTGGGTGTACCCTTGACTCACTTCTTGAAAGGAGTCTCCAAAATATTACACATTCATAGCCTTTACAAACTGATTTAAGGATTTCATCATTTACATTTTTTTGATTGATGATGGGAAAATGCCTCCTAAGAATGGACCAGTGTCTTCTCCTAGGGCACAGAGTCACAGTACAACATGCATCAACTAAAAATCTAACTTAAAGACACCCAAATCTAGAATAAGTACTTTTCCTATTATTCCTCTCACTCACACACCTAGACGTCAAATTCTTATTTCACCCTGAATTCTCTAAAACTATCTTTAAGGATTTAATCCTAAATTTGGCAAGAACTCAAAGAAAATCTCACAATATAATTTGTATACCATGTACTAACTCACTTTGTGACATTAATATATAAGGATTCAAGATAGAAACAAGAAGACATACACAAGTCTGAAATTGGGATTCAAGTGTATTCTTATTAAAGTTTGCAGAATCAATACATTGCAACCTGAGAAAATGCTAAAGAAAATGAACCCTAAGCCCAAGTTCTCATTACTCAATTTTCAAATTGACCATCAACAACCTTTCTACATACATTAGAAAAAAATATATAGTCACTAGCTATCTTGGAATCCTTTGGAAAGGATGCAACAAGCCTCAGATAGCTAGGATAGAATTAGGGTTTCAACTACCTTGCCAATCAAATTCAATCAAAATTTACTACAGGGGAGAAAACCAAGCAATCTCAAAGAAAAACAAATCCAAGAATGATCTTCATTTATGGCACTATCCCTAACTGGCACGCAAAAGACTGGAAACCCATCATGTTTACTCTCTGCAACTCTAACTGCGACGCAACTTGAATAGCTGTTTCACCCACCACTATGGCACAAGCACCTTCTGTAGTCAATCATACCTTGAGCCATACTATACCAATCAGCACAAAATCATATCATGCAGATCGACTACCAAAACATTAAATTTTCACTCCTTTTGTCACTAAGAAACTCTTAAAATATTCAAGTTTTAGGTTGCAACGATTAATCAACAAGCTTAAAATGCAGTCGTCAATCTATTTCTTTCCCAGCAAATCAGGCAGCCCTTAAAAATTGGCACAACAGTCACAAGGACCCTTTGAAAAGTCTCTACCACATCACCACCTCAAAAACCAATAAAAATTGAGCACATCAGCATGTATCTGACATCGGACCCACTGCACTATCGGCTTATGGCTTTGGAAAGAATCAACAGTTGTTGTGATGCCATAAATAATAACCTTTGAGCACTTTAGCTTAGCAGAATCACAACAACCATCAGATCCTTTGACAATTGTTAGACCTTTAATTCCTACAGAGAACACAGTTCAATTGACAACTGCGACATTGCCACCCTTAGGCCAATCAGGAATGAGCACCTCTGCAACATCTGACACACGGATCCACCTGGACCCACTACATGCTTTTACAAGAAAATCTAATGGTCGTCATGAAGCCATGATGATTAACATCTGGGCACTTTTTCTTTGCAGTATCACGACCACCGTAGATCTCGACCAAACTTTACCCTGCTTCCAAACTAGGACCACCAAACATTAACCGCCAGAAAGAAAATTGACCACTCGCCAAGTCGCTGAAGGTTAAGGAACTAACCGCTAGGGTTGTGCAAACATGTGACTATAGTCTAGAAGAACTGGGCCCCACACAATCGTAGCAGCACACATAGGAAATGTTGATGTCAGAGACTAGCTGCGAAGAGGTGAAAGGTCGAAAACAACCAAGGTTTTCTCTCAAAACTGAAAAGGCATCAAAGAAATAGAAAACATCAAGGGTTTTTGTGCTTAGATAATTTTTTGAAACCACCCCACATGAAGTAGAATATTTTTGCAGACCATAAAACTTAAATATCTCCCTAGTTGTAACTTCTCCGGACATGCACTCTTAACCTAACCTTGGAAACACAATGAACTATCATATGCTAAGTGTGCAAGCCATGAAACATCATAAATTTAGCTTGCAGATCAAAATTGTGTCATAGCTAGGGCATGGCAGCTCACTTGGATTTTCTACATATTAGGCCATGCGATCTGGACTGAAGCATGATGACATGAAAGACTACCTCTGGCTAAGGGTGCAAGCAATAAAAACTTGTATATCTTCTGCGCTAACTAAAACAAGCTTGCAAGCATGGCAAGGCAACTTTTTAGGACTTTGCAAAGAAATAGGCCATTCTCTTATGATTTTTACTATGATAGAAAAATGGCCTAACAGCGTCGGTGATAACTAACTCAATTATTACTATCACTCGGTATACACTACACTAGCTCCGTGTATACATAAGTCTTCAATTATCGACCACATTAACTTGTTCAATTCAAATCTCTTATTCATAATAGAATAATGTAACATTCTCAAGTCAACAATATAAAGCCATAGACTCATCAATATGTTACCCAATGTATTACCTTATCCTTATCTGTCATATCCATCTTTTCCTTATGTAGATATCTCATTTCTTCCTTCTACAGATATTCAGATGTTTGTAACTATCATGATAAGTATAATCAAAACTAACTGACATCAATGACAACATATTGACTGATTTAATCATCTTACATATCACTTTAATATCTCAGTGATCTCTAATCACTGTCTCTTCAGTTCATCTAGATATTCAATCAGTTTTAGGTCATCACTTTCTTATGAAGTGGAGTATCAATAGGACTTGGAAAGAATTTTTTTTCTTGAGACAAAGTGGGATCATCTTAGATAGGATGGACAAGGATGGTGGGATCATCTAGGGAGATGAGGTCTTGACTTGAAATTAGATGGGATTGATTATTCTTGGTAACTTGATCTTGATTTGTTTTAGGACTCATTTATTTGTACTTTATATCATCCTCTTCACATGGGGTATGAGTATGAATATGTATGGAAGATTTTGGGAACGATTAAATTTTTTGACATGAAGGGGATGGAGTTTAAATAAGACTCTTTAAAGTGGATTTATTTAGGAATGGATCATAAAGTGGCATTGGGTCTAGAATTTATAAATCATACAATGGATTTGTATAAAATAGATTTTCTTGGACTCATATTGTAGATAGCCCTTGGGAGGTAATTTCATCATCAGATGTATCATTTGATGGAGATGGCATTAATAAATCTTTTAAAAATTTGGGAGATAAAGGAATGGTGAAAGATATGGAGGCTATATGAGGACAAATTTCTTCATGAAAGGTGGGTGTATTATTTGTGTAATTTCTTTAAAGTGAGCCATCGCCAAATATAGGGAGATGATTTTGATAATTATCAGAATTAATTTCTTTCTCATTTGGTGAACCATCTTGATGTTCTTGAAGAATAGTACTACTTTGATCAAATTTCATTAGTGAGGGAATTTGTAGGCTTGTGCCACTATGTGAATTTTTTCCCAAATGTGTATTTATTGTTAACTATTGCATAATAGAGAATTTTGATGATGGTTTCTTATTTATTAGGCTAGGTTTTGTTTTTACTTGTTCTAGAATGAGATTTGTTTTTACTAGTTGTGAGGCAAGATTTTTTTGAACTTGTTGTAGGATGAGATTTGTTTGTGCCTAAATCCATTTTAGTTTAGATTCATTTAACAAGGTTTGATTCTCAAAACTTTATGCATGTTTTTTAATATTATATCTATTATACCCTATAAGATGACTTGATACAAGTTATTCTAAAATATTTTGTATCCATGTATAACTCAATATTTCCTTAATTTCTTATCAAGGAACATTTTTAAGGAGATCTTGTCCTCCTAATCCAAAATTTAAGACCTAGAAGGTGACATCGATAGTTGATGGAAGGGAACGTCGTTATGCAAGATATAATTTTGATATGTGACTTGGTAGTTTCCACTATACATGATTGGTAAAAAAAAAATTATTTTTGTATGCAATTTTGGTTGAGATGTTGTTTTTAGTTGAATAGGTTTTAATTTGGGATTGATTTAATGGGTATTGATTTAGTGCTTTCTTGAATGAGGTTTAATTTGAGATTTGGTTGAATGAGGTTTGTTTTAAGATTGGGTTGAATGAGGTTTAATGTGGGATTATGTTTGATTCCAATTTGAGGACATGTATAAGTAGGATTTATATGATTAATAAGTTGAATATGATAACATGGTCACATAAGAGTAGGAAAGTTGACATGGGGGTGATGCTCTTTCGATTAGAAGATCACCTTCTCTACAATATAAACACCATCCAACATGTTTTTTTGGGGACTAGGATCAAGAATGTTTGGTGATAGAATGTTTTGGTGACACAAAATCCATCTATTCTGGTAGAACAAAGAATTGAGAGGCTAAATATTCATTAAAAATAGAAAACCAACTTCTTATTAGACAAATGTGTAGTAGTAAATCAATTGTGCACCAACCTCCAACAATTGCAAACCTGGAGGTTTGCAAATATTCAAGTAGTAATTTGAATGGAGGTTTGGGTGGGAAACCTAGAAGCACTATTGGGGCACTTGCTAGAGATGCAAGACAGTCTGATGGCATCTCATTAGTGTTAGCAGATAAGGAAGAAGATGATGGGTCAATGAAACCTATGGATGATAGTGGGGTTTCAATGTGCAGGGCCCCACGAAGAGATAGTACTTCCCCAGACCCAGGGGGAGCTCAGAATCTTATTGGTGACCCTAATAAATGTGAATTTGTTCTTCCTGAGAAGCCCTAGGTGGCACTCTTTGGAAAGAAACCTTTGGGAAAGTCAACTCTTCCTAAAGAAAAATATATATATGATCCTACCAAGGAAGAATTTGTTATTTTCATACAAAACCAGGTGATTGATCACACCATGTCTCTGATGGATCTTATGTTGGTAGGAAAATTTGTTGGGGTGAGACTGAACATAGATTATGTTTGAAGGTTCACACAGACAAAATGGTTCCTTAAGGGACAAGTTGATATAGTTTCTATGCCAAAAGGTTTCTTCTCCTTCTCATTCACCAATGCTGAGGATTTGACCAAAGCCTTATGTGGAGGACCCTGGGTTATGGGCAAGTCATCTTTGGCTCTGAGAAAGTGGGAGCCTAATATGGATTTAAGGAAATATTTTTTGGATTTAGCTCCTGTTTGGATTAGACTTCCAGGTCTTCCCTTGGAATATTGGAATGAATGTGTTTTCAAACAGATAGCCAATGTTTTTTGAGAACTTTTATCTTTGGATCTAGCTACGGCATCTAAATCCAGATTGGTGAATGCTAGAATCTACGTTAATATTTGTAAGTCTGTTGACCTTCCTTTATCTATAGACTTAGTTTCTAAAATGGTTATCTGGAAACTGCCAATTGAATATGAGTCCATCCCTTTTTCCTACTTCATCTTTAAAAAGACGGGCCACCGGGCTAAAAAGTGCCCATTGAAAATTACAAAAAAGAAAGAGGGATCTACTGAGAACAAAAAGAATGAGACTAAAATAGTTGTTTGGAAACCTAAGTCTTCTACTTCAAAGGGCTCTTCTGAAGATTCAGTTAAACTAGCTAATGAAGAGGCTCCAAAAAAGGATGACCAAATCCTTATGATTGAAAGCCGGGAAAGTGAAATGGTAGGCTTATGCAACAACAAGAAAGGGAGTAACCCACTCATAGAGCTTGAGATCAAAGATAGTGACCAAACTAAAGTTATTAGACCCAGCCCTTCCAATGAAGAGAATCTTGACAAGATTTTTGGGGAAAATTAGTTTATGCCCCTTTTGAGTGCTAATAAAGTATTGGAGGAGTTGAGTCAGAGTGGTGAACAACATCCTATCATTCAGAGTGAGATGGGGAGAGCTGAGAAGGACTCTAAGGAACTAACCCCTAAAAATGAGGACTTTGAATCACTCTCTGACTTCAATCATGAAGTGATTCAAGAAACTCAAGAATGTATTATTATGAATATAGCTGATCCTGTTAAAGTGGCCAAAAATCTAGAGGGATTTAGTGGAACCATGGAACATTCCCCTGAATGTTCTAAGGACAAGGAATTAAATAAGGTCAAAGATCTTAGCCAAAGTTCTAAGAACCCTAAAGGAAATAATCAAGCATCACCTTTTTCCTTAAAAGGAATCAAGACTAGAAGCAGGAAGGCTGATGTTGGGAAATCTAAGACTAGACCAAGAAGAAAAAAAATTAAATTTGGACACGAGCAAGATAGTTGGAAGGAGGTTGTAGATGGGAAATAGAGATCTATTTCAGAAGCCTTTTCCCCAAAAATATTATGAAGATCATTTCATGGAATATAAGAGGGTTCAATGCACCCCATAAACAAGACATTTTGAGAAATATGGTAACAGATTACAAGTTGGATATTCTTCTTATTCAAGAAACTAAAATGTGCAAGGAAAAAGTGGACAATCTTAGATTATTCCCGAAAGGCGGTGTTAGTAGTTATAGTTTTGTTGGGGCCTCAGGTGGTGTTGCTATCTTTTGGAATAAAAAAACCATTTGTGGTGTGATCATTTCTGATGATCCCAATATGATCTCTGTCAAAATTAAAAACATCAGAGATAACTTTAGTTGGGTTATAAAAAACATATATGCCCCTAATTCTAAAGTGAACAGAGCTAAGTTTTGGAAGAAAATTGCAAAAAGAAGAAATGATTGTTGGTTGTTGATAGGGGATTTCAATACTCCTCTTACTGATAAGGAAAAATATGGGGGCATTTTGTCTCAAAATGAAATTAGAGATGACCTTTTTAATTTTATCAATGATCGGGGTCTTATTGATTTAGATCTTCAAGGGTTAAACTATACTTGGTCTACTCAGCATGCTGGCATCCATAACATTCAAATTAAGTTGGATAGAGCCCTCATTTCTTAGGATTGACTCTTGAAGTATTGTTTCACTCTATCTTTTTTTTCTAAAATTGGCTCTGATCACTATCTGTTGGTTATGGAGGCTAACCACATTAATTCTCCTAAAAAATTTCCTATCTAGTTTGAAAAAATGTGGCTAAGCCACCCTTATTTGGAAAGAAAAATTTGTGAATGGTGGAATATCAGAATTGATGGGACTGTTATGTTCAAGGTCACTAAAAAGCTCAGAAATATAAAGGAAAAACTTACAGTTTGGAATAAGGATGTTTTTGGGGACATCTTCCAGCAGAAGAATAAGGCTAAACAAGATCTGGTCACCATCCAGGTTGTCATCCAACTTCAAGGCTTGTCTGATTCTCTTAAAGAGAAGGAGTAGAAAGCTCTTGTTAACTATCATGATATTATTTCTAAGGAAGAAACCTATTGGCATCAAAGATCTATGGCAGTTTCACTCAAAGAACGTGATAAAAATACCAAGTTCTTCCACTTGACTATTCTCAAACATAGGGCGGCCAACAGAATTTCTAAAATCACTAAAGACAATGAAGAGATTTCCAAAGAAGAAGACATTAAGATGGTTGTGGTCAACTACTTTACCTCCTTGCTCTCTATGGACAACAATCTTGATGTTGACAACCAAGCATCTTTGCTTGAAACTATTCCGAGGTTAGTGAATTAGGAGGAGAATAAGATGCTACATGCTATCCCTTCTACCAAGGAGATCAAGGAAGCGGTCTTTTCTTTTGAAGGAGACAAAGCTCCTAGCCCGGATGGTTTTTCCATGTTCTTTTTTCAAAAAAATTGGCCGATTGTTTTAAGAAGGATGTCTCTAATGCTGTGAAAGAATTATTTGGTAGCATATGCCTGCTAAAAGAAATAAATGGTACTTTTTTAGTTCTAATTCCCAAAATTGTTGGAGATCAGTCTTTTGATCAGTTCAAACCAATCAGTCTTTGTAATTCCTTTTACAAGAGTTTTTCTAAAATCTTGACTTCAAGATTGCTAACTATCTACCCTTTACTGATAGCTCCTCATTAGAATGGTTCCATCCCTGGTAGACAAATCCTCAACTCTATTGTTTTGGTCCATGAAAACATTCATTCTGATCTTGTGGGGGGTAAACAGGGTTTTCTTCTCAAACTCAATTTGGCTAAAGCTTATGATCAAGTGGATTGGGATTTCTTATGTTTGGTTCTTAAGAAGTTTGGTTTCAATGAGAAAGTTATCCAAATAATTTCCTAATTGATCTCAACTTCTTCCTTTGCAGTTATCATTAATGGCTCTCCCTCCAAGTAATTTAAAAATTCAAGAGGGTTGAGGTAAGGAGACCCTATCTCCCCCATTTTGTTTACTATGTTGGCTGAAAGTATGGGGAGATATTTATAGCTTTTGGTGAATAAGGGTATTATTCAAGGTCTTAGACCTTCCTCCAATCCTTTAACCTACTCACATGCCCATTTTTTGGATGACACCATCACTATGGGTACTTCCACCCTTAAAGAAGCCAGAGCATTTAAAGAAGCCCTTAATCTTTATACCAAAGCTACTGGCCAACTAATCAACTAGTTCAAAAGCTCCTTATTTTTCTTGAATACACCTGTGGAGAGGTGGGGAAAAATTGCCAAAATCTTAGATTGCAGGATCAACATCTTCCCTTCCTCCTATCTTGGCCTGCCCCATGGTCTCAATGTTACTGATTCTTTTTGGAACTAGTTGTTGGATAGATTCTTCAGAAAATTGGTTGGATGGAAAGGCTTTGTGTTATCCCAAGTGGGGAAGGTTACCCTCATTAAGTCTTCTCTTCAAATTCTAATGGTTTATGCCCTTAGCTTGTTTAAGATTCCTTTTAAATTCTTTGATAAAATTGATAGCATTCTTAAATGCTTTATCTGGTCTGGTCCTGAGGAAAAAACCCATTTTCCTTTGATTTCTTGGGATAGGGTGTGTAAACATAAATACATGGGGGGCTTGGGGCTTAGACCAATCAAGGTTATGAACAAGGCTCTCTTGGACAAATAGATTTGGAGGATATTTGGAGATCCTAAGGATTGGAATACTATATGCAGACAAAAATACCTCTATGATATTCCCTCCATTGATATTCTTCTATCCAATATGGAGAAAGTTGAAGGTTCTAATTTTTGGAGAAACATTAGTGATGCCATAAATTTTGCTAATAAGGGGAAAAAATCAAAGTTGGGAAGGGATCATAAAATAAGATTTTGGGATGATCCCTGGCTGATGGAAAAACTCTTGATTTACATTTGTAACTACCTTGAGGATGTTTTTAGGTGCATTAGAGGATTTGGCCCTAAATTTAAAGACTATTGGATTAACAACTATTGGGTGAACCTGGCTGATATCAACCCTACTTTTCACATGATAGACAAGGCCCTTTTGGCTCAGAACTATTATGATAACAAGGATGACTCTATGATTTGGGTCCCTTCTCCTAATGGTTCTTTTTTTGTTGCTACTACAAGCCTTCTTCAGTTTGATATGCCTACTAAGATTCCTTTTGGGGCCAAGGTTTGGAACAAAGCTCTCACTCATAAGATTGAGATTTTCTATTGAATTTTCATCCAAAAAAAAACCCTCACAGTTGACAATCTCAAAAGAAGGGGTTTCATCATGCCCAACAGATGTTGTCTTTGTTGTGATGCTGAGGAAGATACTAACCACCTTTTTTTACATTGTCCATTTTCTCAGCGGGTGTGGTCTTTTTTCATGCAGGATTAGAACTTATGCTAGATTTTTCCCTCGTCCATCTAATATTTCTGTCAGCAGTGGTGTTGTCCTAGTACCAATGATCTGGCTAAAAAAAATTGGTTGTCGGTGGCTCCTCATGTTGCCTAGAATATTTGGAAAGAACGAAATAATAGAATTTTTTGGGATAAGTATAGTACTCCTGCCACAATTTTTGAGAAAGCTAAAAGACGTATCTATGAAAACCTTCTAAAGAGAATCACTTAGCACTACTGAAATCTTAATGCGTCTAATCCTAAGAAGAATGACCATGACAATAGTGTTTGGATTTCTCCCCCGGTAGGCTGGATAAAGATAAATTTTGACGAGGCGGCTAAGGGAAATCCAGGTCTGGCTGGATGTGGTAGTATAATCAACTATTACAATGGTAATTTTATTTCTACAATTGTGGTCTCTTTGGGAGCTCAAACCAATCATATTTTTGAAGCTATGGGAGCTTTCTATGGTCTTCAACTCGCTAACAAGCTCAATTTTGAGAATATATGGTTAGATGGAGATTCTATGAACATAATAAACTTCCTTAAGGGAGATTTTATACCTTCATGGACCATTGATAATGTCATTTCCAAGGCAAAGGAAATTATTTCTAAGTGTGCCATAATTCACATCTCCCATGTGTATCGTGAAAGCAATACCATGGCAGACAGCTTGGCTAATGTGGGAGTTAATTCTAATGATGTCATCACTTGGGATAGTGCTACAGATCTTAATGAGGACACCAAATCAAAAATTAATTATCATAAAATCATACATAAGGAAGGAAAGATTTGATATGTTTAATTTTACACACATGGGTACTACGGTTCCTACAGGTAGTTATTGGAAAGTGTGGAACTATGTACTCGGTATTATTATCATCATTAGTTCCCATGCTTTCTAGGTTACTATTTATGTCTGTGGTTATATTAAAAAGAAAGACAATATCTGCAGCCATTCTCAAAATTCTAGTAAGAGCTTTTGGTGTTAGGTTTTAATTTCTTTCGACATGGGGGCCAATCTTAAAAGAGAGGAACCTAAAAACTATAGAAATCTCAAAGCGCATGATATGGAAATGGTCTGGCACAAGCTGAAGAAAGGTGGTGTCACCTCATTTCTAGATAGGCTTCACAGGTTTGACAAAGTTGTCACTCATAAATTCTTTAAGGGATGGAGAAATGAAACCATCACGATGGATGGAAGGACCTTTGATCTTTCAGTGGAGCTCATTTCTCAAGTCACAGGCATTCCTAATGAGGTTCTGAAGTTTTATAGAAACTGTAAGATCATTGACATGGGGACTAAGAAATACCCAAAATCTGAGGAGCAGAAGGCTTTTGCAGAGGCTCGCACCAATGGATTCATCGATGCCTACAAAATCAAAGAGATTTGGCATAACATTATTCTAGTGGTTATGGAGTATTTCACCCTTGATGGGAGATTTACTCGGGCTCACTCCCATCATTTTGTGTTCCTTAATCACTTCAGGTATAGGGATAATATCAATATTCCCTATTATCTTCATAGATATTTAATTAGAAGCCTAAATGAGCACAAGAAAATGTCTAAGAAGGCCATTCAGCACGAGGGGTTAATTATGTTGATTTATGAGAACATTAAGAATACTATCGCTAACCCTACTACCTCTACTCCCATTATTGGGAAGGGTAAACAAAGTATCACTACTCCCACTATTGGGTCTGGTAAACAGAAGGTTGAAGGAGATATTGGAAGTAGTTCAAAAAAGCTAGACTGGGAAGAATGAAACCTTCGACGTCAATAATGATGATAATGTGACTGAGGATTCTGAGGAGGACAAGGCTTGTGAGAACTAGAACTCGCAGAACCCTAACAGGGAAGAGGAGGATACTGAAGATTCTGAAGATAATGTCATCCATCATGATTTGGGCATCGAGACAGAGGCTGATACAAAAGATAAAACTGATGATGGCTCCCACCAGAATAATATTAATGCCTCCAAAAATAGGGAGATAGACTATGCATCTAAAAATACTGATAAGGAGGATTTGGGTGGCAAGGATATGGAGGACATGGTCAACCTGGAAGGTAAGTCTACAGAATTTTTAAATCATGAAGAAGCCATGGCTCATAACTCTCATAGCCTGGAAGACTTGGTGGATAATATTATCCAATATGCAGAGAAGCATAAATTTGACAGAGATTTCCAAAAAGAGGAGGTTCCCATTATTGATGACTTTATTGCTAGTATGAGGCATGATGTACCTATTTCCCAAGATACCTAGGAGAACATTCATGTTGGCAGCGAGGATTCCAATGAAAGGGGGATCAGAGAGTCCTCTATTAAGTTGATCTTTGAGGACTTCGATGACAAAGAGGAAGTCACCTCAAGGACCTATAGACTTCCAAAGTTGAAGCCTTATACTCTTTTAGATTCAATAAGTGGTGCTTCCATGAGATTAAAAGGCTTAATCTTAAATGCAGGAAACTTGAGGCAAAGAATGCCAACCTTCAAGGGAGAGTGGATACCTATCTCAATGAGGGTAATACTAACCCTAATTCTTCCACTTCTGAGATCCAAAAAAGAATGGACAACATGGATAGTACCATCATTGACATCCTCCAGCATAGCAAGGACAACATGAAAGCTTCCAACATAAATCTCAAAGCCCTAGTCAATATGCTGGACAACGGACCTGAGGAAGAGAGTGAACACAAGAATGACTCTTTGGAGGTTAGTGGCGGGCCTAGTTCCAAAACTCATGTGAGTGCCAAGAAGAGTTCTCCTTCTCTGAAGAAAAATGTTAAAGAACTGAAGTGGGTCATTAGAACGATGGATAATATCCAAGCCAAAATGGATAATACTCAGGATGAGAAAGTCGGGATTATGTACTTTGTCATTTAGTTTGGGTCCCGTGCTAGTTTTTTGTCTTTAGGGCTGGTTTTTTCTTGTGGTTTAATACTTTGTTTCTCTTGTATCCCTTCTTTGGGCAGCTCATTGTTGTAGCCTCCTTTTTTTGTGTCGTCTTTTTTTTATCTTCTTCTTTTGGTTGTGTAAAGGGTTTTGGGTCCCCTTAAAAACCTATTTTTTCCAGTAATCAGAATAATTGCAAGATAAAATCCATCAATTTCACAACAATATGACTCAATTGTGGTACTACTTAGCTCAATTGCATAAAAATTAAGTAAATTGTGTTACTAATTAGGAAAATTGTGCAAATACTTAAGAAAAAATGAAAATATATAATTTGAGGATAAATAGGGTTCTTTGCATGTGTTCATTTTAACCATGTTTAAAACTAGGTACAATTTATTAGATTAATTAATCCTCCAAGTTAAACTATGTGAAATGTTTTGTTTAGTAACCTAATTATTTAACTATTTGAACAAAAGAATAGAAAACCATGATTTTCTGCATGATATCAAAATAGAAATCTTGCATGTAAGTACATATTAGAATTTAACAAATTTGTAGTTATCATGACAATTGGACAAAAAGATATGAAAAATGTGCATCTAAAACCTACAATTGCACAGATCTGAGTGTCAATTGCATAGGTTTGAGGGTCAATTACATAGAAAGAAGGTACAATTATGTAGAAATGGGGACCATTAGTGCCTCGCCTTATTACAAACATAAAACTCATATTTTATTAGTTGGGGAAATTCATATCAATCTCTCCAAAAATGTAGGTTAGTGAATAAGAGTAATAAATACATGACATCATCATCCAACTATGAAAAACAATAATCGTGTAAAAATGACATAACCTAACCAATGAAGATGTCAAAAAAAGGTGCATAATAATATAATAAACACAAAAAGAAACACTCCTTTGGAGTAAATTCATTGTCTCTTCATATTCCTTCTTTGATGGTGCTCTAAAAATAAAAGTGCATAAACACAATGAAGGAAAATATGACTAGTAATGATAACGATAATGAGAAAACCAAATATTTGCATTTTGTGGTTCAAATAAAGAAAATTGATCATAATTTATATGCATTTCAAGTTGATTTGATGGACAAGATCAATTGAGTAATTAAAGTAATTGATGACTACGATCACTTGAGAGGACGAGTTAAGTGAAATAAAATGGAAAGTTACACTTGCAAGTGGAGGAGGAAATAGAAGTGAGGATGAGTTAAGCGGTGAGGAGAATTACTAAGCGAGAGTTAGAAGTGGAGAGAAGATATGAAGGTGGAAGAGTTAGAAGTGGAAACAAATTAGCATGAAAATTAGTTAAGTGGAGTGAATTAAAAAATATAATTTATTTATTCCTCCACAAGTTAGTTAATTAAGAAATTAAATAAAATAAAATTATTTAATTGTGGAGGTGATACAAAATAGAAAAATAGAAAAATAAATATTTTTTAGTTATCCTAGAGGAGATATTAAGATAACAGACCCAAATAATTAGATTATTTGACCCTAAGACAAATTATGCCAAGAGAATAGAATGATTAAATAATTGACCAAATTATTTAATCGGAGAAATGAAAAGAGACTTAGATTGAATCAACATGAAATGATCA
This sequence comes from Chamaecyparis obtusa, assembly GCA_027943335.1. Classification (NCBI taxonomy): domain Eukaryota; kingdom Viridiplantae; phylum Streptophyta; class Pinopsida; order Cupressales; family Cupressaceae; genus Chamaecyparis; species Chamaecyparis obtusa. The sequence goes on along the minus strand of BSBK01002128.1, from coordinate 337,005 downwards.
GATTGGAACATATAATTAATTATTAATAAAATAAATAAAATAAATTAATTAATGAAAGGACACAACATCAATGAATGATAAAGACCAAACAACTAACATAGAGGAATCATTAGTAAAAAGTGTAGCCATGGCGATAACTTAAATTTAGTGTCTACATAGTCATTAATAATTTACATTATATAAAATATAGTTTGAAAAAAAAAGTTTAAAGTTTTCCAATAAAATAATAATTTAAAAATAAAAATATTATTAATTTTATATGGGTCATGCCCTAAATGGTTGCATGCCATTAGTTTAGATAGTTAAATTTCATATAAATTTGAAAAATTATTGAATGAAATATATTATTTTGTTTATTAAATTTAACTTTAGAATTTATTTATTTTATTCATTATAACTATATATTAAATAATTAAAAAATAAACTATTTATAATTTTATTTTTCATTTATCAAATAAAAGATGAAAAAATAAAAATATAATAAATATTAAGATAAGGACATTAAAGTGGATTTAATTAAACAATAATCAAGCTCCATGTTCTCTAAGAAAGTAATAGAGGGTTAGAGATTTATAGGTTTAAGAAAATATTGGAGTTTACTACTTAGTGTGTTGGTTAGGTGGTGGTGTCGTTGTCCCCACCAAGGTTCAAACTTTTGTTGGGTCATTGTGATCGTGGGCTTCTACCTTTGTTGATCCAATGTTCTTGTGGGTCCGGGCCTCAACTTTGTTAAATGGAGATGAGGTCCCCTATTTGTGGCCTCACTGGTTCATAGCTCTAGGCCAAGAGTGTTTCATGTGTGCCCGAAGGGAATGTCATCCCAACATCACCAATCACATTAGAAAGTTTACTAGGTGCTCATTTTTATTTTATTTTTTAAGTTGAAGAAAATACTCATTAAAATAAATAGATTGCTAATATAAATTGACAAGGTAAAGAAAATATCCACTAAAGAGATGTCATTAATCTTTGTTAAAACTCTATCAACAATGTTGAGGACAAAAATGGGTATTTGAGGAAGGCCACTTCACTTGCCAACAATATTTAATTTTATTTGAGGCATTGCATGTTTTTTTTGTATTGAAGAAAGCTTATATAAAAAATTAATAGTCCAAAAAGACTACACAAGATTATTATCAAAAAATATATATAGAAATACTACATCACAGAAATAACCACTCCATCAATAACTAGTTCACATAGGCTAAATACACATTACCAAAATTTGAAACAAACCATGAGGTTAAATACATAGTACAAATAGTTGAAACAACCAACTACACAACCCAGCTCATTAAACAAATATGCTATATAAAAATTTGACTTGGAAATTTGAAAAGGTTTGCACTTGCTTGGCACATTTGTTCTCTCCATTTGGAGCTACATAAAGTGGTGATTAACCAAAAAAAATTCATGACATTTTTATGCTTGAAACTTGAAGAGCCTATGTAGATCTCTAGAATATTTCATCTCTCCTTCTTGAAGTTGCAAAAATTGATATTTTATCTCATCTAATTTTCTGTTGTATCCAGCTCCATCTTTATGATCAATCTTCAACTGAGAACATAAAAAAACTAGTTCAAACATAATGCCCAAGTAAAACACTAGAGTATCTACTTCCTAATGCAAATAGTGATTAGAAAATAATGTTTGATATCTACTTTTCCTTTTATATAAATGGAATACTATAATTGTTAGGGATAGATATGCCCTTAATTAGTCCTATTTGATTGTATTTTTATAGAAGATATCTGAGGGCATCAATAGCTAAAACATAGAGAAATGGAGATAAGGGACAACCTTGCCTAATTGAAGGATGTAAAGGAAATGGATCAAATAATAAATTATTGATCCTTAATTGAGAATTAGCATCCTTAAATAACACTTCAACATGTGTTACAAATTTTTGGACCAAACCCCAAACACTAAAATATCCTTATAATAAAACTCTATCATATTATGTCATACACTTTATCAAAGTCTAGCTTGGCCAATAACCCATTTTACATTGATTAAAAAGCCCATTCACTTGTCTCCCATGCTAAAATTAAACCATCCAAAATGAATCTCCTGCCAAGGAACCTAGTTTGTTCAAGTTTAACTATCATTTTAGTTATTGTTCGATTATATTAGCTAATTCTTTTGCAATGATTTTGTAAGAAGTATTGAGCAATGTGATAGGTCACTGTCCAGATATCTACTATGTATTTTTTCATTTAGAAAGAGACTTTAGTAGGCCTCTATTAATACTTGGTCCCAAAGACCCTTCATTTATAACTTCCATGTCTACTAAATAGAAATCTTCCTTAGTATGATGTCATAAGGTTTGATAAAACTCAATTGATAACCCATCAACCCCAAGGCTTTTATTAGGGGGCATAAAAAACAAAATGTTTTAAATTTTCAATAGAAAGGTCTCAATCAATAAAATGGTTGTAATCTTGATCCACCTTTCTTAGTATGATGTTCTCAAAGATATCTTCTTAAACTAGTTGTACATCTTGCCAATACTTGTCTTCCCGAAACAGTTTCCCATAGAAAATCTAAAACAATTTCTGGATTTCTTTTGGCTTTGAGTGCACCTTGTTCGATTTTTTCATTGATGATTTTGTTGTTTATATGAGAAAGAGAATGTTGTTGTTGTTAATTTTTTCATTGATGATTTTGATGTCAACATTCTCTTTGATGAAAAGTTCTTTGTTGACTTTAGTATGTTATGTTTATTTTGACAACTTTGTATTCTCATGCTTTGTTTCTTGGTTCGTATTCCTATGTCATTATGGATATTGCTTTGTGGTTTTGATAGTATTTTTATAGTTTCTAGAAATACCTAAATTAAATATTTCATATGATATGATTCTATGGAGTGAAATTTATAAGGTTCAAAAGTTTTGTCTCACAATTTCTCTATTTCCTTCAATATAGAGCGAGTTCTTCAAGATGTTCGCAAATTGTCAAAAGGTTATACTTTTACTTGTAGTTTTGGAGAATGGTTAAGGATTGATTGTAGAGTTTGGTTCCCATTTGGCATAAATTTTCACTATACCTATTGCAACTTATATAAATGAAACATGTGAAGTGTTTTGGGGCTAACTCAGTCTTGAATAAACCATGTGAATCCAATGTTGGTTAAGATTTGAAATACATACATATTGAGTATGTAGTGGTGTGTTAAGGGCATGGTATAAAAATACCATGAGATGATGAAGTGATGTGAAGGTGTAAGTTAGGAAAAAAATGTGAGTTCAAAAGAATATCTTATTAAGTGGAGATGAATTATTTCATATCAATCAATTGAGCTTCACTAGAACCATATTTTCATGCATGTGGAAAACACAATTGTAATAGCTCAATCCATGTTGATATTACTTTCATCTATAGGCAAGGAGTGCTTCGATAGTGATTCTTATTGGGTAGTGAGCCCTCAAATAGTGAGCCTTATAGTGAGTAGAATTTATAATATAGTATAACTAGTTATAGTATATTAAGACGTAACCCTCTCCATGGTTTTTCCCCCATGAATTTCCATGAGAAACAAAGTTGGTGTCCCATTGTATTTTGTTGTAGATGTTGTTTCTCCTTCATTTCATTTCTTGGTTACATATTTTTTCTAATGAGTATAATAAAAATTCACAAAATAATAAAGTTTTGGTTTATAGGGATCAATATTGATTCACCCCCCCCCCCCCCATTGTTCCCTCCATCAGTATTCTAACTATTCAATAATTGGTATCCAAGCTTGGTCCCTTGTTTTAGCTTAACTACTTAAGGGTGATCTTGGAGGTTGAACAAATGGAACCTAAATGATCTATTCCAGAGGAAATCATTGGAGAAATTTATAGAGATGAAGAACCAAAAGTCACCCTTGAAGGCTTGGAAATTGTTGAAAGTGAAAATAGAGATTTGAAAGAAAATATCAAAGAAATGAATGAGTGTAATAGAAAACCAAGGGAATAGATCAATAAATTTAGAGAAATACATAAGGAGGTTAGCATAGAGTTAAAACAAGAAAATAAAAAGATTGTTGGTTTGAAGGTACAAGTTGAAGAGAAAAAGAAAACTAAAGAATGTTTAAATGATAATTCAATGTAAAATAGAGGAATGTACAAAACTATAAAATGAGGTGGTGAACCTAAAATCAGATTTGGAGAAAAAAAAAAGAGTCAGGAAGATAAATTCAAAGAGAGTCGTGTTAAGTTTAATGAAGTGTTGGATAAGAAGAAAAATATGAAAGTAAAAGGTGGATTAGGGCCTGAAACTGGTGAAAACTCAAATCAGAAAACCAAAGACAAAGGCAAAGCTAGTTGTGCAGAGAAAAAAGGAACTAATTTTCTTGCTAGAGAGATGAACAAAGGGAAGCAATTCCAAAATTAAAGATCTCAAGTAACAAAACCATCGATCAGGCAACCTAATGCTCAAAGGTATCCTTCTTTTAATGGTTATTTTTTTCTTGTAATAGATTTGGACATAAGACTATAGAGTGTAGAGGCAGAATAAACCAAAATGCTATATCATTCTCCAGCCAATGATTTACTTGAAAAAGATTTGGTCGCAGATCTATTCAATGTAGAAATCAAATTATGAATGTTTATAATAATAGAAGAAATGGATCTTTTCATGGTTACTATCATATATGCAATGGTTTTAGACACAAATCTAATCAATGCAAATCTAGAATGAATGAAATAAATACAAAATAGGGAAATGTCAAATGCTATGATTGCAACAAGTTTGGACACATTGCTAAATTTTGCATAAGCATGAATGAAAAGGAAAATTTGATAAAAGGAAATGAGCCTGAGAAAAAGATTGACCTATAAGAAATTAAGAATGATATAAAGAGGATTTGGAAGAAAAAAGAAGTGGACATGGAAAAATATGATGGTGCACCTAGCTCAAGGGCTTTAACTTGTGGGGAGATAGAATGGAAGATCTTATTCCCCCACCAAATAATTTGATGTTGTTATCACAACATGAAGATATAGTATGTAGGATGACATGATTGACCTTTTGGTGAAGACTGTGGAAGAAAATATTGTAATGTGAAAGTTTGTGAAGCTTTGGAAGCTAGTTGTATACACAGATAGGTAGGATTTGACATCTTTCTGGGTGATGTGAAAAATTTTGTGGCAAAACCCTAGATTTCTCGACAACATATATATAGCCCCTTTCTAATAGTCATTATTATCTACAAATATGGGAGAAAGTGAGAATTGTGAAGAAGTGTGAAATTGAGTAGAGGTTGTTAGCAACTTAATGAAAGGTATTTTAAGATTTATACCTTATGGCTTGTAGTAAGTTTGTAAGAAGTGAATAACCTCAACCTAAATATAATAAATTCATGAAAGAATTATTAAGGAATGACTCTGCCAGTGCATTTTCTTTGTTAACATCTAGCATAGTATGTTTCGAAGATATTTACAAATTTGTTGATGTGAAATTTGATGAATACATGGTCACATGAAGATAAATAATTTCAAAGATTCCCACTTGACAAAAAGTTTTCAATTGTTTGTAGAATTGGGCACATGGGTTTGGACATTCAGAGTGAATTTTTTATGTTTGTTGATGAAGATTTAGTGAAAATTATCATAATTAGGATTCATGGAGATTGTATTTGATTAGATTAATCTTATCAGGTTACAAAGGAATCCCAAAATGTTTTTACTGAGATATGCTTGAATGGATCAATACCTATAATGAAATTTTCTAAGGAATAAAGAAGTTGAAATCTAAGAGTAGTTTTGGATTAGAGAGAATTGTAAAATGATATCATAATTGATCCCTGGGTAAGGTATATTGCCATGGAAATTTCTAACAAAATTTATTTCCAAAATAGAGAAGGCTACACATTTGCAATTGTTATCTATGTAGCTTATCAATTTTTAAAGGAAAGAGAAGAATATGGCTTGTGTGAACTATTGTGACAACAAATATTAAACAATATGTTTCTAATGAGGAAAAAAATTATGCATTTCAATTCAGACCACTTGTTGTGTGTCTTGCGTTCTATTTCTTGAACTCTTTGCCTCTAAAGTATGATGTTGTATGGAGTGTATAATTACCTATAGGAAGATAGGTTCAAGAATATTTGGATAACTTTGAAGACAAGGACATAACCTATAAAGAATATTTCAATGATCTTAAAAAGATGACATCAAGATTCAAATTTATAGAGAACTATTTTGAGCTATTCAAAGACAACATCACTTTCTTATTAGATACTGATAATTATTTCATGAAATGCATAATGCCTCAAAAATCCTAGTTGACAAGATTCAATTATGAATTAAATGAAGAGGATTGCATGATTTTTGCAAAAAAATTTCTTAAGAGTTTGATAGATTTTATTGAAGATAGATTTGGAACCTATGAAAAAATTCACCAGATTGGATGAAGCAGGAAATGTTGCTCCAAAAGGATCTATTTCTAGAAGCAAAAGGCTTAAGAGTTTTTTTAATGTCTCCTCCTTGGATCTAAAGAAGAAAAAGAAATTATATGAAAAAAAAGTTAAAATAATTGACATTGATGTTGTTGAGCTTGAGAAGGTTGATAGTAAATAGAAGTTGTAGTGTAGAAATACATACCCAAGGGACACTCCAATTCCTCTAATGATGATCCTTTTGACACAGATGAGGTCTTGAAGTTTCTCAAATAACTTGATGATGTGAAGAAGATGGGTGAAGTATGGTTAGCACCACAATCTTATGATCATGATAGAATTAAAGAGGCTTTAATCGTCCATTTTCTATGGAACAATATTTCTCCTAATGTGATGAAGATCTTCTCCTAGATGTCTTAGTTAATCTTCTCAATGAACACATGACTATGAAATCTTCCAATAGTGATAAGAAGAAACCTAATTTTCAAGATGAGTTATAGAGGATAATGAGTAAGAAGTGTGTAGTTGATCAAAAAAAACTTTCTGGATGCATAGAAAATATGAGGAAAATTTTTAATGTTATTTCTTATATTTACAAGTATTATCTCAGATGACCTGTTGCTACTGAGGATCATTAAGATAAAATCGACTCTATTGAGTCTTGACTTATGAATATGCTCAATCATTTGACATATTTAAAGAAAAGGATAGTCCCGAAAGAACAAAAATTAATACATTACAATAACAGTTCTATCTCAAGTACAAAGACAAAGAGATGAATTTATAAGGTAGTGCTAGTCTCTTAAGAAAATAGTTGAAGTGAGGATGGAATAGTTTGTTCGATTATTGGAAGAAGCTAAGAAAGATAAATTATTTCTAGATGTACTAGATGATTTAGTTGATGCTATTGAGTTACTTGTGTAGTAAAATACTTAGTGTATAATTTGTTCCTCTAATGTCCATTCTTGGAATTCCTTATCCCCTGAACTCAAGGAGAAATATACAGAGATTTTCCCTAGAAAGGTAACTAAGTTTTTTTTCTTCTTGATAGTATTTTTGCTAATAGAGGGAGCTATGTTGAGACATCTTTTTTGTTATGACACCCTTTTTCCTTGATGTTAAAGGGGGAGAATAGTATTGGGAGATAGTAGCTTTGGCATGTTACCATCAATGGCAAAGGGGGAGATTGATGGCGTTTGTCATTGATGAGTTTTTTGGTGATATGAGAAGAAGAATGTTTTTTCATTGATGTTAACATGCTCCTTGATGAAAATTCCTTTGTTGACTTTAGTAGGTTGTGTCTACTATGACAACTCTATATTTTTGTGCTTTATTTCTTGGTTTGCATTCTTCCACCATTACAGATATTGCTTTGTAGTTTTGACAATATATTTATGGTTTCTAGCAGTAGCTAAATTCAATATTACATATGATAAGGATTTTAAGAAATGAAAGTGATAAGGTTTAGAAGTTTTGTCTTGCAGTTTCTTTGTTTCCTTTGGTACAAAGCAATTCTTCAGGATGTCCACAAATTTTCAGAAGGTTATATTTTTCCTTGCCATTTTAGGGAAAGGTTTAGGAATGATTGTAGCATCTGGTTTCTAGTTGGCACCAATTTTTCCTATACCTATTTTGATTTATATAAATGAAATGTGTGAAGTGTTTTGGGGGATAACACAATCTTGAATGAAACATGTGAACTTGGCATTGGTTAGAATTTGATATATATACATATTGAGTATGTCGTAGTGTGTTAAGATATTTTCATAATAATATAATGAGATGATAAAGTTATACAAAGGTGTAAGTTAAGAAACAAATGTGAGTAGAGAAGAATATCTTATCAAGCAGAGATGAAGTATAACATATCAGTCAATTGAGATTCAATAGAATTATATTTGCATGCATCTGGAAGATGAAATTCTAACAATTCAATCCCTATTAATACTAATTGCATCTATGGGCAGTGAGCCATTCAACAGTAAGCCTTGTTGGGAAGTGAGCCCTCTAGCAGTGAGCCTTGTAGTGAGCATCTTTTGTAATATATTTTAACTGGTTATAATATATTGAGATTTAACCCTCTTCATGGTTTTTCCCTCACAGGTTTCAATGAAAAAAATATAGTGATTCCTTGTGTATGGTGGTGTGAATGTTGTTTCTCCTTTGTTCACTTTATTGGTTACATCTTTTCTTTTGATGCAAATAAGTAGAATCTGCAAAATAATAAAGTTGTGGTTTTTAGGGAATACTAATTCAACCCCCCCTCTCTTAGTATTTTGACTAGTCAACATACCTGACCTTCCTCATTGATTATTGGTCCAATGAACTCCTTTTTAATGTTTGTAGTTTAAGTATTGGAAGAAGTAGTTGGAACCTTTATTGCTTTCTTTAAACCAGTGCAATCCAACTCAGATTTTAGCTCCTTTTCCCTTGTAATGATCAATATTATGAAGCTATTTTTCAATAGAAATTATGGTGGATTGATTAGCTATATTTTTTGGGCTAGACTTCAACAATTTTCTATGTAGTTCAAGTTTTCCCTGTAAAGATTTGTCTTTCCTTTTCCATAGTCATGCTAATATTATACCAAATAAACGTAAAAATTCAACACATCTAGAGATATCTAATTGCCACAATTCCATATAGGAATTAGCTTCTCTTGGCTTGGAAATAGAATTCCAAATGCCCACCCAAGAAGCAAATGAGGATAAGATTTTCAGATGAGAGGTGTTAAGCTTAAATGGTAGCTAGGAGTCTATTACCATTTAGTTATCCTTTGCAATAGTACAAACAATAGGAAAGTGATCTGAAAGTGTAATAGTATAATCTACCTTCACTCAATCACCAAAGGAATTTTGGGCCACTTGCAAGTTGGGATAAATATAAAACCTATTTAATAAACTAAGTTTACATTCCACTCCTATCTTGCAAGTAGTTCAAGTAAATCAATTATTCTTATAGCTTTATTTTTTTATTTATATGATCTATGACCCCAATATTGTTGCGAAAAAATAACCATTTATCAAATTTGAAATTACTTAGATTTATATTCTTGGATTAGTTGTGATCAATATGATGTTCCACCATATTAAATTCTGCTTCATATACCAAATCATCCTAAGGAAAATGTTGAGACATCCATTCCCATAGCTCACATTTTTTTTTAATAATGTGTGCTTCATAAACTGAACAAAAACCAAATAGGTTGGCCATTGATGAAGGTGAGGAGCCATACACAGTTATGTGAAGGAGCCTCCCCTTTGTCAATGGAAAAGCTATTGATCCAAGAAGCCAACCCAATAACCACCCCCTACCTTCACTATTAAAAGTATGGAAGGAATAACCATCAGTCCAAGCATTTACTAGTGCAATAGCAAAATGAGGATCATTCAATTTAACCTCTTTCAAAAATACAACATAAAGTTTCCATTTGTCTATGATGATAGAGAGAGATAACCCTCAAACATTCCAAGATAGATTTTATAATGCGTGATTAGAAAGAATTAGAAGAGTCATCCTCATGATGTAGGACATCAAATCAATTAGCAAGCATAATTGAGCTCTCAAAATTTTCATGCTCTTTGACATTAGAATTGGGAGATCTCGATCTACTTTTTCTAGTTTGAAGTAGTCAACCATGTCTTTTTGAAGGGAATGGAGATCTACATATTTCAGAACAACTTGAAAGAGATGTTTTGTTGTTCCTATCATAAGGTCTAGTAGGAGATGAAGAATGATTATGAGAAGTAGAGGACACCTTGTTTTATGTAACAACTGAACATGGATAATCTTTCCTTTTTCTTACCATCCTTCAATTATATATCATTATAGAATATTTATAGGTAGAGGATATAACATTGTGATTTCTATTAGAGGTACCACTAGCTTGATGTTTTGATTGGGAGGCTATGTTTGGTATCACATTAGGCTAAGAGGAATAAGTCTCTTGGATTGGACTAGTAGCATCTACAACCTAAGAAAGACAATATCAATTTTTTTAGTTTGGACAATCTCTTATCAAATGTCTCTCTTATCAACAAACAAAGCATGCATTGATTTTATTTAGGTAATTTATAGGCTAGAAGAACTCAAATCCTGGACCAACTAACTTGATATTTTTAGGTAACTAATTATTTTGGTCCATTTTAAAACAAGCCCTTGGGTGAACTCTGAGACTAGAGAACTTTCCAAAATTATTTTTACACCAAATGACTCTCCCAAGTCATGCAACTGTTTTCTTTATAAAGGGTCTCAAAGCTAGATTCAAAAATGGTAACTCAATCCACATTGGGTATTTGGATCTAGAGAGGCCCTTGGGATGAAAATCTAATGTCCATAACTATACATAACAAATCTGTGCGCATATCACCCAAGTTACATATTGCTTGTGCATGATTAGAAAATTTAAACTTGCAAGAAAATATACCCTTTACCCAAACCTCTCAGAGCCTCTATTTTCCACCCTTTACTCTCTCAATTCAATCTTAGCCCATTCATAGAAATCAAATTCCAGATAGTATGCCCTTAAGAAAGAATAAGATTTCAGATCTATGTGATGAACTACAACTGATTTAGAACCTGAATGAAGAATCTGTGATTAAAGATCACTGAGGAGTTGTTGATTAGATATGCAAGATGATTAAATCAGTATTATGTTGTCATTGATGTCAACTAGCTTGACAGTACTTATCTTGTAAGTTACTATATCGAAACATCTGAAGAAAGGTGAAAGAGATGAAGAACAAAAATATCTACATGAGGAAGATGTATATGTCAGATGAGGATAAGGAATACACTGAGTAACTTGTTGATGAGTCTATGACTTGATGATAATGACTTTATTATGTTGCATTCATCTATGATGAAGAATAGAGCTAAAAGACACAAAGCAATGTTGTCGGTAAATGAAGCATTCCAGTATACACCGATGGAGTGTAGTGTATACCAAGCGTAGTGTTAACCGAGCTTGTGTTCACCAACGCATTTCTTTGTTAACCAAGTAGAATAGAAAGGAATTAAATGACTAGTTTAGCCGATAAATTGATGAGCTGTAAAGTACCTAGATTTCAGGGTAACAGATAAGGTTTGTTATGAAGATCGACGGCTAACATAATTCAAGGAAGATCTAATAGAGCAGATTGAAACGTGTTAATGACACATCAGCCGAAGAAGGTTAAAGCGGCAAAATCAATGAATGAGATTAAGCGGCAAAATCTAATGGACAAAAAGAAAATGATTTACTCGTCTATTAAGAGACATTAGTTTCATTGTTGAAACGATGGTGGAAGAAGAAGATACTGCAGAATTATTGCGTGAACAAATTTTCATGCATTCTGATCATACTGGTTAGTGAGAACCAAACTACAAAACAATTACCAAGCTACAGAGAGTAATTATCGACAAACAGTAAGTTTATATAGTGTTGAATCTGAAGTGATATATTGATCAGAAAGATTTGTATGAGCTGAATATTGATCTATAAATTGCAATTGAAGTTGTTTCAAGGCAGATCATCTACTGTTACATATTTAACCATTGTACACAGTCAAATCTCTTAACCGAGTGGACTAAGAAAGTCTTTTTATGTTTCATTCATAGAATGAACAATGTTATCCTGTCAACCCCAGAGTGACTGCTAGTTGGACAATAACTTCTGGTCTAAAATCCTCTAACAAGGTCACACATAACAGTGTGTTTGTAAACCTTTAACAGGGTTGGGTCTTCACCGACCTCACTTCAGAAGAGTGAACATTTTTGGATTGCCAGTCCCAGGTGGTTTTTCCCCTCACAGGGTTTCCACATTAAATCTCTTATGTTATGTGTTAATTGTGATATTTGTTTGTTATCATACTTTGCATATTACATGTTAAATTTGATCGGTAACTACTATAAGTTTTAGACTGATAATCGGTAAAAGCACAGATAGTGAAAGTATTTTATGTTTACCGAGTAGCAGAAGTTGAAGAATTTGTTTTGGATTATACATTTTGTTTTGGGACACTGGATAACTGATTCACCCCCCTCTCAGATATTCTAACAATTGGTATCAGAGCTATGGTTGCTTAGAATAGAGTTTTAAGGACTCCAGCACAAAGATCTCAAGATGTATAAGAGGAAAGTGCCAAAGCTGAACAAAGAGAACTTCGTAGTATGGCAAAGCTGGATGAAGTTGCACATATCTGGAATTGGGAACTCTGCACTATAACCAATGTAGAATGGCTACATTGAACCGAAACCTAGTCCCTTAACCCTTGATCAACTGAAAGATAAGCATGAAGACATTAAGGGATGCACTACTGCCAAAGCCATGTGGGATAAACTAACTCTAATATACAGTGGAGATTTTAATGTTAAAAGAGCCAGAGCAGAAAGCCTAAGAGGTCGATTTGACAATATGAAGATGAAAGAAGGTGAGAACATTGTGCAATACTCAAACAGACTAAAAGAGGTAGTACATGCTATTAGAGCATCAGATGGAATTATTGAGGATGAAACAGTGATAAGCAAGATTCTCAGAACTTTACTGCCAATTTATGCAACCAGGATCTCTGCAATTCATGAAACAAGAGCTACATACAACCTTACTCTTGACACACTGATTGGTAAGCTTACAACCTTTGAATTGAATAAATTTGACAACAGTGTTGTACCTTCTGTTGAATCCGCTTTCATGTCTTCTTTGAAGATTGCTAAATTTAGTAGCAAGAATAATAAGAATAATGATAGTGATAGTGATACCGATGATGAACTTGATGAGCTTGAAGCTCTTATGGCCAGAAGGTCACCCAAAGGTAAAGGAAGGTATAGAGGTAAGCTACCTTTGGCATGCTTTAATTGTAAAGAAGTTGGCCACATCGCTGCTAGATGTCTGAATAAGAAAGATGATGATAGATCCAAAGACCGATCCGAAGGAAGTTATGGGAGAAGAGTCAACCGAGGTTACCGAAACAACAACAGAGATAACTGAGATAGCTATGACAAAGGAAAAAAGGTATGTTACATAGCCGAAGATATTGAATCTGAATCTAATACTGATGATGATATAGAAGTAGCATTTGTTGCTATGAAAGATGACTCAGAGGAAGAAGAGAAACATGAAGAAACAACACTGATCTCTAAAGTAAGCAGAAATGATACATGGATCATAGACAGTAGCTGTAAACATCGTATGACTGGTGATGTAGAGAAATTTGATCTACTTGATGAATACAATGGAGGATCTATTAGGATGGGAAATGATGCACCCTGTATGGTAAGAGGTAAAGGTTCACTGATGATTAATGATAGAATAAAATGTGAAAATGCATACTGGATAGATTGACTGAACTATAATTTGTTAAGTGTGGCACAGCTAAATAATTCAGGCCACCGACTTTCTTTTGAGAGCAAAAAGATAAAAATCTATGATGATGGAGGAAGACTTGTCGGAACCGGTACACAATCCAGAGGTAATCTATTTTATCTTGATATTGATCAGTCTTCTTGTTTATTAATGAAGGATGAAGATGCACGGTTGTGGCATTAAAGGTTATGCCATGTGAACTTTGATAACATGATCAAGATTAGTAAGAAGAAAAGAGTTAGAGGGTTGCCTAACTTGTCAAAACTTGATCATGCTATGTGTCATGAATGTCAGAAAGGTAAGAAGACTAAGTCAAGTTTTAAAATCAAAGACTACTCAACAAAGAAGATACTTGAGTTGGTTCATACCGACCTATGTGGTCCTATGAGAACTCAGATTTATTATGGTGATAGATACTTTATTCTTTTTGTTGATGACTATACTAGACTGATGACAGTTATGTTCTTAAAAGAAAAATCTAAAGCCTTTAAGATATTTAAGTGGTATAAGGCTAAGGTAGAAAAAGAGACTGGAAAAGAAATAAAATGCTCGAGATCAGATAGAGGAGGTGAATTTATCTCTGATGAATTTATTAATTTCTGTAATGAGCATGGTATCAAAAGATAGGTCTCTGCACCGAGAACACCTCGATAGAATGGGATTGCTGAAAGAAGGAACGGGTCAATAATTGACTGTGCAAGAACACTAATGCTGCAAAAGAATATTTCTTAGACATACTGGAGAGAAGTTGTCAGTACAATTGTATATGTGCTTAACCGAGTACAACTGAAAAAGGACACCAACCGGACACCCTATGAGCTATGGTTTGGAGTTTGGCATGTATTGATCAATTATAGGTTCTCATGGATGCATGGAAACTTTAGTGAAGCTTGTGGCTCTCTTGATATTAAAAACATGTTTTGGGATGGTTACTCTTAACGAGATTTTAGCAGGAAGTTTGAGGAGCTAACACTTTGGTTGGAAGTGAGTTCAACATGGACCTATGAGGAGATTGCTCTTGGATGAGTTATAATGACTTGGATATCTTGGAGGATCATCCTTATTCTGACTCTCAGTCTACTTGGAAAAGAGTCATCTGAAAGATATAGCCCAATGTATTTTCAAACATATTGTCTTATACTTTATCATCTCATAGACATGGACCTTAAGCTATGGTTATATGGTTTTGAAGGGATCATTTTGAGAGATAGACGACAATTATCTTCTTGACAATATGTTTTCATTTATAAGGATCATGGGAGGTGGTGTGTAAGGTTAATTTACTGATATAGAAAATGGATTTAATTTGATCTTCTTTATTTATGAGAAGCTTACATCCATATTGGTTACATGTTACATATATGGTGTTTGATCTTTTGAGATAGAACGAATTAGGTGTTGTTGAAGATTTTATTTTGGGACTGTAAAGGAGGTCACATTTGACACGATTTGTATTTAGAGGTGTATATTTCACCTCTACAAGTGTACGATTTAAAGGTTCTCCCTTGAGTCTTTTATATATTCCTAGATGTTTGGTTCCACGTGACATTAGATGTGAGGTTTTGTGTGAATCTATAGTGATAACTAGTTTGTGATCATATTTTGTCAGTTTTTTTTGAGTGATTACATGGAGGATTATTTTATCTCACTCTTTCATTGGATGTGGAGAACTTGGTGGAGCTTTCAAGACTTGTTGAGGGAGATGTTTATTGCAACAATTTTGTTTGTAGGATTTTCATATCTTTGTGGATGTTCCTTGGCACTATGTGGTTACACTCTCTATGTGATGTTATTAGTGGGCATAGTGTGCCTTCATCTTTTCAGGTTTGACATTACCCACATAGTGGAAGTTTCTAGATGTGTAAGTTCTTTATTGATAGGTATCCCACATGGAACTTGTGATTGAAATTTATAGGGTTTGTTATGTTATTAACATGAGTTCTAATGTTTCAAGATACTTTTGAGGCATGGATTTTTGGAAAAATTAGCATTTATTGTGGATGTTTTTCAATCATGTGGCTTGATCAGTTGGATATGAGAAATCAATTTTGATTATTTTCTAACTAATGTTCAATCTTGTTGTTGGAAGAATTATTTGGCTTCAAAAATGTGTTATGCATACAAGGTTTTGAAGTTGGTTATGCTTTTATATAGCTTGTGAGAACAATGAAGTTGTAGCAGTATCTTGTAGCCCTTCTTTATCACTTGGATCTAATGCTTTTGTTCTTTTGTTTGGTGCATCTACATCTTGGCTTGTTCATTTTCTTCCATGGGTGGCAAGTTGGAGGGTGGCCAAAAATATTGCCTAATATGGTGGACATCTTAGATGTTATTTTAGGTGTGTCTTATTGGAGAATGAGAGCATGTTTGAGATTTGTGTAGCTTCATGAATGGATGTTGTATGATTTCATTTTTTGGCTCATAGAAATTTAATGTTGTTTCCAATTACTCTTGATGAGTCTTCAATGTGGATTGATGTATCTAAACTTTTGAGAATCCTACATGAAACGTGAGGAGAGCATAATAGACTACCACTTGTGCACTCATTTGGAGACAATAAAACTTCTCAAAGGTGTCCTTTAGTTATGTGTCTTAACATTTTTTACTTAACTATGACAAGGTCCTATTATTTAGGAAATTGGTACCCACTTTAAAAAGTCACGTTTGAAAGTTACTAAGTTTGAGTTATTAATAAGATTTCTATTTCATGTGGACTCTACATGGAATATGAGTGTCTTTGGAGATATAGTTACTTATTTAGCAAGTTCAATTTCATATGCAAGTTTGGAAATAATAGATAGTTGCACATCTTGCATAAAATGTCAATTGGAAAATTACTTTTTGTGTGTGTGATTTATTTGGCACCTTCCATGTGGAATCTTCATGCTTGGTCATATGGCATTTGGAAACTTGGCATTAAATGCATTATAAGCTCTATAAATATAGGTCTTTGCTAGAAAAGTTTAGGAGAGAAGAGTAATTCACACAGGGAGTATGTTGTTGGATTTCCTCCAAAAATAAAGAAAGATGTAAATCTCTATGTAAAGTCTTAGAGCCTAAAAATGTATAGCAACTTGTTAAATAATACATTGGCTTGATATTTTGGAGTGTGGGGTTCTTTACTCGAAAAGGGTTTCCCCACATATATCAATGTTTTCTATGTTCTTTTATTTTTCTTATTTCATGATTTTATAGGATTGAATTTGTATATTGTAATGTTGTTGAAACTTTCTTAGAGTTGTAAAGATTTGTAAATTGCATTATATTTCCTTCAAGGTTTAATGTATAGGAATTTAATTATGTTTCCACTTTCATGGCATAGTAGTATGTACTTGTAGCATCTTGTTGGAATATGATTTTTAAAGAAATATATGATACTGAATGTACATATTGGATCTCAAATATCTTTATGGGATGCTCTCATTTCCCTTTGCATTCTTCATTAGGTTATTAGATTCTCCCCAAACTAATCTTAAGGGGAGTATTTAGGTATTTTCCTTAGTCATTAATCAATCAATCTCTAATTATTTAGCTAAAATTAAGCTTTTTTCTATATTTATATTGAACTCTATTTAGATCCTATTGTCTCTTACAATAAGATGAGGACACTTGAAATGACTTATCTTAATCCTCACCTAGGGCTTTTATCTTGGGTTTTATCTTTTTACTTTGATAAGCCTTCATTGTAATAATTGTAAATATATCTAGATAATCAAAATTTATTCAATCAATCAATATGGACATATCATTCATGCTTTCTTGGATCAATCTCTCTCTCTGTCTCTTAAGGTTGCATAGCATTCAATCATAATGTTTTTCCTTTTAGATGTGTTAGGCATTCTGATTAGAGGTGATTTTTGAAACTTGTGAAACTAGCTATCTATTTTGACACTTTTAAGTTCAAAATGACAACTCTCAAATAATATTATGAGAGAATATGGCAAGAAACAAAGGGACAAAGTTCATCAACAAGGGCACATATTTTCCACTTCTAATATTTTATTATTTTATTTGTATGTTCATTTATGTGTGAAATTGAGTGTATATATTTTTACTTCAACACACACACACACACACACACACACACATTGATGCATGCACATAAATGCATACATACGTACATACATACAAACATGCACACATGCATGCATGCACCATACACACATCCATGCATGCATGCATACATATACATCCATACATACATATATACATGCATGTTTACATGTGTACATCCACACATTTATACATACGTGCATCCATATGTGCATGCATGCATACTAATAATATTTTTTATTTTTTTTTCAAGTATTCTCTTATATATGGAAAACGAAGATTTTATATATATATATTTATACTTCAATACATACATAGATATAAAGTGTGTGTAGGGGTCTCAATAAAAACTTCCATATTTGTAAAAGTATCAATAAAAATATATATATATATCTAAATATCTAGACACACACCAACTTGTCTCCAACTTATCTCCATTATGTTGTATTCTAAGGTCTCCAAAAAAAAACTATCATATTTGTGTTAGTGTTAGACTAATATATGTGTAAATATTTCACCTTAATATACTTATTTTACTTAGGGTGAGTCCCTATATCTACCCAGTTCCTTGGAGAATAGCACATATAAGAGCAACACCCAATACTTTGAGGATAAAGTTGGAACCAACCTATCCATGAAATGTCAAAGAGATTACATAAGTCCTAAGCCATGTTGCTATGACATTCCTTACTAGGTCAAAGGATAAAAAGGTTGCACTCACTAAAATACAATATTCCATCTACAAGTCTATGTTAGTGTCCATCTGCTAGCTTGTCATTAGGGTTTTTGTACTACAATTCCGCTAATCATTTCACACCACATTTATTGTGGGAGTCACTAAGTTGCTTTTAATTGTTACAGCCAACCTTAGAATAATAGTTATTGTTGGTCCTTGAGTGTTGGCTTTAGGTGATCATGGCTCCTCCAAGAAAACATCAACGAAAATTTGTTCCGAAGGTATTCCACAAGGTAAGGTCCCAGTCAATCCCGATGTTGTTTTTCCATTGCCAGATTTTGACAAACCCTGTGAGTGGCTTGAACAATTTACTTTAATCGGATATATTGTTTGTTGTGTCCCTTATGAAATTGTGTTGTGGGATTGTGTCACCAAGGCATGGCTCCCTCATGGGGTCCGTTTTGGGAACCCAACTCATGTGGAGGGCATTCTCAAAAGTGACCCTTGGTTTTTTTCGTTCCTCTCTTCTTGTTTTCCAACCTTGGTCTCAAGACTTCACTATCTCCAACGACAAGAAGCTTAAAGTCCCTATCTAGATTGAATTTCCTAGTTTGCCCTTTCCTTTTTGGTCTTTTTTGCAAAATATTGTCTAGGATTTAGGTTGGGTAGTTTGTATTGATCTTGAATGTTTCTTTCATGCCCATCCTCAAAAGAGGGTTTGTGTTAAAATTGATCTTGCAAAAGAGCTTATGGAAACAATAGATATATAGGTTAATGAGCAATCTTTTTCTCAATGTGTCATGTATTTCAATTTTCCCATACACGTTTTCGTTGTCAGACTACAAAACATAAATTTAAGGATTGCCCTTTGGCTGCTCCCAAGACTAAGCCTCCTCTCAATGAGCATGTTGCCTCTCAAGGACTAGAAACTAGTAAGGAAGATGCTAGTTGGACAACAATGGTCCATAAGGGTAGGCAGTGTTTGGCTTCTCAGCCTAAACATGACTCGCCTGTTACGGCTTCATCACCTAAAGACTCCCCACCTTCCAAGGCTTCCAAGAATATCTCCCCTCCGTAGGGTATTTCAAACCCTATTTCTCAAGGGAAGTCATGACCACCCACAGATTCACTCACCATTTCAAATGGCCTTATTTTGGGAGCTCGAGCTCTACAACCAGCTTCATTGGTTTCAAACACACTAGTTTCCTTGTGTCACCACTCTCACAACCCTCCCGAGAGAGAGGACATTGAAGACAAAGGACCAAGTAAAAGGCAGGTGATCCCATGATATCTCTACCCTATTTTCCATTCAAGATCAAATTTTTTGCATAATAGTTTCTCCTCTCTTGGGGACAAGGATAGCATGAATGATGGTTTAGAATGAATCTTCTCTCCTAGAATGTTCAGGGTCTTACAAACCTCTCTCAAAAATATTCGATTTGAGATGTTTGTCATAATTTTCCTTAAACCGATTTTTTTTGTCTTCGAGAGATTAAGATAGTTAGTTTTTTGCTTGTTGCAGCATGTCGTGTTATTTGGCCTCATAGTCTAGTTTATTCATCCAACCATGAAGCTTGTAGAGGATGGGTGGTTACCCTTTTAGTGCCATGTTGGAAAAATGCAGTTGTTAATCATGGTGAGGACCCCATGCACAGATTGGTTTAGATTATCATTCAAATTGACAATCATCCTTTTGGTATAATTAATATCTATGCCCCAAATGAGGCAGTGGAAAGAACGTAGCTTTGGCGTTCAATAGCTAATTGACTATTGTCAACCACTTGGGCTCTGTGAGGATACTTCAATATGGTTGAGGTGGCTTCTAACAAGGATGGAATTTCACCATTCCGTTGGACAGTTGGTGAGCATGAGGCATGGTTCTACATGCGCAATAAATTAGGCTTTTTTTATCCCAATACCAATCATCGCCTTCTGCATGCAATTTGGCATACTTGGAGTAATTTTAGGGCTGGTTCTGACAAAGTCTTTAAATACCTTGATCATGCCATGATCTCCTCTCAATCTATTTTTTCTTTTGGGGAAGATCAGGCTTTTCCAGTTTTACCTTTGCATAATGTCACCCTAACAGACCACTTTCCTATTAAATTTTCAATTGAATGGTGTGATGCCTTGCCATGTTCCTCTCAGTCTCTATTTTTTTTTAACACATCACTTCTTAGGCATCCACCTACTTTGGCCTACATTCAAATAATTTGGAATTTACAACCTAGACCCACTCAACCTTCAAGTTGGATTTTGTGGTGGAATGATGCTATTCATCGAACAACTGAATTCCTTTGTTTCTACGGGAAATAGCTAGCTCATTTCCACTGGCGGTCTTATGATCAGACCACCAAGGATTTGTGTGAAACAACTATGAGCTTGGTAGTGCATCCCTTCTCAACTGAATTGCATATTAAAGTGGCAACTCTCCGTCATCAGAAGAAGGTTGTTGAAAGCTATGCACCTAGAGGTGCTCATATCAAGGCACGTTTACACTGGCTGAAAGTGGAAGATTGGGATAGTAAGGATTTATTTTCCTATCTACGCCCTACACATGCCTCTTCAGGTATTAAAAGGATCAAAGAGGGTACTTCAATTCTCACCGAAATCCCTGACATTCTCCAAGCCTTTGTCAATCATTACCAAAGAGTTTTCACTGCTCAAGCCCCTTCTTTGGCTAATCAACAAGCCCTCAAGGATTGTCTTGCAATAGTCCCTAATTTCCTCTTAGACTCCCAAAGAGATTTTTGTGATCAAACCTTGTCAATTCAAGACCTTAAGGATGCGGCTTTTTCCATGGCAGATGACAAATCCACTTGCTATGAAGGCTTCCCTTGTGAGTTTTATAAAGATCTTTGGGATTGTGTTGGGGAAGACCTTCACCGTCTTTATCTTGAAGCATTTCAAAATGGTTCATTAGGTACTGAAATAAATAAAGGAAATATAAAGTTCATACCAAAGGATGGTAATCATGAAGATATATGTAACTGGTGTCCAATTACTTTCCTCAATGTTTCAAATAAAATTATCCCCAAGGCTCTTGCTCTTAAAATTCACCATCTCCTTCCTTAGATTGTGTGTCTTGAGTAGACTGGATTTATACAATCTTGATTCGTATTGGATAATATCTGTGGACTAGGCTTTTGAGGATACCTGTTTTGAAAAGACTCAAGCCAAACAAACATTAGATTTTAACCTAGCATGAAATCAATCCAAAACAAAGAAAACTCTAAACTAAGCCACCTCAGATAGAGCTTAAACAGGTGCCCCCATGCACTGTTTGATTTGCTCTTGCTTAAGGGGATGTGGGTGTGCTCTCTAAGCACTTGGAGCATATTCTAATGCATGTTAAGATGGATTGAGATCCATGAAAACCTCATAAATGGCACAAAAACAAGTATAAAACACCTGATTTGCCCCTAAGGCCTCAAGGATCCAAATGATGCTTAAATGAAGATTAAGCTACATGGTGTTTATGCTAAGATTGATTTTAAACCAAATAGAGATGTGATATGATGCTATGCTTATGCAAAACAATGGAAGAAACTAGGTTAATCCATTAAATCTATGCTAAGATGTGTTTTAAGAAAGCTTGAAAATGATGAAAGACTAACAATTAGTATGAAAGCTAAATGATTTAGAGCTATTCTAGCATTATAACATTGCTTGAAATAAAAGGTGAATGGTTATTTTGCTCTTGGAAATGAGGAGCATTTATAGGATTTGGGAAGGAGGAATGAGTGGCCAGGATCAAAATCCTTAAGAGAGGCCAAGATTCATTCAAAGGGGAGCACATGGATTGTGCTAATTCAGGAACACATCATTGTGACAAGTGTCACAAGGGCATTGGGTTGAAAGATGGGAGGGATGTGCATAATTTGAGAAATGTGCCTAAGGTCAAAGGGTGTAAGAAAGGGGTAAGAGGCTTCTTAAATGCACCATAAATGCATGTAAGAGGGATAAGGAGGCCTTAAATGCATTTAATGCATGTAAGAGAAGTTTCTAGAAGTTTGTTGACTTTGGGTTAAGCTTAGGAGTTGGCTAACCTTGGTTAGGGAATGTGACAAGGTTAGGGGGGATTAGGATTAAGATTAGGATTAGGGGGACAAGGATAAAGACTTTCTAGAAGAGTCTAGAACTTCCTTAAGATAAATATGGATTTTAGGAAATAGATAAAGATTTATTTATTTCCATGGTTTAGTTTGAGAATATTTATTAAAATGAATTTAATAAACATGAGGATTAAATATTTAATCTTAATTAAATATTTTGAGTTGGGATTAGGATTAAGGAATTATGGGATTAGTCTTTAATCGAAATTAAAGAAGGATTAGAAGATTCCGGAAGAAGTTAGTGGTCTTAAGGAAATTGGCCAAGTTTTGGGCAAAAAATAAATTAATTATTTATTTTGAGATTTTTGGTCAATTTATTAATTAAATAATTAATAAATAAGAAGATAATGTTTAAATAAGATTTAAACATTTTTGGGAGGGATTCTTTAATTAAATATTTTTAATTAAAATAAAAAGATTTAATGACATAAAAATAAATAATTAATTAATTAATAAATGATGATATCATCAAAGATTATTCAGAAAATAAAAATACTTTATTTTCTAAAGGATTTTTAGGTGTCTACATTTTGCCCTTCTTTTATGCAATGCCGCAAGTGGCATGGCGTCAAAGACAAGAAAATAAGATGCCCGAGGCTAGAATTTGGAGTGATGGGTTGTGCCCCCTTGAGAAAATAATGCAAAAAGTAAATGTTGTGAAATTTTTTCGAAAGGAAACAGAGAAGGACTGAGGAAGTAGGGGAGATAAATAGCCAAGCTTCCAAGAGAAAAGATGAGTGAATGCAAGATGAAATGGAATGCAAAATGCAGGATGCGGCTACATGAGAGAGGCAAGATGCAAGATTAATCTATATGATGTAGGATGGGGGATTTAGGGAGCTCCATATTTTTTATCTTTTAGAGAGCACAACCTAGTTTGATATAGCAATGCTAGAGACCTGCCAAGGATACTAGGATCACGAGGCCTTGTCACCAGCGTTGCATAGGACTGACGCTAAAAAGACACACAGGGTTTCCCCAGCATCACACATGAAACCCGGAGGAGGCATGGTGGAAACGACACTGAAGAAACCACAAACACACAATTGACTCATAGGAAGAAGTAAAAGATCAAAAGACCTTGCCCCAGATTGTCCTCATTCATAGCGCACCATGATATAAAAGATTGTGGTGACTTTGAGTAGAGAACAACGAGAAGCCATAAAAGATTAACAAGACCCAAAAGACAAAAATCCAAGGTCAAAATGATAACTCCAAAAGACAACCTTTTCCAATGAGAGAGATTTGATTTGATTGATGGCAAGAAGATTGGTCTGAACGTGTGGAAGGATACATCGACACGGACCTAGTGTGCTTGGTGGAAGATTGGGTCGGACAAGAAGGATACAACTGAGGGGACCTGTGATTAGGCTTAGGTCAGACAAAACAGAAGCATACATATGTGCGGACCCTATGCCGACGGAGAGAATGTTGTGTTGCTGGTTGGAAAATGATGTGGTTCAAAGATGGTCATGATGATCAAGGATAGTCGACAATTGATATTGCTGAAGTACAAGGCTGGGTAGGACAAGATTTATGATCAAATACTGCTGATGCGGGATTGACAAGGATATGTACAACAAGACATGAGGATATTTACAACGGGTATGTACAGAAGCTTGGGATTAGGATGCACAAAGAACCTGGGGGTGAAGTTGAAACTCCAAAGATATGCAAGACGATGCCCCAGTTGGGCTAGAAGGCCAAGATGGACTGGTGATGGATGATGTGTCCTGAAATGACACGGATTCGGGAAAGACATATCCCAATGATGATGATTGGATTGAGATCAAGGCTTGTTACAGGACTAAGGATGTGATTTGGATTGGTTGGCTTGATCTTGGATGTTGGATAGCTAGAGGATGTGGATAGGATTGGAAGATAGCTAGAAGACTGCTAGGAATGTTTGGATAGGGATGAATGGCATTGGACTACAATGAGGTTAGCCTATAGCTAGATACCAATGACAAGGGAAGAGACCAGGGGATGGAAAGATGGAGGCAATACTTAGGATGAGGATGATGGAACTGCTAGGAGATTTGGATGGAGGAAGATTTGGATTTGGATGGAAGAATGCTTGAGGATTGGATAGTGGAAGATTTGGGGAGATTGGATGGCAGATTTGCTTGAGGATTAAAAGATGGATGCTGAAGGAACCGCTGAGGGATCTGGATAGAGGAATGCTTGGGGAGATTGGATGGCGGATTTGCTTGAGGATTGGAAGATGGAATGTTGGAGGAACCGCTGAGGGATCTGGATAGAGGAATGCTTAGGGAGATTGGATGGTGGATTTGCTTAAAGATTTGGGCTGGAAGATCAAGATGGACTGGTGATGGATGAAAGATAGTCTCCAAGGAATATGTCACCAAGGAATAAGATACCCCCTGCTTAGGATAGTTTCATGTATTTCAGAGACATTAGGATGGGGTAAGATTGGATGGAAGAACTGCCAACAAGAGGATGAGGAAGGTAGATGGAAGCTAGGATGAATGGATCGGATAGAGGATATGTAGCTGAAAGGTGTGATGGATGCCAAGGAGGTGCCCAAAAAGCATGTATACCTGGTAGTCTCTGTTTTATCATCAAGATCCAAAAGAGGATGAAGGAGGTGAGAGACAAATGGGATGGAGGAGATGTTGGATAAGAGGTGATAGAAGGGAATGGCCCCCAACTGCAGAAAGGAATTAGGGGGAGGCCTACGCATGATGCCTATTTGCCAGGTTTTCACCATGGTACTTGTCCAAGGCGCTTGAATTGCCAAGTTTTCACCATTGGACGAATGTTTTTCTCTCTTTCATTTTTTTATACTTTTCTCTTGATTTTTTCCAATTTTTATGGATTTTTTTTATTTTTTGCTGACTAGATGCTGACCTTCTGATATTTCTTATGTGTTGCTTTCTTTCTTCACTGATCTTCTGATTTGATTTCTGACCTGTTGTTGATTATCTGATTTGGTACTACCTTCTGATTTGATGCTGACCTTCTAATATTTCTGATGTGTTGCTAACTTTCTTCGCTGATTGGATGCTGATCTTTTGATATGTTGCTGAATTTCTTCACTGATCTGCTGATTTGTTGCTGACATTTTCTGATTTGTTTCTCCCTTTCTGATTTTGGTGTTGTTATGTTGCTGACTTTCTGATATTTCTTATGTGTTGCTGACTTTTTGATTTGGTGCTGACCTATTGATTTCTCTGGATGTTGGTACAACTTTATTGGGATGGAGGAATTATGCAAAGGCATGGATTAGATGGGGGAGATGGGAAATATGGTGGTATAAAGTGTTTGGATGAAAAGATGGAAAGTGATCGTGATAAGGGGATGCTGTCAGGATCAACATTGGCACATGTTGTGGGGAAGGTGGATGAAGTGGATAGGACATGGAAGATAGAGGTGGATGTGATGGAGGATTTATGCTAGGAGATTTCGGATCTTTGGGACCCAAAATAGATTTAGGAGATGGAGGAGGAAACTGAGTAGCTAGTGGATTAGCAACTTCAGATGCCAGTGTGGATATTTCTGTTAGATGCATTATATCTTTTTGCTTTGGGATCCACATCATTTTTGCTTTAGCATTGGTGGGCCTTTGTGGCCGTTGGTATGCATCAGATTTTGCTTTTTCTTTACTGGGCCTTTGCAGCCATGTAGTGGATTTTTCTTGTGCTTTTATGGGCCTTTGTGGCCATGTAGTGGATTTTTCTTGTGCTTTTCTGGGCCTTTGTGGCCATGTAGTGCATTTTGCTTGTGCTTTGTTGGGCCTTTGCGCCCATGGGGATGCATTGGATTGCTTGAGTGGATTTTGCTTTGGTTGACCATGTCGTTTAGGCTGGACATGGCAATCTTTGAATTTTTGTGGATATTTCCCTTTATTCATATTGGATATGGCATCCAAATTGTGGGGAGCATCGGAGTGAATATGAGATGTGCGGGATGGAGGAAATATGGATGGAGAGATGGAAGGAGATTGGTAGATAAGATATGTAGGAATGTGCCTTTGTTGATCCCGACTAGGGACGCTTGGATTTTGGATGAAAGACTGAGTAGGATAAGATGGGGGATGATATTTTGGGATGTAGGGTCCCAAAATGGATTGGGTATGTGAAGGATTTGTGCTGGTAGATTTTGGGACATAGGGACCCAAAATAGATTTGGAGGATGAAGGAGGAATGTGATAGGTTGTCTTTGGTTGTAACGATGGAGGAGGAGGAATGGTGGTGTATGCTTTGGAAGATGTGATGGTGGGTTTGGAAGAATGCTTGAATTTAGCTATAGTTGTACCAACATTTCTGGAGAAAGTGCCTTCTTCTGATGTGTGACCAATTCCACATAACTTTGGATGTTTCTTGTCTTGGATAGGCTCCAGATTTCCTTGTTCATGGATGCCTAGGCCTTTGCCTTGATAATTCCATTTCTTGAGCATTTTATCCAAACAAGGATATTTCTGACTTGGGGAATATGATAAACATCCATTTTCTGGTTCCCTGATGGAAGATATAGAACTTATTGCTTCTGCTTCAAGTGGGCTACCTCTGACAAATGTAAGTGGACCAAGAGGATAGAGTGCTGGTAGCTGGATAGATTGGATTGGAGGATCCTCAAGAGGAGAGGATGGGATGATGGGATCTTGACTGAGACTGGGAGATAGTAAAGGATTTTGAGATGGAGGAATAGGGATTGTAGGATCTTGGATTGGAAGAATTAGGATTGTAGGATTTTGGATTGGGGGTGATGGAAGCAATAGAACATGTGATGGGGGAAGTGAAGGGATTGGATCTTGATTTTCTTCTGCGAGTATTTCAACATGCTTTTGGGAAAGATCTTGACATGATAGAATTTGTGTGGATAGAGTGATGGGGGATGTATGGATGGACTCGTTAGAGGGGGTGGATGGAAGGATGGGAGACTCTGTAGCTGTGATGTCTGGAAGAAGGAAGAACTCTTCAGATGTTATGGATGAACGGATGGAAGATTTTGCAGCTGTGATGGTAGGAAGAGGGGTGAACTTATGAGGCTCATCAAATATGATTTGGATGATGTTAGGGGGAGGTGATGTTGGTAGGGATTGGATGGGGACTTCAGATGGAAGGGATTCAATGATGCTAGGAGATGGAAGAGGATTAATAAGTGGGATATATGGGAGACAGATAACAGATGAGAGCGATGGATAGGCCTATTCAATGATGGCTTCACATAAAGGTTTGAGATGGCTTGGCTCTTCAACTTTAGGAGTGGGATTTGTTTTTGGCTTCCTTGTGAAACTCCTTGGAGACTTTCGTGGTGAAGAAGGATTGGAATGTGGAGGAGATGGATAGCTAGGATAGTCCTTATATGAAGATGGAGTGGATAAAGGGGAACTTGCTTGAGGGGATGACAGTGTAGACGAGGAGTTGGAGGATGGTGGGTTGGGAAAAAGGATTGGAAGACTTGGTTTTTGGTTTTGAGAATGATTTGGAGGATAAGTAGATGGAGGGTTTGGATAAAGGATGGGAAGACTAGGATTTTGGATTTGGGGGTGATTTGGAGGATGAGTGGATGGAGGTTTTAGATAAGGGAAGTAGCGTGAGGTGTTTCTATGGGGTGATGGTGATTGGGATATGACCATAGCAGGAGATGGAGGTATGAAGGATGCATATGGAGGATGTGTAGGTTTAAGATAGGGATAAGTTGTGGATGGATAAGATAATGGATTTGCCTTGCCAAGGACATGAAAGGGAGTGCTAGTGGATAAGTGTGAAGGTATGATAGAATATTTTGGAGGAATGATTGGATGCTGAAAGATGTTTGGGGCAAGCTTGCTAGGATTTTCAAAGTATTTATCGCGATCTACAAGGCTTGTATCATCATTGGGATAGGATGGAGCGCGAGAAGATACATTATAACCAAACTCATCATAATAGTTTTGAGACATGCTGACTTGTAGATGAGTTGGATGAAGGTTGACAATGGTTTGGAAGACTAAGTCTCAGATTGGGATGACTGATAGGATCAGACCAGGATTGGATTTGGCTCAAGATTGGAAGAAGACTGAGTCTAGAGGAAGACAGACAAGGGGATGGGGGATGACCAAGATGACTCTGCTAACCTAAGATAGGAGGAAAGGATGACAAGACTGGATTGAATATGACTGGAAGACCATGATTTGAGATTCTGCAAGTTTTTGGACATTTTTTGGATTTTTGGAGGATTTGGACTGACATGGATTGTTCTGAGTATCTTGAACCAAGTTGTAGATCAGTTTGATGTTTTTCCAATGGCAAAGGATAGATTTCAACAAAGATTTTTGGAAAAGAAATCTCCACAAGGGACAAAGCAACCTTGCGGGATACAAACAGGATAACTGACTCTGAGAAAGCTTTGAAAGTGTATGTTTCAACAATGTTTTCACGGAGTATTTGACTATCAATCACTTCAAGCAAATCTACCTAAGGAAGGTGAGTATCAAAATCGTTTGCCCACAGCTTGGTACCCCCAAAAAGGGAATACAAATGGTGAGTAATCTTGAGGTGATCCGGTAAACCCCTTGGATCGGTCCTTGCACAAGGATTTTGATACTTTCGGATGTAGATAGGGTAACCTCTATTTTATCAAGTTTTTAATAGTTTTGTGGAGTCTCCATACCCGGTTATGCTGACCGTCTATGACTCATTTAAGAGCCTAGCCAACAATGCTGGGGGAGGAATATTTACCTACCCCCAGACATTTGCATTTGGCACAAGACGCTCGTGGATTAGGAGATATAAGTGAGTACTTTTTGCCTTCACTTTATTTATATACCGGCCGAGGGGGATACCGGTTTGAGGTCGTTCTCCGAGGAGGAAGTGCTTTTCTCCCTGGACAGGTCTTGCTAAAAGTAGAACAAGTGAACTTGTCCGAGTCCAAATGTTCTACGTTGCTTACTTTAACAGGATTTTGCAAGAAAAAGTAAAAGCTCCTAGATGCACATCAAGCAAGTTGTTCTTTTTCCCAAATGGATTAAGTGATGTTTGAATTTGAACAATTGAAGACACAAGTGTTTAAGGTTTGATTTGTTCTTTTTCTAGAAGACTTTCGAGCGTTTGCAATTGCTTTGACTTGGGCATTCAAGATTGAATTTATTGTGTTGATTTAGAACTTTGAAGTGCTTTGTTTTAAGGCATTCAAGATTGAATTTGTGCTTTGCTTGAATTGAAAAAGAGGGAATAGAGATGTTTGTTCTTTTAATGCATTCAAGATTGGGTTTGATTTTCAAATGGACAATGACGCTTTAGGACTTAAGTTCTTTCCCTTAGTTTCATTCAAGACTTGTTTTGACCATTTGCTTTGATTAAGAAGACAAGTTCCTAATTTAGCTTTGATGCATAAAAAAATAAAGATTTTTGCAAGATTTTGTTAAGGCATTCAAGAGTGCATTGAAGTTTATTTTAAGCCAACCAAATGAAAGTTTGAGGTTCCTAAACATGCAAGAAGGTTCACGAGCCTTAAGGTTTTATCATTTTGGTGATTTCCTTTACCTCCAAGAAGTACCTACAAAACACAGAGTTTAGATCCTATAAGAAAAATCAAAGTTCAAAAACTTTAAAAATATCAGATTACCTCTTTCTGGAATAAATGCGCAGCTACAGAGAACAAATGCGCAGGAAATAGTAACAAATGCGCAGCAACATAAAAATAGATTTTGCGCAAATGCGCAACAATATGGCATGTATGCGCAGTTACAAATGATTATGTCCTAATGTGATTTTACAAAATTGCACTTTTGACAGTGTACCTACGTAACTCTTTTTGATGTATGCGCAACTAATTGACATAAAAGTGCCACAAATTTTGATTAATGTGCAGTAAGTGTTACAGATGCGCAATTATATTGACAAATGCGCAATTTTTAATAATGTATGCACAGCTTTTCCAAATTTTATATAAATGCGCAGTTTTTTAGGATGTATGCACAACTTTAACCCGAAACAGAATGTTAAGACCCAGAATTTTCAGAAATAGAAGAGAAAAACGGCTATGAAATGTTGATTTTGATGTAGATAATCAGGACAAATGTCCCACCGGGCGTGCCAGAATGTGGACTAGGCTTTTGCAAATACCTGTTTTGAAAAGACTCAAGCCAAACAAACATTAGATTTTAACCTAGCATGAAATCAATCCAAAACAAAGAAAACTCT
Source organism: Chamaecyparis obtusa (assembly GCA_027943335.1). Lineage (NCBI taxonomy): Eukaryota > Viridiplantae > Streptophyta > Pinopsida > Cupressales > Cupressaceae > Chamaecyparis > Chamaecyparis obtusa. The sequence goes on along the minus strand of BSBK01002128.1, from coordinate 306,287 downwards.
AAACTAAGCCACCTCAGATAGAGCTTAAACAACTGCGCCCATGCACTGTTTGATTTGCTCTTGCTTAAGGGGATGTGGGTGTGCTCTCTAAGCACTTGGAGCATATTCTAATGCATGCTAAGATGGATTGAGATCCATGAAAACTTCATAAATGGCACAAAAACAGGTATAGAACACCTGATTTGCCCCTAAGGCCTCAAGGATCCAAATGATGCTTAAATGAAAATTAAGCTACATGGTGTTTATGCTAAGATTGATTTTAAACCAAATAGAGATGTGATATGATGCTATGCTTATGCAAAACAATGGAAGAAACTAGGTTAATCCATTAAATCTATGCTAAGATGTGTTTTAAGAAAGCTTGAAAATGATGAAAGACTAACAATTAGTATGAAAGCTAAATGATTTAGAGCTATTCTAGCATTATAACATTGCTTGAAATAAAAGGTGAATGGTTATTTTACTCTTGAAAATGAGGAGCATTTATAAGACTTGGGAATGAGGAATGAGTGGCCAGGATCAAAATCATTAAGAGAGGTCAAGATTCATTCAAAGGGGAGCACATGGATTGTGCTAATTCAGGGCCACCTCCTTGTGACAAGTGTCACAAGGGCATTGGGTTGAAAGATGGGAGGGATGTGCATAATTTGGGAAATGTGCCTAAGGTCAAATGGTGTAAGAAAGGGGTGAGGGGCTTCTTAAATGCACCATAAATGCATGTAAGAGGGATAAGGAGGCCTTAAATGCATTTAATACATGTAAGAGAAGTTTCTAGAAGTTTGTTGACTTTGGGTTAAGCTTAGGAGTTGGCTAACCTTGGTTAGGGAATGTGACAAGGTTAGGGGGGGATTAGAATTAGGATTAAGATTAGGGGGACAAGGATAAAGACTTTCTAGAAGAGTCTAGAACTTTCTTAGGATAAATATGAATTTTAGGAAATAGATAAAGATTTATTTCTTTCCATGATTTAGTTTGAGAATATTTATTAAAATAAATTTAATAAACATGAGGATTAAATATTTAATCTTAATTAAATATTTTGAGTTGGGATTATGATTAAGGAATGATGGGATTAGTCTTTAATCGAAATTAAAAAAAGATTAGAAGATTCTGGAAGAAGTTAGTGGTCTTAAGGAAATTGGCCAAGTTTTGGACAAAAAATAAATTAATTATTTATTTTAGGATTTTTGGTCAATTTATTAATTAAATAATTAATAAATAAGGAGATAATGTTTAAATAAGATTTAAACATTTTTGGGAGGGATTCCTTAATTAAATATTTTTAATTAAGATAAAGGGATTTAATAACATAAAAATTAATTAATTAATTAATAAATGATGATGTCATCAGAGATTTTTCAGAAAATAAAAATACTTTATTTTTTAAAGAATTTTTAGGTGTCTACAATATCATAGCCATCTAGGAGCACTAGTCCATTTGAGACCTTTTTCCGATGGCCGAGTGTTTGAATTTGGACAGTAAATTGTCCCTTAAGCAACACCACCCAGCGTCAAAGTTTTGTAGTCGAAAAAATCGATGGTTCTGTCAGGCGTCGTAATTACAACAACCTTGGTCGTCACTAAAAGAGGGTGCCAACACAACGACAATGTTGTCAGACATATTCGTGGCCGTTGCAATTAGGACACCTACCCGTCGCAAAAAATAACAAACGACGACCACCCGTCAGAAGATGCCGACGAGTTGTCGTCGTTCGTAACATGTTCACCGACGAAAATGCTTTTAATTTGACGGATTTCCGTTGGAAGCTTAAAATGCATATCCATCGTTTGTGGTTTGTAACAACGACTATGTTGTAAGTGCGACGGACATGCGTCAGATAGTTACGACGGGTATTCGTCGTTTATGGTTGTTTTTCGACAGCAATGCATTTAATGCGATGGATGGATGTCAAATATTTGCAATGGAAACCGTCACTATTTTAAAGTCGTAGTTACGATGACAATGAGTTTGTTTTAAAATATATATATATTTGACAATCGAGTTGGTATCGATTCAGAACGGTGTTCTTGCAGATCTAGTTCCTACTCATGATTTGGTTATGGATCATTCAGACATAACTTTGCAGTAGATTCGGTAGCGGCTCATGGATTATTGTGTCGAGTCTAGAGACTTGGATTTGGAATCGATCCTACTGAATCAAGACTTGTGACAATGACTGCTCCAACACAATTCAGAGATAACTTTGTAGTAGATTTGGTACCGGCTCGTGGATTATTGAGTCGAGTCTAGAGACTTGGATTTGGAATGGATCCTATCGAATCAAGACTTGTGACAGCAACTACTCCAGCACAAGAAGCTATTGCGGCAATCAGAGATGCATTCTTTGTGATGTGTTCATGGGATATATGCGGACCCGATTGCATTCGAATCTAATTCGAGCGACTTCTTGACTTCTTTGGTCCGAATTTGATGTGTGGGTTCGCGGTGCAGTCAATATATATTTGTCGTATGTGGATTGAGATCTTAAATTATTGAGCTTCTATTTGTTTCAAGAATAGTTTAACATTCTCTACTTAACAGGGCCAACCATGTGAAGGTGGAAGCTCATCTGACCCCTCCTAGGAGCCTCTTATGACCCTTTACGACATTTTAAGATCTCTAAGATGTATTCTTAGGGATCGTAAAGGGTTGTAAAGGGTCGTAAAGGGTCGTGAGACACAACAGCTGAGAAACATAAATGTAGGCATCATAGTCACAATTTTTTGGAAACACAACATAATTGAGTGGTATACCCAGATGATGCAACGCAACTACTCCTCTAGTTCCATGTCTACACTGCGTAAACAAAAACCCAAAGATGAAGAATAAATTTAGAGAGTGCAGGAGGAGAGTGATAACAACTAAAATAATATAGTGACTTGTATTACTTTGGTCGTTCTCGCTCTCCTCCTACGCTCTCTAAATTTATTTTTTATCTATGGATTTTGTTTACCGCAGTGTAAACTTGGAACTAGAGGAGTGATATATAGTTGTGTTGCATCGTCTGGGTATACCATTCAATTATGTTGTCTCCAAAAAATTGTGATTATGATGCCTACATTTATGTTTGTCAGCTGTTGTGATATCTACATTTATATTTCTCATTTGTCGTGTTTATGTGCATGTTCTTTATGTGTATCTACTAGAAATTCTATAAAAAAATTCAATATCTACAGTAGCCCTCTGTTAACCACATTTACGCATATGGTCCCAACAAAGTAGTGCACAAACTACACAAAGAAGGCATTGCAGAAATATGATTTCTGCTTTCGCCATTGAAGCAATCTTGGCGGCACTAGCTACCTCTCGAGCCTTGCACAAGTTGCACTCATTTCCTACATCAGGTATAGATGTAGATGGGGTAGATGTAAATGTGGTTTGATCGACCCACCGAAAGTATTGACATCCAATATTTTCCTGACAATACCAAATGTACATCAGTTCTTCATAAAATGATTGGTTGTCACATTATTTTAAAACATAAAATATAATTACGTATCCATACCTTTTTCCTGTTTGGGAAAACCCAAAATTGACGCCCAGGATTACTTGTTGTGCGTGACGTCTTCAACATGCATGGGCCAGCACCACATTGACACAGGCACATTGACCGAAGTCATCAACGCTATTTTGACAAATATTGCATTATCACAAATATTGCATTGTCATTATTTTGTTCATTCATACTAATTATAATTACAATTAAAAGAAACATACTAATGTAGACTTGCACATTTTTTGGCTAAGTCGAAGTCTTAGGTTTAAATCACTAGACATTCAAAACAAAATGACAAACCAAAGACAACCATGCAATTGTAAAGAAAGGTAATTTGCTTAATCACGTCACTAATTTTTGCATGTCTAAATACTGGTGTCTTTCAAGTGATTTGATTCTTGTCATGCCCACTACAAATGAAAACAATCTTAACTAGTGAGGTTGTTTAAGCATATAGAGATTAAATACTCTTTTAGAATGAAATTTCTCTTAACAAAATATCAAAGATATATAAGTAGGACATATAAAACAAGCTGAATAAAAGTACATATAAAATAATCGTTAGAACATGCCACACATCTAGCACAATTGTACATTTCATTCATGTCATTGATATTCTTCTTCATCCATCTCATCATGAAGATTATCGTCATCGACGACATCATCACCACCACTATTGTCGTCATTGTCATCATCAGCATCAGCATCAGCATCAGCATCATCATCATCGTCATCGTCATCATCATCGTCGTCGTCTTCTACTTCATATTCTTCTTTGACTAGCTCTCAATTGTGATCTGGTTCTACATCATCTTCCACTTCTTCATCTTCTTCGGTATCTTCTTCCATCACATTATACTTTATCGGTCTTCTTCTTGGATCATGTCTAACAACAAATGACCAACCTAGTTTATGTGGAACCTTTGAGTAAAATACCTGCTCACATTGGCTTGGAAGAACATAGGGCTCTTCTTCAAATGGCTCAAACAACCTTGTATTAATCATTGGAAATCCATTGTCATGTTCAATAATAGTTCTATCAGGATCATTTTTATTGAGTCGTAGTCTGTACCATTTCACAATAAAGAGAACTAATTTGAAGGAATTGAAGTCACAGTCAAGTATATCAACCAAAATACCATAGTATCGATTTTGTGACTCTCGAGGATGTAAGTTATTTCTAGATGAAATATTAGTCACCTGGAACACTGCACTTATCCCAAAATCACAAGTTTTCCTCGTGTCATCCAACATTTTGATGCAAAATTTATAACCATTGCAAAACATAGTCTTGTAGTGTTTCACCTGCAATAATGTCAAACATGTATAAATTATTGCCTCACGAGTTGAAAAATATACGATTGATTAATTAACAAATTTATAAGTACCTGGTGATCTCTTAAACCATATGTTAAATCTATTTCCTTTTATATAACATTGGGATCTCCGTTGCGATGAGCTTGTATAACCAATGAAGACACGGATTTTCATGTTAATCTATGACCATCATGTTGACATCATTCAATCTATGCCATCATCCAATCTTGATTATTTGCAATAAATAAATGTATTGCATCCCACTCTTTAGCAGTTGTACAAAAGTAAATAGATGACTTACAACAAATTTATTTTGAAGATTAAGAAATAATTTACTACAATAACATCTCATAATTTATTACCTTTCAATTTCTTAAATCTACCGTTCCCCACCAAGTACTCCGCTTCAAATTTTTTAATTGAGTCGAGATCTCAAATGCAATCTATATGGGTCTTTGCTGCAAGATTAAGAAAATATTGAGTAACGTACACCATCATCTGGTATATCATATATCCCTCAATCATAGAACCCTCAAGACATGTTATTTGTCGTACCAAACCCTTCAAAAATTTCAAGTGTCTCTCAACCATCCACATTGACCTAGCATGTATAGGTCCACACAATTCAATCTCCTCAACTTGGTGTATGAGGTAGTGTTCTTGTGCATTGAAAAAAGCCAGAGGTAAACACTTTTGCATTTCACACATTAATCGATAATTTTTTTTCTTCCAACATTTTATATCTTCTTTATGGATTTTTTTAGATGACAACCACCTACAAGCGATTCAAGACATAAATATATAAATACAAGACTTTACAATATATTAATTGTTTGATATTATTGTTTGATATATTGAACAAATATCACTGCTTACCTCATGTATTTTCCAAGATCATATATCACTTGTTTGATATTATTGTCGAAGTTCTCTGGGAGAGATAAGGCTAGCAAATACTACAACAATTGTCAACTAATCATTTCATACGGTGAAAATTGAATGCAATTATACAAATATATTACAAATACAAAAGACTGTGACTTAGTTTGATAAAGGTATGTCAATCATGTGTTTTCATCCCTGACCCAAAATCATTTTTCTTTGATATGAAATTGCTTATATCCACAGCAAATCCTGTAAAAAATCAATTTTTTTGGATCACTTCTTTTATGACATTACTTTGTTGCTCTGTTTATAACCAAGGAAGAGCACTTGAATTAATCCGGTCTCCATTGCTATTTGATTCAATGATATTTTTCATTGCATGATTGGAATCATGAATGTCACTATAAATTTTGTCAAGTTTTTCTTTGTCACACCTTCCGTTCAATATTTTCCACAGCGTCTCTATTACATTCTTTCCAATATGCAAAATATCAAACAAATACACAATTTGTAGATGCTCATAGTAGGGCAATCTACTAAATTCTCTGGGATAACATTTTAGTCCCTTTGGAAGCTGGTCGATGATGCCTTCACGACCTTCAAGATCATCAACTACATAATTAGCCAACAAAACACAATCAAAATATATAATTTTCAAATATCGACCATTACGTGGAACGATATTACCTTGAATTTTATTATATTCCAACTGTCATAAGTGAGGTGTCATTCTTCGGGGCTTTGATGTAGTCTCTTCTTTCCCATTGAAAACATGACTTTCTGCACTTTGATACTTATGATTTCTACAGAGGAATTTCCTATACTCATCAAACACCTATTTTCTTAAACTTTTGGAATGACGGGATTTCATCTTTAGACCACACATTGGACATGCAAATTTTTCTTTTGTTTGAAGACCTACAAAATAACGATAAAATTAGATTAAATATGTATATTTTTAAAATTTGAATTATTCCGTACAACTAAAATTCACCATAACATACCACAGAAATGTGTCAACCCTAGAGCATCATAAATTGTCTACACAAACATTGCATGGAAATAAAATTCTCTTTGTTCAATTGGTCGGGAGATGTCATACATAGTGAAACCATTCCATAACACCAACAACTCGTCGATAAGAGGCGCAATATATACATTCATATCTTTCACTTGGTACTTACCTAGTTGAATTAACAACATCAGATAATTATTGTGGCCATTTCACTCCAAGACTTATAATTATATGTAGATAACTATAAAATAATAAAATATTTGAAACAATCATTTCCAACATAATGTGCTCCATCTTTATTGACATCCATGGAGAAAAGTTATTGTTTATAACAAAAATAGGCCACATCGAACAAACGGATCTCATCTCTCCATGCGGATTGACACCGTCTGCTGCCAGAGAAAGTTTGAGATTTCGAGGTTCCTCTTTAAAGTGTGGCCACTTTTTCTCTATGTCCATAGATGATGAACCATCCGCAGGCATTCGAATAATGTCATCTTGACTCTTGTCGCGTGCATGGTAATCCATAAATTGTGTCAAGCTATTGCACTTGAATAATCGTTTCAGACGTGGAATAATGGGGATGTGATGAAGAATCTTGCGAGACACATTTTTTGTCACTTGATCATCTCAATATCTTCTCATATGGCATTCAGGGCATTCTGTTGCATTTTTGTGTTCTTTATAATAAATAATATGCTCTTCAGGACAAGCATATATTGTTTGATACTCCATTCCAATATGTTTCATAGTGGCACATAATTTTCCATACAAAAGAGGGAGAACATTTGATGGTGGTAACAGAAAGTCACCTATCAATCTGCAACAAATAATATAAGTCATTACTATAAACAATCTTAATGGTACATGTTTCACATTTTATAAACTATAATGACATATATGGCAAACCTTAGCATACGTGGCATTGCTATGTTGGATAAACCATTCATAACCTTCAAATTCACCAACAAAAATACAGCAAAGAAAAAAGTAGATTGGGAGCCTTTGTAAAAGGTCGTGTCCACTTTTTCAAATAGAGGTATATCATGGACATTGTCAATGTCATCCTCATCAGCAGCACCAGCAACACCAATACCAAATGTGTCAATAATCAATGCATTCATACCATCATCTTCAAATATGTTTTCTGGCGCATGATCGTCATCTTCCATGGGATCATGATCTTCAACTTCAATACTCACACCTCCATGTTCCTCTATATTCACACTAGGGAGATCGACCTATATAAAAATGATGATAATCAAACCTCCTTCCATGGTTCATATGTATATTAATTGTGAAAACAATATAACAAACAACTTACCACGGGATTAGAATCAAACCCCCCTTCCATGTGACCATTTTCTATACAATATCTCTTTGTTGTTTTGATTTTCATTCTTCTTGTCTTTAAGCCGTTACAACTCTTGCATGGACAATAACATTTGTCATCGGCTTCTCTTTGAAAGTTAGACAACAATCTAGCAATTGTCCCCCTATTTTGATCGAATTCCCTTGTATTATCTGACATGATCCTTAATGTGTATATCTGCAAAATAAATTGGAGATGTCTCATTTCATTAGCTTCATGTCACCTTCTCATAGCTTCTCATTTTTTAACAGATTTCACCAAAAGCTTTGTAGGAAACCAAGTAAGGGGTATTATTGAGTTTAAACACATTGAACTGCTACAATTGAATTATAAATCATGAATTCACTATAAAATTAAAACTAAATAGGCAGATAAGTAAGACATTTAATGCATTATTACTCCATCATGGTGATAAAAATTTCATTGGCTCAAAGCACATAATGGTGTAGGGGCACCTAGAAGACATAAGGAGTTCACAAAACTTATGGAGATCAAAAAGACATCAGTGAATATGAAGATATCCAATGACGTCAATTAGACCATTTTGGAGCCTATAATGACCTATAAGGTTAATACCTATAATAAATTGGCAATAAGCCTTTAAAGGCCTAATAAACCTTACGACCAATTTAGGAGTCTAGGATGAGTTTTTGAGTTGCAAGCTTATAATAGTTTAGATTTGGTTTTAATAAGGTTTAATAAGTTTATTTAGATCATATCCCAAGGTCTTAGGATTCAAAAATCTTAAGAAATGCTTCATTTGCAATGTTATTAATTCAAATTTTTGAATAACAACGGTCACTTGTAAAAGGAGGAAAAAGGAGTTTTTATGTTTAATTAGTCTTAATATAATTCTTCAACCACCAAAGTTGGTTGAACAGACTTAGAGGAAGTTATAAATTAGAGGATCAAGCCATTATACAGCAGTCAATTCATTAGATGCCATTAAACAACAGCATTAGATGCATTAGATGTCATTAAATAGCAGCATTAGCAGCATTAGATGCATAGGACAGCATTAGATGCCATTAAACAAATAAAGAGAGATCAAACACTTCACACAATGCTTTGAAGGTAATAGAAACAATGCCCTAGCTCTCAAAGCTCGCAGGTCATCAAGCATTCCAAATGAAAAGATGTAAACAATGTCAGTATTAAACAGTGAGCTCATGAACAATGTATCATGTCTTAGCTTGCAGCAGCCCATGAACCACCAAAACATTTCCTCATGAAATGATCATAAACAGAGAGTATCACATAGTGTATTATTTTATTACTAATGTCCATATTTGATCTAATAGCCTCAATATAACAAACAAAAGACTGACCAATCAAATAGGGACATGAAGTGCTCAAAAACTGAGCTCATAAAACAATATATTTAGTCTTAATAAAATCTTATAAAGCAACATATATTGTGTGAAGTGTTTGATCTCTCTTTATTTATTTTGTTGTTGATATTCACTATGTGGTACTCCTCATTTATTATCATTTCATTAGGAAATGTCTTGATCGCTTGCGGGCTACAAGCTAAGGCATCATGCATTATTTATGAGCTCACTGTTTATGCACCGACTAATCAAATAGGGACATGAGGTGCTCAAACAGTGAGCTCATAAACAATGCATTATGCCCTAATTATAAGTAGTTATCTCTTCTATAATGATGGAAAAGTGAAAGGTAATGATCAATGAGGTTGCTACTATTAGATCATACATTAATACACTTACTGTTTTGAATTTGAGCTCGGGCATCATGCAATGTTATTATTGTCATTGCATGTTTGTTGCTGTTGTGCACCATATATTATTTTATACACTGTTTATTTCATTGAGACTGTGAGCTATTGTAGTTGACTGTATTCTTTTGGGGTCTGATCTATTGTAGTTGTTTCTTTTTTCTTTGAATCATTGTTTACAATTACTTTTGATGCAATATTTGTGTGAAGAACAAGAACAAAATGGTGAACGAGTATATTTGACAAAGATAAACATGACACATTTTATTGGGCTGATTAGGTTGGCCTGGTACCATTTACATGGCCAGATATTAAACAATGAGTTCATGAACAATGTATGTGTATACACCTAAAAATGGTCACCTAGACTATTAGCCCCCATTTGTTAAATCATCAATTGTTTATTCTTGATCAAATCCTAGTTCTATCATTTATTTGATTATTTTCTATGGGCTAACCATCTTATCCTAAGTCTTTATTTATTAAAAAGAATATTCCCTCCCCTTTTAATAAATAAAAAGCTCCCACTTTTCCTCTTATCCTAAGTTGCACAAATAAAGCATTATTCTTATTTTATAAAAAGGGAAAAAACACTTTTTGTCTTATATGGACACAAAAGTCAACTCTTATTTTCTCATTAGAGGATATTTGTGCACATGGATTGCTCCTCTTTCAAGCTCCACCCTTGATTAAATCTTTTGCCTCTTAATCTCCATGGTCCATTGATTTTTCACCTCCTATAAAAGAAGAGCTCTCTTCCTCATTTGCACACACAAATTTTTATGCTATTGTTATGCTACAGGTTTTTCTAGGTCATCTTGGAGCTTTTGGAGATATTCTTGCATCTAGAGTTTGAAGATTTGGAGCATTGTTGGCATTCATCTTGGATCTTCATCAACACTCTATCTTCTTGTCTTCATTCTTGCATCATCATGGCTTTCTTGCTTCATAGTTAGATTTCATTTCTTGCATAGTAGTTTCATTTTCATGGCATTCTTAGTTTAGATTTTCTTTATGCTTTAGATTAATTTATTGAATCTCTCATTGCATGGTTTATTAGCAAGGTTATTGGCTTAATAGCTCTAGCTGAGAGCATTCTTAAAACCCTTGCACTCCATGCCTAGGGAGCTATGGATCGATTTGTGATGGTTCATTCTTGAGTTTCCTTAGATGTAATGATTCATAGAAGTGTGACACATTTATAGCACACAGTATGATTCCCTAGCTTGCAGCCCGCGAGCCATCAAAATATTTCCTCATGAAATGATCATAAACGGTGAGTACCACATAGTGAATATCAATAACAAAACAAATAAAGAGAGATCAAACACTTCACATAATGTCTTGAAGGTAATAGAAACAATGTCGTAGCTCTCAAAGCTTACGGGTCATCAAGCATTCCAAATGCTAAGATATAAACAATGCCACTATTAACAATGCTAAGATGTAAACAATGCCACTGAAATTGATTTAATAAGAAAATAGCTCAAATGTCTACCTTCCCAATGAAAAGATGTAAATAATGTCAGTATTAAATAGTGAGCTCATGAACAATGTATGATGCCCTAGCTTGCAACCCGCGAACCATCAAGACATTTTCTCATGAAATGATCATAAATAGAGAGTACCACATAGTGAATATCAATAGCAAAAAAAATAGAAAGAGATCAAACACTTCACATAATGCTTTGAAAGTAATAGCAAGGATGCCCTAGCTCTCAAAGCTCGCGGGTCATCAAACATTCCAAATGAAAAGATGTAAACAATGTCAGTGTTAAACAGTGAGCTCATAAACAATGTATGATGCTCTAGCTTGCAGCCCGCAAGCCATCAAGACATTTCCTCATGAAATGATCATAAATAAGGATTACCACAGTGAATATCAACAACAAAACAAATAAAGAGAGATCAAACACTTCACACAATGCTTTGAAAGTAATAGCAACGATGCCCTAGCTCTCAAAGCTCACAGGTCATTGAGCATTCCAAATGAAAATATGTAAACAATGTCAATATTAAACAGAGAGCTCATTAACAATGTATAATGCCCTAGCTTGCAGCCCGCAAGCCATCAAGACATTTCCTCATGAAATGATCATAAACAAAGAGTACCACATAGTGAATATCAACAGCAAAACAAATAAAGAGAGATCAAACACTTCACACAATGTCTTGAAGGGAATAGAAATGATGCCCTAGCTCTCAAAGCTCATGGGTCATCGAGCATTCCAAATGAAAAGATATAAACAATGTCAGTATTAAACAGTGACCTCATAAACAATGTATGGTGCCCTAGCTTGCAACCCGCGAGCCATCAAAATATTCTCATGAAATGATCATAAAAAAGGAGTACCACATAGTGAATATCAACAACAAAACAAATAAAGACAGATCAAACACTTCACACAATGCTTTGAAAGTAATAGCAACGATGCCCTAGCTCTCAATTCTCGCGGGTCATCAAGCATTCCAAATGAAAAAATGTAAACAATGTCAGTATTAAACAGTGAGCTCATAAACAATGTATGATGCCCTAGCTTGCAGCCCGCGAGCCATCAAGACATTTCTTCATGAAATGATCATAAATAAGGAGTACGACATAATGAATATCAACAGCAAAACAAATAAAGAGAGATCAAACACTTCACACAATGTCTTCAAGGTAATAGCAATGATGCCCTATCTCTTAAAGCTAGCGGGTCATCTAGCATTCCAAATGAGAAGATCAAATAAGTTGCACTGAATTTATTGTATATATTTTCCTTGATACTTATTGTTATTCAAAAGTGTGAAGGGATATGTCCACCTTGACAAACCTTTTCCTATCACATTCTATTTGATTTAATAATGTTGAACCAATGATTAGAAGACAAGAAAATGTTTTCCATTTCCCAACAATCAAACCTTGTCGTGCGAGGTATTCAATTTCTGATGAATAACTAACATCAATTTCTCAATTCTACAATGCAATTTCCTCTCAATATTCTTTTTTTTTTGTTTTGTAATGTTGATAGACTCAATAAAATCCAACGGAGATGATAATGGTTTAGATTTTTTACAATCTTCAGTTTGGAATTAGCTTCCAGCTACACAAAACTTTAAGGTACATGAAATAGAGCATGTGAACTATTGGAAGGGTGTTTACAACAACTTGAAAGGGGGAAAATATATTAAACCCTAGCTAAGAGGAGGATTGCATAAGCTCTTATAAATGGGTATTTACTAAAGTAGAGAAAAAAACTAACTCAATAGTCTTTATTACTAAAAATTTCTTTCTAGAAAGCTTAATGCTCAATTAAATATTTGATAATGTCTGAGCAAGACCGGTCATGATTATTGCAAATTGTACAATAGCCATGGAGAAGACAAATAGAATTGTGATTCCACATGACTGTTGTAACAATTTCCAACTGTCATAAACCACCCTCCAACAGTGACTGCTAAGAAATCTCATGTCCACAATGAATCCTAAAATTTCCATAGTTCAAACCATAGTTGGCAGACTCGGCGACTAATTGTCGACTCCAGAATAATCGATGAGTTTTTTTACTCTGGTGAGTTTTTCCCAAATTAACTCGCGAGTTTAACTCGTAGAGATTTTTTGGAAAACTCATCAAAAACTTGGCGAGTTTTCGACAAAAACTCACCGAGTTGGTGATAAAAACTCGCCCAGAGTTGTATATTGGTCGCTAAAGGAAAAAAATAGCCCAATTGTAATCATATTTATGTTTTGAGCATTTGTGTTTGTCTGTGAGGGAAGAAAAGAGGCGCTCAAGCCCTTGGTAGCTAATTACAATCAATTAGAAGCGAAATGTTGACTCGGTAAGTCCAATAGAAAAACTCAATCATTGTTGTGCATAACAGCAAAAAGCAAAAAAAATGGCACGGTCAAGTTCATTTTTATGTTGAGTGGGGGAAAAATAACTCCTGATGTCTTTCTACAACTATAAAAATTAGGTTTCAAAAAAAGTTATACTTTTGATCAGCAAAAAAATGGCTCTCCACTGGCGTTGGCATGGCGAAAGTGCAAGATTCGAAAAACAGAAAATGTTCTTTTCCAGAAAAAAAAAATGCATTATCTCCAAGCTGCAAATAGGGGAACTGAGATCCCCTTCCTCACTACGGATCTAATCAGGAGTGGCATATGGTGATATCGAAGAAATCTATAAGGGCTAACAAGAATAGAATGAGGGGCTAGGAGCAGCATCAGCAAAAACCCAACCTTCAAAATTCAAACCAATTAGGGTTCTTTTCTCTATGACAGAATCAATTTCAACCTCTGCAGTTTCGTGAGGAAGGTTTTGTAAAATCAATTCCCAAAAAATTTCACCAACTAAACCATTTCAACCAAAATCGAATCTCCAAAACAATGAAGTATAGAAACCCTTCCCCATTTGGTAGATAGCAAATAAATGTTGAAAGTAGCCAGTGAAAGGAAATTCAAAAGGCAAACCTAAAGGAAAGGGGTCAACGTCCCTCGAACCCTAGGATGGAGCAGGCCCAAAATGAATCCCATCAAAAGCAACATGAGGTCTTGATGGAGGGCAAAAAGATTAGAGCAACAATCTGTCAGAAATACAGAGTCTTTAAAAGATGGTGTCGTTATGGAGAACCAATAGAGCGAATAGTTGATTGGGTCCAAGGTAAGTATGAGAAGGTAAGGATCACAATCCTATCAGAAAATTTGTATATGTCGGTTGTCCAATAGATCTAAAAAAATTAGTTTTTAAAAGTTGAATCTCTTAGGTTCAAAGCATATACCTTCAAATATCTAGACTGGTGCCCTAATTTTAACCCTAGAAATTTAGATAACTTCAAGATAGAAAGAGAGATCCATGCTTCCAAATCTACTGATTGAATTAGTAAATAAGGAAATTATCAAGAAGATGGGCAATCAGATTGGTGTTTTTGTAGGTATGGAAGAAGGAAAATATGCCAAATCAAACATTATAATAATAGTCTAAATGGATATTAATATTTGTTCTTTAAAACCGATGGAGGTTAGAACTTAAAACCCTTCCTTCCTCATTCAACTAGAATTCTTTAAGGGATCTTTATGTGAGGAGGGAGATCTAGAGCAGGAGGTAGAACATTTATCACCTACGTTAGGACAGAATGTGGAAGTTAGATTTATTAGTACACAGGGGGGTTTGTGTTAGTAAATAGATTGAAGGATAAGTTAGAGGGGGGGGAAATAATGGAATCACAGCTAGAAGAAACGGATAGAAGGTATCAGGAGAGATATAGTACAATTATGATTCAGTCTACAGAAAGAAAAGCCTCTGAAAATGTCAAGAAGACAAGCCTAGAAAATAACAAGGGTATTGAGGCTATCATGAATAAATTTAGATAAGACATTAGGAGTAAGGAGACATCAACCAAGGCAGAAATACAAGGAATCTTTAATAGATATCCTAGATCAGGCAAACAAAATGAAAGAGGTGGTAAAACTAGAGTTAAATAACATTGAGAAGGTTGTTATTGGTTCATTGGGGTCTAAAGGGGAAAGGCATATGGAGAAGATGGAGGAAATAAATGAGGAAACTAATGAAAATGGTAGAGTTGAGTTAGAGGAGCTGACTGAATTCCTTGGCTTAGACCTAATCACGGAGGAAAAAGAACCAATTGGTAATAGTCGAGAAATAATAAGAAGAATGATTGAATTCTTAAGTGAGCAATGTAAGATTTGATGAAAAACAAATCTATTAAGCCCAAGAAACCTACATGCAAAAACCTGTCATGAGGAAGAAATATGTAGGAAACAAAAAAAGGGTTTTGCTCTAACAATATGAAAGTTTATCATCAGCCAAAAGAATGAATAAAAAATATACAATGGATCAATCCTTATACAAGAGATTGTAAAACCTAATAGGAAACCCTAATAGGTAAATAGGCATTTAAAAATTAGATTTAATTATTAAATGACTAATGCAAATGCATAAAATGAAATCTTAAGAGGTAGTAAAGTTAATTTAATCAATGTAATTAAATTAAATCTTTACTCTAACACCCCCCCTTAAGATGAGCAACAATGTAGCTACAAACAATGAAAGAAAGAAGCAAAGGAACTACAATGCTGAATGCAAATTTGGGTCCCGGCAACATGGCCTGATGAGGTACACAATCACAACCAAATCTCTATGAAGTAGAGAAACAGAGAAAACCACATGGGAAAAACCCGAATCCAAAAACAGATAGAAATATACGAAAAGCGAAGAAAAAGAATGGAACGTAACCTCACTGAGACCCCCCAAGGAAACCTTCCTTCACCCCAAGCAAAGAACGCAATTGAAGATACCGCGAGGATGCAAAAGGCTTAGTGAAGATGTCAGTAACCTGCTCCAAAGTGGGAACATACTCCAAGATGAAAGAACCATCTTGAATCAGCTGCCTAATGAAATGCATATGGATCTCAATGTGCTTGGTTCACTGATGCTCAACTGGGTTGCGGGAAATATGAATGGCACTCTAATTGTCACACCAAAGAAGAGTGGGACTATCAAGAGAAAACCCAAACTCTGTCATCAATTGTCGAAGCCATAAAACCTCCTGACTAGCAAGCATAGATGCTCGATACTTTGACTTTGTAGATGACAATGCAACAACAGTTTGCTTCTTCCAAGACCATGTGATAGAAATTGAACCAAGACAGAAAACAACGCCAACAGTAGACTTCCAACCATCTGTATAACCACCCCAATTGGCGTCTGTGAAACAAACAATGTGATGAGCTCTTGATGTATAGTGAATGCCATATGAAGTAGTGCCCCAAATGTACCTCAAAATACATTTGGCATCTTGACAATGACTCTCGACTCTCACAAGGATCATGAGAGAATCGAGAGACAATGCCAACCGCAAAGGAAATGTCAAGACGAGTGTGTCAGGTACAACAAACTACACACAAGCTGCTTGTATAAGGTGGAGTTGATGCAGGAGCATCACAGGTCCTTGGCAATCCTATGTCACCAAAAACATATTTGAAGTTTGTCTGTGTTGCTCGGTTCCTTCTTTGACCGAGTTGGTTCAGTGTTGCCTGATTTCCTTTGTTGACCAAGTTGGTTGGTTATCTCTCTGGCACTCGGTTAATTCCCTGGCACTCGGCAATGTTTGTCTGGCGCTCGGTTTTCTTGCTTACCAAGTTGTTTGTTTTAGATTCTTTTGAGGCCGACTTGCGCATTTAATTTGGGTCGCAGATTTAATGTTGGTATCCATCATTGGGAAGCATGTGGACCTAGATCTGGTCATTCCTTCCGTTGATTGTGGATCTAAAGGCCGACTTGATTCGATAGCCTCTTGTATAAATGTAGTTTGGGTTAGAGTTTAGTGTTAGGAATAGTCCCAAGAGATAACTGAGAGGGGGGGTGAATCAATTATTTACAAGATTCAATTCTTTATCCAATTAAGTATACTTAAACATAAAGCACAAACACAATGAAAGAACACATGAACACAACACCAATATTTTGGTTGCGGGGAAACCCAAATAGGTAAAAACCCCAGTGGGACTTGATACCCACCAATATTCTGTACTAGTGTATAATGA
The DNA here is from genome assembly GCA_027943335.1 of Chamaecyparis obtusa. Classification (NCBI taxonomy): domain Eukaryota; kingdom Viridiplantae; phylum Streptophyta; class Pinopsida; order Cupressales; family Cupressaceae; genus Chamaecyparis; species Chamaecyparis obtusa. Next base: position 288,917 of record BSBK01002128.1, on the reverse strand, counting down.
TCCCTGTTAGAAGATCCTTTACCCTATTAGGAGTAGTTTTACAATATATTAAGTACAATAGACCTGGTCAAGGGTCGGACCCTATTAGGAGTCTTTTACAATTGTCCCTGTTAGGGGACAGGATGCATTGTCCAAGAGCTCATTGCTCAAAAGGGCGAAGGCTACAACCTTCTGAATAACAAATACACACTATATCTAGATCTTGGTGAACTGCGCTTTGACCTGATGTCTGGATCAGTTCCAATGAATAGCAGAAGTACTTTACTTGGTCACATAGAATTTCTGATGGGTCAACACTTTGCACACTCTGCTCTGCTCTACTTAATCAACAATGAACCACACTCAAGCAATCACAAATGACTGCCTATAAATATATTTCCTCCAAATGATATAATCAAGTCGGCATGTTAGAACTACCTTGAAATCATATTAGAGAAACCATAACAAACTCCAATAAACATTCTGTTGGCTCTACTATGCACGCAAAACATTATGGGACCTGTCCAATAAGATAATTGTAGACGCACGCTACACACTATCGGCTCTACCAAAACAACTGGAACTTTCTCTGTAAGCTGAATTAACTCATGCGCTCTTAAAAAAACATCAATAACACTTCTCCAAGCTTAACTCCAAGGGCGCATACCCTAAAGATAGGCGCAACTAAAGAACCAATAAAATCTATGTCGGCTCTTCTGAACAAACACAGGAAACTACTGCTAGCGAATAGCGACTACATAACTTCACTTCTACTCATCAACAAACTATGCATCCATAATTGAAACATCACTAATATGTCTTCAACATATATCCAAGCGCACAAGGCTCCATGATAACTGTACGGACAACCATACACAGAACACTGTCTGTTACTCTGTCAAGAACATTGTTGACACCAGTTGCTATATAACTATCTGTACTAACAATTAACCTCTGCGCCCATGATATCATGTCGATATCATGTCCATGCTTCATATACTGAAAGCTTACTGCATAAGACTTCAACGCATGCTACTTTTCATATGTTGTCATCAATGAAAAACATATAGTCAGTACTGGCTTGCTAGTAAATCTCCAACAATCTCCCCCTTTGGCACTGATGACAACATGTGGAATAAAAAACCACCACCAACCCAAATGAACATTTTTTTTATAACTTTCTTCATTTCCTCTTCAAAAACTCCCCCAAAGATGAATCCTTCAACTGCTGCAATATTTTCTAATATTCTCCATTTCCTCAACTGTATTTTTGTCATAACTAAATGTTGCTCCCCCTTAGTATATTACTCCTCTTTTTTACTTGTATTTTTCATGACTCTATATATTACTCTCCCTTTGACATCAATGGCAAAGGATTCCATTCATTTTAAGCACCTGTACTACTCTTGAGGTAGAGCAGTCAACCATCCACCAGTCTGTGAGGACTGATGCCTTTCCTTCTTTCTTCTAAGCAGAATCAGGAAAGGGAATTACTCCCAACTTCTCCCTGAGATACTCAAAAGTATCCTTAGGCAAGAGCTTTGTGAATATATCTACCAACTGATCTTTAGTACTCACATAGTCTAACTTAACTTCTTTCTCTGCCACTTTCTCTCTTAGGAAGTGATACTTGATCTCAATATGCTTTGTCTTTGCATGCATCACAGGGTTCTTTGACATATTGATAGTGCTAGTGTTATCACAGTGAATAACAATAGGATAATCAATCTAAATTCCAAAATCCATTATCATTTGCTTGATCCAAACAATTGTAGAACAATTCAAGGCTGTTGCAACATACTCTACTTCTGTTGTTGACTAAGAAATACAATTTTGTTTCTTGCTTGTCCAAGTGACAAGTTTATCACTAAGAAACATTGCTCCACCTGATGTACTCTTTCTATCATCAACACATCCTTCCCAATCTACATTAGTGTACACATGAAGCTCAACATTTTCTGAGTTAGGATACCATAGACCATAATATATAGTGCCCTGCAAGTATCTGAATATTATTTTTACTGCCATGAGGTGACTTTGTTTAGGTTCTGCTACAAATCTTCCAACTATGCAACCTGCATTGGAAATATCAAGTCTAATCTGGGTAAGATATATGAGTTTGCCAATCATAAACTTATACAATGTTATATCTACCGCTGGTGAGTCATCTTCTTTAGTAAGCTTGCATCCAATGCTCATAGGGGTTCCTATAGGTTTGGAATCATCCATCTTGAATTTCTTCAGTATTTCTTTCACATACTTTGATTGATTAATGAAAATCCATTTTTCTATCTGTTGCACATTTAGTCCCAAAAACTATTTAATATGACCAATCATACTCATCTCAAACTCATTCTGCATTTTTTTGGCAAATTCAGCACTGAGTTTCTCATTACCTTCAAAGATAATGTCATCAACAAATATAGCTACAAGTAGTAAACCTTCAAATGTCTCTCTAATGAATAGATTACAATCTGTTGCTCCTTTCTTGAATCCAATCTTTGTTAAGTATCCATTTAGTCTCTCATACCATGCTCTAAGGGCTTGCTTAAGTCCATAGAGGGCCTTCTTCAATCTGCATACCATATCAGGTCTGTCTGATAAGGTGAATCCTTCTGGCTGCTCAATGTATACTTCTTCTTTCAAGTCTTCATTCAAGAATGCTGACTTGACATCCATCTAATAAACTTTGAAGTTTTTTACTGTAGCATAGGCTAGAAAAAACTTAATAGCTTCTAATCTGTTCACAGGTGCAAATGTGTCTGAATAATCAATGCCTTCTCTTTGCGCATATCCCTTACATACTAATCTTGTTTTATTTCTTACTACTGTACCATCTTCATTCATCTTGTTTCTGAATATCCACTTTGTTCCAATCACATTCTTATCACTAGGTTTTGGGACCAGTTCCCAAGTGTCATTCTTAATAATCTGATCAAGTTCTTCTTTCATAGCATCATCCCAATCTAAATTATTACAAGCATCTTCAACACTTAAAGGTTCAATCTGAGATAGTAAACATACTGCTTCATTGCTAGCTGAGTTCTTTGCTTGTGATTTTGTTAACACTTTGCCGCTCTAATCTCCAATGATGTCTACCTTGGAATGATTTCTTGATATAAACTTTGGAACTTTAGGTGATGCTGACTCATCATCCTTAGGAGTATTTTCTTCACTTGTCTCAGGGTCATTGAATAACACATCAATACTGTCAAACATTTCTTCAATAACTGTCTCACTAGTGGAGGGTCTAGGTTCTTCTTCAATCATGGGTGACTAATCATGATATCTTTCTTGAATCATGAACTTTTCATCAATCTTTACATGAGCACTTTCTACGATCTTTTACAATCTTAAATTGAAACATCTATAAGCTTTACTTTTAGTATAGTAACCAAGAAAAATACTTTCATCACTTCTTGCATCAAACTTGCCTACTACTTCATCCCTCTTGATGTAGCACTTGCTTCCAAAGATTCTGAAGTATTTCTGAGTGGGAACATTACCAAACCATAGCTCATATGGTGTTTTGTTAGCGCCTGGCCTCAATTGAATTCTATTGATGGTATAGATTGTTGTATTGACCGCATCTCTCCAATAGGTGTGTCCAACTTTTCCTTCTATCATAATGGTGCAGGTTGTATCAAGAATGATCATATTCCTTCTCTCTGCAATTCCATTTTGTTGAAGGGTTCTAGGTGCACTTAACTGTCTCTTTATGCCATGTTCTTCGTAGTCCTCATAGAATATGTCAAAGGTGAATTCTACTCCTCTATCTGATCTCAAACATTTTATCTTTAGTATAAATTCATTCTCAACCTTAGCTTTGAATATTTTGAACTTCTCAAAAGCTTCTAACTTATCTTTCAAGAATGCAACCCACATCATCCTAGTATAATCATCAACAAACAAAATGAAATACCTTTCACCGTAGTATAATCTTGTTTGAGTTAGACCACATACGTCTGTATGAATCAGATCCAACTTGTTCTTTGCTGAATTCTGCTTGCTCCTAAATGAATTTCTCACATGCTTCCCCATCACACATTCCTTGCATATAGTATCAACTGACTTTGCTATGCTAGGTAGATCTCTTACTGCCTTAACATTTCTTATCTTTACTATGTTATCAAAATTGATACGACATAGTCTTTTATGCCACAACCAACTGTCATCAACTTTAGCAAAAAAAACTTGCTTCTGAATTGAGTTGAAAAACATTACCTCTTATCTTTGAGTCTGGTGCAATCATAACACCATCTTTGTTGTTAATGATGCATTTGTCATCTTTGAACTCCAACTAAAAGTCTTTTCCAAGTAACTGTCCAACACTGAGAAGGTTATGTTTCAAACCATCAACATAAAGAACATCATCAGTACTATTCTTTCCATCCAAGGAGATGGCTCCTCTACCAACTATAGGTTTAGGAGTGTTGTCTCCAAATCTGACCATACCTCCATTGTATTTGTCCAAATGAACAAACCTTTCTTTATCACCTGTCATGTGATGTGAACAACTACTGTCTATAATCCAGTCTATCCTTATGCCAGCTTGTGAAATCAATGCTAGCTCATGATGTTCTTTCTTATCTTCATGAACTGTCTTGTTATTCATTTTGTCTATAATAGCAATGAATCCAATTTCTTCTTCACCAGATTCTTCATCTGAAACTCCATCTCCAGCATAGTAGCATTCCTTAGAATACTTAGGCTTGTAATCCTTCTTGAACTTTCTAGCTCTAGTGGGACACTTAGATGCAAAGTGACTAATCTTATTACATGAAAAGCACTTGAATGGTAATTGACCTTCATATTTTCCTTTTCCTTTCTTTTCTCTTTTGGCAATCATAGAAATAAAATCATCTACTGTTTTCTCTTCATCATCATCATCAAAATTACCCGAAGTGTTTGCAGATTTCTTACCATGGACTATTGCTTTGAAAGCTATCTCACTCTTAGGTTCTGTCTTCAATCTTGAAATCTCAAAAGCTGAGATTTTGTTGATCAAGGTCTCTCTCTTGAAATTTGATGTAAGCTGGATGATCTCATCAAGGATGTTGATCTTGTTTTCATATTCAGAAGTGAGGGTAGTCATTAACTTGTCCATAATGTCCTCCTCTGAAATCTCTTCACCATTGTTCCTGATTCCAGCAACTACTTCATTTATTCTTTGATTGTAAGCTCTGATATTTTCCTCAAGCAGCATCTCTAATGCATTGTATCTTTTCTTCCATGTCTTTCTGCATATCCTTTGCTTGTTTGTCTCCTTCAAATATGTCTTCTAGGTGCTTCCATATTTTATGGGTTGTATCTATCTTTTTTACTTCTAAAAACTCACCATCAGATAGGGCGCTGATAAGGGCTTCTTTAGCAATAGCATTCTGATGAAACAATTATGTTTGTGTGTCAGTAGCATCATCTTTTGCAAGGTCTTCTAAAGTAGGAATCTTGGCTGCTTTGATGGTTATATTAAAAACTTCAAAAGCAATGCACTACAAATGAGTCACCATCTTGTTTTTCCAATCAAGATAATTCTCTCCATCAAACTTAGGACTCTCTTTCCTAAGTATGCCATCTGATCAACCTCAAGCTATTAAACTTTCTCTCCGAGGCACTTGGCTCTGATACCAATTGTTAGGAATAGTCCCAAGAGATAACTGAGAGAGGGGGGTGAATCAGTTATCTACAAGATTCAATTCTTTATCCAATTAAGTATACTTAAACATAAAGCATAAACACAATGAAAGAACACATAAACGGTTACAGGGAAACCCAAATAGGTAAAAACCCCGGTGAGACTTGATACCCACTAATATTTTGTACTAGTGTATAATGATCCTTGTTAGAAGATCATTTACCCTGTTAGGAGTAGCTTTACAATATATTAAGTACAGTAAACTTGGTCAAGGGTCGGACCCTGTTAGGAGTCTTTTACAATTGTCCCTATTAGGGGACAGGACGCACTGTCAAAAAGCTCACTACTCAAATGGGCGAAGGCTACAACCTTCTAAATAACAGATACACACTATATCTGGATCTTGGTGAACTACGCTTTGACCTGATGTCTGGAGTAGTTCCAATGAATAGCACAAGTAATTTACTTGGTCACATAGACCTTCTTCTGATGGCTCAACACTTCGCACACTCTGCTCTGCTCTGCTTAATCAACAATGAACCACACTCAAGCAATCACAAATGACCACCTATAAATATATTTCCTCCAAATGATATAATCAAGTCGTCCTATTAGAACCACCTTGAAATCATATTAGAGAAACCATAACAAACTCCAATAAACATTATGTCGTCTCTATTATGCACGCAACACATTCTAAGGCCTATCCATTGAGATAATTGTAGATGCATGCTACACACTTTCGGCTCTACCAAAACAACTGAAACTTTCTTTGTAAGCTGAATTAACTCATGCGCTCTTAACCGAACATCAATAACACTTCTCCAAGCTTAACTCCAAGGGCGCATACCCTAAAGATAGGCGCAACTAAAGAACCAATAAAATCTCTGTCAGCTCTTCTGAACAAACACGGGAAACTGCTGCTGGCGAATAGTGACTGCATAACTCCACTTCTACTCATCAACAGACTATGCGTCCATAACTAAAACATCACTAATATGTCTTCAACATATATCCAAGCGCGCAAGGCTCCATGATAACTGTACGAACAACCATACACAGAACATTGTATGTTACTCTGTCAGGAATACTCTTGACACCAATTGCTACATAACTATCTGTACTAACAGTTAACCTCTGTGCCCATGATATCATGTTGATATCATGTCCATGCTTCATATACTGAAAGCTTACTACATAAGACTTCCACGCGTGCTACTTTCCATATGTTGTCATCAATGACAAACATACAGTCAGTACTTGCCTGCTGGCAAATCTCCAACATTTAGAAGTAAGTTTTGGCATAGAAGATAGAAGATAGAAAATTAGAGATTGTTGGCAGATCTTCGCATGTTGAGGACTTTTGTACTTGATTGTCATATCTAGCATAAACTGAGAAGGCCTCGCAACTTGGCATGTATGAATTAAACTGAAGATAATATATGAAAGCATCTGCGTTCTCTCTCTCACTGTTGTGTGTTGTTGCTTCCGTGTGTTGTTCTGCACGGTGGATCTAATTAGCGTGTGCCTTTGGCCCCTCTCCCCATCCTCCCTTGTGTCAGGTGGTATTAGAGCGAGGTGAGATCTGGATCTAGGTTTCTGAATCTAGGTTTGAAGGTTCCTTCTTGTGAATCCCTAGTTGAATTGTTGTGGGGTAGCAAATTGCGATCTAACCTGCAATTGTAGAGGGTTTTCAAGATGGTTCGTGGGTGGCGAGATGCAGATCCAGGATTGGCAAACATGTTGACACAACTTACTGCTAGATTAGAAGTTGTTGAAACAGCCCAGAGAAGAGGAAGACATCTTGAAGATGTTAGTGATGATGAAATTGAGGTAGAACAAGGTGATGTAGAACCTGCACCTATGATGGATCAGGGTGAGGAAACATTCTTGAAGGCTTTGACAAGTCTGAAGTCTACACCACACTTTAATCCTCCTGAGTATAGTGAAAAATTGGATTCTGACGAATTGGTGGATTGGATTACTGAGATGGAAAAGTACTTTAAGTATGAAAATGGACCTGAGGAAAAGAAGGTGAAAATTGCAAGCACAAAGTTGAAAAGTCATGCATCCTCGTGGTGGGAACATCTGCAATTGGACAGAAAGAGGAAAGGCAAAGACAAAATCAAGGTATGGAGTAAAATGGTGAATAATTTGAAGGGAAAGTTCTTACCCTGTGATTATTAGATTAACCTAGTTAGGCATGTTGAGAAATCTGGACCGTCCTATAGAGATAATATATACTTCTTTGATATGGTAGAATACAATTACCTTCGTTATTGATTGATTCTACAATAACAATAGGATATATGTATATATTGAATAGTCATGTAATAAATAGACATGACCGTATATACTTATGGTCATGTCACTTCATTACATAACTATTAGTTAACATATCTTAACCAATAGTTTATTCATACTTTGTATAATACACACACACACACACACATATGCATATTAATATATACTTACTTTTCAATTATATTATATATATATATATATATATATATATATATATATATATATATATATATATATATATATATATATATATATATATATGCATATCATGATTGTCTCGTCGTGTATTAAACACGAACGAACAATACTTTAACACTCCTTTTTGAGAGAGAGTTTAATAGAATTTGTAGAATCTTTTCATATCATGATATTCGGCACATCCGTGATAGACCCTTTCGGGAGTCGATCATGATAGGCATCAAGATATCCGGCACATCGGGGACAAACCCTTTCGGGAGTCAATCTTGACAAGTTATTACACACCAAGTAATAACATAAGCAACAAGATATCCGGCACATCCAGGATAGTCCCTTTCGGGAGTCAATCTTGAAGCCTGGTTAACTATTTTCAAGATCGTCACCTTGAAATAGTAACCCAACACACGTGAAAGATTGTCACCTTTCATAACACAAAATGAATGGGCCCATAAAGTCTACCATGACTTTCGACACTTCGGGACACACAATTTAATGTAGTCTCGTCATGAAAATAGACTTGAATATCATAATCTAAGCACAGTCGGGACACACAATTAAGTAGTCTATCATGATATGGTTTCGTTATTACACATCCAGTAATAACAAGAGTCAAGATCTCCGCACAGTCGGGACACACAATTAAGTAGTCTATCTTGACACTTTGGTTCACTATTATCAAGTGAGGAAGGCTTCCACCTTAAACTTGTCTATCAAAGACAAGAATCATTTAAGATACAAAGTGATAGATCACTAAGGCTGAAAATCAACATCAGGAATACTTCCTCTAAATTAATATGACCACGCTCCTGGGTTGCCATCTTAATTTGATCTTCTAGCTTCTCCCACTGACATGAAAGCATAGCCTTCTCACAGGGTAATTCATCATAATTCTCTGCTACAGTTTTTTTTTTGATCACTAGGTAACCAACAAAACATGGTCTACTCCTTCTGAATCAAGATCTTCGAATGTCCGCTGATGCAGATCTTTTCGCTTCCTCTTCTTATGTCATGGAGGCAATACCCTTTTTATATACATAGCTCAATGTCACTGGAGGATGTGACTTCATACTTTTCTTCCTGAGAGAATCGATATCTCATATAGGATGCATTTTGATCTTTTTCAAGGCCATAACATTGACACTCCCTCTTGGACTTGAGGGAAGATAATAAAGACCTCTAGTATGATGTTCATCTCAATGAACTGTAGTTTCAAGATGTATGAATTACTTCAATCAGAGATCCTATCCATGTGCATCTCATTTGTGATTCTATCCACAAGTTTCCACTTCTATAGCCTCAAAATTGTTTCACCTTCAGCAATGATCTCCCTCTCAATCAATATGATCGATTTTGTCACAAGTTGACTGAATCATCTGCTCCCTCTAAAGCTCAAGTTCATCAATTCTTAAACTTTCTGAAGATGTCAGGACTCCCTCTTAATCTAAATTTCTCATGCTTTCGTCCTTTTATATTCCCTTTCGTAAGGTGAGCCCATACAAAAAGTATTTTGAAGAATCCATCTTGTTATAGTCCAAAGGTTGTACACAAATCCATGAGTACTTATTATGAAATTTCACTATCGTAGTGTAATCAAAATCTGGAGTAGTGTAGTTGTAGGAGCCTGTCAGTGCCACATGTGCAACGGACCCTACACTCAGCAGTCCATAAGTACTTGTGATCAAAGAATCATCCTGCACTTATTATAGTACAGAACAACCCTGCATAATGCCTTGATTGCATCATTCTTCTTTTCCTACAAGAACATTCTTGGAGACAAATGAAAAGATCAAGGCAAATAGCTCTTATAGTACAAACATGAATACATATAAGAAAATGACTACAAAATTATAAAAAATTTAACTCAAAGATGAATACTTATCTTAAGTTTCAAATATTTCTTTCTTTAAAGTGAGCCCATAGTCACTTGATATCCTTGATAAGATATCAACCAATTCTACCTCTTTTCCTTAGCACACTTTGTTGGAATGCAAACTTATGTTGTTTAATTTACCCATCTTTCTTGATCATTGTGATGCCCATAAATGATCAAACATTATCTATAGAGGTCTAACAAAACTAACATAAGTTTTGTTAGTTTAGGATATAAGAAAACATAAGGGAAAAATAACTTGTACCCAGATTGAAGCAATTCTGAAGATGACTTCCAAGTTGCTCTTGAAGGTCTTCAAACCTGGTCTAACATCACTGATGCATACCATGTTGACTAAAATTATTGCTCAATGTATATATAAAGGATGCAATATGATAGGAGACTGACTTTTAGATTTGCATTGTATGGTTATGTTGATTGTTTGTATGTTCCTTTGCTCCACTACTACCTGTAGCTACTTTCCACACACCATTCTGATCCTCCTCTGAAGTCTTTCGTAGCTACATATACCAGATCTTCTATCGTCGAATGGAGGCCCTTCTCTGCAGAACTAATACTCCTCAATTTTCTCTTGTTCAATGATTTTAGTGAATCCCCTGCTGCAAGGTATACACCGGGATGAAGATTTATAATCTCCAATTGAGACTCACTGTCAAAGTCTACTTTTCTATTTGATGCGTTGACAACCTGTGAGGAAATGGATTATTACTTGTGCCTCTAGACCATCGTGAATCTTCCTTTCTGTTTGACTGTGTTGATCTGGATATCTCGGGTCCCATAGGTCTTAGTCCAAATACAGTGGAGATGATATGTTTCTTACTCCTCCTTGAATTTCTATATGCTATAGGGAGTGTTCGCTGGTGATTCCAATAACTATATCCTCTATTTTATTAATATCGCTGACCTCCAAAATATGTATCCGTAAGATGCTTCCTTTGTATATGGGGATAGAAATGTACAAACCATCGTTCACTGTTGCTATACGCTATCAACCTCCTTTTGACCCGCCATTATTGATGCTACACTCTTTCTTAAGTCAAAGAATGATTGACTCATTGTCGTTTCTATAGTTAATAGTCTCTATTTGAAGTCATCTACCCATCGCATGTTCTTGAGTTTCTGTAGCATGATCTGGCATACTAGTCCAGCCCTTTCGACATCTCTCCTTCTGTGTAATGTTCCCGCTTTCTGACTTGAGTAATGAAGGCTAAACCTGGAATGGCTTTGGTACTCTGTTTTAATTAAACTTTGCCTTTCGGTATGATCTTCTATTGTAATGTCCCATGTATCGAATAGCATAAATAATGTTTATCACTAGCTTGTACCAATAACTCGTTTATCATTCATCCACAACATTCTTCTAGTTCGAATGTCCACCTTTAACTATTTTTGATAATTATTATTGGGTTTATGTAGTATTACATCATTCACTGTTATTTGAAATCATAATACGGCTGGATCATAATACGATTGCTGTCAATCAGAAATCATCCTTTTATTTGTAAATAATTAGTCCTATTCGAATCCATGTGATTGTGTATATTGCACTTATCGTGTCAATGTTGGCTATCGTCGGCACATAGATCCAACTTCAATTATAAACTTTGCTATCAGTAATCATCTATCTTAGTCAATAATAAGTAGTTAACTTAGATGGTTGATGATAGATATCGCTAGCCATGGGATAATTTGTGGATGTGGAACCATGAATTCATTCCTAAAATAACATTGATTTTATTTAGCTTTTGTGACAGGAATCAACCTCATCATATTGGATATCTCCCAAAATAATTCAGCCTCTTTTCTTTCATTCAAATGGTTCGATGTTGAAATTTTCTTATTCTATTTTGACCACTAATAATATTTATTCACTGTAGATTATATTAGCGATCGCTGGCCATTCCGTGTGTAAAGATAGTAATCACTGTTACTTATGGATAACTTAGCAATCAATGATGTTCCATCTACGATGAATTCCTCTTCTTCGTGTAATGGTCCCTCTTTTAATCTGTTGACCGACTTATCCCATGTAATTCCAATTTATATGTCGATGACCTTCTACATATATTGTGGCCTATAATGTCCTCTTCATTCGCATGTATTCCTATTAGATTCTATCGTTGACTGTATGAACTGGGTGCTGAGTATCCATCCCGTTTACAACCAGTGTTCATCTTATCTCCTCCCCATCCTGAGATTTGTCGAGTGCAGGATTGAACATGATGTTTCCTTATTTTACATACTGATCTGTATATATATATTCTCTACAGGTTAGGCTCTGATACCATGTTGAGAAATCTGGACCGTCCTATAGAGATAATATATACTTGTTTGATATTGTAGAATACAATTACCTTCGTTATTGATTGATTCTACAATAACAATAGGATATATGTATATATTGAATAGTCATGTAATGAATAGACATGACCGTATATACTTATGGTCATGTCACTTCATTACATAGCTATTAGTTAACATATCTTAACCAATAGTTTATTCATACCTTGTATAATATATATACACACACACACACACATATGCATATTAATATATACTTACTTTTCAATTATATTATATAGTATATATATATATATATATATATATATATATATATATATATATATATATCATGATTTTCTCGTCGTTTATTAAACATGAACGAACAATACTTTAACAAGGTGAATGCAAAGTTTGAGGCAGAAAGATAGCTCGGTAAAAGAATATACTGAAGAATTCTATAGATTAGATATCAGATCTAGACATGATGAAGATGATGTGAAAAGAATTGCTAGATACCTGAATGGTTTGAGAATTTCCATCCAAGAAGAAATCAGTTTGGTCAAATTGGAGAACATTGAAGAGGCTTGTCAATTTGCATTGAAAGCTGAGGATAAATTGAACAAGAAACATGAGCAAAGACAAAGAGGTAGAGGTGGTAGATTCCCTAAAGGAAGAGGTAGATCTCATGGTGAAAACAGTAGATCTGAACTTGAAAAAACAACTATGGATAAAGGCAAGACCGAGTGGAAAGGTGAAAGTTCATCTAGAGGTGGAGGCAGTAACTACCGAGGTGGTTATAACAAAGGTGGTTTCTGAGTAACTTGTTACAGTTGTGGAGAAGAAGGACATAGATCATTTGAGTGTACACATGTAAGTAAGAAGGCTGGTAGTAGTAGAAATGCTTTGGTGCAAGAAGAGTCACAGAATGAACTTGAGAAGGAAAATAACTTGATGGTAAGAAGAGCACTTTGGAATGAAGGTAAAAAGGAAGATCCGATAAGGAAAAGTTTGTTCAAGACCAGATGTAGAGTTTCTGACAAAGTTTGGAAAGTAATCATTGACAGTGGTAGCTCGAAGAATCTGGCATCTGAGGAAATGGTCACAAAGTTGCAGTTGAAAAGGTTGGAACATCTAAAGCCCTATCAGATTTCATGGATCAAAGATGAGCATACACTCTTGGTAAGTGAACAATGTTATGTGAATTTGAAAATTGGAAAATACTATGATAAGGTGTTATGTGATATCATGTCTATGGATTGTTGTCATATTTTGTTGGGTAGACCTTGGCAATATGATAGACATGCTATATATGATGGGAGATTGCATAGATATACTATTTGGGCTAATGGGAGAAGACAAATCTTGTTACCTTTGATTGAAGAACATGTTAGTAATGTTTGCACATCTGTGAAAGTGTGCTTGATGGAAGGAAGAAAGTTTGTTAAGGATTTGAAGAAGAGTGATGTATGTTTTGATGTGATTCCTAACAAATCGAGTAAGAAAATAGAGGATAGTGTCCCTGAGGAGATTGATAAGTTACTCTCTGAGTACAATGAAATCATTTCTGATAATGTACCTAATGGTTTTTCACCGAAGACAAGCATTAAGCATTGCATGGATCTAATCCCTGGAGCTAGTTTACCGAATAAGGCACCTCATCGGTTGACACCTATCGAGAATCAGGAATTGAACTGACAAATTCAAGAATTTTGGCAGAAAGGTTTGATCAGAGAAAGTTTGAGTCCTTGTGCAGTACCTATTGTATTGGCACCGAAGAATGGAGAATGGAGAATGTGTATAGATTCCAGAGAAATCAATACCGAGAATTGATGACATAATGGACAGTTTGACTGGAGCAAAGTATTTTACCAAAATTAATTTGAAAAGTAGGTATCATCATATCAGAATCAGAGAAGGTGATGAACGGAAGACTACTTTCAAGACAAAAGAAGGTTTGTATGAGTGGTTGGTTATGCCTTTTGGTTTAACTAATGCACTGAGTACTTTTATGAGGTTGATTAATGAATTTTTTAAGAAATTCTTGGGTAAGTTTGTGATTGTATATCTTGATGATATTCTGATATTCAATAAGACCAGAGAAGAACATTTGTTGCATACTAGACAAGTTTTGCAGAGATTGAAAGAAGAAAAGTTGCTGATAAATCTGAAAAAGTGTTCATTCATGAAAGAGGAGATTGTGTATTTGGGATTTGTGATTTTAGCTGATGGTTTGAAAATGGATCCTGAAAAGGTTGAAGCTATTTTGAATTGGCCTACACCTGAGAATGCTAGTGAGGTAAGATCATTTCATGGTTTGGCAAGTTTTTACCGAAAGTTCATTACGAATTTCAATTCAATATGTAATGCTATGACTGAGACTATGAGAGGAGATAAAAGAGAATTCAAATGGATACATGGAGCTGATAAAAATTTTGAAACTCTGAAGCAGAAGGTTGTTGAATTGCTTGTTTTGCCATTGCCTAATTTCAATAAGGTATTTCAAGTGGAATGTGATGCAATTGGAAGTGCAATTGGAGTTGTGTTGAGTCAAGAAGGTAAACATGTTGCCTTCTTTAGTGAAAAGTTGAATGATGCAAAAAGGAAATATTCTATGTATGATCAAGAATTCTATGTTGTTGTTCAAGCCCTGAAGAAATGCAAACATTATTTGATACCGAGTGAATTTGTGTTGTATACCGATCATAAAGCTTTACAATATTTGGGTTGTCAAAATAAGTTGAATCGGAGACATATGAAATGGGTTGAGTATTTGCAGAGCTATACATTTGTGATAAAGCATAAGAGTGGAGACACTAACCGAGTTGTTGATGAATTGAGTAGAAGGAGATCTTTGATAACCGAGATGAAAATTGAAGTTCTAGGCTTTGATGACATGATAGATTCTTATGAATTTGGTCCTGATTTTTTGAAGTCATGGAGAAAGTGCAGAGCACCTATTCAAGATCAACCAAGTACTAAATGGGATGAATACTTTATGCAAAGAGGTATGTTGTTTAAGGGTATTCAATTATGTATACCGAGAGGAGCAATGAGAACTAATTTCATAAAGGAAAAACATAGTAGTGGTTTGGCTGGACATTTTGGTGTTGATAAAACATTGAAGGACATCAGATGCAGTACATCTAGCAGATCTTTTCTTTAAAGAAATTGTCAAATTGCATGGATTACCGAGGAGTATTATCTCTGACCGAGATAGTAAATTTGTTGGATGCTTTTGGAAGACTCTTTGGAGAAAGTTTGGCACCGAGTTGAAATATAATTCTACATTTCACCCACAAACCGATGGACATATAGAAGTTGTGAATTGAAGTTTGGGAAATCTTTTGAGATGTTTAGTTGGAGACACACCGAATAATTGGGATTCTATGTTGGCACAAGCAGAGTTTGCATACAATAATTCAATGAATAGGAGTACTAGAAAAACTACTTTTGAGATTGTAAATGGCATACAACCAAGAGGTATATCAAATTTGAGAGACATTGCTGATGAAAGAAAGAGAAGTGTTGAGGGAGTAAAATTTGTTGAATACATGAAGACATAACATGAAGATGTGAAGCATAAGCTGGAGAAGAGTAATCAAAAATACAAAGACAAAGCTGATAGATCAAGAAGACATGAGACTTTTGATGTCGATGATGAAGTGATGGTTCATTTGAAGAAAGGTCAATTTCCTGTTGGAACATATGGGAAGCTGAAAATGAAGAAGTTTGGACCTTGCAAGATTATGAAGAGATTTGACAGTGGAAATACATATGAGATTGAGTTACCTGATGACATGGATATATCACCTATATTCAACATTGTTGATTTGTATGAGTTTCATGAACTTGATGAAGACATGAAAGTACCGATGGATTATCCTAAGAAATAGATGGAAGAAGTTGAGCAAATTTTGGAGCAAAGAAATGGCAGAAGTACAAGAGGAAAACAGTATATGGAATACTTGGTAAAGTGGAAGAATAGACCGATTGAAGACAGTTCATGGATTTCACAGTCTGAGTTGGATGCAGCTCGAATCATACCTATTTCATGATTCGGAGAATCATTTCAAATAACCCCAGGTGCCTAATGCTGGAGCATCTCCAGTCCTTGGCAATCGTGTTTCACCAAAAACATATTTGAAGTTTGTCTGTGTTGCTCGGTTCCTGCTTTGACAAAGTTCGTTCGATGTTTCTCGGTTTCATCTGTTGACCGAGTTGCTCCATTATCTCTCTGGCACTCAGTTAATTCCCTAGCGCTCGGCGATGCTTGTCTGGCGCTCGATTTCATTGCTTACCGAGTTGTTTGTTTTGGATTCTTTTGAGGCCGACTTGCGCATTTAATTTGGGTCGCGGATTTAATGTTGGTATCCATCGTTGGGAAGTGTGTAGACCTAGATCTGGTCATTCCTTCCATTGATTGTGGATCTAAAGGCCAACTTGATTCGGTAGCCTCTTGTATAAATGTAGTTGTTTGGGTTAAATTTTAGAAGTAAGTTTTGGCATAGAAGATAGAAGATAGAAAATCAGAGATTGTTGGAAGATTCTCGCATGTTCAGGACTTTTGTACTTGATTGTAATAACTGGCCTAAATTAGGAAGGCCTCATAACCCGGCATGTATGAATTAAACTGAAGATAATATATCAAAGCATCTGCATTATTTCTCTCACTGTTGTGTGTTGTTGCTTCTGCATGTTGTTCTGCAAGGTGGATCTGGTTAGGGTTTGCCTTTGGCCCCTCTCCCCATCCTCCCTTGCATTAAGAGTCCACTGAAGGAGTAGAGAAAGTAGTAGACAAAAGAACACCTAATTGAAAAGGTGTGGGAGCAAGCTTGCAATAAAGCATGTTGAATATTTGAACCATGTCAAGAGCATACTTCTGCTAGTGTATGGAAATCCCATCCGAAGACTCAATAACTTGTAGGCCCAAAAAGTAGTGCAGGAATCCAAGATCTATCATCTCAAACTGCTCCATCAATGCTCTCTGAACACCCTGAATCATAGAAGATGAGCTACCTGTGATGATGAGATCATCAACATACAACACAAGTATCACAAGATCAGTCCCATGACGCTGAATGTACACTATAGGATCGGAATGATAGTGGGTGAAGTGTGAGGCTAGCAAGGAAGAGTCCATCTTCTCATACCAAGCCAGAGGGGCTTGTTTGAGACCATATAATGACCTTCAAAGTCTACACACAAGAGAAGAGTCCTGCACAAAACCCTGAGGCTGATCCATATAGATCTCCTCATGTAAATCCTCGTGCAAGTACACGCTCTTCACATCCATCGGATACACTCTCCAACCCTGTGAAGCTGCAAGAGAAAGTACCAAGTGAATAGAATTCATCTTGGCAATAGGAGCAAAGGTCTCAGAGTAATCAATATCATCCACCTGTGAAAAGCCCTTCACAACAAGACGTGCCTTATACTGATCAATAGAACCATCTGCAGCATACTTGGTACGGTACACCCACTTGCACCGAACCAGCTTTCTTCCTCTCGGAAGAGTACAAAGATCCAAACTGTGATTCTTCATCAAAGAAGAGTACTCCTCATCCATAGCCCTATCCCACTCAGGATGTCATATCGCCTCTAAAAACTTCTGAGGATCATCTAAAACAGAACGACTCAAAAGACCAGTACCAGATCATTGAGTACGAGTATGACGGGTATCTGAAGGATCTCCTACCAAAGAACTAGCAGCACTGACAGTATCACAGGCCCACTTGGGAACTCATGGAATATCTGGTGGAGGAGGGGAAGGTGGATCATCATCTAAATCATCCTCAAAGGATATAGAATCCTGAAGAGAAGAAGAGGAAGTACTAGGCAATGAGGGAGAAGCTGGTGATGGAGGCTCCATATGAGGATAGCACTCATCAAACTAGACATCTCACCAAAACAAGATCTCTCTGGAATCAGGATCAAACAACCTGTACGCCTTCATATCCTCACAATAGCCAACAAATATGAGTGGTCGGCTCTTCCTCTCCATGGATTTCCTCTAAGCATCTGGAATAAATGTCCAAGCCTCGCTACCAAACACTTGAAATGTAGAAACATCAGGCTTGACATGGGACCGAGCCTCCTCAAGAGTCAAATGTCGTAATGCCTTATGAGGCATCTGATTCTGAATGTAGTTGGCACAATTCACTACCTCTGCCCAAAAAGAAGGTTGTATATCTCGAGACGGTATCATACAATTGGCCAGCTCCCGCAATGTTCTGTTCTTTCTCTCAGCAACTCCATTCTGTTGAGGAGTATGGGGAATTGTTAGTTGATGTAAGATACCCTACTCAATGCAAAAATCATGAAAAGACTGATTCACATATTTGTTAGGGAATCAGATCTTTGGGAATTTATTACCTTGCTGATAAACAACTGTTCTGATATATATAAATATGTTGTGATGATTTTATGTTTTATATTGAATATACAATATGCTGTGACCACAGGTGATGAAATACAATGAACACTTTTTATTGATTGATTTATCCCTGCGATCACAGCATATTATATATGATGTGATCAGTCACCTTCCATAAACAACATGTCTCTTAATGAACAGACGCAATCCTTTGTTAACGGTCGCTATGCATTAGCATAAGCGACTGTTAACAACAGTCACTTGTGCTAATGCACAGCGACCTGTTGTTTATGGTCGTTTATAATCGATCAATATATTATTAACACATTCGACTTAGTAGTCGGCTTCAGCAGTTAATTAAATCATTGAACATAGTTCAACTTAGCATTAAAGTAATATCATAATATTGTATAATAATAATAATAAAAATTACAACTCTTAATTATTAACAATGTATAGTATATATATATATATATATATATATATATATATATATATATATATATATATATATATATATATAATACGAATGAAGCTATACCTTAACACTCCCTCTTAGCGAGTGAGTATTAAACACCAAGAGTCTATCATGACATCCGCACATCGGGACACACAAGTTAATGTAGTCTCGTCATGAAAATAGACTTGAATATCATGATCTCCGCACAGTCGGGGCACACAATTAAGTAGTCTATCATGATATGGTTTCGTTATTACACATCCAGTAATAACAAGAGTCAAGATCTCCGCACAGTCGGGACACACAATTAAGTAGTCTATCTTGACACTTTGGTTAACCATTTACAAGATCGTCACCTTGAAATGTTAACCCACACACAAATGAAAGATTGTCACCTTTCATAATATAACACAAAATGAATGGGCCCGTAAAGTCTACCATGACTTCTGACACTTCGGGACACACAATTTAATGTAGTCTCGTCATGACAGTAGACTTCAATATCATGATGTCTGGCACAGTCCGGGACACACATAGGGAGTCAATCATGATATGGTTTCGTTATTACACAACAAGCAATAACAAGAGTCAAGATATCCGCACAGTTCGGGACACACACTTAAGTAGTCAATCTTGACACTTTGGTTCACTATTATCAAGTGAAGAAGGCTTCCACCTTAAACTTGTCTATCAAAGACAAGAATCATTTAAGATACAAAATGATACATCACTAAGGCTGAAAACCTCTTTTCAGCTAAGACTTTATTCCTCAACATCAGGAATACTTCCTCTGAATTAATATGACCACGATCCTGGGTTGCCATCTTAATTTGATCTTCTAGCTTCTCCCACTGACATGAAAGCATAGCCTTCTCACATGGTAATTCATCATAATTCTCTGCTACTGTTTCTTGATCACTAGGTAACCAACAAAACAAGGTCTACTCCCTCTAAATCAAGATCTTTGAATGTCCACTGATGCAGATCCTTTCGCTTCCTCTTCTGTCACGGAGGCATGCCCTGTTTATATGCTCATCTCAGTGTTACTACAGGATGTGACTCCATACCTTTCTTCTTGAGAGAATCGATGTCTCGTACCATAAGGTTGCCGACTCACATTGACTAGCATAGGATGCATTTTGATCTTTTTCAAGGCCACAACATTAACACTCCCTCTTGGACTTGAGGGAAGATACTAATGACCTCTAGTATGATGTTCATCTCAATGAACTATAGTTTCAAGATGTATGAATTACTTCAATCAGAGATTCTATCCATGTGCATCTCATCTGTGATTCTGTCCACATGTTTCCACTTCTATAACCTCAGAATTGTTTCACCTTCAGTAGTGATCTCCCTCTCAATCAATATGATCAAGTAAGTTGATTGAATCATATGTTCCCTTTGAAGCTCAAGCTCATCAAATTCTTGACCTTCTTGAAGATGTCAGTCTCCCTCTGAATCTAGAATTCACATGTTTTCATCCTGAAAAATATGTCAGAGATAGACTACGAATAGTTCATAAGGCTAAACTATCTCAAAGGGAAATACCAAGGTTAGAAGCATAAAAGATATATTATCTCAATGTTATAGCATGATTTAATGACTCAGACAATTCATGAACATTATTCAAGGGTATGAAATACTTATCTCTATATATGTTTGATATTCCAGGGAAATTCACAACAAAATCATGATAGACTGCTAAGAACATCACACATTGAAGAGACTACATCCAATTAACACCTTGTAAATATTACATTTAGCATTTTGGAGGAATACGGTGGAAAACAAATACACTCATCCTATTACCCACTGTTTGTTACCAGCGATTGAAAACAATTTCTTTGACGGCGATTAATATCGTTCATTGATTTTCACCATCAATTAAAGACATCACCAATCACAGTATCATTATTGAAATTAATAACAATCTTGCCATAGAAATCTGCAGTCACATAGAGGTGGACTTGGGCATCTAATCGGCATTCCCATATACCTGCGACTTACACAGTGCCATTATCAGCATTTCATTAGTAGGTGCGTATTGGCAGATATAGTATACACTGCGAACACAGTAGTCATAATTGTGATGCAGAGATAATACTCGGACTAATTCAACGTTCACAACTAGCTATTCCAAGTCGGCGACAGTCATATTCTTAGTTCAACACCATATAGTCGTTATCGGCCTCTTGACCTCTTTTCAATCATCAATTTCAAGAGAGCCATCTTTTACTAAACAATCAAATCGCTTCCTATTAAGGAATTATAAAACAGAAGATAAGATATTAGCATATACAGTTGTATATATCTATTCACAGCATACTGGTTCATTGCCACTGATAATGGTGTTTATATATTTTAGCATCTCTAATAATTCCCTGACCATCAATCCATGATCTTAATTCTTTTTAATCCTCCGATCTCCTGCTGATCTGCAAAGTATATGTATATTTTTAGTCTCCTATTCCCCGTCAGCCAGCAATGATAAACCTCTGAACATAATCAATATGCAACTACATTGATCAGTTTCTCACATGATTAGTTCCTTTCACTGGTCTAAGGCGATAGGTTACTGAACGACCAACTAACAATATGCAAATCTTTCATTATTTTATAATATACAGATCGCTTATTATTTCATATTTAGCGATGCTTTATCAATGACTTCTTTGGTTGTATTTATGATACTGGATGATGTCTATTCGATAACAGCAAATTCATTTCTGAACTCAATAGTATTGATCACTCTTAGTTGCCGGTTCAAACACTATTCTTCCTTTCCTATTTTTTGTTTGATGCCTCATTGAATGGAGTTAATACGCTAGTATTCTTCCAGCGCTTAGTATGTTGACACAGCATAGTACAGGAGCCTTCAATGTTTGTTACTCATTGTTGGAAGACCAATCTTACTGTTGTTGTATTATTTCCCATACTATAACAATACATATTTGGGAAAGAAATTCACTTATAACATTTACCCTAAATGATTAGGGGTCACACATTCATATGATTAATCATTTCAGACTGACGAGAATACTCTTCATCATACAAACGTATATATTGCAAACAAAATATACAGAGCTTAATTAGGGAAATAGTGTTTTATAACTATCTCTCATGCATAGCAGTTCAATGTAGAATTAGCTTCTAATCAATGTAATGTATAATAAAAATACATGTTACCAATGTAGTGTGTATTTGTGTGTGTGTCAGAAAATATGAAGTAATGATTTGAATATTTATTTAAAAATCTGTGCACACACACACATCTCATAGGATACCTACCTCTCATTGAATACTTACCTCTGAAATCCTGCTATTTTGCCTACTTTCCAATCTTTCCTTTGTCGTTCCTTTGTCTACCGATGTCTGTATATGCCCGAAAAGATTGGTATTGCTGGCTGGGTATTACTTCTCCTATTGTGTATTATTGGTCGTGCATATCTCGTGTTTTTTTCTCCTTTACTGCAACTGGTGAACGTCTCCTGTGCTTCTGTGATATTGCTGGGTAATTTGGGAACTATTTATTGCTAGTTCGATGCCTGTTATAGTTATGTCGATTTTCTTATACCTTTGTTTTAACTGCTGACTATGGTTAGTGCTGACTTATCATCTTCATTTCATTCCAAATGCAGATTACTTGCTGGTGAAATGATCTTTGTCAATGCCATGGTCTTTCCTTCAAGCGATTAAGCTTTACCGAAGGAACCTGGCTCTGATACCATGTTAGGGAATCAGATCTTTGGGAATTTATTACCTTGCTGATAAACAACTATTCTGATATATATAAATATGTTGTGATGATTTTATGTTTTATACTGAATATACAATATGCTATGACCGCAGGTGATGAAATACAATGAACACTTTTTATTGATTGATTTATCCCTGCGATCATAGCATATTATATATGTTGTGATCAGTCACCTTCCATAAACAACATGTCTCTTAATGAATAGACGCAATCCTTTGTTAACGGTCGCTATGCATTAGCATAAGCGACTATTAACAACAGTCGCTTGTGCTAATGCATAGCGACCTGTTGTTTACGGTCGTTTATAATCGATCAATATATTATTAACACATTCGACTTAGTAGTCGGCTTCAACAGTTAATTAAATCATCGAACATAGTTCAACTTAGCATTAATGTAATATCATAATATTGTTTAATAATAATAATATAAATTACAACTCTTAATTATTAACAATGTATAGTATAGTATAGTATATATATATATATATATATATATATATATATATATATATATATATATATATATATATATATATATATATACACATATATATATATACATATATATACATATATACATATATATATACATATATACATATATATATACATATATACATATATATATACATATATACATATATATATACATATATATATATATATATATACATATATACATATATACATATATATATATATACATATATATATACATATATACATATATATATATATACATATATATATATACATATATATACATATATACATATATATATATATACATATATATGTATATATATGTATATATATATATATATATATATAATACGAATGAAGCTATACCTTAACAATATTCCCCCCCATTGTCAGTGTGCATTCGTCTGACAGAAAGACTAGACTGCTTCTCCAAAAATGTCTTAAAGACTCGAAATGAATCAAAGACATCAAACTTGTACTTCAAGAAGTACACCCATGTGCGTCTAGAGAAGTCATCAATAAAGGTGAGCAGATAACGAGCACCGAAAAAAGGAGTGGGAATTGACATGAGATCACTATGTATCAACTCCAATGGTGCCTTAGCACATGAGGATCTACCTGTCAGAAAAGGATCTCTATGATGTTTACCAAGTGCACAACCTCGACAAACACCATTAGTGCAAGAGATCTGAGGAAGCCCAATCACTAACTCTTGTGTACCATTTGTTGTAGATATTTGTACTTGACATGGCCAAAACGCTCATGCCAAAGCTTGCTCACTATGTCTGCATGAGCAACAAGAGAAACACCTGTATAATCAGAGCTCACAAAGCCATCAAACTTGTATAGGTGAGACTCTGAATCAACACTCCTAGTAGCAACAACAAAATTAGGATCATGGAGGTCTCGAATAACTACATCATGTGGTGAGAACTCAATTGTCTTACCAGAACCAGAATGGAAAATATGATAGACAAACAAGAGGTTCGTAAAAATGGAAGGAACCAAAAGAACATCTTGTAGAGATCCACCATCCAATGAAACAGTACCAAAACCTGTAACTAAAATTTGTGTTGAGTCACCAACTACAATCTGTGTAGTAGCACTCTAAGCAAGTGAGGTAACCAAACTAGGTGTGTGTGTCATATGGTGTGAAGCACCTGAATCAATGATCCATGTAGCAGTGGAAGACAATGCTCGTGCAGAGAGAGCATGGCCTTTCCCTATGGGAGTAGGTGAAGGTTGTGGAGAAGAAATACTATGTTGCTACAAGGCTTCCTCTAGAGCCTCAAGATGTTTCCAACACCTGGAAACTCGATGCCCTTCCTTGCCACAAAAATTGCAAGGTTAACCTGTGAACTTCTTAGTCTTGGAGGAAGACTCACCAAACTTAGAAGATTTACCCTTAGGAGTGGATTTCTTTGACTATGTTTTCTAAGGTGGCTTGGAGGAATGCTCACTACCAACTAAATCTGTTTTGGCCGTTTGCTTCTACTTCTGTGTCCCCTTAGAAGTCTGAGCAACCAAAGTTTGGTTCTTAGTTCCAGATAAAGAATCCAACTGTGTGAGCATGGCCTGCTCTCTAGTCAACCGATCATAGAACACCTCAAAAGTGGGCATCTAAAATCTCTGACCCAATGCATCCATGGTAGAGTGGAAGGTAGAGGAGAAAATCTGAAAGTTTCCCTGAAGCTTTGACAGAATCAGGGAGATACACTCTGTGTCAGTCTTAGTCTTTCCACATCCCTGTAATAAAGACCTCTGTTGCTTGAACTTCATCAAGAAGTCCTCAATGGATGGAAAATGATCTGGTACAAGAGAGGTAAGCTCTATCTCAATCTAAAGTGCCCTAAACTCATTCACTATACCAAACAAGTCGTTAAGCTTGGTCCACATAGCTAGAGGGGTATTGCACCCATCAAGATGAAACTATAGACTATTTGATACATGTAAAGCAATCAACCCCATTGCCTCATCCATCTTGTTCCTATGTTGCATGACCTTGAAAGACCTTTGTAAAACTAGTTGCACTGAGTCTAAACAAGACCACAACCCTTTTGACCGGAGAAGCTGTGTCATCAGAGATTTCCATGTGTGACAGTCATGAGGCGTCAGAAGTTCTAGACAAGAGGTCTCGGCCATATTTTTAGAAGGGGTTTTGTTTTGATATAATTTCAAGTTTACTGAAGTAAATTACAGAAAACAAGAAATAAAACACCCCCTCACAATTCAATAAACCAAACCCTAGAAGTTGGAAAAGATTGCTTACAATGAGAGAAAAAAGCTTCAAATGAGTATCATGTGTACCTTTGAATTTTTCTGATGAAAATAACCATAAAGCTGGATAGAAATCACAGGTAAAAAATCTTACAAGTCAAAGTACGATGCCCGCGGGGGTTTGAAATTTTGCCTTTTCAAATCTACCAACGCAGATGTCAGCTCATGCACGGCAGTCAGAGGAATAAGATGCAGGTCTGGTAAACGACACCATAAAGGACACCATTGTAAACGGCACCGGGAAGAACACCTAAAAACAATGCCCTTTCACATGCATGTGCCTGTAAAAAGTGCAAAAAAAAATTTAAATAACATTCTACAAAGAATACTAGATCTAAAAACTACAGCCAAAACCTCTCAAATTAGTCGAAAAATCCCAAATTTCTTCTATCAAAACCTTGCTCTTTTTTTTCTTCAAACATGAACAAGCTACAGCAAATCCTTCTCTGATACCATGTAAGATTTCATGAAAAACAAATCTATTAAGCCCGAGAAACCTACATGCAAAAACATGTCACAAAGAAAAAATCTGTAGGAAACAAAAAAAGGGTTTTGCTCTAACAATATGAAAGTTTATTATCAACCAAAAGAATGAATAAAAAATATACAATAGATCAATCCTTATAGAAGGAGATCATAAAACCTAATAGGAAACCCTAATAGGTAAATAGGTATTTCATAATTAGATTTAATTATTAAATGACTAATGCAAGTGCATAAAGTGAAATCTTAACAGGTAGTAAAGTTAATTTAATCAATGTAATTAAATTAATTCTTTACTCTAACAAGGAACCTATAGAGGAGGAGGTGTAAGCTTTAGAGGATACAAGGGAGGTTCAACAGTGGGAAGGAAAATCAATTTTAGGGAGTTTTGAAAGAAGAATGTTAGACACGAGGAAAGGGGTTTTGAAAAGTTAGGTCTAACCTTGAAGGAGAAAGGCAAAGATCAAGCAGATTGTGCTAAGGAATCTAAGAAGAGAGGGAGGAAATCTATAAACGAGCTAAGATAAAAAGATGCGAAGGTTGTAGGGAAAGCGAAGATCACCACTTTGTATGCAGGCAAGGGGAAGTTCCTGCCCATAGAAAAATGAAAGTAATAATGTGGAATGTTAGGGGCATAAACACCCCAGATAAACAGGGCATTCTAAAGCACTCAATTATTTTCTTTCAGGCAGACATAGTCATGTTACAAGAGACCAAGTTAGATAAAGAGGACCTTTGCAAGGCTTAAGAAGTTGGGAAGATGGGAGATTATAGGGGAACCAGCTAAAGGTGCATCGACTGGTTTGGGGATTATATGGAGTTCAAAATAGTTATCCTTTGTTAGATTAGGTGGGGGTAGGTTTTGGATATGGGGGAAAGTCAAATGCATCAATAGTGATTTGAGCTTTTATCTAGTAATTATTTATGGCCCATCTACTTTGTAAAAGAAAAGAGAAGTGTGTGGAAATAGAAAACTTGTTTATTGTGAACCCTAATCAGAATTATATTGTTGGTGGGGATTTTAATGCCATTCTGAATCCAGAAGAGAAATTTGGAGGTTTAGGCCAGACAACGCAAACTATGGTAGTTTTTAGAAGTTGGATAGGTAGGAATGAGCTAATGGACATTAAGCCTCAAAATGGCACTTTTACCTAGACTAATAGGAGAATAGGATTCAACAACATAACTGAGAAATTAGATCGATTCTTCTTCAAGGGGGACTTGTCAAACTTTAAATATGACCTGTAATCTTCAATTTTGCACACTTCAAGCTTGGATCATTATATTATAGATTTAGTTATGAAACAAGCGAGCAAATCATTTAGATGCTCATTCAAATTTGAAAAGATATGGTTTAGGGATGATGAATTAGCTGGCTTGATTCAACAGTGGTGCAAGGAATAAATCTTCAAAGGCTCTAGTACCTATGTGTTTATGGAAAATTGAAATTCATTAAGAGTAAACTAAAACAATGGAATAAAGAACACTAAGGCAATAATTTTGAATCCAAAGAATAAGTAGAAAAGGCATTGGTAGAGTTGAATGAGAAGGTCTTTAAAGAAGGCATGAATCAAGATAGCTTTCTAAAAGAGAAAGAACTACTAAGTAAATATGAGGACATCTTGGCTAAAGAAGAGACCTATTGGAGATAGAAATCGAGAAAAGTGTGGCTTGCAGAAGGTGACAAGAATACAAAATTCTTCAATAATAGTACTAACATAAGAAGAAATATGAATAGGATTTTGGAAATTAAGAAACCAAATGGGGAGTCCCTAGAAAACCCAAAAGACATCTCCAAAGAAGTAGTATCTTTTTTTGAAAACCTATTGAATAACAGAGAAGGGTCATGTTGGAGGAAACGGGAAAATATTCTTATAAATATCCCCAAATTGATAAGTAATGAGCAAAACAAGAAATTGAATGCTAAGCTCACCAAAGAGGAAATTGAGATGGCCTTAAAACAATTACATCCTGACAAAGCTCTAGGACCAGATGGGTTTCCAGCATTTTTTTATCAGAAATGTTGGTCCTTCCTAGGTGATGAGGTTACAAGTATCTTGGAGAATGTTAGGAACTCATGTAAATTATTAAAAGAGATGAATAACACCTTCATTGTCCTTATCCCTAAGAAGGATGGGGCCTCCAACCCAAGTGACTTTAGACCAATATCTTTATGCAATACTTTGTATAAAATTCTAACCAAAACAATGGCAAATAGGATTAAAATGCTACTACCAGAGATTATAGCAGAGGAACAAACAAGCTTTGTTCCAAGGAGGTCTATTTTTTATGTGATTATTATAGCACTGAAGGTGATTCATTCGGTCTGGAATAACAGAGTTTCGAGTATGCTTACTAAATTATATATTAGTAAATCCTATGATAAAGTAGATTGGAGATTCCTATGTAAAACCTTGGAAGCCTTTCGTTTTTCAAGATAATGGATTAATTTAGTCTTTGAGTGCATCTCTACTCCAAGGTTCTCAGTTCTAATCAATGGGTCCCCTGAGGGATTTTTTGAAACTTCTAGAGGAATTCGGCAAGGAGATCCTCTATCCCCCTTCTTATTTATCATCATGGTGGAGGCTTTAGGTAGATTCTTATCTAGAGCTAGAGAACAGGGGTTAATTAAAGGGATTAAGATCACAATTGAACCTGACTCAACTACTCATCAACAGTTTCTTAATGATAATATGTTATATGGATTAGCTAATATTGAGGAAGCGAGAAATATTAATAATACTCACTCAGAATACTCTGAGGCCTCTGGACAAATGATTAATAAAGATAAGTCTGAAATCTTCTTTTTCAACACTACAGTTAACACAAAGGTGGAGATTTTGAATATTTTGGATTTTAAAAAAGGTGACCTTTTGAGTAAATATTTACAGATTCCTCTAGATAAAGGGAAGAAATCTTCTAGATTATCGGAGAATGTCTTGAACAAGATTGAGAAGAGGGTTGACACTTGACTCCTAGAAAGGGAAATGGCTTTCCACTGTAGGACAGGTAACAATGTCAAAATTTGTCCTTTTCTCAATCCCAATCTATTAAATGACATGTTTTAATATGCCGAGTGATGTTAGGAAAAAAATGTTCAAAAATTTAGGAATTTTTTTTGGCAAGGACTGGCAAAGAAAGCCAGGATGGCATTAGTTGCATGGGATAAGATTTGTAGGACTCATGAGGATAGGGGGTTTAATCTTAAAAACATCAAGGACCATAATTTAGCATTAGGCACCTAGCTGGTTTGGTTCATTATTAAGAATTCTAAACTTAAATGGGTTAAGATTGTTAGGCATAAGTATCTAGATGGGAGGGGTCCTCTGAGCATTCTACGACAAGAGAATCCTCTAGGAGGATCAAGAATATGGGACTTTATTAGAGATTGTAGACCATTATGGATCACGTCTCGTGGGGAATTGGTGATGGGGGTTCAGCCTTGTTTTGGGAGGACTCGTGGGGAGAGTATCCAGCCATTAGTACCCTTTTAGATGATAAGGACTCAATTGAACTTCTTAAGAGACAATAAGGGTATTATGTAAAGGATTATATGGATATTCCAAATGGCCAACCATCTTTAGGATGGAGCTAGAAGATAAAACATAACAGTAATATTCCAGATGACTTTAAGAACAAATTGATGGCGATACTAAAGGCTCGCGTGATTTATCCAAGTCTAAAGGAGGATAGAATTGTATGGAGAGAGGCTAAGAGTGGGGAATATAATTCAAAGGATGGCTATAGGATTCTCTATGAAAAACATCAATTCCCTAAAACAGAGATTCTAATAGAATTATGTTGGAATAAAGAATGTCTTCCTAAGGTTGGGATGTTTACTTGGGCAGCTATTCAATATAGGATCATAATTTTTGAATGGTTCTCAAAGATGGGATACCAGGGGCCTTCTAGATGCGCTTTATGTAACGAGGAAGAGTCAGTAGATCATATCCTCTTGAATTGTGAATTCACAAATAAATGTTGGGTATGGCCAATGAATAAATTAAAATGGAAAACAGCTCTTCCAAACAAGATTGTGGACCTATTCCAATATTGGCCTAGGAGATGGAATAAGGACTTATATGGCAATATATGGGCTATAGCCCCTTCCTTTCTCATTTGGGAAATATGGAAAGAGAGAAATAGGAGAATTTTTAAAGGCGCAGAGACAGAGGAGGAACATTTCACTAACAGATTGGAGGCAGCGATTGTAGAGGTAATGAATAGTAGGAATGTTGTAGGTAAAAAAGGTTTACAGTTTACAAAATGGGATGATAAGATTGTAAATAAATGGACATACCTTAAAATTCCCCCTTTAGGATTAACAACTAAGCAAGATTCAGAACAACTTAGAAAAGAATGTACCTGGGAGGCCCCTTCTAGAGGATGGTTCAAATTGAATTTCGATGGGGCTTCTAGGAGTAATCTAGGGACTGCAGGTATTGGGTGTTGTATTCATAACTGGAATGGGGGCATGATAGCTAATTTGGCTTTCCCTAGAGGGATGAAATCTAATAATATAGTTGAGTTCACAACGTTACTGGAAGGGTTGAAGCTTTGTCTGAAACTGGGTATAGAAAAGATAGAAATCTAGGAGATTCAACCTTGGTAATTAATTCAATTAGAAAAGGAGAAACTCTGAATTGGCAGTTAGATGGACTTGTTAAACAAATTATGGAGGTTCTTAATCAGATTAAGCACTTCACTATCAACCATATCTTTAGGGAAGGAAATGGAGTTGCGGATAAATCAGCAAACTTAGGGGCGGATGGCAAAAGAATTGGTATAGGTTAAGTAAGGTAGGTTTAGGAGTAGTATAGAGGATTAAAAGTAGGTTAGATGGATAGGAAGATTGAAAGAACCCTCCTTTACGTATAGATGGGATGAGGAGATATATTTTCCATAATACATAGTTATAAGTAATCCAGAGAGCACTCTAGTAGTGATTGGAGAGAAATTCATATGGGAGCTATGAGAGCTTCATGGGTTAGTATGATCAAGGGCGAGGTGCAGATAGTCGTAATGCTAGATAGATACATTGTTAAGTTAGTTTTGTTAGGATAAGAATGTTGAAGAGTATATTGATAGGCTAGAACCAAGTCGACCTTTAGATCCCTTAAGCAATATTATGTCCACAACTAGAGAAGAAAGGTTTAATAATTTAATTTATTAGGTCGCCCATAAAGTGAAATTACACTAGTTCATATATATTTACTCTTGTAGTGGTGTAATGAATTATACATGTGTGATGGCATTTATTAAATTTCTTAAGTTAAAAATTAGGAATTTATTTCCTTTCGAAGAAGTAATCTAGGAGATCTAGATGATGGTGTTTAGATACGGACAGATCTCAGAGGGACATTTGATAAGGATATAAATAATAAGTTTACCTTCTCTTTAATAATGAATTAGTAATCCATGGCAAAGATCCTTTAAAAGGAGATCAAATTGCTGAAATCATGACACTTCATTAATGGGAAGACGGTGGTCAGTAGCTTTCATTCTGATGTAGGGAGCTTTACTCTAGCTAAAACAACTATGACAATTTAGCCCTTATCTAGGGATTTTAAATTTCTATTTATGAAGGATAGTCAATTTAGCCAGATATTCTACCATAATTTTATGTCTTTCCTTTCCTAGCTCAAGGCGATCATTATGATTAAAAGCCTTAACTGACATCATGATTAGACACTTTGCGCAGATCAAAATTATTAAAAGAAGTGATCTTGGGAGGGAAGGACACCTAAGACCAAATTAATTATGACAACTATGGCCTTTAAAACCAAGCAAGATATGTCGGTAATTGTAGTAGCATTTAAAACAAACTAGGAGAGTTGAGGATAGGTAATTTGTAGCCTTCTAAATTGAGCACTCTCGATGGAAACTCCTATCAAATTGGATGGTAAAAATAGACAGATGGATTTCAACATTCCAATCACTGTGGATAGAATTAGGCAAATAGTGGATGTCAAGAACAGGGTGATATGGAGAGCCATAATGAAGGCATTAGGGGAACAATTCCTAAGTAACACAGACAAATTTAGGGCTAACCCAAACATTCCAACTATATTTATAGCTATAGCCATGCATATTGCCAATGATAGGATAGTTGTAGCTAGGCTATGCAGGGAATTGTTCATTGAAGATATTTTGGTAGGGTTGCATAAAGTGATGGTTAATATTAGGGCAGACTTAACCATCTCGCGCCCGAAGTTTTATGACATGCTCATGTTTCGTAATCACGTGGTGACGACGTATCTAATCCTTTATTCAGATGATATGGCAGGCTTTTGGGTGCAGAAACCAATGATAGTTAGGAACCTTGATTTCCTAATTTATTTCTTCCAAGTGAAAAAGGTGGAAATGAAGCTTGTTTAGAAGATTACTTGAATACAGAAGGTATTACGGAAGATAATTACTTCAAGCAAGCAATTGAAGATTTGAGGGAAGCTATCAAGTTTAGTATTAACCTAAAGTTTTATACAGGACTGTTGAAACTCCTCTTTTTAAGTAGATGTGGTATTATTAAGACTCCTTCGTCTTATAGCTCTTAAGGCTTCTATAGTAAATAACTTAATAAGCCTAATTTTGAAACAAGATAATCTTTAGTATCTTTTGGGCTTAAGCTACTATATTTTTATCTGCAATACACTCTTTAATCTTGGTAAAACTCAAAAGAAAATATAAATGTGGTTAGCATCTAAATTTTTTGAGGATACATGTGAACGAGTTTAATTATAGTATATATCGGTTTCAACTATAATATTTGTAGAGCACCTTTTAGCATATATGCTTTAATTCTATGTTTATTAAATTTATAGTTCTCAGAACATGAATACGAGGCCCAGAATGTGGGAAGAATGGGCCTCTTCTTGCAACTTTGGTTTTCTTTCCCTCTATCTCATTCTTTAATTCCTGCATTTTGTACATTCTATGACTTCTATGGATATATATGGTCATTTGCATTAACATTATTCTTATGTATTTCTTTATTTTTATGGCACGGTGGTCTATATTAATAAAGCTTGTTAAATATTCTAGAATGGCTTTCATTAGCTTTCAATCTTATATATATTTATAGATATACATATATTGTAAGTTTACCGATGTCAGGTAAGGATGCCTAAGTGTTGACATTGTTTGAAAGCAAGTTATGGCTAGAATAATCTCCTTTGTGGTCCATTAATATGATTTTATGTTCGTTATAGTTTTAAGATAGATTAAGGAGAATATGAGTATCAATTCACTTTAACCATAATGATGACTTTTTGTTCTATGAAAGCCTGATTTGTTGCTCCACCTATTTTGACTTCGAAAGGTTAAATGAATTAATCAGGTTTTAAGGACTTTAGCCATTTTTTATAGAGAGTGTAATTCTTTAATTCTTACTAAGTAGTAGTTGATGTGCATGTTTTTCGATAACAAATTAGAGCATTACCAATATAAAACTCTATTTAAAGGGTTAGAATTATTGCTTCTAAATAATCTAAACAACTTTGGAGATCTATACAAACTCATATCCACTGGGGATATATGTTTATGCAGATTAACAATTCTCAATGCTTAATTTATGGGTAGCATTCATTAGGGATAATTATCTCTCTGAATTAAACTGGATTGCTATACAATTCATCTTGGTTATATAGGATCTAATTATTTTTTAAGGCTTCAGTAAAGTTGATCTCATTTTGGGTGAGATATTGAGGAAATTAAAATAACATCCTAATTGTGTATGATTATGCTACGGTTAACAGACAACTATGTAGTTTTACTTTCTTACGGATTTAGACAGTTGTTTGGTTTTGCTTCTATGATAAGGTGATTTATGTCTTTTCAATAAAGACTCATCAGATGAGTAGAATTATGAGTTATAGTATGAGCTAACTTGTAACAAAAAGTGGAAGTATGTTTGTGCTATGACAAGTACTAGCAAGAATAGGATGATAAGGGTAAAACAAAAAATATTGGCCTACCTCCAAGAAAATGGGTTGCCGTGAGATGACATCTGTAAGATGTAATTCGTAATATGTAATCTGTTATTCCAAATAAGGCAACAAGTTGGGTATGCCTGGTCGTCTAGAATTAAGATACACTGTAATAAGAATATGTATCTTGCATATTCTAGAGGCAGGAGTTGTAAATGTAATGTTGGAATATAGGCTTGTAAAAGCGGGTTGATGACCCTCTTCAATCGTTCACCCGCATTCACAAGTGCGGGATTTGTAATATAATGTTCTGGACTCAACAAGTTTCGGGCAAGACTAGAGGTTTTCTTTACTCTGTTCTTTTCTACCAATGCCCACACTGAACGGAGGTGTTTATTGTATTTTTTATTTCAAAATAAATAAAAATTTTGGCTTTGGCCTTTTACTTATAAAAAAAAAACTATAAAAATTAGGTTCCAAAAACTTTTTTCAATAGATAAGGCAGAAATAGAAACAATGAACGATTGATTTACATTTTAATTCTCAAAACCATGGATCTTAATTGTGGATTAATAAATCTGAAATCTGTTTTTCTTTAATAGTGTACATGTTCATTGTAGAAGTGTAATAGAGAGATGAACCCATAATCTAATTGTCAAAGTAGTTTACACACCATAAATTTGTTCTAAGATGTAACATGTAGCATATAGAACACATGGTTTTCAAATTAAAATTTGTTCTAAGATGTAACACGTAGTCATATAGAACACATGGTTTTCAAATTAAAGAGAAGTAAAAGCATCAAAGCCTGTTCAAATTTTGACCAATTCAACAAAAAAAATTACATGTTTCAAAGACCTTTTTTTAAAGGGCAGGGTTAGAGAAGGGGAATGCTTGACTTACATTTTAATTCTCAAAACCATAAATCTTAATTTTGGGTTGACAAACCTAAATTCTGATTTTATGTTTTTTCGCGTCAAACGTGCATATTCAAAATGTTTGCTCATTGCACTCAAATTTGGATTTAATGTTTTTTTACTAAACATACTTATTTAAAATGTTTGCTCATTGCACTTAGATTTTCAGGAAAGGAATTATATTGACTTTGTTGCAAAGTGAAATGGCATGAACCTTGCAGTTAATTAAAACTTCTTTACATAATTGTAATGACAGCTTAAAACATCAAAATCTGAATAGATGTGCTTTTCCATTACAAGTTTATGAATCCTCGCCATTAACATCACAGTTATCTAGACCACAAAAATTTGCCATGTCTAACATTTATAGTTTGGGTTTCCCATTGTCCTTATAAACTCAAAGAAAAATTTAGTTTCTCTGGTTCTAATATTATACTTGCCCCTCTCTCTACACATTATATCTATTAGTCTTTCATAGGAACTCAATTTGTGGGTATACCTTGTGCTTGGGTTTCTTATATTATATTTAGTGTTCTCTCCATATTTTATCCATTAACATGACGCCCTAGAAAAAATTGCATCATCTTGCCTATTTGTACCATGGACTTTCAAATATCTCATAAACCATCTTGTGGAGGAGCTTGAAAAATATGCTTTGATCCTTTCTTCTCCTTGCTCAAAAATGATCAAAATTTTGTGTACCACTCCTCTTATTCAGCTTATCTGTGCTTGTGTGTAAAAAAGTTAGCTTTATTCATAACAGATCCTATGTCATTTCTATAATTTCAGCTGTAGTGACAAGAAACATTTTCACACCTTCAATTTACCCCTACGCATATAGACCTACCCATCCCTTTCCAAGTTTGCTTACGATGTCCATTAATTTTAAGGGATTGTGGCCAATATGATTTATGGACTTTGAGATTAGACAAAAATGAATTGAACTTTCTACTACTTCATAAAACTATCATTTAGTTTTCAACATAAAACATCGAGCAAGCATCTCTCAACTGTATTTTTTATAATAATAACATATAAGACTTGACAATTATACTTTTGCCATGAATTTGTCACAACATGAACTCCACTGCTATATAAAAAATATAAAATCTGGCCACTGAGGACAGAAACCGAAGATTTTAATTGGAAGACCTAGGACTTGATATTTTCCTTCAATCCTGTGTCTTTAATTGTTCTTTATCCTTAATCAGATAAGACCAATCGGTTCTCATTTCTCTTTCCTCTTAAAAATAAAAGCAAAGATAATGGTTTGTTTTTTTACTAGTTTGCACTTGTGGAAAATGTTTCTCATGATAATTGATTTTATTGTTTTTAGTTAGTTATATTACTTCTTTTTGTATGATACATCCTTCATATGAGCCCTTCACCTAGTAAATCTTCTTCTTGTTCAAGGTCCTTCAAACATAAGAGCACTGCCAATAACCATATAGTTACCTCTTGTAACCATTTCTAACTTACCAATCTAGCTGGTTAAAAGTGGACAACATAGGGTGATAATCAAGTGTAAAATTATAGCAAAGACATTGTTTTCTTGCTAACTATATCACCTTCCATTTTATGCTTCCGCCTTGCATATGAACTCTTCAATTGTAAGTAGAAGTAAATCTTCTTTGTCAAGATTCTTCAAACATAAGAAAGGTGCCAGCAACCGTGTAGCTACCTAAAGAGACATTGAAATCTTAACATGATGATAAATTGAAGAACTATAACTTGAAAAATTACTACTAGACAAAAATGCATGGTACAGTTGACTTCATTGTCCTTATGTTTCTATGACCAAAAATATAATCAATGTCATATTGCAAATAGAGGTCTCGAAAGATAATGAATTGTTCAAACTTCAAAGCATAATATCTTCACTGCTATTACTAGTTCCATGACCCCTTCGAATCTTTGACCTTATATGGGACGAGAAGACAGAGCAACATGCATCTCCAAATACTTAATAATTGGCTCCTACAAATCCAAACCAGTTCTGTGCTACATTGGACAATTCTATATCAAAATCTACTTGGCCATTGAGGATTCTGTTAGGAATAGTCCCAAGAGATAACTGAGAGGGGGGGGGGGGGTGAATCAGTTATCTACAAGTTTCAATTCTTTATCCAATTAAGTATACTTAAACATAAAGCATAAACACAATGAAAGAACACTTGAACACAACACCAATATTTTGGTTACGGGGAAACCCAAATAGGTTAAAACCCCGGTGGGACTTCATACCCACTAATATTCTGTACTAGTGTATAATGATCCTTGCTAGAAGATCCTTTACCCTGTTAGGAGTAGCTTTACAATATATTAAGTACAGTAGACCTAGTTAAGGGTCGGACCCTGTTACGAGTTTTTTACAATTGTCCCTATTAGGGGAGACGACGCACTGTCCAAAAGCTCACTACTCAAATGGGCGAAGGCTACAACCTTCTAAATAACAAATACACACTATATCTGGATCTTGGTGAACTGCGCTTTAACCTGCTGTCTGGATCAGTTCCAATGAATAGCACACA
Organism: Chamaecyparis obtusa; assembly: GCA_027943335.1. Taxonomy (NCBI): domain Eukaryota; kingdom Viridiplantae; phylum Streptophyta; class Pinopsida; order Cupressales; family Cupressaceae; genus Chamaecyparis; species Chamaecyparis obtusa. Next base: position 251,416 of record BSBK01002128.1, on the reverse strand, counting down.
TACTCTACTTGGTCACATAGACCTTCTTTTGATGGTTCAACACTTCGCACACTCTGCTCTGCTCTGCTTAATCAACCATGAACCACACTCAAGCAATCACAAATGACTACCTATAAATATATTTCCTCCAAATGATATAATCAAGTCGGCCTATTAGAACCACCTTGAAATCATATTAGAGAAACCATAATAAACTCCAACAAACATTCTATCGGCTCTATTATGCACGCAACTCATTCTGGGACCTGTCTAATAAAATAATTGTAGACGCACGCCACACACTGTCGGCTCTACCAAAACAACTGGAACTTTCTCTGTAAGCTGAATTAACTTATGCCCTCTTAACCGAACATCAATAACACTTCTCTAAGCTTAACTCCAAGGGCGCATATCCTCAAGATAGGCGCAACTCGAGAAACAATAAAATCTTTGTTGACTCTTCTAAACAAACACAGGAAACTGCTACTGGTGAATAGTGACTGCATAACTTCACTTGCGTTCATCATTAGACAATGCGTTCATAACTGAAACATCACTAACATGTCTTCAACATATATCCTAGGGCGCATGCCCATAAGACAACTGTACGGACAACAATACACAGAACACTGCCTGTAACTCTGTCAGGAACACTGCTGACACAAGCTGTTATATAACTGTATGTACTTACAGTTAACCTCTGCGCCCATGATATCATGTTGATATCATGTCCATGCATCATATATTGAAGGCATACTGCATAAGACTTCCACGCATGCTACTTTCCATATATTTTCATCAATGACAAACATACAGTCAGTACTGGCCTGCTGGCAAATCTCCAACAATCTCCCCCTTTGGCATTGATGGCAACATGTGGAATGAAAAACCACCATCAACCCAAATGAACATTTCTTTTATAACATTCTCCATTTGCTCAGTTGTACTGCTGTCATAACTGAATGTTGCTCCCCCTTAGTATATTACTCCTTTTTTTACTTTTGTTTTTCATGACTCTATATATATACTCCACCTTTGACATCAATGGCAAAGGGCGCCACTCATTTTAAGCACCGGTACTACTCCTGAGGTAGAGTAGTCAACCTTCCATCAATCCCTGAGGACTGATGCCATTCCTGCTTCCTTCTAAGCAGAATCAGGGAAGGGAATTACTCCCAACTTCCCCCTAAGATACTCAAATGTATCTTTAGGCAAGGGCTTTGTGAATATATCTACCAACTGTTCTTTAGTACTCACATAGTCCAACTTGACTTCTTTCTCTACCACTTTCTCTCTTAGGAAGTGATACTTGATCTCAATGTGTTTTGTCTTTGCATGCATCACAGGGTTCTTTGACATATTGATAGTGCTAGTGTTATCATAGTGAATAACAATAGGATAATCAATTTGAATTCCGATTGTAGAACAATTCAAGGCTGTTGCAACATACTCTACTTCTGTTGTTGACTAAGAAATACAGTTTTGTTTCTTGCTTGTCCAAGTGACAAGTCTATCACCGAGAAACATTGCTCCACCTGAAGTACTTTTTCTGTCATCAACACATCCTGTCCAATCTACATCTGTGTACACATGAAGCTCAACATTTTCTAAACTAGGATACCATAGACCATAATCTATAGTGTCGTGCAAGTATCTGAATATTCTCTTTACTACCATGAGGTGACTTTGTTTAGGCTCTATTGCAAATCTTCCAACTATACCAACTGCATTGGAAATGTCAAGTCTAGTCTGAGTAAGATAAATGAGTTTACCAATCATAGACGTATACAATTTTATATCAACTGCTGGTGAGTCATCTTCCTTTGTAAGCTTGCATCCAGTAATCATAGGGGTTCCTACTGGCTTGCAATCATCCATCTTGAATTTCTTCAGTATCTCTTTCACATACTTTGATTGATTAATGAAAATTCTTTTTTCTATCTGTTGCACATTTAATCCCAAAAAGTACTTGATAGGACCAATCATACTCATCTCAAACTCATTCTGCATTTCTTTGGCAAATTCAGCACTGAGTTTGTCATTACCTCCAAAGATAATGTCATCAACAAATATAGCTACAAGTAATAAACCTTCAGATGTCTCTCTAATGAATAGATTACAATCTGTTGCTCCTTTCTTGAATCCAATCTTTGTTAAGTATCCATCTAGTCTCTCATACCATGCTCTAGGGGATTGCTTAAGTCCATAGAGGGCCTTCTTCAATCTGCATACCATATCAGGTATGTCTAATAAGGTGAATCCTTCAAGCTGCTCAATGTATACTTCTTCTTTTAAGTCTCCATTCAAGAATGCTGATTTGACATCTATCTGATAAACTTTGAATTTTTTAACTGTAGCATAAGCTAAAAACAACTTAATAGCTTATAATCTACTCACAGATGCAAATGTGTCTGAATAATCAATGCCTTCTCTTTGTGCATATCCCTTACATACTAATCTTGCTTTATTTCTTACTACTGTACCATCTTCATTCATCTTGTTTCTAAATATCCACTTTGTTCCAATCACATTCTTATAACTAGGTCTTGGGACTAGTTCCCAAGTGTCATTCTTAATGATCTGATCAAGTTCTTTTTTCATAGCATCATGCCAATCTGAATCCTTACAAGCATCTTCAACACTTAAAGGTTCAATCTGAGATAGTAAACATACCACATCATTGTTAGCTGAGTTATTTGCTTGTGATCTTGTTAAGACTTTGCCGCTCTGATCTCCAATGATGTCTTTCTTGGAATGATTTCTTGATGTAAACTTTGGAACTTTAGGTGATGCTGACTCATCAGCCTTAGGAGTACCTTCTTCACTTGTCTCAGGGTCATTGAACAACACATCAATGCTGTCAAACATTTCCTCAATAACTGTCTCACTAGTGGAGGGTCTACGTTCTTCTTCAATCATGGTTGAGTAATCATCATATCTTTCTTGAATCATAAACTTTTCATCAATCTTTACATGAGCACTGATGGAGTCCTGATTTTCATAAAATCAGGGCACCCATTTGTGACTATTTTATTTACTTATATAAGTTCATATTTTATGCTACAATGATTGGTTAATGCATCTTATTTTCAAAATCTAATTTTTGTTTGAACAGTATTTTATATTATTAAATATTGTTGAAAATACACAAAAAGGGGGATTTTGAATCATGTGTTTCACAAGGAAGGTTGGAGTCATAGGTAGTGAATATATAGTGCATCCAAGAATACCATCCTTGGGAGGAATGAATAAAAAGGCAATATTGAGGATCAATGAGTACAGTTAATATCTCCAGTCCGGCGCCTTCTGAATCTCCTTTCAGTGAGAGAGCAGAGATACGCTTACAGTCTTACAATGAGTTGGAGATTTTTAAACGGAGGTGGTCCCAAGCTATCAATCAAGACAAACGTTGTATTGACCCTTACTTGCAACCTGGAACAAAGCCTATGAGAAATTTAAAATCACAGACAAAGGGAAGTGGTAAACACTCTCTTAAACCAGGCTAAAACAGAACCGGGTTTCATTGGACTTACATGGCAAAAGCTGGAAGAGCAAAATCCAAATTTCTTCAAAGCATACTGTACAGGATTACTCATGAAGTAGCAAATCACAAAGTTTAATGAGCTATTACGACAGCAGGTCGAACTTACGCAAAAGATGCAGGCAACAAATGCACCTCCTATATCAAACGGATTGCATTCATCACCATTATGCACAGGGCAAACACCAGTGCAAATGAAAGTACTACTAGTAGACTAAGTCCGGCATACAACAAGCCCAGAAGTTATCGGGTTCGCCAAGCATAGACATGAAACGTTCAATGAATGACAAGTGTTATATAAAGCATTGAGCCCTACATGCGATGGTCGAAGCAGCTCTGTTTGAGATTGAGGAAATCACACATTAACACTTCATTTTTTGATTCAAGTTTTAATATTTGACATTTCTATTTTTTATTGCAGGTTGATTGAAGCGTATGTGTTAAAAGAGGTTCGTGAGTCTGAGGATGGTCACCTTTATATAGATATCGTGAAATCTTCAATTGTTTCCATATTTATATCTAGTCTGTCTCCGCTTCATAGGAGATAAATTGCATCCTAGATTAGTCTAAAATTGAATTTGTATAATTGATCTGTCGCGTCTGGATAATTAATTTTTAGTTTTAATACATTGAATTTTATAAAGTTGTACGTAGTAAGCTTATAATATTGACTCTGTTTGCCCATCTAATTAGACACTAGTCTTTTTATTACTCTTAATTTGTAATTCATATGCTGGCAATTATTTATCTCTCCTTAGAAGATTTAATATATTCATTTTTGGCATTAATTCATAATTATTATTTAAAATATTCTTATATTTATACAATTATTTACTCTTGTTATTATTTAACAATTTACAAAGCTTTCTATAATTCTTGCCATTTCGTAAGTTTTCATTATATTTGCAATTTAACCATTCTGCTATAAGAGTCCCGGGCTTGAGTATTTTGGTTTAGGAACAGGTGCACCCGCCTTGGCCTTGCAGAGCCAGAAGTGTAGGGAACCGGAATAATATCCCTTAGTTCCGTCAAGTTGGCCACAACCTATTGAATATCCTATCATCGAGTTGGTGAGATTTAAAGGATTTCAATCCATCGGTTTTGGGAACCAACAAACACTTTCAATGATCTTTTTCAATCTTAAATTGAAACATCTATAAGCTTTACTTTTAGTAGAGTAACCAAGAAAAATACCTTCATCACTTCTTGCATCAAACTTGCCTACTGCTTAACCCCTCTTGATGTAGCACTTGCTTCCAAAGATTCTGAAGTATTTTATAGTGGGAACATTACCAAACCATAGCTCATAAGGTGTTTTGTCAGCGTTAGGCCTTAACTGAATTCTATTGATTGTATAGACTGTTGTATTGACTGCATCTCTCCAATAGGTGTGTGCAACTTTTCCTTCTATCATAATGGTGTGCGTTGTATCAAGAATGATCCTATTCCTTCTCTCTACAATTCCATTCTGCTAAGGTGTTCTAGGTGCACTTAACTGTCTCTTTATGCCATGTTCTTCGCAGTACTCATAGAATCTGTCAAAGGTGAATTCTCCTCCTCTATCCGATCTCAAACATTTTATCTTTAATCCAGATTCATTCTCAACCTTAGCTTTGAATATTTTGAACTTCTCAAAAGCTTTTGACTTATCTTTTAAGAACGCAACCCACATCATCCTAGTATAATCATCAACAAGCAAAATAAAATACCTTTCACCATAATATGATCTTGTTTGAGTTGGTCCACATAGGTCTGTATGAATCAAATCCAACTTGTTCTCTGATGAATTCTGCTTGCTCCTGAATGAATTTCTCACATGCTTCCCCATCACACATTCCCTGCATATAGTATCAACTGACTTTTCTATGCTAGGTAGATCTCTTACTGCCTTAACATTGCTTATCTTTACTATGTTATCAAAATTGATATGACATAGTCCTTTATGCCACAACCAACTGTCATCAACTTTAGCAACAAAACAACTTGCTTCTGAATTGAGTTGAAAAACATTACCTCTTGTCTTTGTGCCTTATGCAATCATAACACCATCTTTGTTGTTAATGATGCATTTGTCATCTTTGAACTCCAATTGATAGCCTTTACCAAGTAGCTGTCCAACACTGAGAAGGTTATGTTTCAAACCATCAACATAAAGAACATCATCAGTACTGTTCTTTCCATCCAAAGTGATGGCTCCTCTACCAACTATAGGTTTAGGAGTGTTGTCTCCAAATTTGACCATACCTCCATTGTATTAGTCCAAATGAACAAACCTGTCTTTATCACCTGTCATGTGATGTGAACAACCACTGTCTGTAATCCAGTCTGTTCTTATATCTGCTTGGGAAATCAATGCTAGCTCTTGATTCACTTTCTCATTTTTAGGAACTGACTTAATATTTGTTTTGTCTACCATAGCAATGAATCCAATTTCTTCTTCACCTGATTCTTCATCTGAGACTCCATCTCCAGCATAGTAGCATTCCTTAGAATACTTAGGCTTATAATCCTTTTTTAACTTTCTAGCTCTAGTGGGACACTTAGATGCAAAGTGACCAATCTTATTACATGAAAAGCACTTAAATGGTAATTGACCTTCATATTTTCCTTTTCTTTTCTTTTGTCTTTTGGCAATCATAGCAATAAAATCATCTAGTGTTTTATCTTCATCATTATCATCAAAATTACCAGAGGTGTTTGCAGATTTCTTACCATGAACTATTGCTTTGAAAGTTGTCTCACTCTTTGGTTCTGTCTGCAATCTTGAAATCTCAAAAGCTGAGATTTTGTTGATCAAGGTCTCTCTCTTGAAATTTGATTTAAGTTGCATGGTCTCATCAAGGATGTTGATCTTGCTTTCATATTCTGGAGTAAGAGTAGTCATCAACTTGTCCATAATGTCTTCCTCAGAAATCTCTCCACCATTGTTCCTGATTCCAGCAACTACTTCATTAATCCTCTGATTGTAAACTCTGATATTTTATTCAAGTATCATCTCTAATGCATTGTATCTTTTCTTCCATGTCTTTCTACGTGCATCCTTTGCTTGTTTGTCTCCTTCAAAAATGTCTTCAAGGTGCTTCCAAATTTTATGGGTTGTATCTATCTTTTTTACTTCTAAAAATTCACCATCAGATAAGGCGTTGATAAGGGCTTCTTTAGCAATAGCATTCTGATGAAACAATTCCTTTTGAGCATCAGTAGCATCATCTTTTGCAAGGTCTTCTAATCTAGGAATCTTGGCTGCTTGGATGGTTACATTAAAAACTTCAAAAGCAATGCACTGCAAATGGGTCACCATCTTATTCTTCCAATCAAGATAATTCTCTGCATCGAACTTAGGACTTTCTTTCTTGAAGTATGCCATCTGATCAACCTCAAGCTATTAAACTTTCTCTACGAGGCACTTGGCTCTGATACCAATTGTTAGGAATAGTCCCAAGAGATAACTGAGAGGGGGGGGGAGTGAATCAGTTATCTACAAGTTTCAATTCTTTATCCAATTAAGTATACTTAAACATAAAGCATAAACACAATGAAAGAACACTTGAACACAACACCAATATTTTGGTTACAGGGAAACCTAAATAGGTAAAAACCCCGGTGGTACTTGATACCCACTAATATTCTGTACTAGTGTATAATGATCCTTGCTAGAAGATCCTTTACCCTGTTAGGAGTAGCTTTACAATATATTAAATACAGTAGACCTGGTTAAGGGTCAGACCCTGTTAGGAGTCTTTTACAATTGTCCCTGTTAGGGGAGAGGACGCGATGTCCGAGAGCTCACTACTCAAATGGGTGAAGGCTACAACCTTTTGAATAACAAATACACACTATATCTGGATCTTGGTGAACTGCGCTTTGACCTGCTATCTGGATCAGTTCCAATGAATAGCACACATACTCTACTTGGTCACATAGACCTTCTTCTGATGGTTCAACACTTCACACACTCTGCTCGGAGCTGCTTAATCAGCCATGAACCACACTCAAGCAATCACAAATGACTACCTATAAATATCTTTCCTCCAAATGATATAATCAAGTTGACCTATTAGAACCACCTTGAAATCATATTAGAGAAACCATAATAAACTCCAACAAACATTTTGTCGGCTCTATTATGCACACAACTCATGCTGGGACCTGTCTAATAAAATAATTGTAGACGCATGCCACACACTGTCGGCTCTACCAAAACAACTGGAACTTTCTCTGTAAGCTGAATTAACTTATACGCTCTTAACCGAATATCATTAACACTTCTCCAAGCTTAACTCCAAGGGCGCATATCGTCAAGATAGTCGCAACTCAAGAAACAATAAAATCTTTGTCGGCTCTTCTGAACAAACACAGGAAACTGCTACTAGTGAATAGCGACTGCATAACTTCACTTGCATTCATCATTAGACTATGTGTTCATAACTGAAACATCACTAACATGTCTTCAACATATATCCTAGGGCGCATGCCCATAAGACAATTGTACGGACAACCATACACAGAACCCTGCCTATAACACTGTTGACACAAGCTGCTATATAACTGTCTATACTTACAGTTAACTCTGCGCCCATGATATCATGTTGATATCATGTCCATGCATAATATACTGAAGGCTTACTGCATAAGACTTTCACGCATGCTACTTTCCATATGTTGTCATCAATGACAAACATATAGTCAATACTGGCCTGCTAGCAAATCTCCAACAGATTCTACACATCCTTTACTGCCACAAATACTCTTTTAACTAGTGGTTCTTTTGGAACCTCCTCAATGGTTTTTGTAGCCTGGGTTATATTTTATAACTCTTCATTTTTTAAGGATTTGGGGGTTAAACCATTTTTCTAAACATCTGCTTGTTTTGTCTAATAGTTGTTTAATTTCCTTTTCATGGGGCCATATTTTGAAATCTGATTGCTGGTGGTGCATTTTCAGTCGTACATGGCAGTCCTAGTTATTACTTGAAAACATTATATGCTTTCTTCCTGGATATAAAAACATCATTTAAAACCTAAGTATATATTGAAAATTTCAAAATAGTGTATGCATAATGCCTGAAAACATTACCAACTTAAACGAATTCAAGAAACCCAAAAAATTCAAGAAGGTAATTGTGAGTTGTAATGCATTCCTACACAATCTACAAGTTTACAGATAGAACTATTCAAGCCACATACTGCAATCAGTATTCATCTCGATCATTCTAACATTTTTTTAAAAGAGTAACTTAAGCTACCAGGTTGTGAATTACAGAGTTTAAGTTTCAATCCCAAAAAGCTCTCAGTTAATTTAGCTGTCAAAAATATGAGCCAAAATAATTTGAAATATAAAACCATCCCTAAAATAAATTTTTCTTCGCTTTTTTAAGAGGCTTCATACATTTTGTCTTGCCCTCACTTATGAGCAATTTGTTCATCTTAAATGTCATTGGAACAAGACTTTTGTTATAGACCTTGAAAAACAAATACATGCACAAAATTAATGAAGTTATATAACACATTGACCACTTGACTACATCTTGCCTTCACATTGAATCTAAAATACTATAATGTTAAGATACTCTTTGTGCCAACGAGGATTTTCCAAAAATGATATTTCGATGTTATACCTAAGTCACTTGGGGGCGTGGTGTTTTTCTTGTTTCTTTTACCTTGATGAGATCTTTTTCCTATGCTTTGATCTACTTTACCGTGAGTATGGCACAAGTTCATACTCCCGCTAAAGTGAGGGCTAAATGTAGCATCCTAAATTGTAAGCACTTACAATTTTGGTCCTTAGTTAGGCCCTATTTTAGACCCGTGGCTATACAACAAACTAAACCGTAAAATATATAAGGAATGAAAAAAAAACTATCTCCCTTGATAAGATACGCATTTTAGTTTGTTGCTTAGATGTTGCCCTATTTTAGTGTCCAAGGCTTCTGTGTCCATTATGCTTGATTAGAACCCAATTTCGTGCACCTTTTGGAATCCTCATATCAAAATTGATTCCCGATTAAAATTTGAGCCATTTTTTGCCTTGTCAAGGGCAACCCAGGTCAAGCGGGTCGTGAATTTTGCAACCTGCACATCAGGGGTTGTCCTTGACATTCTTACTTTGGCCCAAATTTGAATTGGAGATTGGTATTGTGATTTTGAGCAGGATTCTATATCCTAAGTCAGCCTCCTTTAACTTTTGAGCCTCACAATGGCTTGGTGAGGTATAAATGCAAAGCTACCTCCCTCATTTTGGCATCCATCTATCAACTTTGAGTTGGAGAGGTCATATTTTGATCCACTTCAACCATTCAAGCATCCAAGGAGCAATCAAGTCAATTCAAGCATAAAGCATGGAAGATATGGAGTAATGTCTAGACCCTAGCATGTCTAAAGGCATTCATGTTCTTCCTATCCTAGATCCAAGGCCAAGGCTACAAGACAACATTTCAAGAAAATTTATGAGTCATCCAGCATTTGTGAAGGTCTAACATCTAGTCAAACCTTTGCTACTGACCACACGCTTTTTTCCTTTATGCAATTTTATTTCAATTTCAAGGTTAATCCTAAACAAGGGTTTGACTAAGGCAAACCCCTTTCTCTCAAGAATTTTCCCATGTTCTATATGCAAGTGACAAGTGGTGGGGCTTCGAATCCGAATTTGGGAAGGTGCAATAGTTTGTTTTTTATCCTAGGTTTCTTCATTCATTTTTGGCAGAACACGAGCGACTCCGACAAGAAGACACAAGTCTAGTTGCCCCTAACTGTCTTGATTGCCCCTGAAAGGTAGAATTAGCTAAAACTTGTAGTGCAGGTCAATGGCTTTGTCTGCTTCTCAGATCTGGTCTTAGAATTGTTATATCAATATGTTTGTTGTCTGTGTACACAAATTTGTCCTCCTTGCATCCTATTTTCTTTGTCTCTCCATTCCAAATTCAATCAACCAATTCTACTCATTGGTGAAGGGAGAGAACCTTACTCCCATTCAATGCTTGAGTTGCCTAGTGGGTACTTCCCCTTTCCTAATGTAACAAATGAAAGATGAAATTTGGGATGTGATGTTTCCTATCATCCTAGTGAACACTCATTCCATATCTCCCCCTACAATCAACCATTTTTCTTTGTTACAATTAGTAAATGTCATACCACAATATCAATTTATCCTGTATATTTATGTATATATTGTTGATATCGTATTGTTACATATATTGCATACAATTTCTGATATTAGATTATTATATCTATGGTTATGTAAATATATCTAGTGTCAGATTATCATATATTTATTTATATAAATATACATTGCTGATTTCTATTCTTATTTGTTGCATTGCAAACGGTATTTCTGATCTGTTTTTCCATTTTTCTTATGTTTCTTCCCATGCCTTTGCCCCCCTCTTCCACCATGGTGGATGTCGATGAATATCTCCCTTAAGGACGTATGGATATGTCCTTTGGCTGCAATTATATCTTTCCTGAAAGGAGGCGTCTTTCATATATTTAATGTCTTAAATAATCACTCTTAATTATTTCTAAACAACTTCTGTTTGTAGTCACTGCTGAGGGCGACATAACCTTTTGGTGATACAAATAAATACAAATTGTGGAGATTATTGGGTTCCAATGACAGGGTGCCTAACTATGTGCTTGCCGAATATATTATCAACTATCCAAATGTTCGAATAAGTCTGAGGAGAGATCCCTTTGGTGGTATAGATGTTATGATGCTCTATATGGTCATCATGGACTTTGATATAATCCATTGGCTTAATGTCTACTATTTTTGATAAACTATCTATATGTTTGTACAGGGGAATATTGTTGTAAGGAGATTGTTATCACCCAAGTCAATGTTCGTCACCATACACAATAAGTCTTCCTAAAATAATCTTCTTTATTATTATCATTATTTTTATAATCTATATATAATTATATAGTCTACCCCACCTAAGATTGCTTGTCCTCAAACAATGATAGTTTTAACCCAAGTCCTTTCAACGTGGTGATCCCTAAACCTAGGTGTTGTGTTGTAAAACACACACACCCCATTACAAATGGGGTACTCCCTCTTTTCGCTTTGGCAATAGAGTAGTTGTTTCAGGTAGCCTTAGTTGGTGGTACATTCAAAGTCCTTGAGTCCATAGGCCAAGTTTGAGCAAGCTAAAGATGCAAGTCCCTTGTCTATTTGCAAGTCAAAGCTACAAAGTAGAGGTGAACCAAGGCATCCAGTACTTAGATCCTGCATAGTGAGAGTAAGCCTAAGGAGAGGTTGACATGAGGATATCCGAGAGGCTGATAGGGAGTTCATGCTTTGATCTTTGAACAAGAGGAGCATAATGTGAAGATAATAGAGACTATTTGAATTTCAACTTGATCCTTAAATATTAGGAGATCTGGTATGACAAGGATTAAGTTCTGATCTTAAACAAGTCCGATGTGCATGAAGGAAAGTTGATTTGAGGATGATCAACTTGAAGTGAACAATTTGAACAATTTTGAAACCTAGATTTGAAGATGTGGTATGAAGTTAGGCATAAGAACCAAGGTGATAAATCAGACAAAATCTTGACTTAAGAGCATGAATATGGAAAGAATTTAACATTCAGGTATGAGACAAGAATGATTAAAACCACCTCAAAGAATGATTGAAATCACTTGGATGAAATGAAAAGGGGAGTTTATAAGCAAAGGAAAGGGAGTTTTAAGTTTCAAGGAAGAAGTTGACAACTTTTGGCAACCTGTCCTAAGGTAGTATGGAATCAACACTCACCTTGGACAGGTCTTTCCAAGGGAAGTACAGAATCCGCACCTACCTTGGACAAGATTGTCCAACATACCTCCAATTTTCGCTCACACATACTACTTGGATTTCAACTGGAAGATGGAGTCAATCAACTACCAAGGCAAGATAAGATGAATTCAAAAGGAAAAAGAGGAACAATCAGCCAAGATTGGAGATCCAAACTCAATTTGATAATCACTTGGTTCAATGGTGAAAACATGTGAATGCAAATCAAAGGTATATACAAAGTTGGAGCTTGAAAATATGGAGTTTGGAAACTTTCAAAGATCATGAACGAAACAAAAAATCATGAGAAAGGCTGCAATTGTGAGAAAACAAGTAAGAGATTGCAAGGGTTTTTAGGAGAAAGACTTGGAACCTTGGACATGGAGTGGTAAGATTCCGATCATCTCATGTCCAAGCTTGCACATAGGCAGGACAAAATCCGACCACCTCATGTCAACCCTTGGACGAACACACTCAATTTTCCGCCCCTCAACCTTGGTGAAACCTGCATTCCATGTGGTCCCTTGCATTGAGAAATGGATGTTTCAAGTTGAAAATCAGGGCTCCCACCAAAATAGACGCAATTTAAGTGAGTTGAGGGTCAGCTTCTCAATGAAAACATCATATCAGACCTGCAATCAAGAAGAAAGATACAATTAAGTCCAGCATTTCAAGGTGAAATCAAGATCCAAGTCATCAAATGAAGAAGTTGAAAAGAGATGAAGCTGTTTGAAGACAAGATGAAAATGGATTACAAGGAAAGATGTTAAGGGGCTGGGATTTGGAGAGGTTGGATTCCGACCTCACCAAGTCCAAGTTGGGATTCACCACCCAAATTTTAACCCTCAAGAGGAGGATGCATTTTGACATGAAGTCAATTTCCAGTGTGAGGGAGGCCATTTCAAAGAATTCCAAGTCTGGTTCAGGCTAGTAAAGAAGGCAGATTTACCCATCAAAAACATGAAAATCAGAACTGAGATCTCAAACAAACCATCATATTTCAATCAAGGAGAAGTTTAAGTTTGAAAATGAAGAAAAGCACTTGGGAGAGAATCAAGGTTGAGAAAGATTGCTACTTGGAGAGGCCTGATTCCAACCCCTCAATGTACAGCCTTGGACTCGAAGAGGTCGGAATTCGACCACTCCAAGTCCCACTTGGGACTTCTTGATGTGAGTTTTGTTCCACTACAACATGCAAAATCAAATACTCAGTATTCCAAGATGAAATACCAAGTTTCCAACTCTCTCTTGAATAAGGATGCTCATATGCTAAACAATGTATTTGGATTGTGTAATCAAATGAGACAACCCCGAGGTTCCTTCTTATTGTGGACTTCTACTTAGTTATAATGATGTGATATGCTGGTTATCACAAAGGGCCTTACGTTGTTCATTCAATGGATATCAACTCTTTCAAATTCTTCCAACATCAAATTGCTAAGAGATAAAGGGTTTAGTAAGCTAATCTACTCCTAGATTGCAAGAAACTGTGGATGTCTTTGTGACTCTACTAGACTTAGTTTAGCCATCAACATCAACCAAGCTAATGCAATCTCCTAAGGTAAATGTAAGATGTTCAAACTACCACCATTCCATTAACACCATTCATCGATGCATACCAATGTGCAAGCAATAATCGAAGTTAAGTTCATAATTATGTCATTCAACCACGCAAAGAAAACTTACAATCAACAAGCAGCTAGTGGTTTGGTCTAAGCAAGTTCACCAAAGATGCATCCAAAATATCTTCCATTCAACTAAACACTACTTCGACAACATGAAATAAAACCTACTCTAAGTGAGGGAATGAAGAAACCATGTAATACTCCAAAGCAACACAAGTAATCCACCAAGAGAACCAACAATGAATCAACAATTACTTTGATAGCATTATGGCAACAATTTCTCCAAGTCTCTCCCTTAGCTAATCTTATCTTATCTTAATGAGTTACAAAGGAGAAGGCCTTGGTCTTTTATAGTTGTTCAATTACAATAAAGGGCCAAGATCGATTCAAGATCAAGGGCAAAGACTATACAAACATTGCCCTAATCTACTTAATTGCTACAAGCATGAAATGCTCATCCAATTACATGAAGGCACCACTCTGTAGGCCAATGAGAAAATTACAATGCTTTTGAGAGCCAATGAGAAAATAGATTAGGTAAAGGCACTAGATGCCCTCCACATGTACACTTGGCATAATATGATTGAATGTGCTTGAACATGTGTAACTAGAGCCTTCTGATTGGTTGAAAATGAGTGGGTGCCACCTCAACATGCTTATCTCATAGACTTGATCAATTCTTTGGTGATGAGAAAATATCTCTTGAAACTCAACATTATCAAGCCTTCAATTGTGATGGAAAATTCCCAAATTGCTTCATGTTCTCAAATTTTCTCCATCTCTTGGAAATCTTCTCATTGCCACGATTTTGTTGCCTCTTTGCTGCAATTTGGATTTGCTTGTGGTGAAAATGAAATGATATGGTGAAAATGGAACCAAGGTTTTGATTTTTATTTCAAACACCCATCATTCTAATTTCAATAATTCATTGATCCGATTTTCCTTCACCATAATTTGATTTGATTTCAAGCCTCTATCAACTTGGGTGGAAATAAGGAGATGTCAAGATTTCCCCCTCTAATCTTCATCTTTTTTTGCCTCAATTCCTTAGTTTGATCAACTCAAACTTGAAAGCCTTTATGCTAGGGCAGGCTTTTAGGATTGTCAAGATTTCGCACTATGAAGGGGTGGCGAAATATTGAGAATCTTGAGGTTGTGAAAATCCTCCCAAAGCTTGTCAATTCATCCTTAAAAAATCCAATCTCTTGTTCTTTGTTTTGATCATTTTTGTAATTCCTATCAATTTGAAGTTGAAACTTTGCCTTGAATCCCTCCTAGGCTTGGGCAGAGATTTTGAATTGTCGAGATTATCAAGGGGCAGAAATATGGAGATTTCAAGATTTCCCCCTTTTGGCATGTTTCAATTTTGTCAATTCAAGTTTCAAGATGTTTCAAGTTTGCCTCTTTTGGGTTTTCAATCTGATTTTTAGCCTTATTTGATTAACATTTATCAAAATCTAACTTTTTAAATCTACTTTTATCTTCAAATTTTGATCACCTATGTCCAAGATTTTGGTCAATTTCCATCTTTCATCCACTATTTTGATTATCCACATCAATTTGGAGTTCAGATTTCGTCTTGGATTGCTCCTTTTCTTGGGCGGAAATTTTGGAATCTCAGGATTTGAAAAGGGCGGAAATTTGGAGCTGTCAAGATTTGAGCCTAGGAAGAGGGTGGAAATTTGGCATTGTTGAGATTATGAATCTTCCACAAGGGGCAAATTCTACCCTATGTTGAGATTGGCATTTTTGCTTGCTTCTCCATTGTGTGATCTTCAATTTCTTCAACTTTGAGGGAGAAATAATTTATATAAAATATAACATTTAATTATACTTTCCTTTTTTATACTTTAAGTTACATTTTATATAAATACTGTCAGGATGTTTGAGAGTGCTTTCAAGTTCATAGGAGTTATAATAAAGATATTAGATTTTGGGAGATTCTAATAAATTCTAGACCTAACCAAATTTCAGGAATCAGGACGCCTCTATCACTGTTATCTCCCACAGCTTTCTTGACTTTCCAAAACAAGTTCGATATTAGAACAAGGATTTTCCAAGGATTCTAACTCATTTCATCACAAATCACTTGATTTCAACTTGACATCCTTGACTAGTTTGGCCCAGCTCTCACTCATATCCTTGACTGACTTGACTACCCAGCAAGCCAGAGTTGCTCAAACTCATCTCTTGGACTCAGAGACTTGAAAATTGCCACCACTTAAGACCACTACTCTTGCTGCCAAGCAAAAAGAGGGGGTCCATATCCAATGGGTCAATGGTGTGAAAACCTCACAACAAGACTTCATACCACTGATTCTTGCCACCTTTTGGGCTTGCAATTCTAGTTCAGAATTCGATTTCTCCCCCTCAAATGCAATGTTTTCAACAATTACATGTTGAAATAGTTCAAATTGGGCAAAAAAAGGATTTTTTAAGGTAATTTCATCTATTTAATATCATAATTTGAGGGTGAAAATTTGCAGTTTATACAAATTTCCTATCTATATCTCGAGCTTATGCAACTATTTCTTTTGTTTTGCAAGGTGACTATGGAAAGAAGATACTCATGGACAAAGGAGGATTGTGGCAAGATCAAAGGAGATAAGCACGAGAGGAATTCAAGCAAAAGATGGCTTCCACTCCAAGACTTCAAGCAAATACAAAATGGAGACTTCAAGTATCCACGAGTAATAGGTCCACCAAGAGGACAAGAAGAAGATGGTTCGAGGTCAAGGCCAAAGTGAAGATGTTGATCCAAATTCAAGATCAAGACATCAAAATGAAAATTAAAGAACAAGCTATGCAAGAGAATGATCCAATCTACAAGTAAGAGGAAATCATCATCAACTTGAATTTTCTTCGGAAATCCAAGTTAATTAGAAAGATCCAACATCATGGAGCACCTACATCACTTCTAAAGATCAAGGCCAAGACATCATGATTCCAAGTACAAGAAAATTCAAGATTTTCAATGTGAAAACTTCCAAAAGATAGAGAAAATTCATGAAGATGAAGCAATTTGGGAATATGAGCCATAACCATCAATTCAAGGCTGAAAATGTAGTATCAAGAGATATAGAAGAAGTTTATAAGATAAGCATGTTGAGGTGGCATTTAGTCATCTTCAACGAATCAGAGAGCCCAAGTTGCATGTGTCCAAGATCAACCAATCAGATCATGCCAAGTGTGCATGTGGAGTCCACCTAATGTCATTACCTAACCAATTTTCTCATTGGTTCTCAAAAGCAATGTAATTTTTTCGCTGGCCCACAAGGTGGCGCTTTTATGCGATTGGATAAGCATTTAATGCTTGTAGCAGTTAGTTACATTATGACTTTGTTGGATAAATCTTGGCCCTTAATCTTGAATTGATCTTGGCCATTCATTGTACTTGAACAACTATAAAAGGCAAGGCCTTATCATTTGTAAAGAGAGACTTGGAGAGATGTTGCAATAATGCTGCCAAAATTGCTTATAATTCATTGTTGGTCTTCATGGTGGATTACTTGTATTATTTTCTAGTATTGCATGGTTTCTACATTTCCTCACTTAGAATAGGATTTGATTTATGTTAAGTAGAGGTAGTTGAGTAGATGAATGGAAGATATTGTTGATTGGTGAATTACGGCGAGACTATGTTCATACCTTTTGGTACTTGTTGATTGCAAGTAGCAGTGTAAGGTTGGTTTGAACTTATTGCAAGCATTTAACTTCAATTGGAAATGTTCATTTGGATTGTGCCATCATTGGGTATTTGAATGTATGTTGACAATATGAAAATCATCCATGCATCCTTAGAAGCAAGCACCCTCCTTAGTGTAGTTGATTTGACAAAGCAAGGACTAGTTAGAGTTTTTCCTCATCTTTAATGATCTCTTGCATTGTTAGAGTTAGTTTAGACTTCATAAACCCTTATCCCTTGCAATTTGTTTGATTAGAAGCAATTGAAGAGCCTATATTGTAAAATCATTCACATATGCAAAGTTGATGTCCCCTTGAATGAATAGTGTAGTTCCCAAGTGATTACAAACAAATTACATCACAAACTAAGTTAAGTCTACAATTAGAAGGAACCTTGGGATTGTCTTAGTTGATCATACATTGTCATATGTTTAGCATCTAAACTTCCTTTTTCAAGAGAGGATTTGATATTTGGTGTTTCATCCTGGAATACTAAGTGTTTCAAGCATGCATGTTGAAGTGGTCAAAAAACTTGCATCAACACTACCCTTAGGTCCTTCTTGTGATATAATGCACAACTCTAACATTAACTCGAGGCATATATATCTTTGTGATTTATCTCGACCAATGGTGGGAAATTCTACAAGGTTTCTTAGATAAGTTTCCTTTCATTAATTGTAATTGTAGAAATGGATTACATTGGACTATGTTTGCCATATTAGATATCTTGTGAGTTGAAGCAAAGTGAGCCTCTCATATTAAGATGAGGATTAGGAACATGATACACATCCTAAATTGTGATGTGCCTCTTGATTGTATTGCTTTCGTGGACAATTTTCCCATGTGCACGACTTTTTTTCATTTTAGTCATAAGTTAGTAAATGGCTAATACTTTCTTGCCTTTTTGTAAGGTTGTTTACACTTGAATGAAAGTTTTAGATGTTCGTGGTGTCTTTCATGTGAAAGTTTGTGTAACAAAATATTTAGGATAGATCTATTTTTCATTGTATGGTATATTACTCTTGAGATAGATGATATTTGATATGCAATGGGCCTTGATACAATGAGATCGACCTTTGAGGGTATAATATGCTAGCTCTTATTTGTTAAGGACATGTCTACCTATTGAGTATAACTTGTTAACTCCTTAGGATTATATTTATGATTTGTTAGTTTTGATATGCTATTGAAGAGATGACAATTTCTATAGATGTTCATATGACAGTCCACAGCAGTCAAGTTATGTGAAAGATTTATGAATTTCTCATGAGAGAGAGAGAGAGAGAGAGAGAGAGAGAGAGAGAGCTTGTTTATACATTGGATCAATGTCCATAGTCGGGGATTTTGTGTGTTATGATAGGTCCACGAAAAATGTGCCCTAGAGGATGTTACTGTTATTATAACCTACTCCCCTCATGATTTTATCGTTATTGTCTTGTGACTTAGTGCTTTGCTATTATGTGAATGGCTATTGTTCTTCAAAACACTTCCTTACTGTAATGTTCCCTTCTCAACTAAGTTAGGAAATGGGGACAATTGTCTAATTAACACCATATCACAAGAAATTTATTTTCTTAACAATCCTTATTTATTGTTATAATTTATGACTTATAACTGTACAAATGGTGTGATTATTAATATGGAATGTATAATGTTACTAATCCCCATAAATAGAGATCACTACTATATCAAATATATCCATTTGACTTATGCAAGAGTGGTCTCTGATCTATATATCTGATATGTGCTTGGATATATAATATGAATTGTGAAATCAATGTTTCTAAGAGCTGGGTAATATGTAGGCATGAATAAATATGATGTGACGATCCCACCCTAAATTAATATTTCAATCTCCTTTAATTACCATCTATTACCTTTTAATGATGCGTCGTTGACTGAGTTAATATCCTTTATTGCAAGCTTAGCGGAAATGGTATGCTTCCGGTACGGTACTCATTCAATCCGTGGTGCTCAATATACTATGTAAAATTGTTTTGTGTTCTACGCACTTATACTTCTAAACGCAAAAAAAAATTCCATGTATTCATCCTCGTGTTCCTGGCCTTGGAGATAGTTTCTTCTCATTTTGTACTTTGTGGAGGACTCAATGGATGTGTGTAGACTGTAGAATCTCCAGCTGAGGTCGTCTACTAGTATTTTTTACCAAGGGGGACACTTAGTTTTTTAGTTTTTTTTTCAACTTTTTCTAACTTCCTTCATGTATTTTACGTTTTAGTTTACGATTTAGCCAATACCGTCTACTAGAGCGACGGAAGATGCAACAAGGAATGTTTGCGTTGATTGAATTCCCGTTATTTGTTCAACTTCATTATGATCTTTGGAATATAGTTCCATATTTTCGACCTACTCTTTCATTCGATTATAATTCCATATATACCTTTATCTTCTAAAGTCGTGCCCTTTGGAAGATTATATATTATATTATTTTATTAATAATATATATTATATTATTCATTTATATATATACTGTAATATTATTATTAATTAATTAATCAATTAACAAATTTATTTATTTTTATATTTAATTTAATTATTATTAATTTTATATTATAATCATAATTATGTTTTATTATTATTTATTTACTTATTTAGTAATTTTTTTATTTAATTATTAAATCCATGTTCAGGGAGGGGACATCACACTTATACGGATTAAAGGCAATCCACTTATACTTGTCAAGCTCTTACACCTTAAAGGTGTTTGAGCAATTGTATTCTTGCACATTCTTCTTAAAGATTTACATGGCCTTGTCATATTCAAATAGTAAAGTATGCACCCTATTTTAATATGGATAGGATCACACAAGATACCAAGAATATTAGGAAGATGCACACCCCTAGAATAATCATGCTAAAAACATGTCAAACATAGGTCATTCATACAGAAGAAAGATATATAATACCTTTTGATCGTGTTTTGTGAGCACACCAACACAGAATAAAATACAAATATCTTGTCCTCTCTTGAACAAAATCTTGTTGGGAAAGATCATACAAGTAATTCCAAGGTTCGCTTTGTGTGTGGATAAACTCAATGGTCGTGTTATGCGAGTAACATAGAGGGACTTACATTTGAATGGTTATTCACCTCTTCTCCAATGCTAGCTAGAACCTTCTCATCAAATATTGCAATCTCGTGATGCTTCTTCCTTGAACGACACAACTAAAATGGACTGAAATTAAAGGGGGAAGGGTTAGAGGGCTCTAAATCTACTCCAAAGGCCAATGATATCAATGAATAGTACTCCAATGGACAAATTCCAAATAACCAAGCTCTGCCTCATGAAGATCAGCTACAACTCCACAAGAACTAGTGTAATCTTCTCAGGTTTATGCAAAGATTTTTCATATCATAATGTACACCATCATAACAAACAATGTACATTTAATGATCAAAGTTAACAAAATGCAAAAAGTATGAGCCATGGAAATTCAGCAAACACCATTATATTCTCCATTGAAATCAAAGCACTTTATCTAACAACTAAGAAATTGGAAGAACACCATGCAACAAGTTGAAATAAACATGAATCCACCATATCTTCACAGAAATCATTTTCTTTTATTTCCCCAAGTCTTACAATAATGCCTTCCTCTTCTCCTATCCTACTTCTACTCTAAGGAGCAAGAGCTCTTTACTTTTAATAAGCTAGCTATCTATCTATCTCCCTATCTTATGGATTAGAAATGAGAAGGCAAGGACTTTATAGGCTTTCAAATTATTATGAGTGGCCCAAATTGAAACATAATAGAGGGCCCATATTTTGCCACCTTAGCCCTAATAAGGGTTACGTCAAGAGAGAGATTCCAACATAAAGAAGTAGGTCCACATGGACCAATCAAAAGAGGGGTGTCCATTTAGTGGGTAAGTGGTCAAAGTCAATCTATAAAGGAGCAAGATTTCCACTAAGCATTAAATGGTCGCCTACCAAGAATAGATTGTGCTCGATTCTCTTCTTTAAATGCAATGAATTTGGATATGTTGACTTGAAAATGCATGATTGATTGGTGAAGGTGACTAGGTGCCATGAAGATTTGATAACTCATCATGAGCAATATCCTCAACCGGCATCATTTTGTGATCAAGGTTCTGACTTTGATTAACTTTTCTCATATTATCCCTTCTTGATTGTTCTCTCTTCCATGCACTTACATCACAATTCACCTTCCCAGAATGGATTGGACTCCCTTGTCAACAACTCTATCATTCATGAAGTATTTCATACTTGAATTGGATCTTAGGAACTTGAATGTCTTCCTTGAAAATGAAATATCCTAACTAGTAGCTCTTATGAGAAAAACAAAGATTTTAGAAGATTTATCACAAAAATCACACAAGTTATAGGAAATTTGAACTTTATGCAAATATTATGGAACTTCCCTTTATTTGCATGGAACCCACTTGTATTAAAGAACTTGAAATGTCTAATAGAATTCACCATCTATTACTGATTGCAGCAATTGGAGTTTTTACAAAGAATATAAATAAAAAGCTCTTACATACCAAATCCCACCACCACTAAAATGAATCCCATTGTTTCTTTATGAATCATTTAGCAATGATAAATTGGGCACATGCATTGTGGTACCTTTTCTGATAGACTATTAACAGAAGACTGTGCTTTCAATACAAGTTGTGATTTACCCTCGTGATTTGATGGCTAAATGTAATGTCCCCTTTTTCGCGAGCATTAGAGTTTGTTGGATTTCCCTGTCACTGGCCTTCGTAGGCTAAGGCAATTGGATAGAGGGTTCCCTTTTGGCAGAGATCAGTGTGTATTCTTCGTTAGAGCTCAATATATGTTCAAGTTTGCCCTTCGTTGGACTTGTTGAATTTAGCCATATCAGATTTTAGCATATTAAATTTTAATATTGCCTTCGGCAATGAAAATTAAAATTATATTGTGATAATTCGATCACCTCTTATAATTGGGTTGGGCCCCAAATAATGTAACTTATATTATACCATGTAATTGGGTTGGGCCCTAATTGAGCTTGTTGAGCGCTCAAGGCAATTGTAACTTGTAATTAATAAATTTATATTTGTATTTTGGCAACAAAATACAAAAGGGTTGACCTAGAATCCCAAGGCTTGTAATTCGTATATAAACAAGGTATTGTGTTGTCTTTCATAATTAACTCAATCAAGTGAATTTCTCTGCTAAGTTTGGCGATCTAATCTACTCCTGAATAATCAGTGAATCAATCATTGAAGGTCTACAATCATCAGTTCTGAGTCTTGTTGGGCGAAGCTACATCATTATAATATGCTCTTATGGTGATCAAAGGTTCAGATCACTAATTGCAATCAGATAAGTCAGTCCTTTTCTTATGCCCTAGGTGGGTGAATTTGTAATTGTACTACTGCTAATATTAATAATATATGACCTGAACTTTGTTGCTGGTTTTTTTTCCTCCAAGAGGAAGGTTTTACTAGGGTATATTTGTGTTTGTCTGTGCACATCTTGCTTATATTCTTAAGTCTTGTTAATTCTGATCACTAAAATTAATAGAACTCAATTTGGCTCACTTACTATTTATAGTAAGTGACTATTTCAAGAAACTTACGGTTACTATTTATAACAGGGCACCTGAACAGGTTATGATTGCAATGCACAGTCAGTTTGATCAGATAATAAGGGATTTATTATTTATAGTAACTCAACGGTTAATAGAGAGGCACCCTTACTATTTTTAGTAAGGCAGTTGGGTGCACAATGGACACAATGGTTAACTCCCACGTTCAGACGGAATTGAGAAATAATGATTATTTGTGGAGTTATGTTATTTTAATTATTTTGGTTAACTCCCACGTTTAGACAGAATTGAGAAATAATAATTATTTATAAAGTTAAAAAGTCACTTTATATGCGATGGGATCATGACCCTTCATTTAAGGGACTTAAAGTGCAATTAATGGATTATATTTTGGAGGCCAAAATATTAAAGTATTTTATAAAGTCGATGTGGATTTAAATTTTATTGAGGATATTGGGGTTATAAAAGCACATCAAAAAGAAAATCAACCTCATTATTGATGATCATGTGTCTTTGCAAATTTGGTGCCTTTGGGGTTTGTGCAATTGAATCAAGGGTTTCAAGTGTACCAGGGCATTGGAGATTGTCCAATCTTCATTGTTTTATGCAATTTTGAGGTTGTGAAAGATAAACCGAATTATTGCTTTGGAGGACTTCATACAAGAGTTCTATTTGTGCTTCAGTTGGAGAAATACATCAAGGGTTTGAGGGTTTTTGAAGTTTCATTAATTGAAAACCCAAATATTCATCATTGGTTGTCATTTATACTAGATTTCAAGTATCAAATTACACCTATAGTCCAGCATCTCACCCAAATTTCTAAGGAAGGGCTTTCTTTGCTAGGTACATACAGGGGCTTTTTAGCATTGAATATTAGTCTAAATTTACTCTAGCAGTACCACGTGTTCACCCAGTAGTCTAGGCGTTGGAATTTGTTGGATCATTTGTTGTTGTCCCAAATTTCCTGAGTGATGATAATCATTTCCAGATTTTGCCAAAGTCCTCTACATTATTTTTGGGGATGAACATTGATGTTGGAAAGCATATTTGATCATGTATTGAACATTTAATAATATTGCAACCATTGTTTGCTAGTAATTATATTTAAAATGGAAATTCTATATATTATTCTTACTTAGCAATTTCTTCATTTTATTCATTAAAATTGCAAATCATCACAAAGCCAAGCAAGACACAAATATTTGCAAGTTGTTGAGTTGCATAACGTGAGGGGTTATTATACTAAATGATACCTTAATATTTTGAAGCTAAATGTTTTGGTTTTGGCTCAAGATTGAATTGCAATCTGTCACAAACATTGTTGCAGCCTCCTCTATAACTTGTGATTAAATGAAAAAGCACTTGCTAAGGCTTGGGGTTGCATCCAAACATGGAATCTCCAAGGTTTGTGTTCTAAGAAGTTTTCTTGGGAAAGAAACTTGCAAAGAGAAAAATCGAACATAACAAGATAATAATGAATGAGCGTCAAACCGCAATCAATCCTTTTATAAAATTCTCTAACTTAAAAGCATTTGATCTCCTCCTTATTTTCCTCCTTTGAACTTGGCCATTTAATTTACAATATTTGCTACTTTAATATTTTAAAAGTTCACCATGTGGAATACGCCTACTAATATTTAAGTCATAACTTAAGTTAGCTCTTTTTATGACTTAAAGTGAATAATTTGCTAAGAATTTAACTTAAGCTTTTTGCTTCTTTATTTAATTATTCACACCACTCTCTTATCAACTTAAAGCTTTAGCCTATGGGGAGAATAAATAATAGGCTAGCATTATTATTTATTTGTTTATTAACGCACTAGGTGAAAGGGGATATTAAAGAAACAAGAATTCTTCCTCTTGCAAAATAAAATAATTGACATAAGGATCATGAAAGAAATTTAAAATATAACACATAAAAACTCATCCATTTTAAAGAAGGAAACCTCTTGACTTTGAAAATTGACTACAAATTTCTTCTTCTCTCTAAAAATCCTCTCTCCAAAATTATCACGTCTCTTTCTTGAATTCTTCCAATTCATTTTAAATTCTCTTCAAATTCTCTTGCCTCTTTTATAATTTTTCCATTCTACTTCAAAATTTCACCTTCCTCTCTCCAAAATTCAATTCTAGGTGTTAAACTTCATCGTTACTCTTCCTTCACTCATGGGTGCACATTTGAAAGGGTGAAATTTTAAATTTAATTATTTAGCCAAGGTTTAAATATTTCCAACATTTGCAATTAAATATTGGTTGCCATCTTGACATAAAAGAGAATTTTCAACATTAAATTAAATTCCAAATATTTCCAACTTCTATAACCTGTTTGGTTGCTGGAATTAATCTGGAATTGGAAAACGGGAATTGGTTTCCCTTCTCAAAAGTAAATTCCCAATTCCAATTTCATGCCTCAATTCTAATTCCAGGTTCTGAGATGAATTGGCTGAATGCTCATTTTAGACCAAAATTAGAATTAGCCTACGCCAATTCACCAATTCCCATTTTCCAATTCTAGATCAATTCCGGCAACCAAACTAGCCTAGGTTCAATGTCAATCTTGAATTTTGATTTTCCACACTTAATCGAATTTTAAACTCATCTTTGCAATTCATTCCTTGGTTGCAAATTGGGCATGGATATGGATTTTCAATGCTTAAATAAATTTGATTATTTCCAATGTTTAATTAAATCACACCTTGAACAAACATTGGATATATGAGAGGATTTTAATACTTAACCAAATTTAATATTTCCCAATGTCTTTGCTAAATAATACCCTTGAGTGTATATTAAACGCTTAGTGAAACTCTATGCTAAGTCAAATTAAACCTTATCTTTTCAATTTCTCCCTTGTCTTTAGGCAAAATTTAATCTATCGTTTTCCAATCTCTTCTCTGGGTGCACATTAGGGGAGAGGGACCAATAGTTGTGCGGGGTCTAATAGTCGATCACTCACTAGTAAATATATTATCCAATCTTACACCACATTTTTACTATATATTGTGATTAAATAATCCAAATGTAAATCAAAAAAATTTCAAATGTTGATCAAAATGGACCAATACTTGAACACATGAGAACCTATAAATGTTATATTAAAAGAACATTAACAAGTGAAATAGATAACTTTTTGTTTTAAATAAAATATCATAGCTATCTATCATATGTGTGTCACTTAAAATATAATATGCTCACTTAATAAAATAAGATGCCTACTTAAACAAGTATTGTTATCTTAGTGCACAAATACTATTCTTATGTGTACAACTATTGAGGTAGCAAAGTATATCCATTAGAATATTTCATATCAATAATTTATTTTATCACAAATATAAAAGGTGAACACAACCTAAATGTCTTGTATTTTCCCATGAAATGTGTGAGATTGTCAAAAAGTTTTAGTGTTCAATTATTGGTCTCTTTGTGTTGGATATAAGTTGTATTTTACATAATAATGTGTTATTTTTATAACAACAAATAATTTTTTTGTGTTGAAGCATTGGTCCTTTTGTGTTGGATTTAAAAGTTAAATATAACAAATATTTATGATTACTAATAGGTATATGGTCCATTTAAGTTGCATATATGTCATATTTTGTATAGAAATACAATCACCCACTAATAACAAATAATATTTTTAAATTCAACTACTAGAAATTTTTAGATTAAGTTTTGGTCGAATCTATAAAAAGCCAATATTTGTACACGTTTAACTAGGTGTGCTATTTTAATGAGTTGCGTGATGAGCCACATCTTCAAACCTTAGTTATAGGTAGTTAAGTGTCCATTTTACATTTTAAAAAAATGAAAGTCTTACGATATTCCATACAACGGCTACATGTTGACGAAGTTAGCCCTCACGACTATGGGTCCCCTCCCCTAAATACTTAAGCAGACTTTGGACTCTTCAAAAGCTTACTTGGCCATGAAGGATTTGCGCTCTTGGACACATATAAGACCCCGCGGATGAATTTTGCATTTGAAAGAAACTCCATGCACTTAGGAAATTGGCGTTGATGAGTGCATTTTGCATAACAGAGGATTTCATACTTCAAAACGTTTTCCTTGACACTCCTTGTCTTGCGCTTGTGGGCGCATATGCGCGATGAAGGAAGATTTTTGCATTTTAAGATTATTTCTTGGCATTGAGAAATAATTGCTGATGGGCACACTTCAAGCACAATGACAGATTTTTTGAAGTTCGGAGGGATTCCTTGGGTGCCATGAAACAGCGCCTATGGGCGCACTTAACATATGACAGAGGATTTTATGCCTTTTCAAACTTTTAAGTGCAATCGTTGATCCATGCCTTGGGCGTTTCTGAGGGATGCAATGAATTTTAAAAATTGAACGCCATTTCTTGAGTACCGTGGACAGTGCTAATGAGCACATATCAGCATCAGAGGTGGACTGAGCGTTGGGCAGGATTCCGTGGTTACCATGAAGCAGCGCTCTAAAGCGCACATACACCCTGGAAGAAGTTTTTTTTTGCCATTCAACGAAATTCCTGGACATATGCGTTTCAGCGCTCTTGGGTACATGTCGGCATAGGAGGCAGATTTTGATGTTTTAAAAGTTTTCATTGGCACTTGTGTTTCAGCGCTGCTGGCTGCTGAGCGCATTATAGCATAGGAGGCAGATTTTTTTGAAGTCTAAGCAAATTCCTTGACCTCTGCATTTCAGCATTACTGGGTGCTATAAAGACTTCGCCGCAGATGTTTCAACATTTAAGAAATTCCATGACCTTATGGAATTAGCATTGTGAAGTGCTACTTGGCCTTGTTGAGGATTCAGAACTTTGCAGAATTTCCTTCTCATACTGGATTCCACGCCCTTGGGCGCATATTGGCATTAGTGAAGAATTCTGGAACTTTTGGAGGATGCCTTGATCATGCAAGAGTAGCACTCTTGGATGCATATGGAGGTTAGTCAAGGAATTTTTTCATACTTGGTTATTTTCATGTTCTATACTTCCCTTTCAATCAATACTTAACCATTTTTGCCATTTCTCCATGTCTCCTTGACCCACACAACCATTTTTTCACATTTCCGCTCAATTTCCACTTTTTCCAACTTGGGTGCACTTTAGAAGGTGTCATGGAGTTTTCCATGACTTTGTCATTTTTCCGCCATTTTTACTTTCTCTCAACCAACACCTAGACAATTTTCACACTTTCCCTCACAAAACTTTCTTTTTCTCAGAGCCAGAGGCAGGTAACACTTAATTCTAGACATAGGAGGGTCAGGAGACAACACTGACTGCAAAAATACTTGGCTTATTCAGCAAAAACAGGGGTACCCATTTGCAATAGGGTGATGTGTGAAAAGTTCACAACAATCCCCATAGAGTACTCATGTTGAAAACATATCAGACCTGAAGCCAGCATATAAATACGCATGGGATACAAGCATATCCATAGACATATGCAAGACATGAAGCAATAAGGTAATAGGGCATGAAGCCTGAATATATGTATTGTGCACATAAATGTACACAAAGCAATGAATACCTGTAAGGCAGAAAGCAATACGCATGAAAATACACAAGGTATGAAGTAATGCTCATAAGGCATGAAAGACCTAAGTAATACATGAATCATGCACGTGAATGCACTTAAGACCAAGGCATACCTGAGAGAGGTACTCCTGCTGAAAATACATCAATCATGCTGAAAACACATCAGTCATAGACATGAAGCAAATGTAGAAGGTGCAAAGCATATCCATAAATACATATGAAGCATAGCATGAATGTCCATAAGGCATGGAGTACATACTTAAGGCATGAATCATATGAGTTCACTTAAGTCACAAAGCAAACACGTGAACAGACATAGTGCATAAAGCATGGAGTATACGCAGAGATTCACTTGAGTTATAAAGCATACACACTGCGCATAAAGCACGAAGTAACACAAATTCATTTAAGTCATGAAGCATACATGTGAATACACAGCACATAAAGCATGAAGCACACAGATGAATTCACTTAAGTCAGGAAGCATATATGTGAATACACATAGCACATAAAGTATGAAACAGACATATGAATTCAATTTAAGTCATGAAGCATACACGTGACACACACAGTACACAAAACATGAATCATACATATGAATATATGCAAAGCATGAATCATACACAAGAATACATGAAAGGCATGAATCTTACATAAGACATGAAACCATATAAGTGCACTCAAAAGCATGAAGTATACATGTCAGGCATAAAACAATAAATACACGTCGAACACACAAAGCATGAAGCAATACTTAAATACCTGACAAACACACAAGGTATGAAGCAGTACAAAAAATACTTGTCAAACATGAAGCAAACAATAAATACACATCAGACATGTAAGGCACGAAGCAATACATAAGTACACATCAAACAAGTAAGGCATGAAGCAATACACAAAGTGCATACGTGAGTATGAAGCAAACACAAGGTATATATATGAAGAGTATGCATATAATATACATTTAGAGTGAGCATGTTTATATTAGACACGAAGTAGTACAAGGCACATACATATAGAAACATAATGTTGGCCTACTTATTATATTCATGACCTATTTGAGGAAAGGGCTGAATAGTTAACCCTCATTAAATGGCGATTAAGGTAGGTTTGTGCCGCTGGCTAGTATGATTATGCTCTGATACCTATTTTATTGTCCCCTATTGGGACTGGACTTGATTTAACCTAAAATTTCCAACTAGAGTTTAGATTGCGCTTGGAAATGGAAATTTAACTTAAGTCTTTGTAATGTCACTTACTAGAAAACTACCAATTTCCAATGATTAACATACATCATTATGCATTTAAATAATATTTATTGAAGAAACATGTAATGATTCATACTTAAGCCCCAATTCCTTACTTCTCTCCTAATCATCAACCCTAAGTAAGATGGGGATTTACTTGTCATACTGCATGTTGTAACCTTTTCACACATTGCCCTATTGCAAATGGGGACCTCCTCTTTTGCCTGTAAGTTTAGTGGTTTGCTTAGGTTAGTTTTAGTCTGGCAACAATTTTGGAGCCTCAGATGAAGATGATGAATAGCGTTCATGAAGATAAAGCAATTTGGAAATATGAGTCATCACAATCATTCACAAGAAATGGATAGTTTCAGAATAGTTAATCAAAGTTGGAAGGACAATGTTGACTATCAAGAGATATCTCTTCTCTATGAAGAACTATGATCAGGCTTTAGAACGAAAGGGTCTGGGCAGAGAAAGGAAAATGGGAAATTAGTCTTAATGGGAATGGGGAATTACAAGGTGAATGATGGCTGAAGCCTGAAGGTATGCCCCCAGTCTGGCTTCAAAGGGGTTCATTTACCAACAAAAGATAGATGGCCGGTTGCCCGAAGTTAATATCCATGTTTCTGCTCCTTGGATCTCTCTAATTTTCATACTCAGATAATCTTGCAGTGCCGGATAAGTAGTCAAGTTTACATCATCATTTTTAAAAAAATTGGGAATCGCCTGTGTATATATTCAAGTCAATGTTCAAAAGGAAAAAAAAAAAAAAAATTGTTTTAGGTTTTCAAAACAGAGTAGCAAGCTTGGCAGGACCAATTGTGACAGTAGATTCCAGGGTTGAACATCAGATAACGGGTGCATTGAGCATCACTTATATGTAATGAGTGAATGAATCAACAAACTGCACTTATTTAGTTACGGTGTGCAGTTTTCAGGACTGGAGATTACAATGTTATGTGATCAGAAAGGGATATATGTTAGGTATGTTCTACTGATCGGCGATTACCTTAAATCTCTTGACAAATTCTGCCATTCGAAATGTGTTGGAAAAGTATTATAAGACGCCTTCTATTCAAAAACAAAATCAGTAGCATGCATAAGTAAAGCGAGAAGCTTACTTCATTTACTGAAATAAATCAAACAGGCAGCCTGATAAATTTATTTAGCAGAGCTTTAAAATAAATTTTAGAAAAAGACAGACAATAGCTTAAGAAAATATTTCCTTTGTAAATTTTTATCCTAAACTATTTTCTCTTCGGGGTAGCAAGAACCTGGGGTTTGCAATGGCATTGTTCATCACGGTCATTTCAGACACGCAAGCCTTCCACGTCAATGTAGTGATTGTTTACGCAAAATCAGGCAGCAAAAAATTTCCTCGTTTTTCACCAGTAATGATCCCACCCATAGAGATGGGTCCAGCTCTTTGAATCACAATCAGCTGCATCCTCCTTACTGCCTGTTCAACATCCATGAATCTCAGACCGGTTGTTACAAGTTCAACAGAAAAACATAACATTTCACTTCACACGCAATAGAATACAATGAATGTAGCTATCAGATTCCGCTATTTTCCTATTATTAAGATACAATTATTTCAAGTGCTTACCTACGTCGCCCTCATGACGCGTACGTTTGTTTCCTCCCTGCTGTCTCGTAATTCTATAGAGTCTAGCTTCTTCCAAAAATATTCATGAGATTCGGTTTTTTGCGCAGGTGAAGCTTTTATGTAGGTCAGAGTCACCCCAATAAAATAGGGTACAACAATGGATGATCAGGAGACAAGGATTGACGTCTGGGTTGCCCAAGTTGTTTCTCAATTTTGATATTTTATCCTAATCTGATTTCCCGATGAGGTTCACATCTGCCAAATGCCTTGAAATCGTAAAATTGTTGTTGTACAAGTTGAAGATTAATAATTAATTTTAGGGGCTGAACCTTTAGGTAATTCCCCTGCTAATAAAAGTCTACTGCTCGAAATAATCGTTTCCTTTCATCAAGACTGCATATATACCTAGGTATGCGTGTATGGCTGGCTCAGTGCTTGTCAGTAAAAGTTCCTTCAAAATAACAAATTCAAATTTGATTTTCCCTCTTTCAGTAAGCCTTCTGTTTGCTTTCATTATCAATCCTTATTTCCGTCCAATTTTTTAGGCTTTTTCTGTTCCTTTATTGAAAATGCTTGTTTGCCGTTCTATTCATTGAAATGACCTGTTCTCTTGCGGACGTGGTTGTGCAGCTGTGTGTCTCCTTTCCATCTCACGGAAATTTCCTCCCCAATTTTTTTAATATTTCTGTCTATTAGCTGTCCCCTTTCCTCGATATTTTTCAATTTTTCTGTCTATTGTTTGTCCCCTTCCTTATCTTCCCCTGCAGCTATTTAAGAATATCCTGAGAGAAACTTCAGTGAACTGTAACATACATAGCATTGTTACTGCGCGTGGGTGGAAAAACGCTCAATTGTGCCATGTCTTGTTCGCAGGAAAATGAAATTACTCTCCCTGTGGTTGACATCTCACAGATTTCCGATGCCATTGAAAGACAACAAGAGACAGGCAATCCAGCATTGACCGTATTCAGAGAGGCATGTGAAGAATGGGGATTTTTATATGTTGTAAACCATGGAATTCCTGCAGATCTTCTGCAAAATGTTGAGTCCCTGGTCGCACAGCTGAGCACACTCCCTCCGGAAATTAAAGGAAAGATTGCCACATATAAGCCTGCAGACGTTAAAGAAAAGGCGGTCACGTCTAACAATGGAGAAATTAAAGAAAACGGCAGCACTTCTAACCCTAACAATATTATAGGAAAGGCTTCCGTTTCTATACCCAAGAATGGATACACTCGTACACCTTGGATTGAGAACTTCTGTTTCACGGAACTGCCTCACTCAAATTCGGTGCAGGAAGTATGCGACAAGATATGGCCGGGGGAAGGAAACCCAAAGTTCTGGTAAGTTTTTTCAACTCTGCCACTGTTTATTCCGTTTCTTAACCCATTAAACTTGATTCACCGTTTGCTATTTAAACCGCGTTTTCGCAGCGAGGCAATTCGAACATATAGTGTCTCTGCGGCTGATCTGGCAAGCAAGATCAGTAAAATCATGGTAGCGAGCCTAGGGTTGGACGTCAAGACATTTTACCATAATCACTTCGAAAATCCCAAAAGTCACATGCGTATAAACCTCTACGTCTCTGATAGGGAGATGTCAATGGAGGAGGAGATCCCGCGTTCTCATACAGATATCGGCTGCTTTACTGTTCTTTATCAGGGCAACGACGGCGGTCTCCAAGTTCGATCAAAGGAAGGGAAGTGGCTGGATGTGAATCCTATTCCTAATTCATTTGTCATCAATGTGGCCGACAGCCTGAAGGTCTGAAAACAACTCCATTATATTTTGTTTGTTGTTTTCTTCTACTATTTGTCATAGTACCTAGGGTTTCTAGAATTAATTATAACTGTTTTGTATGCAGTATGATCAGATATCTGTCATTTTTCTAATCAATAATACAGGGTATCTGGAATCAATTATACTTGTTCAGCCCACAATATACTCCAAAGCCAACAGTTTCTGAAATCAATTAAAATTGTTTCTTCTGGAAGGCACTCAATTATCTAGGGTTTCTGGAATCAATTACGATTGTTTCGTCTTCAATGCAGCCAATTATCTAGGGTTTTTGAATTCAACAACATTTGTGAGCGGTATTACCTAAGGTTTCTGAATCGTATTTGTAACATTTGTATCTGGCTGGATGAATTTGTGCTCCGTGCAGGCATGGAGCAATGGCAGGTATCGCAGCGCGGAGCACAGGGTTGTTTACAAAGGGTGGAAGAATCGCATATCCATACCCTATTTTGTGCAGTTTCCTCCAGATAAAGAAATTAGTGCTCCAGAAGATCTTGTGGACGATGAACATCCACGACGTTACAGGCCTTTTACCTTTGCCCAATACAGGCAAGGTTTTTATAATAATATGGTCGTTGGAAAAGTAGAAAACCCTGCAGATTTCATTGATACCTTTGCAGCTGTATGATACCTCTGCATCTCTATTAATTATTATGTTACCCTCTTATCTGTTCTATCTCGCTGTGTTTTGCCCTCTGTTCTTGCTCGGCTCTGCTATCCGAGCATTGTAACAAGGATGTAATAAAAGAGAAGACTCAAGGAGATCATAATAGAGGAAAATTATTTTTTCTCTTTAATTAGTTTAATAGAATGAAATGCAGAGAATGCACATAATTGGAATAATTAAATAGCATTGGTATTTTGGTGTGCAATGGGAAAGTGGAAGAGAGATAAATTAGGGAAAATTTTGGTTTATTTTTGGTATGTACTCCTGCAATATATGAGGTCAATTAGTATATCATTTAGAAAATGATGTTTGTGTAACAAAGATCTCAATCTAGATGCAATAGTTTAAAATCAATTATGCATCTACTTATAAAAATCTAAACACGACTAAAATATAAACTCCAAATCAAGAAAATAACTTGATTTTATTACCAACGGACTCATGTTATGTTTGAAAATTGGAGATAGATAGAAAGATATAGATAGAGTAGATAAATATTTAGAGAGAGAGGGGGGGAGAGATGGATAAAGAGAGAGGAAGGGGAGAGGGAGAGAGATGGATAAAGAGAGAGGAAGAGGGACATAAATGGAGAGAAAACGATAGAGACGGGAAGTAGTATATATAGATAGAGAGAGAGGGGGGAAAGATAGAAATAATGAGATAGAGATAAACAAAGAAATGAAAGAATCAGTATGGAGGGATAGATATACAAATATAAAGGTTTAGGAAGAGAGGGGGATAGAGAAAGGGAGACATGTCTAGAGATAGAGACAACAGGGGAAGAGGGAGACAAATAGATAGACATGTAGAGAGAGAGAGAGAGAGCTATAACTAGCAATTGCACCCCAACAAGGTGCAACAGTTATGCCAATAGGAAGATATACCCATGTAATATATTGAAGGGTGGAAAGAAAAATGCAACATCTCCTATATTCTTGTGCAAATAACGGATGATTGAGGACTGCTTCAACTTTTAGGAGTTGTAACGAATCAAATTTAAGAAATTCTTCTAGCAAGTCCATGGGCAAGCAAAGTGATTAGCATGTTCCATTGCTAGATTCTACAAAAATAGCCAAAAATATGTAAAGTGCTACTTAATTAAAAAATATTTTATTAACCAAATATGGTATAAGATTATAATTTATACCCCATATTGAGGGAACTTTTTGACAACTGCAACACTCTTTTTTGAAGATGCTCCATCAAGATAGGATAAGTCAATTATAAGAATTTAACTAAAAGCTTTTAAATGACAAATACAGTATAACAAAAAAGAAACATAACTTACAAGTAGGCAACTCACTTTGTTTTGTGAAACATATATGTCCTGACATTCTAAAACCTAACCAAAGATTTTTATAAGGTGCCACCAAAACAAATGCAGTCAAGTTCTACATACCAAAAAGCCAATTTCTAAGCACACACACCTAATTATATATTGACATGAACAAAATGTTATGGATTTACCATGGCTTTAGAGTTGTTTATTAAGAGGCACAATGCAAATTGCCATTTATATGTGGTATGTTTTTGTGTCTTGCTTCTCTATATTACTAACATAGACCATATTTCTCATTCCACTTCATTACCCTAATTATTTCTATAATAAGTTTATAACCCACAATTAAAGCGTAGATAACATATAGGGCCCATTTGAACGCAAGCATATCGGCCGATATACCGGAATATCGATTTCCGAATACGGTCTCCACTTTTTGTGTGCAACATCAAAGGATGGAATTGGAATTTCGATATTCCAATTTTACCCAAAAAATGGGCATATCATCTTCCACTTGAAAAGGTGGAATTGGAATATCAAGCTCGCATTCTGGTTTCCAAATGCCAATTTTGAAAATGTTGTCGGGTCTACGTGGGCTTTATGATTTTTGACATCTGCTTTATTACCTTGTTTTGACATCCGCAATGGTTATTATTATATCACATGTTCGTTGGAAGCCCTCTCTGGTTTGAGCTGCATCTTCCTGCATCTGATTCGAAGCTGCATCTTCCTGCATCTGGTTCGAAGCTGCATCTTCCTCATCCGTTTATCTGTTGTATGTATACTCCCTCATCCGTTTATCTGCATTTGTATTTGTCCGTTTATCTTTCTGCTTTTGTATTCGTTTGTTTATCTTTCTGGGTCTATTTATCTTTCTACATTTGTATTCGTCAATGGGGAAAGGTTATCTCAGGCATATTTAGCATTTATTTTGCTCTTGCTTCTTCTTAAGGCTTTAGGGTTTCAACTGGTTTTGTCGACTGCATAGTGAAATCAATGGATTCAACAACCATAACTACGGCCACACCTCAGTTTATAAATGTGCATGATAGAATTTGTTGAGAAATGAACATCAATTTTTTTGCAAGGTTCCATTCATACTAACACGTGAGACCTCACGCACTCATCCTTGCCTTGCGTGAGCTGGCAGTCTTCCATCTCAATCTTCTTACATGTATCAGTAATGCAACAAACCTAAGATTTCTAATAAAAAAACCACTCTAACCACTTCTTTTATGAGTAACCTACTTGTCCTAAGAGACACTCCTTAGGGTTAGCAAAAAAAGCTCAAATCAAGATGCATTTCATTCGTAACTACTCACAATGGACTCCTAACTTTGCTGCTTACAATTTACTGACACAATTATAGGTAAATCCATCATGAATCTATGACAAAATTTCTCTATTTCATGGGCAATAGACACATGGAGAAACTCAAATACATGTTCTATTTTGGTGGTCTCTAAACTCCCCATAACCCAAATAAATTTCAACAAAAAACATATGAATAGAAAGCTTGGATCGTGAACTAAAGCTAGGAAAAAAGAAAATTGAAAAACGATGATAAAATGGCACAAATCTATGGCACCAAAGGGGAAATGGAAACACAATGAAAAGAAGCAAGTAAAAGATAAAAAGAAACCTAGCAGCAAATGACCTCTGAGATAATCAAATTTGTCGCCTCTATTTACAAACTCACCTCTTCCATAGCCATGGCCTCTGAAAGTCCCAAAATGTCTAAATCATTAATCTGAACACTAGCATTTATAGAGAAACCAATTTCTTATGAAATGTGTGTTGTAATGAACATAATAGATTCAACAGAAACCAATTTATAGAGAAACCAATTTCTCATGAAACCAATTTTCTTCACATAATCTATGTCTACTCCCGCTAAACAAAACTCCAAACCTCTTATTGCCCATAAAAGAAAAAACTACTATAAATCTGCAATCTTCCCTATTGAATGAATACCACACAGAAAGCAAAACAATTGCAATTGTGTTTGAGATGGAGAAACTAGAGAAATTTATAGTGGGCGGAAGTACCAATTATTAGTTATGAAATTGAAGATTGAGATAGAGTCCCATCGGTAGGTAACAAAATTTTTTATAGCATATTCTTAAGATCAAATTCAACCCGAACTATATCACCTGTATTAAAATCTGATTGTGATATCAGAATTTGTACTGGCCCAATCCCTAATGCTCATAATTCTTGGACTCACATAGTACAAAACTTCCCCTACCTCCACCGTTTTCTTGTTCTTCTCTGCAATGTCAAAGGACACATATATTCATCATTTTCATACTACCAAACTGTGTATGTTTCGTCATCTGAGCAAACCCTTATGAATTGCCAAATCGGAGACTACCATATAATTGAATGTTTCTCTGCCTTGTCTCTGAATAACTCTGCAGGTAATCTTTCGTAGGCGATTGAAATTACATCCATTGGCTGAAAATAGTGAAAAGGATATACATTGATCTACTGCACTTTTATAAAAAGCTACCTTTTAATTTAGTATGGCCCATGGTTGCTGATTTAATTTGTAGTTCATTTTTTAGCTTTTTAGTTAGGTTAAATTTTCATACGTTATTTAGGTTAGAATGAGACTCCTCTTACGGCATTAACAAACACTGGTATAGTGTTCACTTCTGTTTGTTACAAAATTAGAAATACAGGTGATATAGTTCGGGTTGAATCTGATCTTAAGAATATGCTATAAAATTGAAGATTGAGATAGAGTCCCATCGGTAGGTAACAAAATTAGATCTCTTCAAGATATTTATGATTACTAGTTTGTTGTTTGGTACTTAAAATACTATTACAAATGAGGACATCTCATAGTGACTGTCCCTTGTGTAATTGCCACTTGAATATATTGGTATTGAGCCATGCAAATGCTTTTCTTCTTGATAATGTCCTCATTTGTTCAAGAAGAAAAGCATTTGCATGGTTCAATACACAAGTGGCCATTACACAAGGGACAATCACTGTGAGATGACAAAAATAATACCCACATGGATGTCAAAAACAAGGTAATCACGCGGATGTCAAAAATTATAATACCCACGCGGACCCGATGACATTTCAAAATTGGCATTTTGAAACCGGAATTCGAGCCTCAAATTAAAAAAATATGAGGACATCTCACAGTGACTGTCCCTTGTGTAATTGCCACTTTAATGTATTGCTATTGAACCACATTAATGCTTTTCTTCTTGATAATGTCCTCATTTGTTCAAGAAGAAAAGCATTCGCATGGTTCAAGTGACAATTACACAAGGGACAGTCACTGTGAGATGTCCTCATTTGTGACAAGGACAGTCACAAATGAGGACATCTCACAGTGACTATCCCTTGTGTAATTTCCATTTGAATGTATTTGTACATTATCATGTTGTCTTTAGAGTGGTTATCCTCATTTGTGACTGCCCTTACAGTGAGTGTACATTATCATATTGTCTTTACAGTGAATGTCCTCATTCAAGTGGCAATTACACAAGGGACAGTCACTGTGAGAACTTCTCATTTTGTGAAATTACACAAGGTACTTTCTTGTCTACATATGTTGTATACTCAACCTGCAACTCTATTCTTATGCATTATAGTTGGGTGTTTTCTTATGTTGTATCGTGATTGTTTTGTTCGTATTTTTAGGTAATTCAATGGATCTCATTGATGATGAAGATGATGAAGATGATATTGAAATAGAAGGAGAGATTATGAGGAGGAGAAGAGTCCTAGCTGTTGTTGTAATTGTTCTTGCCACCCTTGTCCTGGCCATAGCGGAGTGTAGAAAAGAAGGTAGTCGAAATAGGCGTAAGCGCACAAGAGATGCAATTCCTTTTTATAAGTGTGTTATCAACTCCAATGAGACGGATTGCTTTGACCAAATATGCATGACTAGACGATCCTTCTTTAAACTAGCCAATATTTTAAGGCAAAAAGGAAGCATCAAAGATACAAAATTCCTCACGTTAGAAGAACAATTAGTCATGTTCCTCCATACTCTTGGCCACAATCTGAGGAATCATAAGATTGCCCATAACTTTGGGCACTCTAGAGAGATGGTAAGCCGATACTTCCACAAGGTCTTAAGGGCTATCTTAGCGCTCCATTCGGATTATTTTATACCCCCTGGTCCAAACACTCCTCGGGAAATTAGTGGGAAGACCCGTTTTGATCCATTCTTCAAGGTATATCTCCCAGTGGTTTAATTTTGTTTAGAGTTGTAATCCTATTATTGCGTGTTCATTAGACCTATGATTTATCTGACTACAGGATTGTGTGGGAGCAATTGATGGATCCCATATACCAGTCATTTTCGATGTCAACCTGCAAGCTAAATATCATGATTGAAAAGGCAACTTGTCGCAAAATGTTATGGGAGTGTGTTCATTTGATTACAAGTTTCAATACATCCTTGCTAGTTGGGAAGGGTCTGCTGCAGATAGCCGTGTTCTAGCTTCGGCTCTATCTAAGCTCATCCATTGGTAGTTCCCCCAGGTTTGTAAAATATGATTATATTATTGAAGCATATGAAAAATAAGACAACGTTATGACAATGACATTTTGTTTTGTTTAGGTAAATATTATTTGGTCAATGCTGGATATCCAAACGTACCAGGATTTCTCGTGCCTTATCGGTGCACACACTACCACCTAAAGGAGTTTTCAAGAGAAAACCCAATAAACACCCCAAAAGAGTTGTTTAATCATCAACACTCCTCGCTTAGGAATGTAATAGAGCGTACATTTGGGATTTTGAAGCAGTGTTTTCCTATCTTGAAGCATGTGACGTCTTATCAAATCAAGACACAAACACATATTGTTTTGGCATGTTGCATACTTCACAACTTCATTATGATAGAGGACAGCCTTCCATCTGAGGTAGAATTTGAAGAGGAAGATGGTCGTGATGGGATAGATGTACCAGTGCTTGAGACATATGGGTTGAGCCAGTGTGAAAGAGATGATTGGGGCAATTTTCGAGATGAAATAGCAAGAAGGATGTGGGAAGACTATAGATCTCGATCTTAGTCGGTTGAATAACTATTATGACAGTGTTTAAACTAATGTCATATTTCATAAATTTCACAAACTGATTTGATATATTAAAAGTCATTATGCCATATTTAGTGTTGTCATGTTACATTCAATGTTGTTATATTTAATGTTGTCATATTATATTTAATATTCTCATGTTATGTTTAATGTTGCTATATTTTATATTTAATGTTGTCATGTTATATTTAATATTGTCATGTTATATTTAATATTGTCATGTTATGTTGCAATTGATCTTGTCAAAAGAAGTGGGCAGCTCATGTTGTGTGCATCAGGTATGTCTACAGATGTAAACAGGGACAGTCACAAATGAGGACATCTCATAGTGACTGTCCCTTGTGTAATTGCCACTTGAATGTATTGCTATTGAACCACATTAATGCTTTTCTTCTTGAAAAAATGAGGACAGTCACACAAGGGACAGTCACTGTGAGATGTCCTCATTTGTGATTGTCCTTACAATGACTGTACATTATCATGTTGTCTTTAGAGTGACTATCCTCATTTGTGACTATCCTTACAGTGAGTGTACATTATCATGTTGTGTGTGCAT
This sequence comes from Chamaecyparis obtusa, assembly GCA_027943335.1. NCBI lineage: Eukaryota > Viridiplantae > Streptophyta > Pinopsida > Cupressales > Cupressaceae > Chamaecyparis > Chamaecyparis obtusa. The sequence continues at coordinate 210,507 of BSBK01002128.1, read as the reverse complement.
CAGGTATGTCTATGGATGTAAACACGAACATGGATGGTGATGTTCAAGTTATCCAAGCAACTTCTTCTTGCAAGAAGGTTTTCTGGACAAAAGAGATGGAACGCAAGTTGCTAGACTTGCTACAGGAGCAAGCGCAGCTTGGAAAAAAAGCTAAAGGGGGTTTCAAGAAAGAGGCTTGGACAACCATTGAAAGGAGGTTTAATAATGAGTTGAAAATGAAGCTATTGAAGGATAACTTCAAGAACAAGCTGAAAACTTGGAAACAAGGGTATAGAGTTATGAAAGACTTGAGGAATACAAGTGGCTTAGCCTGGAATGAGACTACCCAAACTATGGATGCTGATGATAGTGTTTGGGACGAGTTGTTGAAGGTAACATGGTCTTCAAATCTCCTTTTAAGTTGAATTTATCTTTTTAAGTAATGAAGCACCAATAATGAATTCAATTGTTATGCCATCATACAGAGAAAGGAATTTAAAAATGCCAGAATGTATAAGAGGCAACCATTTCAATACTACAATGAATTATCCTGTATTGTTGGGAATGACATAGCTGAGGGCACTGCAGCTGCAACAACTCAAGAGATGGAGGAAGATTTCATTGATGATGAAGATTTCAGTTATCATGGTATGGATAATGCATGTTTTGAGACTGCTGCTGATTTGGCTAATGATGGTATCAAATCTATTGATACACCTACATCGAACCAATCTACTGCAAGAGACAAAGAGAACCCTTCAATATCATCAAGGAGGCCAAAGAGGAAGAGGGGAACATTGATAGGTTTGTTGGATTCAATTTGTGAAGTGATCAAAGATTTGTCTGAAGGCCTTGGACAGCCTCTGATAGTGGATAAAACATCTAGTTTGAAAAATGATGCAGCGGATTTGTATAAAGCACTTAAAGCAATCCTTGGCCTTAGCAACTCTACTATGCTTGACGCATACGAAAAGTTAATGCATGATCCGCAATCAGCCGCATTGTTCTTGACAATGGATGAAGAAGAGAGAATCCAATATATGATACTGAAGTTTGGACTTTAGTTGATCCATGTTTATTAGGTCAAAACTAACTAATGTTTCTAAACAGTTTGTGAAATCTGCCATGTTGCTAAACAGATTGTGAAATCTGCGGTTACAATCTCAATGTTGGTAAACAGTTTGTGAAATCTGGCATTTATAATCTCATTTGTGAAATGTTGCTTTTTGATACCATTTCACTTTTTCGGGCAATGCTTGAAGTGCCTTTATTATTTTTGTATGTAATTATCGATTGTTAACTGTTTCAAGATCATTTACACATTAGGTTATAAGTAATTTGTATTCTCTGCCCTTGATATTGAACTCATGAGCAACTTCTGGAGATAAGTGTCTCATGATAAGTTTTTAGTCCTTTTTTCTTCCTACTATGCTTGTACTTTAAGCTGTGGATTAAATGGCCGCATAGAATTGTAGCCTGAGGTATTAGATTCTGCATGTTGAAATGGTCATAAAACTCATATCAACTGGTTGCTGCCTCAAATTCTGGGTTATATCAGACTGAGAGCAGCAGCCATATTTGCTGCTATATTCTGTCATTTTTCCCATTGCAGCAGCTAAAGGTTAGTCTCTTGCTACATTAACATTTCGAAAGCTAGAACAGCTAGATATAAGCATGGCCTTGTTTGGATGGGGGCCTTGTTTGGATGGTTCTCAGATGTGATGTGATGTTTTGGGTATAAGCATGGCCAGTTTGACTTTCATGTCTTGGTGTCCTATAGTATAGTGTTTGTTAGGTTTGTGTGTGATAACTATTGAAATGCTAACTATGTCAAATGCTTTGCATGCATATAGAAGTGTTCCACGTGCCATGTTTCTTTCTATTTCCACTATGATTAGCTTAGCCTTTATGTCTGACAGACTTGTGTCTATTCGGAGGGTAAACAAAGAAGTTATTCCCTTGCTGCATGTAGATTTGTTTCGTGAACAATTTACTATATGCATCAATTTCTGGCAATGTAAGTTGGCACAAGCATCATTTAGAGGGTCCTTTGCAAAATAAATTTGGACTTTAGTCTTTCCTAAAGTCTCCAGCAAATATTTGCCCCAATCTGCCATGATTAAGGTTTTTGAAATTGGATTTGAATTTGATAGCCGACATACCAATCAGAGCAACAATCTGCCAATTCAGGAGCATCCCCAGAAGATAAACTATCAATGTACCTATGGTTACGAAAAGATTTCATATGGAGGAAAGAAATAATTCAGTAATATGGCATCCATAAAAAAGGAAAATAAAGAAAATAAAGAAACCTACCCCTTTTCTGCCAAGAAAGTCCAAAAGATAACCACTTGTAATTGCACCCATCATGGCACCAACAGTCAATAGAGAGCCGAAAACAGAGTACTACAAAAATCCCAGTTATTGTAGGTGAAAAAAATGATGTGCTTAAGAACATGAATTTAGAACCAAAATAACGAAGTTACAAATAGTGAAAATATGCAATTGCCAGAAACTCAATCCCTGGGAATAGACCTATGCTGTTAACTAGGGACACAATAAGAAGAACAAGACCAACCTCATGACACTAACTTTAAGTACCATGATATCTTAATATATTTTCCTTCGAGATAAAACTAATGTACATTATCATGTTGTCTTTACATTATTGTCTTTACATATAACATGACAACATTAAATATAACACGACAACACTACAATATGTCATAACTCATTATGGTTGATTCAGCCTTGCAACTTTTTGTTTTTCTCAATGAATTTTGTTTAATTTTGGGATTGTTGATATAGGTGCATTATTGATATCGGTTTGATGGCTCTTGTCAATGTGCCAAGCTGTTCATGTGGTGGTGGGCAATGCCAGTTGAAGATTTCACGGTTAGTGGACAACCCTGGATGATAATTTTGGTGTTGTCCAAACAGAAAAAAGGTTGCTAATGTGTATATATTTAATGTTTGTAATGTAAATACTATTTATTATATTTAATGTTTGTAATGTAAATACTATTCATTATATTATAAAAACTAATGTAGATTGGGCATCATAGGGCTATCATGATTGTGGATACTTTAGGTGGGTCGATGACAACCCATCTACATCTATCCGCCCATCTCAAGTCATCCACGATCCAGACATCCGCCCATCTCCACTCATCCACAATCCAGGATTTGAGTGCAAAAGTTGTCAAGCTAGAGCAAATGAAATTATATTTTTACGATTCCTTCTCTGTATTGTAATCGCATATCTTTTTTGCGACCATATGCGGAGATGAGCTCAAGAATTAGTCAGTTTTGTATTTTGATATTGTAATATGCGGAGATGAGCTCAAGAATTAGTCAGTTTTGTATTTTGATATTGTAATATGCGGAGATGAGCTCAGAAATTAGTCAGTTTTGTATTTTGATATTGTAACTAAATATTTTAATATGGATATGGTGTAACTCCTCTTTGCCCCAAGTGCGCATATATATGGTCCACATATTTTTTCACAATAATTTTTCATGTTTATGGCTTAGGTGAGCCCCAATCTACTATCAGTCACATGATTTAATGTTTCATGGTTATTGCTTTGTAGAATTCTAACCTAGGTTTGTAGAGGAATTTTGAGGTTAACAGAGATATATCATGTATAAACTCATTTAATTGGTCGTGTTTTGATCTTGACAAGCATGGATCATTCAGGTAAGAATCAAAGGAGGTCATAAAATATAATAATAATTAATAAGATTTTTTTTTTAAAACTCATACAAAAGTGAGCAACTGAATGTACTTCATTGGTGTACTAACAAAAGCACAAAGTAGTTGTATGTTCTATGTATGCAGCTCCTAGAGACAAAAATAAGAGTTTAGGCATGACAGAGCGTCAAAGACTCATCAGACTAAATTATAACATTGTATCTGCATTATGTAAAATGAGGAATGCCTCATTCAAGTTGTAACACTGTATCTGCATTATGTAAAATGAGGAATGCCTCATTCAAGTTGTAACACTGTATCTACATTATGTAAAATAAGGAATGCCTCATTCAAGTTGTAATTTTATATCAGCTCATGACTTTGTGGGGCTAGACCAGAGCTTTTCTCCACCTGGCTCTTTCCTATCGATGCTCCTATTGAGTTGGGTTGGCAACATTTTGTAAAAAATAAATGACTTGTTTATAAATTTGTGTATTTTGGGTCAACATATTTTATAAATTTGTATAGGATTTTTTTTTTTTATAAAAAAGTTATACAAAATGTTAAAATTTTTATAAACTTATAAACATAATTTTATTTCAAAATATTATAAATATTCAAAATCACATACAAATGAAATAAAATAAGTATTCAAAAACAAAATAAAATATTATAATATTATTTTATTGCAAAAATAAAATAAATATTCAAAAACAAAATAAAATATTATAATATTATTTTATTGCAAAAATAAAATAAATATTCAAAAACATGAACAAAATGTGAAAAACATCATAACATTTGAAAAAATCACAAATTGTTATAAAGAAATTAAAAACAAATTCTCATTCAGTTCATATTCCAATTCCAAAATGTAGCACCCAAACACGGAAAATACATCTTCTCGGTCATCTTCCAGGTGAACCAAACAGGTCGAACACATATTTCAGATATCATTTTGAGGATATGATATTCCAGAATTGCAGCATATTCCAAAATTGACTATATCCGGCATTCTGTATGCCTGCATCCAAACGGGCCCATAGGGATTTAGAATATCCCTACTAACCTAACAAACATACATGTAGAAAATAGAAACAAAGCCCTCTTATTTTAAAAAAAATCTTCCACAATCAATTTGATATTAAGACTATCAAAAATTAGTTATGTATATAAATTAAGGGAAAAAATCACATATATTGACACAATAGAGTCTTCATGTGATTATAAAACATATTAATGCGACACTTGATTGAATCCTAAATTGAATACAACATGGAATAGGATGACATAAGTAAATCATTCACACATCTCATCCTCAACAATTATTATTTCCAAGTAAAGGAAGATGATATTGACCCAAATTGCAATATACCAAAGCTTCATTATATTCATGATTGGAGAATAAGCAATTTTCTGATCTCTATAAAAAAAATCAATCAGAACAATAATTACAACAATAATCATACCATCGAATTTAGAATGGTGACTAAAGTAAAATTAGAATCGATTTTTAAAAAAAATTGAAGGGTGGAGAGAAAAATGCAACATCTCCTATATTCTTGTGCAAATAACGAATGATTGAGGACCGCTTCAACTTTTAGGAGTTGTAACCAATTAAATTTAAGAAATTCTTCTAGCAAGTCCCACTAGTAAATTTGACTTCAAATTTCGATGAAAATTGGTCAAAATTTCGACAGTAATTGGTCGAATGTACGACCAAAACTGTCGTCATTCTTTTTTCCTCAAATTTTTGACGCGTCTACTATTTGTCAAAATTTTGACCAGTGTTTTGGTCAAAATTTCGACGATATCCCAGGCTCAAAAATCACCGTCATTTTTTCTAATGGTCAAAATTTCGACCACTGATTGCCCCAACGATTGGTCGAAATTACGACCAATGGACCAAACCATAGACGACGAATCCATACTTTCCACCAATCAAATGGTTGAAATTTCAACCATTGGATTGGTCAAAAGTACAGATTCGTCATCGATTTTTTGGTCCATTGGTTGAACTTTCGACCAATCATTGGTCAAAATTGGTTCTAGCGTTGGTCGAAATTTTGACCAATGCAAATTTTTTATTTTTTTTTTAAATGTTATAGACCGAGTTCTTTTCATTGACCTGTGATTCATGAGTAGTAGTTTACATGAACCCATCTCTCATGAGAATGAATGGAACACTTAGCACTCATTGGCTCTAGGTGATGCTTACGGAGGTGAACCACCGGGACTTCCTGGGAGGTCATCCATCCTAGTACCACTCCAGCTCGAGCACGCTTAACTACGGAGTTTCCTCCATGGTTAAACCCACTCTTCTTGCATCCTCATTTACAAAACCTTCACCAAGTGTTGTGCCTTATGAACCATTCATTAGAAAGCCCCTTAAGCTCATCAATTAATAAGTAGGAGATATTTTCCACAGCAAGTTAAATTGTGATATTTCTATCAAGATTCAACTGTGTAGTTTTTTGAGTCAAACTCATTGACCTGTGATTCATGAGTAGTGGTTCACATGAACCCATCTCTCATGAGAATGAATGGAACACTTAGCACTCATTGGCTCTAGGTGATGCTCACAAAGGTGAAGCACCAGGACTTCCCAAGAGGTCACCCATCTCAGTACTACTCCAACTCGAGCACACTTAACTACGGAGTTTCCTCCATGGTTAAACCCACTCTGGATGCAAGCAGAGTGCGTTTAATGAGGATACAAGCAGAGTGGGTTTAACCATGGAGGAAACTCCGTAGTTAAGTGAGCTTGAGTTGGAGTAGTACTAGGATGGGTTACCTCTCAGGAAGTCCCGGTGCTTCACCTCTATGAGCATCACCTAGAGCCAATGAGTGCTAAGTGTTCCATTCATTCTCATGAGAGATGGGTTTGTGTGAACCACTACTCATGAATCACGGGTCAATGAGTTTGACTCAAAAAACTACAAAGTTGAATCTTGATAGCAATATCACAATTTGACTTGCTGTGGAAAATATCTCCTACTTATTAATTGACGAGCTTAAGGGGCTTTCTAATGAATGGTTCATAAGGCACAACACTTGGTGAAGGTTTTGCAAATGAGGATGCAAGTAGAGTGGGTTTAACCATGGAGGAAACTCCATAGTTAAGCATGCTCGATCTGGAGTGGTACTGGGATGGATGACCTCCCAGGAAGTCCCAGTGCTTCACCTCCATAAGCATCGCCTAGAGCCAATGAGTGCTAAGTGTTCCATTCATTCTCATGAGATATGGGTTCATGTAAACCACTACTCATGAATCACAGGTCAATGAGTTTGACTCAAAAAACTACACTGTTGAATCCTGATAGCAATATCACAATTTGGCTTGCTATGGAAAATATCTCTTACTTATCACATGAATCTTGTATTATTTCTTAACACCAAACCCCATCTACAGATTTCCAATCTAGGGTTCTTGGAGCAACAACATTAGGGTCTGTAAGCACACAAATATTAATGATAAAAATCATCTGTTAAAGAAAAAACCATGTTTTAAATGACTGGCAATGGTGCCCTAACCTTGTGCAAAATATCTAGATTTGAAGACTCTAGTGGTGACTCGGGAAGTATAAACCAGATATGTTGCAGGGACAAAATGCCCTGAACAGGTTAAAAATGAGGCTTCCATGGATAGGCCAATAATAGACTCATCCCAACCAAGAAGAAAGACTTTTTTAAAGCATATTTGATGCAGGGGCATCTAGAAGAGCATCTAAGCAAAGGAGGACTCCAATAACTAAGAAGGAGAAGATGGTATCAAGACAAGTTGATTGGCAAGTTTTGAAGCCTATAATGGCTTATGATAGTGTTGGATTCAATAAACTATGTAAAAGTCATGATAGAGGTCTAAGGACCAATACAATGTAATAAGTGATCAAAGCAATGTAATAGGTGAAAGAGTCCAATAGGATTAGATTTGAGTAGTGCTCATGTTTAGAAGCATTCAATAAATACATTGCACCATGTGTAGGTCAATGGAGTAAGTTGGGAAGTCAGAATAGTCATAAAATACATAAAATAAAGTTTATTAATTTAAATTTGAATGTAAACGGTCATATTACCTTTTTGGAGGGAAATTAGTTTTAACAGGTTTTAGGATTAATTAAACCTCCCAAATGTCCAAATTTGGTTGAGGTAGGTAGATAGGGGTCATTGAATGTCTAAAGGATCCATTGTATGGAGGGGGACAACGAGAAAAAAAAAGCCTGTTGTACGAACTGTTGTGAAAGCAAGCAATAAAATTTCATTTTGGTGTTGTTCCATTCAATGTATTGAACTTCTTTTTGTTTGGGACTATCAAATACATGAATTAGAAGGGTATTTAAACACATTTCACTCATTATTGAATGAATAACACTTTGGTTTGAAGCAGCATATACGACTGTTGGTTCATTTCAGGCTGTTTTCTTGAGTTTTTCCTATGACAGACAAAAGTTTTCTTTAAATAGATGAACCTCCCATGAATTCAAGGGCACAGACTTCATGGGAGGCATTTTACTAACATGCACAATAGAAATCTAACAAGTTTTGATGTAGCACTAGTGCGAAGACAGCAAGTTTGGAGAAAATAATGGAAATGTCCCATGGTGGATTGGTGGGAATAGTATGACAGCAACATATTGAGCTCTACAAGAAGGTTATCTAATGATTTGAGATGTCCTAGGGCATCAAAGAGAAGGTGTATGAACCATTATTTGGTCTCCAAGGTTAGTGGAGATAGGTGTTTGGTGAAACCTATGCAACAAGGGTTTGAAGGCATTGAATGAGTGTTTTGGGCGTTCCTTGTGGAATAGGACTAAAATCTCTTGGATTTAGTCATATTTTTCCATATTATAACTATGATGAAAGTCTAGAGTGATGAGGATAAGAGAATGATATAGTTGCTTTGTTATTTGCTTGATTTTGATGCCATTAGGAGGGTACCTTGTGAAGGAAGTTAAGACTAGTCTAAAGGAGTCACCATTGAAGTTTACATATGTTAAATAACCCTGAAAAGGGTGTCTGAAACTATTTTTTTTTTTCTCAAGTTGTTTGGAAAAAATCAGAGAAAAAGGGAGAAAACTGGTCCAGCAGGGCTAATTGGGGCTCATAGGGCTAGAGGCAGATTTGAAGGTTGTGGTCAATAGGTGTTGTAAAGGCTATAAAAAATGATTGATTCTTGTTGAAACCACCTTTTTTACACCATTTTGGTCCATCTTAGGTGTTTGGAGGCATAGTTGATTCAATTGTGGGTATGTAGCCTTTGGTGAGCCTGAAGGGCTACTGGGGTTCCCGAGTCATAAAAATTTGACAATCATGGGTTCTTTTAACTGTTGTAAAAAATTTCATACAGGACTCACATAGTCCTCAAACTCAAGTTGAACGGTTTTGATTTCCATAGGTGCTAATTCCACAATAAATTCTTCATTCATTATTTTGTTTCTCTTAGATGGCTCATGCATATCATTCTCTTCACCTTCAATTCGCCAGTCCAATGATGTCATTTCTGACTTTTCCTCAACTGCAGAAAGATTGAGCTCGACAACTTCTTCAATCTACAAAATCATGCAAAACAAATATTTCAACAATTAGAGCAAATATACCATTTAATCTTTGACTCTACCATCTAAACTCATTAAAGGGACCACATCTTCCTACTATTCTTCATATTCCGACTCAAAGAAAATGTGAACGTGTACATGCAATTTTTTTAATCCCTTGATGTATATATAAATGATTCAATACATAGGGTCAATCACCCATGAGAAGGGAATGAGCAATGGGAGAGTAAAGATCATGCAAGGACCTAAAAGGCAAATATTAAATTAAATAAAGCCATAATGATATGTTCAATTGTATTTTTTATAATAACTGCCCATTAAAGATTTCTCTAGAAGAAAAATACCAGCAATAAAGGGTAATCGTATGTTATGCATGGCTTGTTGTCTACAACATTTTAAATAGTTATGATTATATTTTCAAGACCTTATTCCATCCTTCAAGGAAAGTGTGTTTATTTTCTCAATGGTTATCATAGGAAATGAAAAGTAAAAATTGACCAAAATAGCATAGCGATGAAGATTGGAGATAATATGGTATATCAAACACATGATAACATATTTAATCAAACACATGATATTGGGATGGTATAACCTAGAAACGTTAAATTGGGATGGTTTTTGTACATGCAAAATCATAGCAGTAAATTGTTTAATGTAGTGAGCTCATGTGAAAAAGCATAAAGGAATTCGTATGGACAAGCCGGGTCAAACTATTTAAGAGATACAATAACACAATGAAACTAGGTCAAATAATATGATATCCATCTTGCTGACGTGACATGTTCCAACAGACAAAGCAGGGTGCAAGTCCCCTCAGTTCACATGCCTCAATAATATAAGTTTACATATTTGAACTTCAATTTTTTTAAAAGGCATTAATTAATAACATCAAAAAGAAAATAACAAAATAATATTGAGAAATCAACTGCAAGTAACCAAAGTGTTCACTTGTTTCATATATCTATTTCAAGAACATTTATTTCTGGTTTGCCACCAAGATGTATATGACTGACTTCAATATTCCTCTTCAGAAATCACCAATAAATGTCAATAGCCATCAAGGACTGAACTTTAGAACAATATATACTCAACAATTGAGGTTTTGCTAAATAGGACAAATAGAAAGCCTTTATTTATCATTCTCATTTATTGCATTTGTTGCCAAAGTAGATTTATCCTTAAATATGAAAAATTGCATTTATGACATGGATAAATATGATTTTTTGGTTGTACGAAGGCAGTGCATTGGAATAAATGTTTGAGGCAAGCTTTATACAACTAAGGACAAACACATGCCATCAATCTTACAAAGGAGTAATTGGATATCCACATGAAAAAATAGGGCATCAGAAGCTAGTAAGGTCCATTTGCAAAAGAGTATACCTTCCGTCCTGGAAATAGTTTTTGAAGATCAACTCTTGCGGGGGTTGAAAACTTGTCATCTTCTCCAATCTGCACAAGAATACAGGACAATAGACATTTTGCCAAATGTTTTTATAATTTTACAATTTCAAACCATAGTTTTGTACAAACAAAATGGTTCAGTTTATATAAAGTTCAAATTTACCTCATAAAGATGTGCTAAACGCAATAAAGTAAGCTTATCCTCCAGTTCCTGTTCTCCAAATTGCATGTTCAATGTAAAATAAAAACTAAAAGAGGAAAAAATAAATATAAATGACTCTCCCAAACAATCTACTTGAAATAAACCTTAAAATATTCATCATCCTCTCGAAAAGAATGCGAAATTTACCTGAAGTGTAATTATTGCAATATTTGTTGGTAGCTCATAACCTGGGGGAAATGCTGAATACCGAGGGGTATTTATCATATTCGTTTCTTTTTCCTGCATCATAGAATTTTCCTTATTTCATTTTAAACTCATGCAAGAAAGTGATTTTCATAGATTTCACACTTTGCCTTTTTTCATATAGTAGACAGAATAAAGACAAAACATTTCATTTTAGTCATACCTACAGCCATAAGTGATTGTGTGATTTTTGTGTTTATGAATCATCAAAACTTGTCCTAAAAAATGTCCCACATAGAGAAACAAAATAGCATGGGTCATAAATATATCATTTTTCCTTTATCTAGAATATTTTGATTGGAAACCCTTGCAAATTATAAGTTCATACCTTGCATTTTAGTGGCATTCTTATATTGAGAGTTTATAACCTTTCTTAGTCATTTTCATAGTGAATAGTCCTCATCTTAGATTCAAAAAATCTAAAAATCTAAAAACATAGCTTGCACATCCTAGGGTCAAGAATTACACTTTCTAGAGTCATTTTCCAAATTAGAGGGTACATCTTTTGAGGACATTCCTATAGTGGCTTTGCACATTATCTTGACTTCCTTTAAATATAGTTATCTTCTTTTCATGTCCACCTTTTCTTGGATGCTTGTCATTCTTGTCTAAATTTATCTTATTCATAAACACCTTGTCATAATTATAATTTTTTTTTCCTCAAAATTGAATTCAAGATAGTTCCCAACATCATTTAGGTATTTCCTTAGAAGGTTTACATTTATCTATCTTAGGGTATACTACATGCACCTTAGACAACATTCATTCATAGTTTTCATTAGCATTCCAAAATCATCAAAAATTAAAAAAATATTCCTAGTGCTTCATGATGTAGAGTGGTTAGCAGAAGTGGTGGTTTCACACAAAACTTGTTCAATTCTACAAGGATCTCACAAGCCTTTAAGGTACTCCAAAGGTCAAATACCCACAAAACACTCAATCTTGCCTCCAAATGCCTAGGGTGGACACAAATGGTATAAACTAGATGTTTTAGACAAGAATCAATTAGTTTCAACCTTTTATGCAACTCCAATCATCAAATCCCCAAAACTGACTATTAGGTCTAGTTGACAGGCTAGTAGCCCTCCAACAGCACTAAAACCCAAATAACTCAATTTTTTTCCAAAACACTTGATAAGGTAATTATATTTATGAATACCCTTTTTATTGTACTAAAACATATCCAAAACTTAAATATTGTTACTATGGAAAATATTACCAGAAAACATGATTGAGACTATTTTTAGAGGGCTAATTAGGTGGGTTTACAAAGCAACCATGCTCCGAATGCATCCAAACTCCATGAAATTCATAGGACCATCATTATTTATGCCTAATTAAATAAATCACTGATCAATTTCAGACTATGAAGTGTTTTGGTACAAAAACCCCAATTACATGCATTAAAACCCTCATTTCCTAGGGCATCATTGAACTAGGTCAATCTGGCACTTCCAAGACCCAAACTTCAGGTTTCACCATGTATTCAACATGTGTTAAAAGATTCTCCAACAAAAAATACACCTCCTTAAGCTAGATGTACGGCTGTGTGACTGTTAGCATCATTTGGGTACCCAAATCAATCCCTACACCACTCAAATTTGCATATGCTTCACCCTATCCTACAAATCTTCACTTTCCTTTCATTTTCATGGTTAGTTAAACATGTTAGAACCATTAGGGTCCATCCCATGGTCAGATATACATTCATAGGATGGAACCCTCACTTATTAATTTGAAAAAAAAAATGCAAAACTGTATGTTTGGTGTGACAGCAGTAATAAGTTTTGAAATGTGTTATTAAATTCACCAAATTCAACTCAAAAAAACTTAAGTATGCCTTACCAACATTTATGGAAGATTTCTACATCAAAGAGGGCTTCAAATTAGCAAGAAAACTTCAAAATCTCATTGATTCATTTCCTGTCCGTATAGTTTTTTTGTGTACTTCGTACAAAACCATGCCTCCTCCTTGCCTAAGGCTGTGACATCTTAAATAGACCTCTAACTGACTGCCCAACCAACCAAGGTAGTTGGAATTTTTATTTAAACAAGACAAATACTAAATCTTAAGTTTCCCTCCAGAACTACTTAGTGACCGTTTGAGTTTGAATTCAAATTATAAGATATGCTTTTTATGCTTTTTCTAATATCTAGACCTATGCTAATGACTCATAATTGGTCCAATGACCTTATTGAATATCTTAAAACATGAAACTACATCCTACTACCCTTTCATGGCTCATATGCCATTTGTTACATCATTTTGCCCATAGGCTTTATCAGGACCTTTGACCATTAAAGTACTTTGGCCATGAAAATATGCCATGATTGGCTTTAGAATATTCCAGTTGACATGGCTAGATGCCTTGTCCTTCTTGTCTTCACCTAGTACCATGGAATTCCTTGGTTGCATGATGGATGCCCCTGCATCACTTCACCTCTGTGAGCATCACCTAGATGAAATGAGCACTAAGTGTTCCATTCATTCTCATGAGAGATGGATTCATGTGAATCACTACTCATGAAATATTTGTCAATAAGCTAACCATAAAGCTACACGGTTGAATGCTGATTGCAATATCACAATTTGACAACTTGTGGAAAATATATCTTAATTATCAATTGATGAGCTTAAGAGGATTTTTAATGAATGGTTCACAAGGCACAAAACTTGCTGAATGTTTTGCAAATGGGGTTGCAAGCAAAGTGGGCTTAACGTTGGAGGAACCTTCGTAGTAAAGAGCACTTGAACTAGAATAATATTGGGATGAGTGACCTGCTGGGAAGTAGCGTTTCACCTCTATGAGCATCATCTAGATGCAATGAGTACTAAGTGTTCCATTCATTCTCATAAAAGAAAGGTTATTATGAACTACTATTCATGAAACATTTGTCAGTAAACTAATTATAAAACTACATAGTTAAATTCTGATAATAATATCATAATTTAACTTACTGTAAAAAAATATTTCCTACTTATCAAATTATATAACTATTCTCATGATCCAACCCAACCTGTAAAAATGGTGGAAATTACCTCATTCGTTGTGACAAGAACTGTTGCATCTCTATCCCCCTCGACCTGCCAAATTATCCTTAGAACCATTGATATAATGAAATACAATGACCCAACAAATATCGCATACCTTGTGAATTTATGAATATCTTTTCATACCTTATTCAAAGCTTCATTGATATTTTGGATTGCCCCAGGCCCAAACCTGCACAAGCGAAACCAAATGAGCAAGATAAATTTGATAGAATTACAAAATTCAAAATGCAAGTGAGGCAACTTACACATGCTTGTCACGCCCTCCAAATGTCAAAAGATAAATACCACCCTCTTGACACTTCAATTCACAGAAGTTCTCTTCTTCTTCTTCATATCTCTTTGACATCTTAAACAAAAATACTTCTAAAAAGGCTGGCAAATTCTCAAAGAAATTGGGCCATTAATTAACAAACTAGCTGGCTTATTCATATATAGAATGAAGTACATACTGCAAATTACAATCTATAGGCAACAAGCTATGTAAAGCTTAAATAGCGGGCTTTTAATTTGTGAAGTATGTTAGAGTTGATTCTAATTGGATCTCCATGTAAATCGGAACTATCAACTTTTGTTGTGAGTAAAAAGGGGAAAGTACCCGTAATTATTTGTGTTCTAATAATTGCCTATGGGAGAGGTACTAAGGCCTATAAATATTATGTTTTTATCATGATTTGGATGCAGGTGTCAATGAAAGGAGAAAGGAACAGTAGGTGACTGTTGAACAGGCAGTGAAGGGTGCATTTGGGAAGCACCACGTGGTGAATATGAACAAGTTGAGGGTGGAATTGGTAAATGAGTGTTGGAAATGATCAAGAGAGTTTTTTTGAAGGTGTTTGAGCCATTAGAAAGGTTTTGTGAGTTGATTTAGGGTCTTTTCTAGGAAGCCCTAGGATAGAAACCCTTAAAGGGAGGGTTTGATGAAAAAGTATCTAGGAAAGCTTGGAGGGTCAAACTAATTGAGGAATTCTAATGTTTATTAGATGCCTTGAGACTGTATAAAGGTTGGAAGGTTGAGAGTAAGTGTAAATAGGAGTTGCTTTGGAAGAGGAGGGCTAATTAGGCCTAATTGTTGATAGGGACAGTCATAGAAGTGTGCAACAGTCACAAGTTGAAGGATTGGTATTAGCAGGGTTTGAAGAACTCCATAAAGGGTATCTGGAAAGGTGAAGAAGTCACCATGGTGTTTGAGGAATTTTAGAGAAAAGTGCAATTTACTGGTAGGACAGGGCTAATTGGACAGTCCTAGAAAAGGTAGTTTTGAAGATTGGGATAGAGTTAATGCTTGGTAGGGGTTGGAACTCCTTAGTTAGGCTATTTGAGGATTTTTGAAGCCTTAGAAGGATCAAGGGAATCCTTGAAGACAGAAATCAAGAGGTGATTGCATGAAAGGTGAATTAGGAGTGTTCCCAAGGAGAGAGAAATTGGAACATGGACAAAGTGAATTGATAAGTTGTCTAAAATGAATCAAGGCAGTGAACCTGTTGCAGAGGAGTGTTTGGTTGATATCCTAAAGTTAGGGACTTCTTATTGATCCTCGAGTTGAACTCTAGTTCCTTGAGTGGATTCCAAGACGTTGTTGAATCCTTGAGTTGAACAGGGTTCCTTAAGGGGATATTAGAAGGCTCTGCATCAAAAACTCTAAGCTTGTCTTTAAAGTTTGAGCTTCACTTGGTTTCAAGAATAGTTTAATATTCTCTACTAAACAAGGCCAACCACGTGAAGGTGGAAGCTCATTTGGCCCCTCCCCCCCCCCTAACATCACTCTAAATTCCCCATTAACATTTAATAACATTCATTCATTCATCCATTTTTGAAATATAACATTCAATCATTATAATCACACGATAACATTCATTAACACATAAAATTCATTAACACACAACATTCATAAATAATTCATGAACACATAATTCATTAACACACAACATTCATGAATAATTCATTAACACGTATTAACACACATCATTCATCAACATTACTAGTACAAAATTACATCCATTAAGACAATGTTCTTTCATTAGCAATAAATGTTAATTACAATCATTTCTTTTTGGGTTTCTTGCTATTTTTTTAATCATATAATTTCTAAGAGGAAGATCAATGTCCTCATCATTCCCCTCCTCTATTGATTCTAATCCCAACGTGTGTCTCCTCCTCATCTGTTCAGGAATAGGAGGCCGCTGCGCTGAAGGGGGGTCTGCTGCAATAACTACTTCATGAGTTAAATTCACACTATTTTATATTATTGAATTACAAGTATTTATGTAAGTAAAAGAACTATAAATCAAAAAATTAATTTAAAAGAACAAAACATAGATTTTCTTTACCTGAATGTGCCACATGATCTACATGGTGATCAGTCTGAACATCCTCCGGCACTCGTTCAGCATGACCTGATTCTATATCCTCTAAAATATACACAAAAATGTTACACCAAGTTCAATTTAAGATGTTAAATTGTATTAATAATTACATAATTAGTTTTAAATAGAAAATGAGCACCTCCTTGGACAGTATGATGCACATCAAGGGCTTCATGATGTGGCGTATGATCTCTGTCACGATTAAGAGGCTGCATTGCAATGTAATGGACATTATTATCAAATTGATTGTTGCTCAAGTATTCAATTTCTAATATATTTTTTGGCATATTTACCTGTGCACATGATGCAGGAGACTCTTCAGTTGGGCCAGTGGAAGCTTGCCGTAGGCGTTCAGCCACGGCTTGATAGCCTTCCTTGAAGGCAATTTTTCTGTGTTCTTCCGTGGCCTCTACATTAAAATCAAAGCCCTGCATTTTTTGATTAAACAAAATTATTTGCATTTTATAAATAATTTTTCTCTGCAATTCATTTACTGCTACTTACAATGCGAGCTTTAATTTTTGAATATCCTCCAACGCCAAGTCTGTGTTGCCCAATCTTTTGTAGCCTGGCCTTTGTTGCCTTTGAAGTGTCTTGCAACCTATGAAAAGTTTGAAAAAATGGTTATAAAAACATGTATATGGAATAACAAATGAAACTTTGAAATGTTGAACACATTGCATTCAATGGTGAAAATGTCTAAAACATCATACCAAGATATTATATTGAAAAATGATGATTGCATTCAAAATTTAATTATCATCTCAAAAGTCCATGCCAAACACCTTATCACTAGTAGTTAATACTATTGCATACCTTCTCGCATTTGTTGGTGAAAATCCTTTTTGAGCATCTGCTTTCTCCTTTGCATCTAAAATAAATTCATTCCAATCCCTCACTAAAATAAAGGGAGGACGCTCGTACTTTGGGTTCTGGATGAGACTCTTTCTATATGCATCCCTCGCGGTCTTAGGATGTTTGCAAGCTCTTTCTAAAATTTTCTTCTCATCAAAAATATTATTACCAAACTCATGCTTTAAATCTTTGACTAGCTGATCTTTTAAACTTTTTTCTTGCAAATTCCACCTTTTAAGGAAAAACACAAAATTGTTAGATATAGCCACTAAAAGAAAAGACCAGAATGAAAGGAAAAATACTGTACCAATTAATGATATGAAAAAAAAATAGTGGGATAAACTTAGTTCGCTTATGATGTTCCACCTTGTACGTATGGTGGACCCGAATATATGCAATGTGAGGTCATAAAGCTTCTTATAAAATGTATCATTTCCTGCAAAAAATGTCATGGGATAATCAATCCAAAACTTGTTATGAATAGGTAAATGCATATTACAAGATAAAAAATAATTATTTAAAGTACCTAGAATTTGAGGACATTTTATAGGCATTGATTCATTATTGTCAATCAATAATGACGTCTCTGTAGCTCCTGTGCTAGTGACACAGGTAGATCCAGGAAATGGTGGTGAATTATCACCAATACATGTAGATTGATCAGTATCTGGTGTACCAAGTGGTGCCACCGGGGTATCTCCTGCTCCAAAAAAATAATCCACTATGTGATGCACCCAAGATTAAAGTACAAATTATGAAATAATAATTAGCACAAAACCAAATATAGTAAAACAATGATTTACCAGTTGCCATAGCCCTTGAAGGCGTTGATGTTTGCATGGCCCTTGTGGCCGACATTGCACTCGGCAATCTTCTATGGACAACCTAGCTAGGAGGAGTCTCCTGCAATTGATGACCTGAACAATACATTGTTAGCAAAGACATTTTGAAATAATAAAAGTAAGAATTAACTTGAGAAGTTTTTGAATGTTCCAAAAAAAAAATTCCTTGTAACTTGTCAACTAAAGGATTATTTTACCTGAGGCGGCCGGAGGTCTACTAGTACCGGCCTCATCCGCACATTGTCCTTGACCAGGTACTAGAGATTCCATAAAATCCTGCAACAAGAACACATATTACATATATTTTACTTCACAACATAAAAGAGTATAAAATATTAACCTTTATTGAAATTTTTTTATAACTAAAGATTCATTACTGCTTACTTGATACCGACATGCTAGTGCTTTCAATTCAGTTAGCCTCATGAGCATCTCCTCAGTTGGATTTGTTTCATACAAAATATTAATTATATCTTTATTGATTTGTTTCATTTTTTTCTTCAACATGATTATAACATTAGGCGAATCTGCAAAAAGATCATCATCCTCGGGGGTAGCTATTGCCTCTACTGTCGAGGGTGCTTTTCCCTTATCCTGAACATCAAATTGTGACAGGAATATTAGTAAAACTATCATAAAAACTCCAAAACCATAAATAAAATAACGTAATAATATAACATTTTTCAACTATCTAATTTGTACAATTTTAATAAGGTTTACCTTTGCTGAAGAACAGGTGGGAGGAGCATCCTCGTGGCCTCTATCATGTGCAGGATCCATATCGTCCTGTGACAAAGATTAAATATAAAAACTTTAGCGAACTAAAAGCAATAGACTTAGCAAAAAAAAACTTATTAATAAAATGGTATATAGTACTTACCACCCTCATGATAGTAACTTTGTTTGTATCTATGTGATTTAAATGATAATCTATTAGCAGTTCTTCCCCTGCACTTATTGATTTTATTGCACATACAAAAACTTGATTCCCCTCACGCGCCTAAAATATGCAATTGGGTTGCTTATTAGTTGACAAAGGTCACGTACTATTTATAAAACCTACAATATTACCTGTTGCTTTTGGTCTCCCATCAATGTACATTGCAAATCTTTTACTTTGATCATTTTCTTTCCTTTGTATATAATTAGCTGATAGTGCATACCTACGCATACTTTTTTTATATTGAACAATCCACATCCAATCATTGTAATTGTAACACGGACCGACATACTTGAACAATTCAACAACTCTGTTGTAATATACCTTTATCCCATCCATGGAAAATAGGCCCAAACCATGTAATGAGGATGGAGCAATGCAATATATCCTCTCATTAACACAAAAATCAGTATTAATTGGAGGTAGCTCATTGGGTACCCATTCTTTCTCAATGTGTGTGTACTGAAAGGGCACCTTGATGTCACCTTTGGTCTCACCATCATAAGAACATGACCCCCCATTAGCAAGGAAATATTCCATGCATTTATCAAATTTTTTTCTAATCTTTTGACCTCTAGTTGATCTCCCTATTTTAGTCATACTACATGTAGAACTTTCATCTAGCATTCCCTCATTTCCCTCATTTGATGTAGATAGATCTGACAAGTACCTATTTGGTGGGTGTTGCAATCCATCAAATGAGATATTGCCATGTCAATATATATAGAATAATCAAGTTGTGACCCATACGTATGGTTCTTCTTTGTCTATATATACATTATATGATTATATAATATGTCTATTTATAACATACGTGCTCAGTGATAAACAAGAAGAATATAAGAAAATTATGTCTATTTATTGACTTATACTTGCCGATCCATGTCACTGTGCACGATCCACGCCAAAGGGGTCAAATTTCCTGCATATGTTAATCATTTATCTTAAGTTAGCTAAATATTACATGATACGTATGCTACAAATAACTTAGAAGATAACATGAACAATATGCAACATTGTAAACATGAACAAATTTACCTTATGTATGGAATGTAAGATCATCAACAGAAGGCCAGGGTGACAATGTCTGTAGTCAATTGCCTGTTTGCAAAAAGGGTGATAATCAAACACAAATATACATGTATCAATAGCAATTAATTGAGCATCGTAAACAAAAAATTGGTAATTATAAATCACATATGTCATAATCATTAGAATTGAACACAATAAATATGTAACCATTTCAATTATGTCATTGATCATCATCATCATCATCATCATCATCATCGCCATCGCCATCATCGCCATCATCACCATCATCATCTCCATCAACAGCATCACCATCATCATCATTGCCATGATCACCATCACCATCGTCATCACCATCATCATCATCATCATCGTCATCATCACCATCACCATCACCATCACCATCATCATCATCATCATCATCATCATCATCATCATCATCATCTGCTTCTTCATCATCTTCGGTATCTTCTTCTTCCATAACATTATACTTTATCGGCCTTCCTCTTGGATCATGTCTAACAACAAATGACCAACCCTGTTTATGTGGAACCTCTGAGTAAAACACTTGCTCACACTGGCTTGGAAGAACATAGGGCTTATCTCCAACTGGCTCAAACGACCTTGTATTAATCATTGTAAATCCATTATCATGTTGAATAACAGTTCTATCTGGATCATTTTGATTCAGTCGTAGCCTGTACCATTTGACGACAAATAGAACTACTTTGAAGGAGTTAAAGTCGCACTCAATTATATCATCTAAGATGCCATAGTATTGATTTTGAGATTGTTGAGGATGTATGTCATTTTTAGATGATATATTGGTGACCTCAAAAACTGCACTTATCCCAGAATCACAAGTTTTCTTTGTGTCATCCAACTTTTTTATGCGAAATTTGTGGCCATGATAGTACATAGCTTCGTGGTGCTTGACCTGCAATTTTTCAAGTGTGTAAATTATTTGCATCATGAGTTGATATGAAACATACGAGTCATGATCATTAATAAATTTGTACGTACCTGTCCACCTCTTAAACCATGTGGTAGATCAATTACCATTGGAGTAACATTAGAATCTCCATTACGATGAGCTTCTCTAACCAATGAAGCAACACCTTCCCATGTTAATGAGAAACCATTTTGTTGACATCATTCAATCCATACCGTCATCTAATCAAGATTGTTTGCAATATACAAATGTATTGCATCCCACTCTCGACCAGCTGTATCAAAAAAATCTTAGATTTATTGCATCCCACTCTCGACCAGATTTATAAGAATTAATTAACTACAATAACATCTTAGATTTAGCTCTCACTTTTCTGAATCCACCTTTGCCCATCAAGTACTCCCCTTCAAATTTGTTAATGGAGTGGGAATCCCAAATACGATCTACATGGATCTTTGCTGTAAACTTAGGAAGATATTCACTAATGTACACCATGGTCTGGTATACCATATATCCTTCCACCATAGAACCCTTAGGATGTGCTCTTTGTCGAACTAAGCCTTTCAAAAATTTCAAGTGCCTCTCAACCATCCACATTGACCTAGTTGGTACAGGTCCACACAATTCAATCTCCTCAACTTGATGTATGAGGTAATGTTCTTGTGCATTGAAAAAAGTT
The DNA here is from genome assembly GCA_027943335.1 of Chamaecyparis obtusa. Classification (NCBI taxonomy): domain Eukaryota; kingdom Viridiplantae; phylum Streptophyta; class Pinopsida; order Cupressales; family Cupressaceae; genus Chamaecyparis; species Chamaecyparis obtusa. Next base: position 188,754 of record BSBK01002128.1, on the reverse strand, counting down.
GAAGGTAGACACTTTTGCATTTCACACATAAGAAGAGGAATTTTTCTCTTCCAGTATTTTATATCTTCTTTATTGATTTCTTTAAATGACAACCACCTCATGTATTTTCCAAGATCATATATAACTTGTTTGACACCGTTGGCAAAGTGGTGTGGGAGAGATAGAGGTAGAACATACTGCAATATTTGTAAAATGATCTTGTCAATATTTTATAAAAGAATGCAATGAAAACCACATGCAGTATACAAATATATAGTGAATACAAAATAATATAAATTACCTTAATAAATATATGCCAATAATGTGTTTTCATCCCTGGCCCAAATTCACTTTTCTTTGATATGAGATCATTTATGTTCGCAGCAAATCCTGTGCGAAATCGTATTTTTTTTATAATTTCTTTTATAGCATTGCTCTGCTACTCCGACAATAACCATGGAAGGGCACTTGTATCAATCTGGTCTCCATTTTTATTTGATCAAATAAAATTTTTCATTGCATGGTTGGATTCTTCAATGTCACTACAAATTTTGATAATTTGGTCTTTGTCACGCCTTCCATCCAATATTTTCCATAATGTCTCTGTTACATTCTTTCCAATATGCATAGGATCAAACAAATGCATGATTGGAAGTTGCTCGTAGTACAGCAACCTATTAAATTGCATAGGATAACTTTTTAGTCCTTTTGGAAGTTGGTCATTGATGCCTTGACGACCTTCACAAGCATCAATTACATCATCAGTAAACAAAACACAATATCAAAATATAAATTTGAAACAAAACCCATCAGATGGAATGACATTACCTCGATGATTTATTTTATTGTATGTCAACTTCCATAGGCGAGGTGTCATTCTCCGTGGCTTTGATGTAGTCTCTTCTTTCCCATTGAAAAGATGTTTTTCAGTAATTCGGTACTTATGATTTCTATGGAGAAAGTGTCTATTCTCATCGAACACCTACTTTCTCAAACTTTTTGAATGATGAGATTTTGTCTTTGGACCACAAACTGGACATGAAAATTTTCCCTTTGTCTGAAGACCTACAAGATCATGTATAATTGGATTAAATGTGTTAACTTTGTGTTAGCACTATAACATACCAAAAAAAAGGCGTTAAGAAGCGAACATACCACAAAAATGTGTTAGCCCAGGGGCATCATGTATTGTCCATACAAGCATTGCATGGAATTGAAATTGTCTTTGTCCTATTGGTCTAGAGATGTCATACATAGTGACCCCATTCCATAACACCATCAACTCGTCGATAAGGGGCTCAATATATACATTGATATCTTTAACTTGGTACTTACCTAGTTGAATGAACAAAAACATTACATAATTATTATGACCATTTTGATGGATTATTAATAATAAATTAATTTAGATGACCATTAAATCAAAAAATACCTGGAACAATCAGTGACAACATTATGTGCTCCCTCTTTATGGACAACCAAGGAGGAATGTTATTGTTGATAATAAAAACAAGCGGCCACACCGAGTAAGTAGATCTCATCTCTCCAAACGGATTGACACCGTCCGCTGCCAATGAAAGCTTGAGATTACGAGGTTCTTCTTTAAAGTGTGGCCATTTTTCTTCTATTTCCTTAAATGTCGAGCCATCTACAGACATTCGCATAATGCCATCCTGACTTCTATTGCGTGCATGGTAATCCATAAATTGTGCCAAGCTATTGCACTTGAATAATCGTTGTAAATGTGGAATAATGGGAATATGTCGAAGAACCTTGCGAGGCACCTTTTTAGTTATTCAATATGATTGATATCTACTAATATGACAAATAGGGCATTCTATTGCAAATTCATGCTGTTTATAATATATAATATGATCATTCAGACATGCATGTATTGTTTGATATTCCATTCCAATATCTTTCATAATGGCAGATAATTCTCGGTATAAGCGAGGTAGAATGTTTGATGGTGGTAACAAACACTCACCTATCAACCTACGACCAAAAATATAATTTGTTAATTTAAAGAATATTAATTGCTACACGATTCACCCAATATTAATTGTAAGGAAATTACAACTAAAATAATGAAAAAAGATGACATACCTTAACATACGTGTCATTGCTATGTTGGATAAACCATTCATAACCTTTAGGTTCACCAACAATAATACAGCGGCAAGAAGAGTTGTTTCAGAGCCTTCATATAGGGGCTCGTGTACCTTCTCAAGTATAGGTACATCAAGCTCTGCATCAACATCATCATCATCTTGATCATCATGATCATCTTGATCTTCTTCATCATCGTGGTCTTCTTCCATGATATCATTACCTTCTACTTCTATATTCACACCTCCATGTTCCCTCATTTGGAAATCCACATTCTCCAGATTGTCATGGTCCATAACATGAAACTGAGGGACGTTGACCTATATGAAAATGATGACCTTATATTAACCATGACCATGTTGTCATCATCAAATCATGTCTTATGTATTTTATAAAATAATAAAATACATACCAATGGACGAAATTCGTTTCCCCCTTCAATGTGACCATGTTGCCTACAATGTTCCTCAGCTATTTTGATTAGATATCTTCGAGTCTTTAAGCCCTTACAAAGTTTTCAAGGACAATAACATTTTCCATCACCCTTTCTTTTTAAGTTAGACCATAGTCTAGCAATTGTCTCCCTATTTTTTTGTGTGTTGTTATCATCAGACATGGTCTTTCTTGAATGGAATGACTCGTTGGTGGAAGAAGGATGATTTGTTTGCAACCTGCAGATAAACATGAACAAGTCTCTTGTTACCAAAGGGAAGCCCTTAGTACCCATAAATGGAACACAAGGGAATAACTAAATTGCCTTATACATAACCAAAATGTAGACACTAGGAAACATACTAAAGCATCAAACAAGCAAGATAACTCAAAACCTAGAATACCATGAGAAATAGAGCAATGACATGTGTGAGAACATAGAAATGACCGAAATAAATAGCTCTCATCAATACCAATGCCTTCAATACCAACATACACCAAGGATAGAACAAAGGGTCACATCAAAATATAACAAACCAATGATTAAGAGACAACTACCATTGGGAATGACAAGTTGATACTCTTTAAAGTAATCAAGGTGACTTATCATCTAGTAGAATGCTTCCTAACAAAGTTCATGATTCCACATCATCATTGAAGAAAAAAGAGATGGTCTTGGAGAATCCTCATGTTAGCTAAGGCATTATTTGCATTGTTACCTTCATGATGAAAATGCACAAAAGAGATGCTTGAAAAATGCTTGCTAAATTCTAAATCTCCATAAAGCAATCTTCAGAGCTTCCATAATCCAATTTATTTTTTAGATGTATCAGATAATTCTTCATCTGGATAGTAAACTATTGGTATTGTTTATCCATACCCAATCATGTTTTACCCATGCCTTCTACCACAATTCATCTGTGCTGCAATTGTTCCTCAGACGGCAGGTCCACAACATATTTCTTCCCTTTTAGATACCTGTACACACTAAAATGTGCACTTCTATGAACCATTACTTGCAAGGTTGCTCAAGAATGAGGCCTCACAAAGCGGCTCATAGCTCTCTATGCATGGAGTTGCAAGGGACTATGAGTTTTGCTCTCAGCTAGAGCTACAAGAAGGTGACCTTGCTAGTCAACCATACAATGAGAGATTCAAGTGAAGACAAGGGCAACAATGCCAATATCTCCAAGAATCCAATATGAAATGCAATGCAATGCAACTAAGATGAAGATGCAAATGTGCAAGCTATGCTATGAAAATGGAAGTACAAACTAAGCTATGAAGGGAAATAACAATGCAACTAATCTATGAAAGGAAATAGCAATGGATTACAATGCCTCCTATTTAGACTATGTGAGATTAATCTATTGCATAAAAGGAAATCTAATCTATGATGCCATGAATGTAACTATGAAAGCAAAACTATTATGAAATGCAACTAAAATGATGAAAGCAACAAGTCTTCAATGTCTTCAAAAAGCTCCAAATGTACCTAGAAAACCTGCAGCATAACATTAGCATAAAACAAGGATGTGCAAATGAAGGAGAGAGCTCTCCTTTTATAAGAAATGCAAAGGAATGGACCATGGAGATTAAGAGGCAAAAGATCTTAATCAGCGGTGGAGCTTGAAAGAGGAGCAATCCATGTGCACAAACATCCTCCAATGAGAGTGAAGTGTTGACTTTTGAGCCTCATGTGAGACAAAAAGTGCTTTTTCCCTTTTTATAAAATAGGAATAATGTTTTATTTGTGCAACTTAGGATAAGAGGAAAGTGGGGGCTTTTTATTTAATTAAAAGGGGAGGAAATATTCCTTTTAATCAAATAAAGACTTAGGATAAATGGTTAGCCCAAGGATAAAAATCCAATATATGATCGAAATTAGGATTTGATCAAGAAATTGATAATGTTGAAAATATTGATTATTGATAAAAATGATTCAGGATTGATAAATTGAATAAATGGGGCCCAAAGTCTAGGCGACCATTTTTGGGTGCATACATTTGCCCCTCTTTGACTAATGTGTGATCGATTTGAGAACACATGTAGTCAAAGAATGAAGTTGCAATGTGAGATCGATTTGGGATCACAAAACAACTCAGATATGAGGTCGATTCGGGATCACATCCAGACAAACATAAACAAAAGCTTAGACCAACACCGTCGCTGCTAGGTGCAAATCAAACCTTAGACAAAACTATCGCCGTCGCTGCTAGGCAATAATCAAGTCTAAAAAAATAGGAGATAAGAATCTCAAGTTTTTGAGCAAAAGCTCACAAAAGATGTCTGAATCAAGAGAATCAAGTGATTGGGGATGAGAATCCCATAGGTACTGCCCCCTCGGAATCGAAATCGAAATCAGGTAGAGGAGAGACAGCAAATGGATAAAGATTTGATCAAATCAGAATGAAATCACAATTGAAGGTAAATGATAATAGGATAACCATTAGGCAATGAAACATGCCCCAGCGATGAGCTAGAAGAAAAGAGATAGGGCGAATGAAAGACTAGAGAAATGAGAGACATGAAAAGGAAGAAATTCCACCGAAAATCAAATTATGCCTCAAAAAGTCAGTCAACTGCTTAGAAGAAAGGGAAAATTTGGAAACGCAACTCAGATTTTGATTTCGAGTCCGAAAATGGATAGAAAATGATGTGATATGAAAGACCAGAAATGAAAGATATGATCAAGAAGAATCAAAAAATGAGCACAGCTGACCAACTAGTCCATAGATGATAAAAAGGAGAGCTCTCTCCATATGCAAAGTGCAAAACTAATCTAACATGACCCTAAAAATGCAAGCTACTATGAAAGTGGTTGACTTGCAAGGTCACAACGCTTATAGACATCTAATTATCATCATCGAGCGTTATTGGTAGCGTCGTAAGATCATACAATGCACACTAGCATAATTATGTGGATATGAGTATGATCTTTATCAGATAGAGATGTGGGAATCTCACTTAGGCATCAAAGACATATAGGTCAAGATGACTAATGCAGTGAGATCACCTAAATTTGGTATAGCGAGATTATGCTTGTATCAAGACACATGAAAGTCAAGATAGCTAAAAGCATGCACTCGCAAAACAGTCAAGGATAATACCTTGTCAATCCATAAATGTCAAGTAAGACCAGCATAAATGCTCATGACAGTTAAGATCAACAAAATATACCCACAAGTAGATAAAGAAAGAAAACATGTTCTCATACCCTCAGTCTTCTAGCTATGCATCATCGAAAACTTCTCAGGGAGAGACCACTCATCAAAGAAATCCTCATAGACAGCACACAAAGAAAAATAAAGTCATCATATCGTCATCGAGTTAATTGTTTAAGTGCGTGTGTGTTGGTCATAGAGTCAGACTTTGAGTATCACATCTACAAATGAGAAATATCACATCATACGAGACTGTTGGGTAAGACATCTAATAAGTGTTAAGAAACACTCGACGCAAGGGTAGTGTTGAAAAATACTGTGTGGGGTGGTGTTGAAAAACACCTATTGTGAAATGCCCCAAGAGACAAACGCACCTAAAAGACCAATGCTAACAGTTATGCCCCCTAGACAAAGACAAAGACCAATTCTAGACCGAGTCAAATAAGGTCAAGGGATGATGGAAAGTGGCTAAGTGTCGAGGACGCATGCTAACAAATAGGGGTGCAAAGGCCTCAAGTAGCGCCTGTTTCCAAGTTTTCACCACTTGGATTCTTTTTTCATTTTTTCATTTTTTTTTTGTATTTTTGCTACCAAGGCACCTTTTCTATTTTTTTGATTTTTTGAATATTTTGATTTTTTTGTGTTTTTTCAGGACATTTTATGCTTTTTAGGATTTTTTCAGCATCATATATGAATTTTTTTTTGAAATTTTTTCAGGATCATAAAATATGTACAAAGGATGCCCCCAAACAGAATAGGCATCAAACTCATGAGCAAGATCACATCGTGTAGTCCCAATATCTAGAAATGTGGAGGACAAGATGGATCACCGAGCTGGTGAAAGAGATGGAAGACATGAGAATGAAGGAGAGTGAAGGGAAGAAATCCTCAAGGTCAAACTCCTCAAGAGTACCCAGGCTAGGGGAAAAAATTGTTGTCATGTAAAGCGCATTTGGACAAGCAATGAAAGGATAGCATAGGATAAACCTCAAAAGTGTAATGAAAAAGAAGGAAGGAATGCAGTCCAAAGGAGTAGACATGTCAAGAGGCTTCATATCATCGTGTTTTACTTTTTTTTTTTTTTTTATTCGATCAAGACCAAAGGGGAAGAGGATAGTGACAAGCTAGAATGAATGAAGGAAAATACGAAAGCGAAACATGAAAGGAGTGAAAGCAAGATCATTGTAAGATAGCTCACAAGATAGCCAAATATTCAATTATAGATCAACATTGTCAAGATCAAAGAGAGAAGATGGAATGGATGAAATATGTAGAAGAACTACGCATGACGCCTGATTGCCAGGTTTTCATCACGGTACTTATCCAAGGTGCCACAAGGGAGTGGTTTTCACCATAGGACGAATTTATTTCTCTTTACTTTTGCTACCAAGGTGCCTGTTTCCAGGTTTTCACCATGGCACATTTTTATTTTTTTATTTTTTTCAATTTTTTTTATTTTTTCATTTTTCTATTTTTTTGAATTTTATAATTTTTTTGAATATTTTTTCTATTTTTTGGAAGAATGCAAGCTTTTTAGATAATGCTCCTTGAAAGGATAAATCATTGATATACCAAGGATCCAAAATGATATGCTCAAAGATGCTGAAGGGGAAAGGAAGAGGCATGAGGAATAGGCAAATGAGGAAAAATGAGAGAAGGTAGAAGGATAATGAATGGAAGGAATGTGAAAAGGATAGCTGGAAAGAAAGGCAAGATCAACATCGACACACACCTTGAGGGGTGGCGGGAAAAATGGAGGAAACATAAACCATATTCTGGTCCAAATGTGAACCATATTCTAGTTCATTATTGCTATTTGACTCCTCAAAGAGTGGATTGGTGTACTTGTTATAATTCTCAAATGTGAATGGAGGAATACGAGAAGGAATATGGCAAATGGTTAGCAGAGGTTGCGGTTTAGACGCATGGAATGGAAGAATGTTTTTGGAAAAAGATGAAGTGGAAGCCTTTGGAAGCTTGAATGTCAACTTCACTTTTTGTTCAACATGAGACTCTTTCAAGAGAGATTTTGGAATCCATATAGCCTTAGGCTTTTCATTTCCTTTTGATAATTTAGAGAGAATATCTTCAATGATGGGTTTTGGAACCCATACTTGTCTTGTAGTTTTCTTCTTAGATATCTCTTTCAACTTTATGCCCCCATGTCGACTAGAGGAGACATGGTGATCTTTTCTTGATGGATTCTTGTATTGCTTCTTTTTCTTGTATTGAACATTCAAGTTACTTCCAAAAGACTTGGGACTCGTGGAAGAAGAAGGAGGATATGACCGGTTTAGATGGGTGGGTGGATGAAAGGGATTCAAGGGTATGCATCTATGTTGATCTTGAGGAAAGATAGGAGATGGAGGGATGTAGGGACCCAAAATGGATGACAAATTAGGATAATTAGGAGGGGAAAGTGAAGGGACATAAGGACCCAAGATGGAGGGAAGACATGAAGCCCTTAGTAGTGGTGGAGGTTCAAGGATGGATGTGGAAGATGCAAAAGGATAATCAATAAGTTCATCAGCGTCTATATCACAACCAAGGATATCAGCATCTTTAGAGTGAGCATTAGGATTTTCAACAGGATCATGCACATCTTGAATAGGAGCACCTTCTTTGACAGGATTGTTCGTAGCTTGCGAAGACTTAGGAAGAGTAGAAAGTGGAAGTGAACATGGAGTGGTAGAACAAGAAGATGGAAGACTTTGATCTTGACAAGTTGCTTTGGATAGCATAAGCGTATCAACTTTTTCTAGATTTTCAATAGGCTCAACATTGGAAGTAACAACACCATTTTTAATAACCTTAATGGAAGTATCATCTTTGGAAAGTGCAAGTGTAGTAAGGTTATTTTGTTTATCAATAAGCTCAATGGTGTAAGTAATAGCTTGATCTTTCTTAGGAGAAGATTTAAGACATGGTGGAATGAATGAGGAAGGGCGTAAAGGATCGAAAGAACCATGAAATGAATGAGAGTTGTCATGAAAAGGATTGGATGACATGGAGGGTTCTTGATCTTGATCTTTCTTTATATTCTCTTCTTTATCATTTTTAGAGTCCTCTTGACATGGAGCCACTTCTAAGGACAAGGAAGCAGGTTGGGATTGTATAGAAGACTTTGGAAGAGGTGGTGAAGGACTAGCTAAAATAGACATTATAGCAGATGAAGGATTAGGCTCTTTAGGTTTGACATTATTGAAAGTATTTGCAGCCAAGTGAAGGTTATCTTGAGTATCTTTAAGAGGTGGCCCTTGAGGATAACTATACGGAACCGCATGGAAAGCATTAGGATCTTTGTTGGATGAAGGATTTGTGCTCTTAAGGCTCCTTGAAGGCTTTGTGAAAGATTTGGAAGACTTAGCAGCTTTAAGAAGTGTGTGGGTATTGGAGGAAGTGGTGGATGGAAGGGAACCATCACAAGACAAAGGTTCAACATTAATATGATTTTGCTGGAGAGTGTAATCTTTATTTTCAGCATGAGAGTTTTTAGACAAGACATGCTCATAGTATCTTCATTTATAATCAGCACGGAAAGCTTTCTCTTCCTCAATAGAAGTAGATGTATCATATTGTTCACAACAAATATCATAATTTCTCTCAAAATCAGAATCATAGGGATCACCATCACAATCTATCCAATAGGATGACCCTTTAGTAAGCCTAAGCACACGACGAGGAGGACTCTTAGGAATAGAGGTGCCATAAGTATTGCTACATTGTCCATCATCATAGTCATCATAGTCATCATAGGTGGGTGTATCACTCTTTGTGGAAGAGACATCACAAGGACTATCACGTTGCTCTTTATGGTATGTCTTCTGAAGAGAAGTAAGACTCTTAGGAGAAGTAGAAGAAGAATGAGATCGTGAAGAAGGGGAAGGTGAAGACCTAGTGGAAGAAGAATACTTGGATAATGAGGAATTTGAATGATGTTTAGAAGAGTCATGATAAGATTTGGAAGATGAAGAATGAGAATGATGTCTGGAAGAGTCATGATAAGACTTGGAAGGTGAAGAAGAATGAGAAGATTTAGATGATGAAGAATGTTTGGAAGAAGAAGATTGTGATATGATCATGTTTATGATTCTAGCAAAGGCATCTGATTTAATCATCTTTTCTTTTATTTTTGCTATAAATTCATCACTCATGAGAATTTTGGAGGAACAACACTTTTCGAATATGTCAATGAGCTCAAGATCATCTATTCTTAATAAAGGTTCCAAAACCAGATAGTCAAGATTCATGGTTATAGAAGAGGAATAATCAAGCATGGAAGAAATGAATAGAAGAGAAGAAAGTAGATTAGATAGTAAGAGGAAAAAAATCAAGAAGAAGAAGAAGAATTTCCCATGGGAATAGAAGACTTCAGAAGAACATGGGAAATGGAGAAGAAAGAAGAAGACTAAGAGCCATCTTGTGCAATTGATACCATAACGTTCATTGAGATGTTGAGCAACATGACAACACCTAGGATCTAAGATCTGGACTGACCAAGGAAGACTGGTAATAGGATGACCTCACAAAATGTCAACACCAAACTAGGATAATCAAAGTTCTCTATTGTCCAAAGAGAAATGAAAAGATAGAAGAAGGGGCTTTACCAACACTGTCAAAGAAGTGCTTCAAATCAAAGGATGAATATCCTTGCACTTTTGAATCAGGAGGTTGGACTAGGCCAAAATATAATTGAAATTGAGATAAATGAAAGTGATTTGGACAATAAGAGTACTAAAATTCTCCAAGAATGTGACTAACAATTCTAGAGATAATCTTTCTCACCAAGAATGGACAAATGCGATACTGATGTTGGTTTTGACCAATTTGTGCAAAATTTTAAGTTTTTAAGGTCCGATTTCAAGTTTTCAAATATGAGGGTGAAAATGTCTAATTTCTATCACAAATTCAATAGCAATTAGACAGGTTTGCAAATAGTATGGGATCAAACATGTCTTCAAACACTTGAAACAAGGGCAAAAGCAACCTTGCCAAGACAAGCACTTGTGATATCAAAATTGAAAAAAGCACCCTATGAATGCTACCGATTGTTTGTATGTTGAGAATGTTTACACTGGTATCACACAATCGAAGACACTTCAAGCAATATCTACCTACAAGACAAGGCTCAATACTTACCAACTTAGCCCACAACTTGATGCCCCCTTGCCTCACACCAAGTGGTTGCCCACAAGAGATATTGGCTTTGTCATGGAAGTGTCAAACAACACAACCAAAGGGACACATATGGTGAGTATCTTGGGGTGATCCGGGTTATTCCACTTGGATCAATCCTTGCACTAAGAAGATAAGCGGCTAAATAAAGGTAGTTTCTAATCTAAGGTTCTTAGTAAGGATTTCCGTTCATAACACCCCTCTTGCTCCTCGTAAAGGACTAGGACCTCGCGGCCTCAAGAGTACCTTAAGCATTCTTGCTCAATGCTTTCCCCATGGTCGCAATCCCATGAGCTACTCACATCAAGTGAAGATAAGTGTTATGTCTATCAAGGTTTTTGGTGTCCTTGATAGCCTTGAGATTATAGTGAGTTGGAATCACTTGCCACCAAGGAGAATGATGACAAGGTTGTCCCCACTTGAGTCGTTCCTCTTGATTGCTCAAGAGCAGGCCCACTAAAGGATTCCTAAACTAAACAAAAAGTGGATTAACTCTTGAGGTTCAAGGTTTTTGGTTCACCACAAGGGTGAAGAGCATACTCCCCTATCTCAAGAATCTTTCCCAAACACACCAAGCAAAGAGATCAATTACCCCCTTGCTTCCAAAACCTTAAGATGGGTCAAGATTTTCTGATTCACCTAAAGGTGAAGAGCATACTTCTCCTACCACCTCAAGATCCCTTTCACAAGGTATTAAGATGCCTAATACAATTAGTGAATGCCACAAATGAAAGGAAAACAACAACAAGCAAGAAATGAAGATTTTTTATTTTTATTTTTTTATTTTTATGCTTGGGCAGCCCTACAAAAACCATTAGTAGCCCTCTTTGACATGCGTTCTTTTGACAAATTTCAAGTAATGAGAGCACCTACAACCACAACTTGTTAGACCAACAAGAGTTAGGAGAATCAAAATCCAAAATCTACCAATAATTAGTACATGAAAAATTAGATAATCTACAAAAATAACTGATCAAATGATAAAATCTGAAAATGAAACCATCATGGTTGGATTAGGCTCAGAAAGACCTTTCCAACGATATATCACACTTAAACTTTTGATACCATTTGCAAAATTTCAAAAAAAAATGGGCACCCGTTTTCCAGAGTGAAATGCTGGAAATTTTAGAAAATTTCAAAAAGATAGCTAAGAACCCGAAACTTGCAAGATAGAAAATAGTTCACTGTTAGATCAGGCGATATACCTCAGACTTCACCAGTATCGCGCGATACTTCTTCCTATAGCCAGGCGATACTTCCCCAGTCGGGCGATACTTCGCACGATGCCAGGCGATACTTCGCCCGATGCCAGGCGATAGACTTCAATATAGGCGTGCGATACTTTTCCCGCGCGAACTATCGCGCCAAGACAGAAAGTATATCGCGCGATATTTCTGAGAAGTGTCGCGCGATAATCTGAGACAGAAAACCAGAGACGCAGATTTTTTCAAAAATTAATCCGAAAATGATGAAAAATGCAGAATTAAAAGGGACAAAGCTAATCTACCAGCCCCACGGTGGGCGCCAAAAATGTACACACTAAAATGTGCACTTCTATGAACCATTACTTGCAAGGTTGCTCAAGAATGAGGCCTCACAAAGCGGCTCATAGCTCTCTATGCATGGAGTTGCAAGGGACTATGAGTTTTGCTCTCAGCTAGAGCTACAAGAAGGTGACCTTGCTAGTCAACCATACAATGAGAGATTCAAGTGAAGACAAGGGCAACAATGCCAATATCTCCAAGAATCCAATATGAAATGCAATGCAATGCAACTAAGATGAAGATGCAAATGTGCAAGCTATGCTATGAAAATGGAAGTACAAACTAAGCTATGAAGGGAAATAACAATGCAACTAATCTATGAAAGGAAATAGCAATGGATTACAATGCCTCCTATTTAGACTATGTGAGATTAATCTATTGCATAAAAGGAAATCTAATCTATGATGCCATGAATGTAACTATGAAAGCAAAACTATTATGAAATGCAACTAAAATGATGAAAGCAACAAGTCTTCAATGTCTTCAAAAAGCTCCAAATGTACCTAGAAAACCTGCAGCATAACATTAGCATAAAACAAGGATGTGCAAATGAAGGAGAGAGCTCTCCTTTTATAAGAAATGCAAAGGAATGGACCATGGAGATTAAGAGGCAAAAGATCTTAATCAGCGGTGGAGCTTGAAAGAGGAGCAATCCATGTGCACAAACATCCTCCAATGAGAGTGAAGTGTTGACTTTTGAGCCTCATGTGAGACAAAAAGTGCTTTTTCCCTTTTTATAAAATAGGAATAATGTTTTATTTGTGCAACTTAGGATAAGAGGAAAGTGGGGGCTTTTTATTTAATTAAAAGGGGAGGAAATATTCCTTTTAATCAAATAAAGACTTAGGATAAATGGTTAGCCCAAGGATAAAAATCCAATATATGATCGAAATTAGGATTTGATCAAGAAATTGATAATGTTGAAAATATTGATTATTGATAAAAATGATTCAGGATTGATAAATTGAATAAATGGGGCCCAAAGTCTAGGCGACCATTTTTGGGTGCATACAATACCAACTTTATTTCTTTGGGTTTCCTCTCTCTAAATCAGCATACACTTCCTATGGATTCCTTGTTCTACTACAAATGTTGAAAGAACAGATTCATCAAGTTTGAGAGAATTGGATGGCACACACTTCAAGGTATGTGGTCTCTATTTATTATTGAATGAGCTATAAAGTGGTTGTAATGGGAGTTGCTTTATTGGCATAACTAATGGGGTCTTATTACATCATTAACATAAGCAATAAATGCCTGTATACAAAATGTATTTTAACATCAGGTCTACCAGCATGATATATTTAATAGCCACTATTTAAAAAGAAATGTATGTGGCCTCTATTTATTATTGAATGAGCTACAAAGTGGTTGTAATGGGAGTTACTTTATTGGCATAGCTCATCCAAAGCTAAACTCTGCTTGGTCATTCCTCATTGAAATTAGGTCCGTGATAACTCTCTTTGCCGCCATTTTCAGTGGGATTCATTCCTAAACTGAATGTTGACATTCATACTTGTCCATTTATCATACTTGGATCTTACTCATTCTCACCTCAATTTCATACCTTGTTCACAATCTAATTCAGACTTGAATTCACACCCATATCAATGCCATTTGGATTTGTTTCTCATAACAACTTTCATGCACCGTCACCATTGATGGTGCATCCTACTTTCTCTTTACCTCTCAAGTCTCAAACACTAGATCTTGCTCTCCTCTTCACATTTCAAGGTCTGGCTCTTGACTCGTAAATGAGGCAAAGTTGCTCAAACTCATCTCTCAAACTTGGAGGCTTGAAAATTGGTACCAACTAAGACCACTACTCATACTGCCAAAGCAAAAAGAGGGGGTCCCCATTTGAAATGGGGGTGATGGTGTGAAAACCTCACAATACTACCAAGTGAAAAGAGGGGGTCCTCAATTTTTGGGTCTTCCTTCTCAAATGAGGAAAGAGTCCAATTGTCTCAAATGTAGGCATAAGAGTTCAAGCCCCCAAAAATGGGTGAATACCATCATGGGAATGGACAAAGAAGACAAAGAGAGGGAAAAGAAACAAACTAAAAAGATGACTACTAAAATAGTAGAGGAGATGAAGAAGGTTGAAGTTGTTCCTATGTAATAAGCACTTATAGATGATATTAATTTTTAGGATATACCTTATGCATCCACACAAGACATATATATATTTTCCTTTGATGCTCCTATGATTGAGAGGGATACAACAAAGAAGAGTGATAAGAAGGATAAGAAAACTGCTCATCCAAAGAGTAGTGGTGCAGAAGATCAAAGTGAAATAGGTGTCCCTCCTTCAAGGAACACAACTAGAAACAAAGAATAGGACATTGTTACTTTAGAGAAAACTATAGTGCTTAATGAGAAAGAGGAAGAGAAAAATACTAAGAAGGTTCAAGACACTACTAAGACAAGTGATGAATTTAAGTGGTAAACATTGATTCCTAATTGCTTCTAAAACAAAAATTGGAGTGGATAAAGAGACAATTATATTAGTTGAGGGAATCAATGAATTGAGGCTTTCCTCATTTGAGAAGGAAGATCCTGTCAATTTTTGGGTTTTGGTCAAAACAAAATTTTCTATATTGGCCATGACTATGCAAACAAGGGTTTACAGTTTATTCAAAAACTTACAAACCCAATGTATAAATTTGTATAAATAGAACCACACATTATCTAAATTATGACTAACTTTTATTAGAAATCACACCATTTTTACCTCTATCATTGCTTAAAGAATAATTAAGTTAAATTGATTAATTAAAATGAAGGGAAAAAACTCAAACTAAAAAGTTAGCACATTTCACAACACAGAAAATTTTGAATTTGATGAAAGTTTTGAATAGTTTAGTAAATTAAATCTATTTTCAGATCAAACTACGTGAAGATTTCAAAATTCAAGCAAATCAAATTTTCCCCTTCTCATATTATATTTTGATATTTTTGAGGTCCATATTTGCAAGTAAATAATATTGAAGTGTTGATGTTTGTAACATCGATTAGATAAATAATATTGACTATATGATTATTATGAGAAATAATTTATTATATATATACATACATATCAATATGAATAATTGATATTACTATATACATTGATAAATATGTAAATATAAAGTTAGATTATAATTATTCTCTATTACATTGATAAATCCTATGCTCTCCACAATTGCTAAACATGGAAAAATTTTAGTTAGGTGATCCAGAATCCTATGGGGCCTTTAAATTCAAATTTTTTGTGTCAGAGGTTCACAAATCACTTCTAGAACACCTATGTTCATATTCATGGAGGAAAGAAGCATTATAACATATTGACTGCACTGAACATTTCACAAAATATGATGTAGCTTCCAAAAATTGTTTCAAGTTGGATTGGGGAAGACTTGTTTTCGTTTGGTAAGAATACTCAGACTATCTACATAATTTAAGGATAATGAAATGTTTGATACATGGTCTCACTAATTGTAATGTCCCCTTTCTGAAATAGGATTTAATATTAAATAATAATAATAACAAAATTAAAATACAAAAAATAAAAATAAAATTTAACATAAATTTAATTAAAATTAAGTTAATGAATGGTCAAAAGGCATGAGAGGAAAAGTTGTGACTCCCTCAAACTATGAGGTATAAAAGGGAGAAGGCAGCTTCATTTGAAAGGGGGCAATTTTTTTATCAAGAATGAGAAGTGCAGATCTAATTAACAAGACAACAATGACGAGATATGACCCCTTTAAATGGGTGCATCTTTCCAAAGAGATGTGTCTCCTCAAAATATGCAAGCACAAATAGGTGTTGAATGGAAGAGGAATACAAGGGAAAATGCATTCTCAAGTTAGAGCGGGTCCACAACACAATTATGGCAGAAATAAAAGTAGATAAAATAAGAATTATAATATTTGAGACGAAATCAGATGTGGAAATAGGGTAATAGTGGAAAAAGGAGATTTAGTTTGAATTATCAGGCAATAAGAATATGACACAGTACTTAATTCAAAGAGGGATCCATATTTATCGAGAAGAGGGAATGGAGGATATAAATCAAGAGAGGATTAATGAAAGAAGAAAGAAATAAAAAGAAGAAAGCTTGTGACCTTCTCAAAAAATGAAAATTATGAAGGGTTGTGTTGTTTCAAAAAGTGGTAATTGTGAATGGTTGTGACTCTTAATAGACATGAGGAAGAGGAGTAACTTCTCCTTCTTATTGGATGTTATAAAGGGGAGAAGGTTCCATTTGAAGAAGATGTCAATCATAGAAAAACCCATAACTATGTGTGAAGCAGCTCACGTGCTTGGTTTTTCTCTTCATTTTTGTACATATTGAGAAAGGCACATACAACTATAACCTTTGTTAAAAATCCCCTTAGTGTTCTTTGGTGGAAATAAAGCATTAGTTCATGCAGAGGCTACCGATATTCTCAAGGCTCATTCTTCTTAACTGTACAATGCATTAGAAAATTTTTCAAGGAATTTGTGAAAGTGATTGTAGCATCCAAGATTTATAGAGAAAAACTAAGACATCTCTCAAAGAGAAAGAGTCTATGTAGATTGTGATTTGGTTCTTCAATGTGGAGGTAATTTCTTCTAGTGGACTATAGAGATGTTCATGAATGTTCTTGGCTTTTATGGTACAATTTGACATCATTCTTTGGAGCAACTAACAGTTTAGACTCGAGTGCATCTTTGGAGAGATTTCCAGGAAATATAAAGTGTCTCCATTAGAATTAACATAAAGAGATAAGTACTTTATAAAGTTCATGAATTTCATTCATAGTCATTAATTCATGAAATTATATTGATTAAAAAAAAATAGGTATACTTCTAGTATTGATATTTCTCTTCAAGATAAGTTAATTCTATGAACTATGAGTAGTATCTTTCTGAACTGCTCTCGGGACAAATTAAAAAACATGAGACCACATTTCATTGAGGTAATTTTTCAAACAGTTCACTGCCTGTCTATTTACCACATTTTTCATGCATGTCTACAAAAGCCTAAAATGGGTTCTTTTGAAAAAGATAAGGTTTCTAGGAAAATATATATTGAAGCATTAATAGAAAGCAATAGAATATACAAGGAATATAACTATTTGATAAGTTTTCACCAATAAAAGATGAGGCAATCCTAATTACAAATGATAGAAAGAAATAACATAGACAAGGCAATGAACTGTCTGAATTATAGAATTCCATGATGATCTAGGGAGTCTATGACTGCAATTCACAATAAGTTTTAGAAATTTCAGAGGTATAGGCATTGTAGCCTACCCAAACCCATAATGCTCAAGAGCCTAACTTCTCAAGGCAATCTCAAAGGGTCCCTAAAAGATGGAATTGAGTTTATTGTCTTCACTTTGCTTGGTTACAATATCCCAACACAACCTATGATCCCACTTCACAAAGTTTTCACAAATTGGACCCCAAAGCCCAATACCCTGCCTATTGGCCATGCTGCAAATTTGTAATGAAAATAACTCTTTCTTTTCTCAAAGCACTTAATGAGATAACCACATTTATAGTTACCTTTTACAAGACTCTACAACATACCAAAAGCTTCTCTATTGTTATTTTGGACAAACACTAGTAAGTATGACTGATACCCTACTTTTAACACATGAAAATGCTCAAATAACAAAGGAAGTGCAAACTAATGACCTCTTATACACCTCAACTCCTAGATAGTGCCTATTTATGTCCTAAATTTCCCAAATCCTGAAGCAATTAGACTCCAGTGCTCTGCAGATACCAAACCCCCAAATTGGGACCCCAAACCCTTGAAACTTAGGGCTTTATCAATCTTTGTGTCCTCGTCAACACTTCTGTGTCAAATTGGTCATTGGAACACCATCGAATCAACATATTAGAATGTTTCCCAGCATAAAATATATGACTTATGTGGTCGGTTCACCCACTGTTATACCGAGCCACCATTAACACTACCTTTCTACCACTGCTCTTCACTGTGATCACAATGTTTTCCCATAATCTACATAAACCATTTGATTCATTCAATGGTTGTAACCGTGTTCTATAAATTACTGATTCATCCACCCATTTGGTTCATTCAATGCTAGCCGAAGGTTCTATAAATCGCGCTAGAACTATATAGTTCTAGCGCGATTTATAGAACCTTCGGCTAGCATCATCGATAATCTCCTGGTGAAGCCTAGGGATGGCTAAAGAAAAGGTTAGAAGGCCCATAAGGTTAGAAGGGCCATCACCAGTGGCAACACGAACCGCTAATTTTTCACAAAGCAAAATGAAACACCAAAGGTTACTGTTATCTAGTTGACAAAGCAAAATGAAACACCAGTGGCAACATGAACTGCTAATGTTTCACAATGTGGAGATCACTATCATTACAATTCACAGGAAAACAAAAAGTAGAGAACATACTCGGAATTGTTGATAGTGAAGAGCAGTGGTAGAAAGGTAGTAAATTGCAATCTTCCCTCCCAGCTTCACTCCATTCGAATATGATCTTCGCTCGCGCACAACATAAAATGAAATGGAGATGCATTTTCTTTTTTTTTTTAAATTTTATGCCCATGTTGGTCGAAATTTTGACCAACCCATAGTTGGTCAAAATTTTGACCAACACGGGCATAAAAGTTAAAAAAAACAAAATTTATCCTTTATAATGCGACCAAGTAAAACCATTTTGTACTTTGGTCAAAAAATTTGGTCAAAATTTGTGGTCAAATGCACTAGTGTCCATGGGCAAGCAAAGTGATTAGCATGTTCCATTGCTAGATTCTACAAATATAGCCAAAAATGTGTAAAGTGATACTTAATCAAAAAATATTTTATTAACCAAATATGGTATAAGATTATAATTTATACCCCATATTGAGGGAACTTTTTGACAACTGCAACACTCTTTTTTGAAGATGCTCTGTCAAGATAGGATAAGTCAATTATAAGAATTTAACTAAAAGCTTTTAAATGACAAATACAATATAACAAAAAAGAAACATAACTTTCAAGTAGGCAACTCACTTTGTTTTGTGAAACATATATATCCCGGCATTCTGAAACCTGACCAAAGATTTTTATAAGGTGCCACCAAAACAAATGCAGCCAAGTTCTACATACCAAAAAGCCAATTTCTAAGCACACACACCTAATTATATATTGACATGAACAAAATGTTATGGATTTACCATGGCTTTAGAGTTGTTTATTAAGAGGCACAATGCAAATTGTCATTTATATGTGATATGTTTTTGTGTCTTGCTTCTCTATATTACTAACATAGACTATATTTCTCATTCCACTTCATTACCCTAATTATTTCTATAATAAGTTTATAACCCACGATTAAAGCATAGATAACATATAGGGATTTAGAATATCCCTACTAACCTAACAAACATACATGTAGAAACTAGAAACAAAGGCCTCTTATTTTAAAAAAAAATCTTCCACAATCAATTTGATATTAAGACTATCAAAAAATAGTTATGTATATAAATTAAGGGAAAAAATCACATATATTGACACAATAGAGCCTTCATGTGATTATAAAACATATTAATGCGACACTTGATTGAATCCTAAATTGAATACAACATGGAATAGGATGATGTAAGTAAATCATTCACACATCTCATCCTCAACAATTATTCTTTCCAAGGAAAGGAAGATGATATTGACCCAAATTGCAATATACCAAAGCTTCATTATATTCATGATTGGAGAATAAGCAATTTTCTAATCTCTATAAAAAAAATCAATCAGAACAATAATTACAATAATAATCATACCATCGAATTTAGAATGGTGACTAAAGTAAAATTAGAATCGATTTTAAAAAAAAATTGAAGGGTGGAGAGAAAAATGCAACATCTCCTATATTCTTGTGCAAATAACGGATGATTGAGGACCGCTTCAACTTTTAGGAGTTGTAACCAATTAAATTTAAGAAATCCTTCTAGCAAGTCCATGGGCAAGCAAAGTGATTAGCATGTTCCATTGCCAGATTCTACAAAATAGCCAAAAATGTGTAAAGTGCTACTTAATCAACAAATATTTTACTAACCAAATATGGTATAAGATTATAATTTATACCCCATATTGAGGGAACTTTTTGACAACTGCAACACTCTTTTTTGAAGATGCTCTGTCAAGATAGGATAAGTCAATTATAAGAATTTAACTAAAAGCTTTTAAATGACAAATATAGTCTAACAAAAAAGAAACATAACTTTCAAGTAGGCAACTCACTTTGTTTTGTGAAACATATATATCCCAACATTCTGAAACCTGACCAAAGATTTTTATAAGGTGCCACCAAAACAAATGCAGCCAAGTTCTACATACCAAAAAGCTAATTTCTAAGCACACACACCTAATTATATATTGACATGAACAAAATGTTATGGATTTACCATGTCTTTAGAGTTGTTTATTAAGAGGCACAATGCAAATTGCCATTTATATGTGATATATTTTTGTGTCTTTCTCCTCTATATTACTAACATAGACTATATTTCTCATTCCACTTCATTACCCTAATTATTTCTATAATAAGTTTATAACCCACAATTAAAGCGTAGATAACATATAGGGATTTAGAATATCCCTACTAACCTAACAAACATACATGTAGAAAATAGAAACAAAGCCCTCTTATTTTAAAAAAATCTTCCACAACAATTTGATATTAAGACTATCAAAAAATAGTTATGTATATAAATTAAGGGAAAAAATCACATATATTGACACAATAGAGCCTTCATGTGATTATAAAACATATTAATGCAACACTTGATTGAATCCTAAACTGAATACAACATGGAATAGGATGACATAAGTAAATCATTCACACATCTCATCCTCAACAATTATTCTTTCCAAGTAAAGGAAGATGATATTGACCCAAATTGCAATTTACCAAAGCTTCATTATATTCATGATTGGAGAATAAGCAATTTTCTAATCTCTATAAAAAAAATCAATCAGAACAATAATTACAACAATAATCATACCATCGAATTTAGAATGGTGACTAAAGTAAAATTAGAATCGATTTTAAAAAAAAATTGAAGGGTGGAGAGAAAAATGCAACATCTCCTATATTCTTGTGCAAATAACGGATGATTGAGGACCGCTTCAACTTTTAGGAGTTGTAACCAATTAAATTTAAGAAATCCTTCTAGCAAGTCCATGGGCAAGCAAAGTGATTAGCATGTTCCATTGCCAGATTCTACAAAATAGCCAAAAATGTGTAAAGTGCTACTTAATCAAAAAATATTTTATTAACCAAATATGGTATAAGATTATAATTTATACCCCATATTGAGGGAACTTTTTGACAACTACAACACTCTTTTTTGAAAATGCTCCGTCAAGATAGGATAAGTCAATTATAAGAATTTAACTAAAAGCTTTTAAATGACAAATATAGTATAACAAAAAAGAAACATAACTTTCAAGTAGGCAACTCACTTTGTTTTGTGAAACATATATATCCCGACATTCTAAAACCTGACCAAAGATTTGTATAAGGTGCCACCAAAACAAATGCAGCCAAGTTCTACATACCAAAAAGTCAATTTCTAAGCACACACGCCTAATTATATATTGACATGAACAAAATGTTATGGATTTACCATGGCTTTAGAGTTGTTTATTAAGAGGCACAATGCAAATTGCCATTTATATGTGATATGTTTTTGTGTCTTGCTTCTCTATATTACTAACATAGACTATATTTCTCATTCCACTTCATTACCCTAATTATTTCTATAATAAGTTTATAACCCACAATTAAAGCGTAGATAACATATAGGGATTTAGAATATCCCTACTAACCTAACAAACATACATGTAGAAAATAGAAACAAAGCCCTCTTATTTTAAAAAAAAATCTTCGGCAATCAATTTGATATTAAGACTATCAAAAAATAGTTATGTATATAAATTAAGGGAAAAAATCACATATATTGACACAATAGAGCCTTCATGTGATTATAAAACATATTAATGTGACACTTGATTGAATCCTAAATTGAATACAACATGGAATAGGATGACATAAGTAAATCATTCACACATCTCATCCTCAACAATTATTCTTTCCAAGTAAAGGAAGATGATATTGACCCAAATTGCAATATACCAAAGCTTCATTATATTCATGATTGGAGAATAAGCAATTTTCTAATCTCTATAAAAAAAATCAGTCAGAACAATAACTACAACAATAATCATACCCTTGAATTTAGAATGGTGACTAAAGTAAAATTAGAATCGATTTAAAAAATAAATAAATAAATAAAACCATTCATATACTTCCTAAAATCACACCTACAAAACCAACCTAATGTTTAAATTTAACAATGATATCTGTGGGGAATGCTCTTGGGGATTTCCAAATTGTGGACTCGGATACTTCTGATATTTTACATTCGACTTTTGTTCGCATCCTTGTTGAGATGGATGTTTCTAAGGGCCTCCCTAAGAAGATTTTCTTGGCCTCCTTGCGGGGCTCTTGGATGCAGACTTTAAACTATGAGGGTCTTCCCTTCCGCTGTCGGATTTGTCACTTGACTGGCCATGTGGCTACCTGATGTTCTTCCGCGAAGGTGAAATTGAAACGACCACCTTCTTGGTGGTCGGGTGTTTCTACTGAACATTATACAGTGCATAAATCTTCTGCAGAGGTTCAAGAGTCTGTTGTGGGTTCCTCTCAGAAGGTTCTTTCTTTTATGGGTGTTTTTGTAGGGTCGGATGTCCCGTTTGCTGCTGTCCAATCTACTGGTGTCCCTGCTGTCTAGTCAGCTGATGACTCTGAGTTCCAGCTTGCTTCTATTGTCCAGTCTGCTGGTGTCCCTGCTGTCTAGTCAGCTGATGACTCTGAGTTCCAACTTGCTTCTGTTGTTCAGATTGATTCTGCTAGGGCGGCTGTTGCTGTCCAGATTGCTAACAGTGTTGTCCAATCTGCTATAGCTGTGGGTTCGCCCTTCCCGATTTCCCCCAAGGGGAATGTGTTGATGGGGGTTGGTTCTATGGTCAGCCACTCCTCTGTTTCTTCAGGGGTTTGGTTGAATGATGCTGCCAAGTTGGAGGACAGTTGGACAACTGTGAAAGGAAAGAAACCAAAGCCTTATGTTCCTTCTTTGGATATGAATCTTAGGTCCTACAAGGGTGGCTCTAAATCTAAATCGTAAGGTCCCTTGGTGCGGATGTTGTCCGTTGGTGGGGGTTTTTTGGTGGTTAATCCCTATCCTGTTTTGGTGGTTGCCACTGTTGTATTTGAGCCTTATATTGTTTTATCTTTTGAGTTTTTTGTACAAGGTTTCGGGTCCTTTCAAAAACTATTTTTACTTAATCAAAACAATGATATCATTTTAAAACTTCTTTCCTTAAAATTATATTTATCTCCTACTCTAAATGCAATCATAAATATGATTTTAAAATATAATGTTTCTAGATAAATTCATTAAAATTGCATTTAATTTTAGATATAGCAATGAAAATATTATTTTGGTTCATTAATGTGTTTTCCTATTTACATTTCTTACAAAACAAATGCATTGTAGATGCTCAATCTTTGATTTTTATAATACCCATCTGATTGTAACTTCTTTCAATTCATGTAAATACTTTGTTTCTTGCATTGTACACACTCAACCTCTAATATTTTTCATACCCATTTGATTGTAACTTTCTTATAAGGTATTTGATCTATACAAATGGAATATGTGTTGGACTCTCTATTGTCAGCCATATACACTGTGCTTTCTGCGGGTCTTCAAAGCTTACCCAAAGTGTGGGCCATCTTTATTTTGGATTAGATAAATGCTCTAACATGGATTCAAAAACCTCTATGACTGTATCTAACTCTAAATAAGTAGGATAAGAGAAAATGTATTATCTTGTGCTCAAACTTCTAAGCTACAGAAGGAGTCTTTTTTGGGGATTCAACTGTATAGGTTTGTGAAATGTCTATATCCACATTTATTATAATAGTTAAATAAATAGAGTTAAATTATATTTACATATGAAACAATAAGATTGCATAAGAAAATTTGTTTTTAACAGCTTAAATGTAAAACTTTGAGAATGGTTCAATTTAACTCTATCTGAATATGAGTTCTTTATTAGGTTTCTTTTTGGTGACCATAAATATAATTCTAGACTTTCCCTTGTTCAAACCAGGCATTATAAAACTCTCTAATTAAAATCTCTTTAATGGCTTCCATTCCGTGACATGTTTGTGGAAGCCTGGTTATTCTAAAAGGATCATACTTATCTTCTTTTAGACAAACTGAATTCACTCAAGAAGGAAAATTATAGGGGTCGACAGTAATATAATAAACTCTCCTCTAAATAAATAAAAAAGGTAATAGATCAAATCCATAAAAAAATTATTGATTAAAATATAGTAACTCAACAATGTAGTAATTCGCTTGATTGAGTAGAACTAGTGACATACATGATATATTTTTTGATAATATCATCTATCAAACTTCAAATTCATGGATGTATGATATAGGGAATAGAGTTGGGATTGTGTTCGAAATAACTTCAGTCGAATGAATACCCTCGATCCTTGAGATGTATGATATAAGAAGGCTAGCCAAGTTTGTATCCCAAA
The DNA here is from genome assembly GCA_027943335.1 of Chamaecyparis obtusa. Taxonomy (NCBI): domain Eukaryota; kingdom Viridiplantae; phylum Streptophyta; class Pinopsida; order Cupressales; family Cupressaceae; genus Chamaecyparis; species Chamaecyparis obtusa. The sequence goes on along the minus strand of BSBK01002128.1, from coordinate 163,732 downwards.
CAAATTTGGTCAAATGAATACCCTCAATCCTTGATGTCTAGTCTATTGACATAGATTCATATTCTCATATTGAATAAAAAAATGAACTAGTTAAATCCCAAATTGAATATTTCTTTAGTTTCTGAACAAAACAAATGTGATTAAGGCTTTGACATATGTAACCCTAACAGCAATGGCCACTAGTGTGGAAATTATGTTCATGAGCTACAAGGGAGACCACAAAGTAACATGGAGTTGAGTATGTGTTTCATTCAAGAGATTCTATCAAAAAGTGTCGGCATCCATTTTGATAAGCAATGTTGTTCTTGTGTGTTTTTTGTGAGCTCCATTTCAGCTTACAAGCTATTCACCAATTACAAACTACCCCTGAGATCCGAAGACCACCAAAACCAGACTAAGTGTTCAAGTGGATGAAGATTTTAGTATATTGTCTATAATTTTTACATATGTTTCAATAGGGATTTTTCCTAAATTCTATTTTTTCTAACCCATGACAAATTCTGCTTTCATTAATGGCGGATCTATTTAGTTCAGAAACATGTATGTGTAATACGTTTCTTACATCTGATAAGAAATTGTTTTACTAAGATTCCAAATGTTACCAATTCTAATAAAAGTGGCTCTCCATAAAATAAAATGACTCAAGACCCATTTCAATGAAAGATATCAAATGATTTAAAATTTTTAATTATTTAGTAAATAATGTTCTATTTGTACTTGGAGTGATCTATCAAAGGGTCTAATATTACACTCATATGTAATGAGTGCTAAGTGAAAATAACATCTCAAAGAACAATGATGTCAACCCATGACACAAAGACTAATCTTACAAGAAAACAAGGTTGAGAATTTAAAAAATATATGCAAAGCACAGACATTTGACATTCAACAACTCACTGAAGAACAGAAAAATGTCCCAAGAATGAGATTTTAAATTTGTGCAAGCCATGGTTTTTTTCCCTCTTTTAAACTCACAATAATGTAATAGGCCATAGTGGGTCCATCTCTTTCAATCCTGCACACTCCCTAATAAAATATACACTACTCATTGGATTACTGACTCCAATGATACAGACAGCCAAGAGTAGAATCAAATAATATATATAGGTCTTATTCTTGAATCAACAGCCTAAGGAGTATGTAGCTAGACAGCTTGGAACCCTATACCTCACACCAGACAAATTTAAATCACACCCAATAAATTTAAACTGATATAAAAAGAAGTTCAGAAGAATCTAACACCACACAGAGGATTTCCATAGCAAATATCATTCTCAACAACTTTTCCCTGTTATAGATTTGTTTGTCTTTCCTTTATGGTGCCTCTACCCAAGTTCCCACCCCTAAAGCTAGCATTCAAATCTTCCCAAGCATGGAGAAATCCAAATCTCAAAAAAATACAACAAGATGGAAAATAGAGATTGCCTAATGTGGCACAGCTGGGTATGAATACATGCACATAGCTAACCATGATAGGTGCAATTGGAAAAGAGAAAAGATTGAGATCGTGGTTCCTAGCAAATATGGTCCAAAGCGAAGGCTTGTTATGCTTGACAGACTAATTTGGAGTACACAATTTGAGAATTTTTTGGCAACAAATTGGACTGCAGCAAAACGATTCGGTCTTGAAGGTGCTGAGACCTTGATTCCAGGAATGAAAGAGATGTTTGATAGATCTGTTGACATGGGTGTGGAAAGCATTGTTATAAGTATGTCTCATAGTGGAAGATTGAATGTCTTGTCCAATGCAGTGAGGAAGCCACTAAGACATATTTTCAGTGAGTTTAGCAGTGGCACAAAGCCTGTGGAAGAAATTGGATCTTATACTGGAACAGGGGATGTGAAATACCATTTAGGTGCATCATATGATAGGCCTACCAGAAGTGGGAAAAGGATACACCTTTCTCTAGTTGCTAATCCCAGACATTTGGAGGTAGTCGATCCTGTTGTTGTTGGGAAAACCTGAGCAAAACAGTATTATTCAAATGATAAGGATAGGACAAAGAACATGGTTGTATTGATTCATGGAGATGGATGTTTTTTTGAGAGGGTGTAGTTTACGAGACATTGCATCTGAGTGTTCTTCCAAATTACACAACTGGAGGGACTATTCACATTGTAGTCAATAATCATGTTGCATTTACAACTGACCCCAAATCAGGGAGATCTTCACAATACCGTACAGATGTTGCAAAAGCTCTGAATGCTCCCATCATTCACATGAATGGTGATGATGTGGAATTTGTGGTGCATGTATGTGAATTCGTTATTGAGTGGCGTCATTCTGATGTTGTGGTGGATATTGTTTGTTATGCAGGTTTGGACATAATGAGATTGATGAACCACCCTTTACACTGCCCGATTATTGTCCTCCCCTGCAACTTGTGCGGAATTCAGGGTTCGAACTGTGGGCATTTGTAATTGCTCAAAACCCTACGACGCCCTTCTTCATGTCAATAATGTTGATGAAGCTTCTCATTCCTTTTGCAACTTCCAACGCCTGGAATATCAAGGTCAAAAGGATGGTGCCTTTCCAAATATTATACAGCTTTGCACTGTCGAGGCAATCCACTAGAATGTGCAGGGTGAAAATGAAACCAAACAACCTACTATAAAAAAAAATTCATTCAAAATGAGAATTTTTCCTCTAACTCGGGGTGTCTCTTATTTCTCATGCTAAACTGACGGAAACAATGGGCTCAAATTTCCTGCACCGCCTAACCTAAACAAGGAGTGTCCATGAAGCAATCCAGAATTCCCCAGAACATCTGGCGATTCAATGGAAGTACCGCTATGTCTGAGGAAGTCAGTAAAAACTTTTACAGAATACAGTAAATTGCATTAAGTTTCAACTCTCATAACTGGAAAATTTCCCCAAAATGAAAACTCGGTGTCTGACTTCACTAATATACCTTTACCGACAAGCGCAAAGTGAGACTTGATCTTTCCGGTGGAACTCCCACCAAGAATAGCCTATCGGCTAATTATACTAGCACTTGCACTGAAAGGAGGTGCAAGGGATGTGCCGATAAGCATTTAATTGGAAAGCATAAGTGAAGCATTACGTAATACAAGTGTTTAAAAGTGTAAATGAGAAGGCAACATAATCAAAGCATATCAACTCTGAAGGTATGTATACCTAGCATATAAAGTATGACGACATATGAATATTATATAGGGGATCTTCTCTTACTACTTTCAATACCCATCATGCTTATATAAAAAGCAATGCAAGGATTATATATTGGGCTCGAAATGGGAACATGTACAACAACATATGCACACTTTTCTTTGACCTTGGAACTATCCCAACACTTAGGATGAGCTTGCACAACTTGAAAGTTGAATTGAAAGTTTGTAACTCTAAACTATAAGTGAAAATAAGTTTTAAAAAATAAGGATACTCTCCTTCACATTGTTTTTACCTTGCATCTATCCCAACACTTAGGGTGAGCCTGCACAATTTGAAAGCTAAATTGAAAGTTTGTAACACCAAACTAGAAGTGAAAATAATTTTAACAAAATAAGGATACTCCCCTTCACATTTTCAGACCCAAATAAATACTTAAGACTAAGAAAATCTTGGTTGCTTTGAAGCTAAATGCAAGATTTGAGCCAAGATGTGTATATAAAAAAATATGAATCAACCCATAAGAAAACTTTTCACTTCCCATGGGCTTAGGGAAAATAATGTAGGGACATGTAAGCATTTGAATTAGGCACCCAGATTATGGGACACATGTGTCATGTGGAAAGTCAATTATTTTAAAATAATGTTGCCAGCCAAGGATCATATATAGGGGTATTTTGGAGGGAGAGGAGAAAAATGAAAACACACATTTAATGAAAATATGGGTCAGGAAAAGACATGCTTGTTTGTCCATTAATTGAACTCAAATATATTGGACACCTGCACATATATCACTAGAGACTAAAGGATGAAAACCCCCTGATTTCCACAACTGGCTAGTGGACAAAACACCCTGAACCAGACACAGGGAAATTCTCACTGATATTTTGTTCAGGTAGCTTCTACAATGTTTGTTTGTTTAAGTTTGAGGCATCTCCTTTAGCACCTAGGGTTTGTAATTATGAGGTGGCTCTTGCAACACCATTGGCTGCAGATTCAACATTTTTTTTGGTATTGCTATTGTTGGTGTTGTTGTCAAAAGGCAGTAAAATAAATTGAATGTAAGTCTATTGTAATTAGAAGAGTAAACAATTATTTTCATTTCAAGTCCAATGGTATGAAGATCACCTAAATCGCTTCACGTAAATCCTCAAAGTTTCTTCATAGATCACAACATAAGGGAAGTAGGTCCCCCATATGGTATACAAATCATGGATTCCTGTGACCTGAACAAAATATTAGCTCAATTCTGAATTTATAAAAGTTCAAAATAAACTAAATTTAAAAATAATATAAAGCTAAAATTATAATGATACAACATGGATCATATGTACAACATAAACACAAAACATCCCATAAAGAGAAACTATATGCACACATATATTTAATTATTAATTTGCTACACTATTGAAAATGATCCAAGCTTCAAATGAAAAATTTCTATTGAAATTGAGCTACAATCAATAAAAAAATAAGCTTACAATCTCAAATATTTCATCCAAACGGTTGAAATACCAATCTAATATCCTAATAAAAAAAGAGTAAAACTGAGCAACAAACTCACGCAAAAACTCAAACTACTGAAATTGAGTTTTAATGAATCAAAAATTTCAACAGTTGAATCCACGTTTCTTAGATGCTAATAAAAATATATCATTTCCATTAGTGGGAAATTGAATCATCATACAGTCAACCCCAAGAAAATTAAAAAATCTTGGGCATAACCTTCCTGACAATCCCTTCACTAAGTTCCCCAATTTTCATATCAAGGCTTCAAAGTGTTTCCTCCTTCTGGCAACTGCAAATCAGAGGCTTCATATGAAGGTCATGATTGTATGATTGGGGACTAAACCTTGGAGAAGGATTTCCAACATTTATTGCAAGATTTTTTGGGTTTACAAATTGTGGGCGATTCGTCGAATTCATTGGATAACAGGCAAAGGAAGGTGCATGTGGGGTAGAATATTATGATTAGGGTTTTGCATAGGAGAAAAGGTTGGTGCATTTACATTGAATGAAAATGAGGGGGCATAAACTTCCTAATTTGCTAGTGATGATCCAAAGAGGAAAATCCATTATCTTACACCTCATTTAATGCATAGGGGTAATAGGACATACAAATATCGGGGCTTCCTGGCATCACCAAAAACTCCAACCACCCGTCTTAAATTCCTGTGACGATATAACATTATGCTTGTCCAAATATATGTTATAAAAAATAAGAAACAAGAAACAAAACGACAACGACAACGACAATGTAACGAAAAATAGAATTTTTAGAAGTTTCCTAAAAGAAATAGATATATATACACACACAAGTTTGAATAATATTAAATTTTTAAATAACATGTAATTTAAAAATTAAACTACATATCAATTTATATTTATATCTTTTTAATATAATAAAAAATATTAACATATAATTTTAACATAAAAATTCATATATACTTAAAATCACATTTAAAAAATATTTATAAACTTAAATTTAAAATTTATAAAAATAAAAAATATATTAATTAATTATATTTTTTATAAAGGCCAAAGTATTTTTAAAACTACTCAAATACAATTCAATTAATTAATTTTGGCCTTTAAACTCAACATAATTAGGGGAGATGTATGGTAGAATTGATTTTTCATTGCACATGTAAGTTACAATTAATTTCTCCTCATTCATGTTTTTAATATTTTTTTAAACAATTCTTCTAAAATATTTAATTTGGTATATATATATATATATATATATATATATATATATATATATATATATATATATATATATATATATATATATATATATATATATATATAATTGTTATATCAAATTAAATTAATTTTTATACATTGTTAAAATGTGAATATGAAAAAATATGTTTTATTTGTACTAATTTATCAATTTATATGATATTAAGTTTAATTATATTTTTATTTTAATAATAATTTATATTTATGTATACTTTTAATTTTAATATGATTTAGAAAACTATTTTTATGTTGTTATTTTTAGTTTATAGAACATAAGTTGTAATTATATTTGTTATAATATGTTTAGGCTTTTGTATTTTCAATTAGTATGGTTTATATTTTTTAGAAATAAATTATTATTATATTTAATTTTTGATAAAAATATTTTTTATATTTACCAATTTTACATATTAACTTTTCATTTAAGTTAATATGTTATATTAAAAATAATAGATGCAAAAGTATTGCACAAAATCAATTCCATTTTTTTCACTACATATTAAATTTATTTAATGTAACAATTATAAAATGAATTAAATCATAAAGCTGAATTATTTTATCATTTATATTAAATTAATTTTATATTATAAAATTTATATAACTTATTTAAATATATAGTTTAATCATATTGCAATCAATTATGTTGATAAAAATGAATATAAAAAAAATCATATTCAAAGAAGAAAATATTAATTTAATTCTATAAAATGAATTAAAATTATATATATTTTAATTAAATATATAAACTAAAAAAATCTGTAATATAAATAATTAATAAAATATAAAAATTAAATAACATAAAAATATATATATAACATATAGTGTTTTGAAATATTATATATAATATAAAAATTAAATAGTATAAAAAACTATTTAAAAGAAACATAAAATATAATATGACAATAAGTATATTCAGGAGCAGACAGAATTGTAAACAATTAGCATAATTCTGCTTCTATCAATCTAATAGACAGAATGTAAACAATTAGCATAAAGAAGGATTCAAAACCAAGTTAAAGCTTCACAATCATCACAGAATTTTGCTTGATTGTAATTGCAATAAACATGACCAAATTATGAACTGAAAAAAAGAAAAGCATACTGACGCTGAAGGAATTCCACGACCACAACGATCCATCTTCCGGAGCGGGCTTAGCAGGAGACAGCCCCCAATAACTGGACTGCACCAACCCTTTCGCATTTAAATCCTCCTCTTTGTACTGTGGAGGCTCACTCATCGCACTGTCCTGCTTTTCAACAACACTCTTCTCCTCGCAACGGTGCTCTGCGATCTAAATGAGGCTTTCCAACTACCATAACCAAGAGAACCTTGCAGACGATTCATCCCGCTAACAAATTCATCCCCCATCTTCCAGGCAAAACAATCACCATGACCATAAACAAAAGCCCTGCTATTGTAAAATCTCAAAGCGGGCGTTCAGCTGCTATAATTGCGAGCCATGATAAAATTGGCGTTACTGCAGACAAGGCCTTGCCGCAACTGCAAACTCCTCATCACCATTCTCGATAGCTTCGTAGCCATGGCTGTCTTCGCCCCTGAACCAAATACTGATATCTCGAAAAAATTGAACTTTTTTACTCTGAAAGCTTTGCCTTGTTTCCCACACAATTCCAACCAAGATTATTTGGAAAATAACGATGCAGGACCGCGAGGATTTATAGCATCCGCGCTCCAGTGTTACCTGCTACCGGCCCTTCAGACGTGAAACTGCCCTTCATGCGTCGCGTTTTTGGCAAACTGCTCGACAAACCTGTTTCAGGCGTGAGACAGCGTGAGAAGTTTCCGATGAGGCCGTACACGAGCTTCCCCAAAGGGGAAGCCTATCGGCTAATTATATAATTTCCTGCAGAATATAGAAATATTATTTATATATATAATAATAAATATTGTTATATTATATAATATAACTAAGTATTATATTATATGTTAATTATATATTTGTATTATAACAAGACCTTTATGTCTAAAAGTGACGAGTCATCAAAGCAGGGTCATTGATAATCTTATTATGTAAAATATAATAAAACAACAATTGAGAAAATGAAAATTTAATATGGTTCTATTCTAAATTTCATATAAATTGAAAAATTAATATATTAATTTTATTATTTTCTTCATAATAATTAACTTTAAAACTTATTTATTTTAATGAACAATAAGTTTATGATTAATGGATTGTGGAAATCTGATTTTGTTATTTATTTTATTCAATATAATTATATATTAAATCATTTTAAAATAAACAATTTGTAATTCTAATTAAAAAATTTAAAATAATAATAAATAGTAAGTTAGAAACATCAAAGTAAATTCAATAAAACAATTACTAAGCACCATGTTCTCTAAAAAAAATAAGAGAGGGTAGAGATTTTAAAGTTAAAGTAAGTACTCATTAAAGTAAACATCATTAATAAAAGTTAATATGTTTTCCTAGTAAAAGTTAAATATAATATTCATTAAAGTAAATGTCATTAATCTTTGTTAAAACCATATCGATGATGCTAAGGAGAAAAATGGGTAACATTTGGAGGAAGGCCAACCTCCCTCACTCACAAGATTTAATTTTAGGTCGAGAACAAAGAAGCGGTAGATGACCTTCTTTGGGGAAATTATAGATGTTATAAAAGCTTCTGGAATTTGATTGTGTGAAAGTTTTAATCATCAATGTTTCGGATCACACTATGTGATCCATCATATTTTTGCTCTTAGTGCACTCTCGCATCCTGATGATGGATCACATAGTGTGATCTAAAACATTGATGATTAAAAACTTTCAAACTATCAAATTCTAGAAGCTTTTGTAACATTGATATGGATTGTGGAAATTTAATGGCTTTGAAAATTATAGATGATAGACTACGAAATGTCTTCTCCATTAAAGACCCCATGATTGTGTAGATTGTCAAAATTCTTTTGCGAGATGTGTTTACGGTTGCAGGATACAAATATAGAACTAATGTCAACATTGTGTCCATGATATTAGCCTTGTGTTTGAAATTCGAGAGCAAAGAAGATGCTCATTTAATTATGAATGAATGTGTCAAAGTTCAATGATGCTACAATTTGGAGGTGTTCATAGAAAAATCTATTCTTGGAGAGGGCTTCAAAACTAGAGGGGGAGATTGGTTATATGTTGTAGAATTTACCCCTCTATTACGGTCATTTTACTATGTTGTTGTTAGATCAGATTTAGGGTATGTAATTCTTTAAAATTGTATGTATATATATTAGATAAATTCACAATAGAATGTTATCTAATCTTAGATAGATATAAGTATATCTTGATAATTTCTCCTTAGAATATTATCTTCATATATATATCTTCAAATTGATATTATATCAAATCACTTATTTGATATATATCAAATTTATCAATATAATAAAAATAATCTTCTTATTAACTATTGTGTATAGACTTTATATGTGTGTGTGTGTGTGTGTGTGTGTGTGTGATTTACACCTTCATGAAATAACAAGATTTAAAAAGACAATTACACTATTCAAAGCAAACTAATCTAAATAATGCACAATTAATCTAAATATCTCATGGATCTCTAAAATAAAGTGGTAAATGAGGCTCTCAGCTATGATCCTCACTAGTGACACCCTAAAGATGAGAATTAAGCTATATGATATGCAAATTTAGATCTATTCTATCAAATTCTAGCTCTATTTGATGAACAATCTACTATGATCAATGCAATTTAAGCTAATTAGCAATGACAAATGATAAGTGAGTGATGTGGATGCAAATTGACAGAGCTTTGCTGCAATTCAAAGATATGGAGTGGATGAATTATGCTCCTAAATGCCTTCAATATATAAGATTTTTCCAAGGGTAGGGGGTAGAGTGAGATAACCATAGTTACGCTTGGGTAAGGTCAATTGGCTTTGCTTTGTCCATAAATGGGGGGACAAGGAGGGGACAATCATTTAAATAGTTTCAAAAGGCTGGACCATTTCAACAAAAGTGAGTGATTTGTGTCCATTTTGTCTCCTTTTTGCTTTGTTGAAGGAAATTAGTATTTATTAATTAATTAAAGTAATTAAATTTAGCCATGAAGGGTAAGAGGTTCATTTTGATTTTTGTTTTCAATAACTATGTCATTAATTGAATTTAATCAATTTCGTAGTGTTTTTCCCCTTTACAAGCTTTATTTAATCATTTAATCATTTAATTGAATTTTCCTTTGATTTGAATTGCCTTTGTTCCATTTATTGATTTTTCGTGCTATTTTGATGATTTTGATGCACTTTTTTGATTGATTTAAGCCTTTGACCAATTTTTTGTGTCTACAAATGCCCCTCTTTGGATCGATGTGCGAAGAACACCGATTCAAAGATTCCCTTAGTATGATGATCTGATATAGGTCCTGGTTCTGATATGCCTCTGATCGTTCTGATTGATGTACTTCCTGATGATGTACCTCTGATGATGGTGCTGACATGATTCTGATGCCTCTGATATGATATGGGTCCTGGTTTAATGATAGGTCCTGGGTTCACTGATAAAGGTCCTAGGTTCGCTGATTGCTGATATGTTGATAGGTTTAATATGATATGGTAAACTGATCTGATACTAATTTGCCTCCTGATATGAAATTGATATGATATGATAACTTGATATGATATGATATGCCCCACTGATAAATGTTTTTGATGTGATGCCAATTTGATACTCTGATGCCCCCTCAGAAATAAAACATATTGATTCCTTGATTTGAAAAATATTGATTAGTTGGAATATGTTTTGATTTCTGATACCGTTTTAACGAAATAAGCAAGTTTGATTTATGCCCCGGCTAATGAAGATGTCATATAATAGGTCCAAAGTGCATTTTTAAGTCTTTATTAGGGCCAATTTCACCTTAAATAGGGTAAAACCCCTCATTTTACTATTCATTTTCACTTTTCCCTTTTGAGATTTTTTAGCTCTGATTTTAGCCCTTTTTACACGATGGTGGTCCCACATCGCGAGCATCAGTTTGAGAGAGCGCGCCGGTTCGGTCGAAGAGCGAACGATGGTCCTCCGGTATGTCATTCAAATTTTCCTCGTGTTTCTAAAATTGCATTTATGACTTCATTTAATGCATTTTAAAATTTTGATTCTGTGTTTTAAAAAAGAAATGTCGCCTCCGTGCATTGTAGTTACGCCTGAAAAAATTAAATGTCGCCTCTTGAAAATTTTGTATCGCCTTCCGTAGCTCTGTTTACGCCTATAGAATATCTTTTATCGCGTCTATCAAATTTGGTATCGCTTAGGGTGCAAACATTTTAATTGTTTGTCGCGTGAAAACCCTAGATAATAAAATGTCGCCTGAGGTAAATATTATATCGCATTTTTCAAATGAAGTCACGTGGATGATTAAAATCACGCGTATGTCAAATTAGATGTCACCTCTGGTAAAAGAAATTTCGCCTGAAAGAAAAGTCACGTAAGTGAAAAAAAATTTACGTTCCTTGAGACTTTTCTATGACGTCTGATTGCTCGATTGCGTCAACTTGATTGATATGGATCACTTCAATGAATTTGATCGAATGTTCAGTTAGGATGTTCCCCTTGTTTGATTTCAACAACGAATTAGGACATTGGTAACTATGATATCGAAGGATAAGGTAAATCAATCTTCATCACGAATGATAGGTCATGGGTCTAATCGTCCATTCATTTTATTCTCAAATGCTTAGAGACATAAAACTAGGATCATCCTTCCTCAATGCTTAGAGTTAGGATTGGTAGGTCTGATAGGTATATTTAAATTGATGACTATGATTGATTGTTTGATTTTTTGACATTAGGTTACTCATGTGATTCCCTTGTTTTAATTAAATAGGAGGATGTCCCTGTTCTGTACCTCCGAACCGTACCACATTGGGTGATGGAGCTGAGAGAGCAGTTGACTAACGCCGAGAGATAAGTGATTAGGCGATGTGGTTTGTTATGTGTATTAGAGCTTCCTCGGTTCCAGATGAACTGAGGTTTGATTACCACTGTCGCAGAGCGTTGGCACTCTGAGACAAACACTTTTTGGTTACCACAGGGAGAGATGACTATTACTCCTGAGGATGTGTATAGGTTGCTGCAGATCCCGACACATGGGGAGATAGCATATTATGATGTAGTATATGATGGGACTTATTGTTGGTGAGTATTCAGAGATCCTTCTATTGGTGATGATTGCATCCTATGGCCTCAGTTTGCTTCATTTCCTATTTTACCAGCGATGTTAGGTGCTATTATTGGTGGCGTGTTACTACCTGATCGTCGGGGTCGCGGGTTTTCAGTGGGTTGGGGTAGGATTATCGAGGACTTGCTTCATCAGCCTCGACGATTTGATTGGGGATCTTGTGTGCTTGCACAACTATACCATGATCTGCATGAGGTGGTTTATAGGAGATCAGCTACTTTATCTGCTAGGATTCACATTTTGCAGCTTTGGATATGGGAGCACTTACCAGTTAGTTGTCCGATATCAAAGCGAGACTGACCTTTAGGGTATCCTTTTGCATGGTAGTACACTGGGATGGTGACACAGCATCACTTGGGACATTTGGAGTATTGGCGGCGACAGATTGATGATATGGATGAGGTCTATTGGAGACCATATGTCGATGTTGAGGATTAGAGAGAGGATGGCTTGGAGTTACCGTACATGTTTGCTCCTTAATGGATGATCAGCAGGATCGATTCTGTCCTTGAGAGATTTTTGGCAGGTAGAGTACTACGATAGTTTGGGCGGATTCAGCCTATGCCTCAGGGATCTGCAGTTTATGCTCGTTCTAGTGTAGAGAGGGCTACTTGGGGACACATGCCTTCATATGATGATGCTATTGAGCAGATATCACGGCTTGGTTTTATGGACTGGGATATGAGATTACATATTAGAGATGTCGGGGTTACTCAAGAGTATCTGGATTGGTTGATGGAGCATCCTATGCCTCGATTTACAGACCCTGCAGAGCCAGTGCCTGGGAGAGATGATGATGGTGATGGTGTCGGTGGTGGAGGAGACGCAGAGGTAGACCATGAGGTAGGGTGGTGATTAGACTCAGAGGACGAGCGAGAGATATACAAATATAGGCACCACCTCCTCCTCCTTCTCATCCTGCAGTAGCACAGAGACAGAGGGTATATCGTCAGGACCATGTGAGGGCTGCTAGGCAGGATTCAATGTCAGGATAGGATACGAGAGTGGGATTACCGCAGGCTACCCTGGATGGTCAGGATACAGGTGCACAGTAGATGCCAGCAACTTTTTCCCGTGATTGGGGGAAGGCTCCTATAGATATAGGTGATCCTCAGAGTACCTATGAGGTTGGTGAGAGTTCTAGTACTGTCCAGTTGTGAGTAGATGTGGGAGCATTACAGATAGAGGTATCATAGATGTCTTCTATGATTCAGCAGTTAGTGTCAGGTCTGGCTCCATTGGTTCCTCTCCTTGTTGCTATGGCTGGTCAGACGCCTCTTCAGCCGCCTCAGCAGCCTCCATCACAGCCTCCTCCACAACCTCCTCCAGGACCTCCTCCCAGTGGTGACGAGAGTTGAGCTATAAGTGCTCTTGTTGATCAATTGTGTACTGATGCTGAGATACTTGATGTTGTGTCATATTCTTGTGACCTTGGTGTTATCCTTCCAGTTGTACTTTGATACTTGTTTGACATTGATGCCCCTGTTGATGGGCGATTATAGAATTGATTTATGATATCATTGTTAGACTGGATGCGTTGTGTTTTGAGTAGATGTATGATATGAGGACATTTATGATCTTTCCTATTTTTTACTTGATGATATATGAGATTACCTTTAGATGCTGCTATATGTGTTTATCTAATGCATTTGTTTTGGATGGATGTCTATGAATACAATGTATCTTATGTATGATATAGATAGATGGATGCATTTCTTTCTTCATGTATGGGTGCAATTTTTTGTTTGTGTTATTTTCTCATGTATGCAATCTGTATCGCTATCTAGATGTATGCACATGTAAATGGTTATTTCCTTCTTTTCCTCGATAGTATATCTATGTAATGATTAATGGTATGGAATGAATGCAAAAAGTATAATCTCATGTTTTTATTGTAGAAAGATGATATTGAGGTGATGTTGTCCTTGTTGATTTGACCTTGTTGATAATGTTATGTACCCCCTTTTTGATGTGAAATGAAGCCCTTGGGAAAAAATGCATGTGCAATTATTCTAACATGAGAATGCATTTTAACCTTTCTATGAATGCAATTATCTTTTCTATGAATGAAACTAAGTGTCACTAGCTTTTAGCAAATAAATGCCTTGAGGATATATTTTCATCATTGAGCACTTGGGACCGGAAAGTCGATACAATCACCACTGCCCACTGACATGATGATATGAATATCACTTTTTATTGCTCATATGGTAACCTCCGTTTTGCTTTCCCATCGGTCTCGTCGATACGACTATCACTGATTACAAACAATCATGAGAGTACGAATACCGATTTTGTCGGATTCTATGTTGCAAGTGGATTTTGGCATTTAGATATGAAGAATCTAAATATCCAAGGTATCCGGTTGCGTAAACAAACAAAAGTTAACTCATTGTTTTATAAGATAATCCTCGATGGTTCTTTGATGACCATGTCTTTAAATGAATTATCATACGGCAATGAATCTTCCTCCAAACATTCACTTCATAGTCAAGAAAAATATCATGTCTCCATCATTGCCAATCTAGTCGAAACATCATTGATTAGCTAAAAAGACTTGATACAAATTGAATTAATGTAAGTAAACATATTTTTACCCAACTTTTCAAAAGAATCTATCTAGGTGTTTTGCATTGTTTTCTGATCTTCAAATAATATTTCCAAGTGTTTTGATCATGGAATGATGTTTGATTTTTTTAATCTTGAATAATAAGTCAATTTAGGCTCAAGGATTTGTTGTGGTAGTCAACTTCTTGGTTAGTAAACAATGATATCAATCAAAAGTTTACAAAAATCTGATCTCTCTTCTGAAAATGTTGATCCCTTTCTGCTTGTGACTGAATGTTGCTCGTTTGAATCCTTTTTGAGGTACCCACTTTCCGGTCTGTTTTGTGCTGCCCCCAAGTGTTTGATGTATCAGTTTTGACAACTTTGGGCAATGCAAAGGATGATGCTACAAAATGTTATTGTGACTATGTACAAATGATGGATGCAATGAAGGTTTGGACAAATGGGATGATGAGATGCATTATGTACACATGTGACTAGGAAAGAAATGACTTAAGGAAACCAAAAGTGCTTGTTGCCAAGTTTTCACCTTTGGGTGCTTTTTTCTTTTCTTTTTATTTTCTTTTTCTTTTCTTTTTTTGCTACCGAGGTGCCTATTGCTAGGTTTTCACCAAGGCATTTTTTTCTTTTTCATTTTTTTTTTGTATTTTTCATTTTTTTAATTTTTTTTTTGTATTTTTCCTTATCACCTTGGCGCCTATTGCTAGGTTTTCACCAAGAGATAGTTTTTCAAATGTTTTTGCTTTCTTCATGCTCAATTTTCCACTGTTTTTTATCTTTCTTCCTTTCCAATGTTTTTGGATTTTCTATTTTCAAATGTTTTTGTATTTTCAAGATCTGTTTTCAACTATGTACAATAATTATGATGCTCTCTCATCTGATACTCTTTATAGTCTTTCATCTGCTTTAGGTGTAGAACCTCTTCAAATGAATGCTATTTATGGGTTCTTGTAACTCTTCACCATTACAATCTGATAACTTATATGTCCCAGTTCCAAAGGATGACACTATCACAAATGGGCCTATCCAATTGGCTTCCCACTTTCCTTTCTTTTCCCTTTCAGCTTGATTTTTGGGATTTTCTCTTAATACCAAGTCTCCTACTTGAAAAGTTCTTGGTTTGATGTGTTTGTTGTAATTGCGTGAAATCCTATTTTGGTAAACTCTTAAATGCTCATAAGCTTGAGTCTAGTGTTCCTCTAACAATTCCAATTGTTGCAGTCTGGCAATCCTATAATCCTCATCAGTGATCAATCCTCTTAATGAAACCCGTAGAGATGGAATTTTAACTTCTAATGGTAGAACTGCTTCGGTTCCATAAACTAAAGAGAATGGGGTGGCTCCTGTAGGTGTTCTGATACTAGTTCTGTAAGCCCATAGTGCGGGATTTATTTGCACGTGCCAATCTCTTCCTGATTTGTTAACTGATCTTTTTAATATCTTGAGGATATTTTTGTTCGTTGCTTCAGCTTGTCCATTGCCTTGTGGATAATAAATGGATGACGAATGATGTGTAATGTGGAATGTCATGCAAAGTTCATCAATATCCTGATTTTTGAATTGTTTCCCATTATCCGTGATAATGGCATGTGGAATACCATAGCGGCAAATTATGTGGTTCAATATGAACATTCAAATTTGTTTGCCGATTGCTGTTGTTAATGGAACTGCTTCCACCCATTTGGTGAAGTATTCTATTTCTGTGATGATATACTTGTCTCCGTTTGAAGATGGAGGATGTATGATTCCAATCAAATCAAAACCCCATTGATAAAAAGGCCATGGTGTAATGAATGGGTGTAATTCTTGAGCTGGTGCATGTATCATGTTACCGTGATATTGACATTTGCTGCATGTCTTCACAAATTGACAAGCATCCTTTTCTAATGTTGTCCAAAAGTACCCTAAACGAAGAATTTTCTTAGCTAGATTAAGACTGCTTGAGTGTGACCCGCAAATGCCTTCGTGGACCTCGCGTAAAGCTAACTTAGACTCTTCTTCCTCTAGACATCTAAGTAACGTCCCATCAAGACCCTTACGATACAATGTGTTTGAAAGGATTAGGTAACGGGTGGCTTGGCGTATGAAGTTACATTTTTGGGCACGAGTTTGGTCTATGGGGAGTACTTGGTCTTTAAGGTAAGTATAGATGGGTCCATACCAAGGAGAGTCATGTCCATGTAAAAGAGCAACAATTTGGGTGTCGGGAAGGTTGAATGCCGGTTTTACCAACTCTTCCACCAAGAACTCATACTTCTCATTTTGATTTGGTTTTTGTAATAATGAAGCCAAGGTAGCCATGGCATCTGCTGCTCTATTCTTTTCTCTTGGAATCTGTTCAAATGTGATCAAAGCAAAGTACTTCTTCCATCCATCAATTAAGGTTTTATATTTCATCAATGTTATATCTTTGGTATTGTATTCATTATTAACCTGATTGATTATGAGTTGGGAATCCCCATACACTTGTAATTCTGCAATATTCCATTCCAAAGCGATTTTGATGCCAATGACTAATGCCTCATATTTCGCTATGTTATTGGTGCACGGAAATAAGAGTTTATAGGACTTTGGAATGGTGTACCCTTGAGGGGTAACCAATAATATACCTGCTCCAGAACCTCCTTGTGTATAAGATCCATCAAAATATAATTTCCATGTCTTTGCTTCTATGTTGACAATTGTTGCATCTGTAAATTCAATTTGAATGGTTTGTGTAGACTCCATTGGGTTATCTGCTAAGTGATCTGCTATCACTTGTCCTTTAATTGCTCTTCTATCAACATATTCAATGTCGAATTCACTTAGGATCATGACCCATTTTGCTATTCTACCTGTTACAGGAGTTTTACTTAGCAAGTATTTGAGAGGATCAATCTTGGCAATTAATTTGATCTTATGCATCAACATATAATGTCTTAGTTTTTGAGATGCAAAGACCACTGCTAAACATGCTCTTTCCATGAATGAATAATTTAGTTCATATTTTATTAAGGTTCTACTAAGATAGTAGATTTCCCTTTCTTTTCCTTGCTCATCTTCTTGTGCCAACAATATGCCTAGAGACCTTTATGTGGCTGATATGTATAACAACAGTTCTTTGCCCTTGATAGGTGACATAAGAATAGGTGGGTTTATCAAATAAGTCTTCAAAATAGCGAAGGCCTTATCACATTCTTCATCCCACATAAATGTAGTGTCCTTGTGTAGCAATCTGGTGAAGGAGTGACACTTTTCTGCGAATTGA
Source organism: Chamaecyparis obtusa (assembly GCA_027943335.1). Taxonomy (NCBI): domain Eukaryota; kingdom Viridiplantae; phylum Streptophyta; class Pinopsida; order Cupressales; family Cupressaceae; genus Chamaecyparis; species Chamaecyparis obtusa. The sequence goes on along the minus strand of BSBK01002128.1, from coordinate 145,832 downwards.
GATATAAATCTCCTTATTGATTGAATCTTTCCTTGTAGTGATCTCATTTGGCTAATGTTTCTTCGAATCTCCATTTCTAGAATGGCTTGTACTTTTTCACGATCAACTTCAATTCCTTTTGCTGACACTATATAACCCAATAGCTTGCCGGATTGGACACCAAAGGCACACTTCTTTGGGTTTAATCTAACTTTGAATTGTTCTAACTGAATGAATATTTTTTTTAGGATTTGTAAATGTTCTTCTCTATTGTGGGACTTTGCTAGAATGTCATCCACATAATCTTCTAAGAAAGTGTGCATCATGTCATGGAAAATAGTTGTCATGGCCCTTTGATATGTAGCTCTAGCATTTTTAAGACCGAAGGGCATGACATTCCAACAAAAAGTACCCCAAGGGCAAGTAAATGTTGTCTTTTCTTGGTCTTCAGGAGCAATCTTTATTTGATTGTAGCCACTAAATCCATCCATTAATGAGTACATTGCGTGACCTGCTGTCAGATCCACTATGGTGTCTATACTTGGCAATGGGAAGTCATCTTTGGGACATGCAAGGTTTAAATCTCTGAAATCCGTACACACACGGATAGATTTATCATGCTTAGTAACCGGCACAATGTTAGAGATCCAATCAATGTATGCTATTGTTCTTATGAACTCCACCTTTAACAATTTTTCCAATTCTGCCTTGACTAGAAGAGCCACATGTGGGTGCATTTTCCTTAGTTTTTGCTTCACAGGTTTAACTCCGGGTCTAACATTCAGATGATGCATTATGAAAGCAGGATCCAGTCCAGGCATGTCGGCATATGACCATGCAAAATTTACTTGTTGTTCTTGGAAGAATTTGATAAAGTCCTCTCTTTCAAGAGATGTAAGTGATGTAGCCAAGTGTATGACCTTTGGATCTAGTTCCGTACCAATGTTAACTTTTTCTATTGGTTCTATAAGAATAGATGACCTTTCTTCTTCATGTTCAAGCAAAGTATCCAATCTCTCTTCTAATGGTGCCACAGTTGGGTTTTCACCAAAAGAAACATCTTTTATTTTCATTGTTTTTGGTTCTAATGGTGCCACAGTTGGGTTTTCACCAATAGAACTTCTCATTTTTATTTTTATTTTCATTTTTTTCTTTTTTTGACTAAGAGATTGGACCCTTGTTGTTGTCATTATGTCCACATTGAGTTCATTGGTGAAAGAGGGTTCAACTGCATTGAGATATTGGTTTGTTGCTTGGTCATTTGGGAAGTAAAGTAAGTCATGTGGTTCGGTTTGATCCCAATCAATGAGGTCTGGGTGCATCAAAATTAAGGAATTATTGGGTAAGGTGTCATTAATAGGATTAATGGACATGACTTCATTTGAGGGTTCATACATTGTATCATTTAGATCTATGATGTGCGCTTCCTCAAGATGATCCATGGAAGCAAGGTCAAAGTCCCCTTCGCTCGAATCCTCGTCAACTTCTATGGGAAACAATGTGGGAAAAGCCACAAGCGGGTTAAAACTAACGTTTGAATTTCCCTCCTCTGAAGGTGTCCAAAATGTTTCTATCCATGCTCCACTATTAGATGCTTGTTCTATATTAGGCCTTTGAATAGGAGGTTCTTCATTAATTGGAGCATCTTGTTTTGGGATTTTTGCATAAGTATGTATAGCAATGACTTCTTTATCTTGACATGAATCCTCTGATAAAGTATCCCATTCATAATCCTAAGAGTCATCACTATCTCCTTCAGATTCTAATGCATTTATTTGAGGATGAAAATCATGCATTGGACTTGAACTTTCTCCTTTGTATTGGAAACCTACTCCAGATTTTTCATGACTTGCCCTCCAAATAGGTTCAATAGGTTCTAATAACCCTCTATTTCTTTGGCCTAGGGGTCCTCTTCCTTTGTATCCCATCTTTTGCATAATATCAAATCCTTTCCCATATTGTTCGGTTTGTATATTGACATGCTGAATTCTTTCCATGGGAGTGTCTAAGTTATCATCTTCATCACGATAAAGCCATTGAAGGACTTCATCTTCTTCCTTATCCCATGTTGCTTTGCTATCTTCCCTCACAAAATAAGAATTATACTTATGTGGAAGATGTTCTTTTGAGGGTTTACCATGTGATTTGGGAGATATGGGCATGTCAAATAGAGAAACTAAATATTCTCCTACTCCTTTTGAACTAATCTTGCATTTTTTGTCAAATTTGTTCATCATCTCACTCATTTGTTGGTAATGATCTTCTTTAGCTTGTTCCTTTTCTTCTTTCGTAGGTTTGTAGATCATTGTCTCCAATTTAGGTGCTAAATATGGACTTTCCATTACATTTGGACCCTCGTAGCTCACTTTTTCCTTGCCCTTAGTTGATGTAGTTGAGCTAGCTTGAAGAGGATTTTGTGTATCTTCATTGGTGATTCTTGGAATAACTCCTTCACGATTATGTGGAATGTATAATTAATGCAAGGGTTTGAGTGCATTACAATATTGGAATGGATTTGAGTCTCCTCCAACTGTGATTTCTTCACCCATGTATGGGAAATTGATGCATTGGTGGTATGTGGATGGGACAGCTTGCATCTCATGAATCCATGGTCTTCCCAATAAGATTTTATAGGTTAATTTCATGTCCAACACTTGACACTTGGTTTCCTTCTTGACTGGTCCCACTTGGATAGGCAATACAATCATGCCTTTAGAAGCTCTTTTAGCTTCATCGTAAGCTTTTATGGTGATTTTCTTTGTAGGGTCAATGCAAGACTCAGATAGACCTAAGGATTTTACAAGACTCAGTGTGTAGATATTAAGACTAGCCCCTCCATCAATAAGGGCTCTTTTGACTCTATGCCTTTCGATCAAAACCTCTATATGTAATGGAAAATTTTGAGGATGAGTTATAGACATGTCATCTTGATCAGAAAATGAAAGACAATGAGGAGCCACGAGATGTCCTACCATATTTTGAAACTTTTCTTCCCCTAAGGTAGTAGAAACATGTGTCTCTTCTAAAGCTTTTTCTAAAATCTCTTTATGATTCGGTGACAACTTCAATAACTCTAAGATTGAGATTTGTGCTGGAGTACATTGCAATTGGTCCACCAAACTATAAGGCCTTGCTGCTGTAGGAGGTTGTTTGACCACAATGTTGGATTGTGGGATATTGGTGTTTTGAGGGACTATCCCTTGTAAAGTCATTCTAGAATTCTGCCCTCTTGTAATGACATTTGTTGCTTCCTTTTGTGGTTGTTCATTAATTATTATAGCATTAACAATATGATCATATGATGGTGCAAAGTTGAGATTATTGGAACTTTGTTTCTTGCCATTTGATAACTCACCTTTATCATGTTTGTAAAAAGGTTGTTTGAAGGCCATATGATCTTCATTATTTTGGGGTCCATCAACGGTGATTATGTTATTATCTATCAATTCTTGCACCACATTCTTTAATTGTAGACATTCATTTGTAGTGTGCCCCCGAATCCTATGATATTCACAATGATTCTTAGCATCCCACCAGCCCGACTTGTGGTCTGGTTCATAAGGCTTAATAGCGGGTAATGTAATAACATTGTTAGCCATGAGAGCTTTTAATGCAGTTTCAAGTGATTCTCCCAAGGGTGTAAAGTGTCTTGAAGGAGTGGGCTTCAAATACTTATCATACTTGCTGTTTTGATCCTTTTTTCCTTGATTATTCTTGTTGGCATTGTTGTTATTGTTGGAAGGTGCATTATATGTTTGATTAGTATTATTCACTTGATTTGGTGTCTTTGTAAGGGCAAATGGAATCACCTTCAAGTTGCTGGATTCCACTACACCATCATTAACAATGCCTTTGTTGTTATTTTTTGTAGCATAACGGCTATTGTTATTGTACCAACCTTTATTTTGATTGTTGTTATTGTTGGTATTGTTGTTGTTGAAGTTAGAGTTGTTATTATTTTCCTTGTACAATTTCAACTCTCCACTCTTAATCAACACTTCTTCCATTGTAATTCCATTATCAATCAAATCTTGGAAGGTTTTAGGACATTGCATCCTTAGTCTATAATTTAATTCGCTTCTTAAACCGTTAATAAAGATATCCATTTTTTCTTTTTCTGGTACACTTCTTGGATATCTAGCAAATGCAGTCCTCCATCTTTGCAAGAATGTGAGGAAGGCTTCTCCATCTTGTTGATTCGTGTTACATAACATTATCATTGTGACCTCATGTTTTATGTTATAGGAGTAATGAGTCATGAATTTAGAAGCTAATTCTTCAAAGGTTTTGATGCCGGATGGTAGTTTTGAAAACCAATCCACGGTTGTTCCTCCCAAGCTTCTTGGGAATAGTCTCATTAAATAGGTTGTATCATGCATGAATTCAAGACTCAATGCACAAAACCCCCGAAGATGATCATGTGGGTCAGATGTTCCTTCATACCTATCATATTTAGGAAATGTTACATTAATGGGAAAAGGCACCATGACCAAACTCTTATCGAATGGAAAAGGACATAATGTTTCAATAGAGAAAGGCTTAGGAGCCCCGTTTTGTTTCAAACTGTCGATTTCCATATGTAATGCCTTGAATTGCTCCCTTATTGCTTCCATAGGGTCTTCTATTTCCTTGGGCTTTAGTTGTTCTATGTCAAAATCTTTAGGTAGCTTTACCCCCGTTTGTATCAAGTCCATGAAGTGTTTTTCTTTATCCATAAGCATGGTCTTTTTCATTAGTTCTATGAAATAAGGACATTGTCTTGCCTCTAACGCTCTTTCATACATGGCTTCTTCTGCAGTTGGGGGTAGGTTTGTATTATGAGGAGGAGGTAAGTTGTTGCCTTGTGAATTTGCTTCTTGGGAATTAGGATCTCTTCCTCCATTATTAGAATTTCCTTGATTGTTGTTAGGATCCATACCCCCATTCATGTTGTTCCCTTGGTTGTTAGGATCGGTATTTCCTAGGGTGCCGCTAAACATCTTGTTGGTATCCTTTGCCTTAGCGGGTTTTTCAATCACTCGTGAAGTAATGAAAGTGTCCTCCGAAAATGGGAGCTCTTCTCATTTGTAGGTCCTGTCTATTTGTAATGTTTTCTTTATAGAGAGTGATCTTGTAATAACAGGCATGAACAAACTTTAAGGGTATGTTGACTTCTTTTCTTGATAAGCTAGTTTTTGGAATAAGGTAAAGGTTTTTGATCAATTTTAAATGGTTTAAAATTTTAATGATGTTTTGATCAATAACTTTGGAATATCTTGTTTGAAAATATAAAAACAATCTCAACACACACATCAATTTGGTACCATATCCCTAGAATGCTCTAATGTGTGTATTTTTGAATGTTTCCACAAGTTGAAACACAAGAATAGCTTCCACGCAATCTACCTAGCACATAATTGGTTCATAAACATGGCTCTAATAGGTAGTTTTGCTATTTTACCATTATGTAGTAAGTTTTCTGTTCAAAATAGATCTTAGCCATTCATCCCCCAAGTATGTTAAGGGGCTTCCCACACGCACCAAAGCATGATTTTGCGCAATCTGTTAAGACTACTAGAGGAAGTTTGAAAGAGCTAAAATCCTTTTGTCGTGCACCCCATTAAGGATACACGCGTTTCATTTTATAGTGGGTCAAATTCTCGTGGCAAAAGCAAGTGTATCCCACTTTGGGCTGTCCCTCTCACCGGCCCTTTTAAGGCAATCTTGGGAGGCGAGCCCACTAAGTTTTAAACATGTTCATTTGAAAGCATGAAAAAGTGGATTTGGTAGAGCAAGTTTGGGAATTTGATTCACTCAAAGAGTGAAGAGCATATCCCTATTGCTTTTCCCTTATCCCAAACACTCACAATCAATTTGGTTCTTTTTCAACCCCATGACAAAGGAGTTCTTAGAATTGAAATGTTTGTTCTTTTCCTTTTATGATTAAACTATGTTTTGAACTTTGAAAATGCCACAATTTAAGGGAAGTTTGCAAGCTTGATGAGAGAAATACCTCAAACGATGCTAGCAAAGGCTAGGCACATTTTTAAGTAGTAGATTTTCTCATTTTTCTCTCCAAATCCTTCGCTTACCTTAATGAAATGTTCCCTCCACCAGCAAATTAGTCGGCACAAACAAACAAAGTGAGGAGAAACCAAAATCAATGCCTAGAATGCTACAATTTCGATTATGCTTTTTATGCTTTCTTTTTCTTCAAAATTTTGCAAAATTCTTACAAACTTAGGTACTAAACTCCCAATTTAATGATACGTATTTCTGTTTGTAAGCGTCTACAACAACAATGTATTTAGCATATAACTCTACATCCTTTTCTAAGTCATTGTTGAGAACAAGAGTGGTGTGTACCCGATTTTCCTTTCTTATCCTCTTAGCAATCAATTTCTCCTCTAAGTTATGCCTTCTCTCTGGTTTTTGAACTTTCTTATGATAGACCATACTCCTGAGACAGAAAAAAATGGACGTGAAGTCAGAATACAGTCCTCATTTTAACATTTTTGATAAAATATAGAAAATACAACCACACGACATTGTCCAGACTGTACGCGAGATCCAATTTAACAAAGACATGATTACTTTAACCGTGAGCATCACCTTAAGGGGCTCAAGCGAGATTAAAATAACTAGGAGCGATATCAAATTTTATCTACGTGTGAAATCTTTACTAGACGCGACAACAGTGATTATTTTGATAAAATATAAAGGCACAGTCAGGCGACATTGTCTATACTAAACGCGAGATCTAATTTGGCAAAGATGTGATTACTTTAACGGTGAGCGTCACCATAAGGGGCTCAAGCGAGATTAAAATAACCAAGTGCGATATCAAATTTTATCTACACATGAAATTTTTACCAGACGCGACAAACTGAGACTGTAAAAGCGATATCTAATTTATCAAAAGTGACATTTAAAATGAAGACGCGAGAAATTAAATCGATAAGGCAGAGTACTCCCTTCACACCAGACATAAAATGATTCCTCGGCTGCGGCTTTTTAAATCTGATCAAGCGACATTTAAATGACCAAAGGCATCAATCCTTTATCCAAAACGCGAGAGTTTAATTTCTGACCGCGTGATTTCTTTTGCCAAAAGCGTGATTCTGTAGGCTAAAATGCGTAAGAGTTCAGACTGTAAGCGATATTTTAATTTCCATCCGTGACATTTCTTTTCTTTAGGTGTGACTTCTTTACTGGCAGGCGTGATTTCTTTTTTGTAACTTGCAAACAGCAAGCAAATTCATGCAATTCTAGCCTAAATTTTGCAAATAACGTGGAAATAATGATGAATTTGAGGCCTAGGGCCCCACGGTGGGCGCCATTTGTGTGTGAGTGATTTACACCTTCATGAAATAACAAGATTTAAAAAGACAATTACACTATTCAAAGTAAACTAATCTAAATAATGCACAATTAATCTAAATATCTCATGGATCTCTAAAATAAAGTGGTAAATGAGGCTCTCAGCTATGATCCTCACTAGTGACACCCTAAAGATGAGAATTAAGCTATATGATATGCAAATTTAGATCTATTTTATCAAATTCTAGCTCTATTTGATGAACAATCTACTATGATCAATGCAATTTAAGGTAATTAGCAATGACAAATGATAAGTGAGTGATGTGGATGCAAATTGACAGAGCTTTGCTGTAATTCAAAGATATGGAGTGGATGAATTATGCTTCTAAATGCCTTCAATATATAAGATTTTCCCAAGGGTAGGGGGTAGAGTGAGATAACCATGGTTATGCTTGGGTAAGGTCAATTGGCTTTGCTTTGTCCATAAATGGGGGGACAAGGAGGGGACAATCATTTAAATGGTTTCAAAAGGCTGGACCATTTCAACAAAAGTGAGTGATTTGTGTCCATTTTGTCTCCTTTTTGCTTTGTTGAAGGAAATTAGTATTTATTAATTAATTAAAGTAATTAAATTTAGCCATGAAGGGTAAGAGGTTCATTTTGATTTTTGCTTTCAACAACCATGTCATTAATTGAATTTAATCAATTTCGTAGTGTTTTTCCCCTTTTCAAGCTTTATTTAATCATTTAATCATTTAATTCAATTTTCTTTTGATTTGAATTGCCTTTGTTCCATTTATTGATTTTTCGTGCTATTTTGATGATTTTGATGCACCTTTTTGATTGATTTAAGCCTTTGACCAATTTTCCGTGTCTACAATATATATATATATATATATATATATATATATATATATATATATATATATATATATCAAACTAAGGCTGAATTGTATTGCTATGAATTACCTTTTCACAAATGAATTTGATATATATATATATATATATATATATATAAGGCTGAATTGTATTGCTATGAATTACCTTTTCACAAATGAATTTAATTTTATATATATATATATATATATATATATATATATATATATATATCAAGAAGGTCTCACAAAGGGTCATAGCTCTTCATGAGACTAAGTGTCTCACGAAGAGTGATGTCTCTTCGTGAGACATTCTAATTACCAAAGTTTACCACCTTATAAACTTATATTATCAACTTGATATGTTTACCAAAGTCGATCTCCATAATCGAATTGTTAATGTCAACTTTCATGTTAACTTTGATCATTATACAAGCCGATCTATATCGACCTTCATTATTGTTAAGACATATGATAATATCATCTTTGTTTATAATGATAATGAAGTCGATATTAATATAATTTGATGATTGATTAAGTATGATTATCATTATCGATAATGATAATCACTGTGGGGTAAGTGTGACAAGATGGTGTGCAAAAAAGAGGCCACCTCCTTGAAAAAAACTAAAAAAATTCATAACCCGCTTAGGTTATTCAAATTTTGAAAAACTAGGCTTGGCAAATCCGAGCCTTTGCCAAGCTACAAAAAACCATTAAAAAAACTTATGTTATTCAAAACGCATACGCATTTTGTAAAGCAAAAAATGCTTTACAAAACCCGTACGTGTTTTCTAAAGCAAAAAATTCTTTACAAAATGCTTAAGTGTTTTGACTTTCATAGGTTTTTTAAAAAAACCCATGTTTTGGTTCATTCTCTTCACGCCAAACCGAGTTTGGAGGAGAAATAAAGAAGAGAAGTCACCAAAACCCAAGCGAGTTCTTGTTGAAATTGAATTTCCTTGCCATATTATTCATTTTGCAACCATGTCAAGCTGTCGAACAGGTAAGAATTTATTTTTTTTTAATATTTTTGTTTCAATTTTGATTGAGTAGGGTTTGTTGAATTGATTTTAGTTTTTAAATTATTTTGATGTTAGATTAGGAAAATAATCCCTGACCACGAAAGAGACAGCAAAGACCTCCTCAAACACATGTAAATATTGGTAATGATGGAAATGATCAACAAGAGAACCCTCCAAATGTAGTCCTGCAACAAGAAAACCCACCACCAAACCCAAATCCACCGCCAAACCTGAATCCAAACCCCTACGTCCTCCAATAGGTCATGTTGATGCCACACAAGAGGACCTTATCAACCATCTTCAACAAAATAGTACCCTAATATCTATATTGGTTAATAGGTTGAGGTCCTCTGGTTTTGAGCACCACTCATCCCTTGCCACTTCCTTAGAAAGAATGGCCAGTAGTGCGAATAAGGTGTCTAAGGAGCTTACAATATGGGGTTCATGGAGGGATAGATGTTGTGCATTTTATGCCGATGGATTGTCATATGATCAAGTGTAATGTCCCTGCCAGGGAACCCATAAGGAACCAGGTCTTTTAGCATAAAATTACAACTAACAATTTTTTTTTTTAAAGCATTCTAACATTTCATTGTTAACATTCACAAAGAACATTCCTTAAAGGTTCCCTTATTGAATTCATTTACCAATATAAAATCATTGCATTCCATTACTAATCCAATTGAATTTCATTTCCTTTTTCTTTTACTTTGCATTTTAGAATTTAAGGAAAAGACAAGGACATAATGTTTCTTTCTTAACTACAAGAACATATCTTTTCCTTCCCATTTCATTTTCAATTCTTTGAACTACGTATTGAATAACTAGAACTTATATTGTATTCTTTCTTTTATCAAACATAGGAGAGATAAAATAAAGAATACAAGATTGCACTTTTAAATTACAACTTTTGAATCTTCAATGAACACCCCTTGAACACCCCTAAAACTATCCCTCCCTGATTTCATCGCTTAATTCTTTCAATTTATAATGATAAATGCAATTACATTTAAAATTACATCAAAAGGCCCAAAGGCTTACAAGGAGATCTTTTACATCTTGCATTACAATATAAATAGTAAATGATACAAATTGAGAAATCTATATAACTACATGAAATCTAAAACACATCCAAGTCACGAACCGCGAACAATACCTTGAAAGATATTTTCCACCCAACCATGTGAAACTAGAGAAGTTCCACCCCCCGTGCTAGGAGGTATAACCAAGATACTCACAAGTACTAAAGCAACCTAAGGCTTTACAAAACAATCACTTGAAAGAAAAAGAAAAGATATAACTAAATATCATCTTACTATACACATAGGTTAGGTTTCTAGTATACCATCTAGGTGAGTGTCATTAGAAAACCTAAACATCGGGATCCTTCTTGGCAACCATGTAACCTCGGTCCCCCCTTTATGAATAAGGATCCACCCTGGTAGTTACCTATGGTCCCGGTACTCCAACAGGTCTATGTGGACTTTAAATTATGTCTTTCATTATCTTTTGAAACCCCACCTTTCCCAAGTTTATTATTAAGGTTATCACTTGTTTACCAACTCACCCATAGGATCATCTGGCAACCACTTTGGGTTCCAGGAACCTATGGTGAGCCACTCACCTAGTCCCCTACCCACACACAAGCCAAAGAAACAATAATGCACTTCAAATGGTTTAATTTGTAGGTCTAAGGAACCCTCATGTGCTCTCAGGCCCTTAGGATGAGTCCTAGCCTCATTATATGTGCAAATGAACATAAGGAAATAATGCCAAGTACAAAAACCCTTAATCACAACATTATTACACACCTTAAGAAAAGATTGAATAAACACATGTGATAAAAGTTGCAGACCAGACACAGGGACAAGTTTTAGGAGTCACATACCCAATCTTAAGCCTAAAACTAGCCAAATTGAACCCCTAAAACCCCATATGAGCATTCCCATAGTGCAATACAAGCTTTCCCATAGTTCTTGTAATCACCTAAAAATGGACAAGATTAATTCAAGTGAGCAACCAAGGCAAAATCAAAGCAATAAAATTGAAATCAAGCTAAAATAAGAGCAAAATTACAATCAAGCCATAATCCAAATTTAATTGAAAATAAAAAAGCCATTAAATCAATTTAAATCCAATAAATCAAGTTAAATCAATAAATTGTACAATTAATCTAATTAATTTTATAGTTCAATTTAAATCAAATCAACCCATTTAAGGGGTACACATGGCTAAACAAATTAAATAAATTTAATTATTAAATCCTTATTTTCCCTCAACCACCACATGGGAGGAAAATGCATCAACCAATGGGAAATAAGGATTGGACTCACATGGATCAAGCTCAAAATGAGTCTCAATCACACATAAGATGAGAGCATCTTGGCCACCCATTTTGTCTCTTTGTCCCAAGCTTTGAGGACAATCCATTTAAATTGTCTCCAAAGGTGGAACCATGGAATTGACCCTAATCTAACCTTGATCAACTCAAATCCACCCCCTACCCTTGCCAAAATCTATAAAAGCAAGACATAAATCAAGAACAAATCATCTACAAATCTAAGAATAGCATCAAACTTCTTGTATTTTGAGCTAGAAAGGCAAATATAGAGTTAATTAAGCATAACTTCATTTTGGAATTGATTTACTTAGTTGCTTATCATATCATTCTCATTTTAGAGTTGTCACTAATGGAGGCTTTCTGAGAGCTTCACATTAGCATATCTAAATAGAGAGCCATAAAGTGCTTATTATCTTTTATTTGCATATTTAGCTCACTAATTATGGTATTTATCTTATATTATTCATTTATTTGACAAACTAATCCTATGAAGGTACTTTCCACAGCACACAAAATGGCACCCACCATGAGGCATTAGGCCTCATTCTTTTTTAAATTCAGAGAAAGTGTTATTTTCTATCATTTTCTTGCTTTATTCTCTATTTTTTAGGTTCTACAGCACATTTGAGAGTTTCTACAACGGATCCAAGCAATCCTGCAACACTTTTGAGGCCTGAAACAATGCATCTGCAGTAAAGTTTTGCACCTTTACACAGCGAAACAATGCTTTTAATACTTCTAATATCTTGTCTATACTTCTTTCAATGCATATACCCTGACTACAAGTGCATTTGATAATTCCTTATGCACTTTCAATACTTCTTTCATACGCATTTGTTGTTTTAAACAACACTTTTAAATTCTATTTTGACGCATTTAATAGTTTATGTTGCGCATTCTATAATTTTAGCAATGCTTTCAATTAGTTCTGTTGCGCTTTTGACTAAATTCAAAATTTTCAAAAGCTCATAGTCGGGAAATGAATTTCCTCTGGTTTTATGATGGCAAGTCATAAAAAGATAAAAAAGGCAGAGAGCAAATATAACAGTGAAGCCAAAGCTTTGGCTAAACAGATCAAAAGTGAGAATAAAACACACATTAAACTCATTTTGAAGGATTCACAGCAAGAAGGTGAGGTATATGAATGATATTTGCAAGTTGTAGAATCTTACAAATTGAAATTCATATCCTTAAATTGGATTTACATGCCTTAATCATTTTTTGTTAAATTTGAAAAATTAGGCTTAGAATTCAATTTTCTACTTATTTTCTTTATATTTCTTGGTTGTGTTGACTAAATTTTTGAAGAGGAGGCAAAGGAGCAAGAATGATCACCACTAGGTGAGTCAAAATCATGGAAAAATCAATTTAAAATGCCCCTAGCCTTTGCTATCTTTGAATTAAGGTAAGCCTAAAACTTGGTCAATCTTTGCTTAAATTGTGGCCTTGTCTTTTCAAAATCTAGTAATTAAAGAAATCTATTATTGTTTGAGGGAATTGATACCAGGCTTATGCTCTTCACTTTTTAAGTGAATCAAAATGCCAAAAATATCAAATTCCTTGATTAAAAGAAAGGCTATGGGATAAATCAACCACTTAAATCAAAAAACCCCTTGTTTGTGGAGGAGAGTAGAAATACTCAATTCCCATTAGTTAGTGGGTCTGGTAAATTGAACCGTGTTGATTGTGCTTTGGAGGCAATAATAGTAGGGATATTCTCTTCACCTTTTGGTGAATCAGACTCCAAAACCTATGTCTTAATTCCATTTATTCACTTTGAAAATGAACATGCTAGAACTATAGTGGGCTCACCTCCTGAGATTTGCCTTAACGAGGTCGGTGAGAGGGACATCCCAAAGTGGGATACAATTTCCTTTGCCGCAATAATCCGATTCACTATAAAAAAAAATGTGTCCATCCTTAATGGGGTGAATGACAAAAGGATATTAAGTATCGAGCTTCCTCGAGTAGTCCTTCGGGATTGCGCAAAACTCTTGACATACCGGTGGTGGGAAGCCCCTTATTTTTGGGGGATGAAACTTGATATCTTTTTCAATGGAATCTATACTAAATCATTGATAAATTAGCAAGCCTGCCTCATTAGAACCATTTAAAAGCCAGATTTGACCTTAGGTAGATTGGTTGGAAGAATTTATTGTGACAATTGATAAAATCATTGTGTTGTGCTTGAAGGTCTATGATTACAAAAAGAAAACATCCATTAAGATCCAAAAATCAATTAACAACAAAAATTCAAAAGAATATTCTATTCACAAGAATTCAAGATATGGGAAAAGAAAGGGATACATCATCCAATAAATTCTCATTAAGAACAATGTTTCCTTACCTCTATGATCCTAATATTACATCCATGTCTACATATTCTTCAGACAAAAGAGCTATCCCAAAATCTCACATTAATTATAACGTTGATCAAGAAGAACATTATGAACATCATATCTTTGATAATTCAACCTTTGATCGAAAAGAAAATCATGAATACCCTATGTTTGATCAAGAAAATCCTAATGGTAACCTAATCTTTGATAACGAACCTATGTCACATTATCAAGATAATCCCCTCTTTGATAAAGGAAATCAAGAAAATGACCATGGAAAATTTGATAATCAAGATTTTGAATATCACATATCTTTGACAAACACAAATACATCTAAATTTCCATGGGATAGGTCATTTACTCCTTTGGGACAATCATACAAATCAACTTTGGAAAAACTCCTTGAAAATGATCTCATCACGTTGCCTAAAATCACTTCATGTGGTTTTATCTTTTTGAGAAACTATTGCACATATCATAGACATAATGAACATGAAACTTCATATTTCATGGAGTTGAAACATAAAATCCAAAATCTTATTGATGATGACTTAGTTAAAATTGAAGATCCTAATGAATCATTTAATGAAGATACTACTCTCAAGAAAGATCAAACTTACGAACACATGTATAGTAGTGGTTCTCTTGTAGCCTCCACCTATTCCAACATTCCTCTATCTCATAAAGAAGCAAAGCTATCCAATATTACTCCATCTCATAAAGCAAAAAAGTTGCCCAAGATTCTTCCATCAAATCAAGAACCTAATGCTTTTCATGATAACTATGTCTACCCTCAAGGGATACCTCTAAAAGCAATCCAAGCTAACCTACATCTTTCTAAAAACTTATTTCATGCTTCAAAGGTTATAGACCTCAAGCCTTCATGTGCTACAATGCCTATCATATCTATTTCAAATAAACATCCATCATCCCTTGAAGAATCCATCATACAGATCCAAACTCCTACCTTGTCCTTAGAAGTGGCTCCATGTCAAGACACTAATCCAAAGTGCAAAGAAACAAGTATTATTAAGGATCAAGATAAAGACATTATCCCGCCTTATCCTATATTTGACCAAAGTCCCATACCCCAAGAATCTCATGATGACCCCTTCATACCCTTCCATTTCTTTTAAGAATATATCCTTTCATCTCAAACAACCTTTATTCCTTCACCTCCTATATCCAACCCATCTCCTAAGAAAGATCAAGGTATTCCATCCATTTCTAATGAACTTATTGAAAATCAAAAGCAAAGTATTCTTCCTAGGCTATCAAAAGATCCTTGTCAAGATAAAAGTACCCCAACATCCACTTTTCATAAGACTCCATATCTACCTCAAAATTCTCCCATTCTTCCTAATCCATTGCATAAGAATAAATCCTCTCAAGCTTCAAATGCTCCTATCAAAGCTATTCATAAGCCTAATGGTATAAAGATAAATCTGAAAGATGAAAGCCTTGGTCATGCATCTCAAAATAAAGATGTTGATATCCCTCCCACATCCCGTTTACCTCCATTTTCACATAAGCATCAACCTTCTACATCCTCCAAATCCTTCCTTGGTCCCTATATCCCAAAGTTGAAACCTTATACATCCTCCAAATCTATATTGGGTCCCTATATCCCTCCATCAACCTTTCCTACCATCCCTAGCCCACAATTCACTTACCCTATATCCTATCAAGATCAAAAAAGATATACATACTTGAGAAACCAAAAACCCATCCATGTGAACCCTCCATATAAGACTATCCATATCAACCTTCTTCATCCACCAATCCCAAGTCTTTTGGAAGCAATTTTCTTGTGCAACATAAGAATAAAAAAATCAAGAATCCACTTATGTATGAAGAATGCCATGTCCAATCTAATCGACATGTGAATGAAAAGAAAAAAGAAATATTCAAGAGACCACAAAGTTCCATCAAGAAGGAAGAAAAATCAAAGAAAATGTGGGCTCCTAAATCCCTCATTGAAGAAAAGCATTCTAAAGAATCCATCAAGCAAAAAGAAAAATCAAAGAAAATGTGGGTTCTTAAATCCCTCATTGAAGAAATGTATTCTAAAGCATCCAAAAGGAAATCAAAATAAAAGAAAATATGTATTCCAAAGTCACTTTTGAAGGACTTACACATGAAAGAGAAATCAAAGTTGACGTTCAAGCTTCCAAAGGCTTCCACTCCACATTATCCCAAACATATTCCATCTTATCCATCCATTTTGGGTCCTTACATCCCAAGATTCATATCCTCTTTTACGTAAAATTATCAAGATATTTCACCCATTTTCCTCCATTATTCCACTACCCTTCAAGGTGTATATCAATGTTGATCTTGATAATACTTCTTATCATCCTATTCATTATGCTTCCATTCCCTTTTTCACGGCCATACATGGAAAAAAATATTATCCTCTCATTCATTATCCTTCCATTTCCCTTATCCAATCCACCACATAAATCTTTAGCCACCCTCTACCTTATCCACCATATCACCTTTCCACCACTCTATCAACATCTTTGAGCATACCTTTCAGCAGCCTTGGCTTGTCATATCATACCTTTTCAAGGAGTATCCAAAGAGAATGAGGATTGAGACTCTCAAAAAGAGAAAAATACAAAAAAAATGAAATTTTTTATTTTTAAAAATTAAAAAAAAAGAAGGAAAAGAAAAGAAAAGAAAAATAAATCCGTCCTATGGTGAAAACCACTTCTTGTGGCATGTTGGACAAGTACCATGATGAAAACCTAAGAAACGGGCATCATGCATAATTCCTCTTTTGCACTCTATACTTGGGGGCAAGTTCCATCCATCATATCCTCCTTTCTACCATTTATCTTACTTGCATCCATATTCCATCTTTCACCTTTGATCTTGACAAGGTTGAATATATCCGTGAGCATTAAGTGCCTTGACATGTGATATCCTATCCATCATCCTATTCACTTGTTGCATTCATGCTACCCTATCATGATCTTGCTTATCCTAAATCCACCTTCATTATTCCTAAGAAGCCTTCCCATAATCTCTTTTTCTTTTCTTGATGTTCCAATGCTTAGAGATGACTTGAATGCAGTTTCAATAGTCAGTAGACTATTATCATAATTACTAATTAGCTGAAATTCAGTCAGCTTACCAATTACGGTTTCCAAAGTAACAACATTATTTGGTATGGATCTCAGTTCCTGAATAGAAGATACTCTAACAGAATACTTAGATGAAAGGGTTCTCATAATTTTACTTACCACTTCTTCATTAGTTAATGTTCCACCAACACCTCTGATGACACTAACAACTTCCTTGATTCTAAAACTATATTGAGCAATGTTTTCTTCATCCTTCATTCTCATTTCATCATGTTTTCCTCTGATACTATCAACCTTATCTTTTTTTACATGTTGATCTCCTTCATAAATAAGTGTAAGCCTATCCCACATCTCTTTTGAATTAGCACAATCCTTAACATCATTGAATTCAACATCGGTAAGGGAAGAAGCAATTTCAATCATTATCGCATTGTGTTCCTACTTTTCTCTTATCTGATCAACTGTCATGGGTCCAAGAGGTGGTGGAGTATAGTCATTATCCAAAAGATTCAGTGCAGATTCTCCAATCCCAGATAGATACAACCTCATCCTTCTTTTCCATGTTGAGAAACTTTCCTTGTTCAACTTAGGTACTTCTCTCCTATACATCTTTGGATCTTTTACTCAAGTATTTCAAAATTATCTCTTCAAAGTACTTAGCTCTAATACCAATTGTTGGATTGTGGCGAGGGGAGGTGAACCAATAATCCTTGATTCTTTGTACCTTAAATTTTTTTCTCCAATTAACTTGATTAAACATAATTCACTATTTACTGACAACAGTAAATAAACTTTAACAATCAACAAATAAATCACATAAAGCATTCATCACATGTAGCACTATTATTTAACGTGGCAACCCAGCTTTGGGAAAAACCACTATGGGAATTGTCACCTACTAAACAAAATGCTCTTCTAAAGTATGCTCGATTAAAAGCCAATCTGGTTAAATATTACAATACAAACTGCTAGGTGTGACCTAGTCAAGGGATTTACCTCAGATTTGTTAGGATCTTCACCCTGTTAGGAGTGGTCTAGTTAGAGGGATTCAAACACTCTTTAGAATGTTACCTTTTGAAAGGATTTTATAATAATACTGTTAAGTCCACTCAATTAAGAGATTTCTCTGTTACAAATGCTAATAAGCAACTGTAAATAATTTGACCTATAAATTTGTAACTAGCTTTGCATAATCAAATCCTTTGTGCACTCTTCTATCTTCACTTCAATCTGTCACTTTCCACTGGCTTCAACACTTCATCAAGTTTTTCTTTCTGACTTGGAATCCATATTTTCCTTCTTCACTGCATTAATCGATGATTCATCAAGTCTTCAATTTTCTAGCCATTTGTTCATACAAATACATCCTTTATATAGAAATGTTTTTCCACTTAATCTCCTCTATTATGTTTTCATTTGATTAATTTCAATTGTTCAATTCCTTTTACAAACTTATATATTAAATCTAGATCTTGGTAACACGTTTTCTCATCACCTAGGAACTTGAAATTTCTTGAAACTTGGTCCTTATCTTTTTACCATTTAGATCTAAGTCATAGATCATCACCTTGAATTTTTCTGATCGTAGATCTCATAACTAACTTTCCTTTATCATCATGATCTTCCAGCTCATCATAGCTAATCATTAAATATCATTATAATCCTTGTATTTTATTTTTGTATCTAGCTCGGTGGCTTAACCTAAATTTTGTAAGGAAACTCAGGTGCGAAAACAACTTCCTACGCTAATCTCTATAGGAGAGTATTGTGCCAATTCTTATAAATCCTTACAATTTCAGATTCGTTAACTACTTTAACAAAGATATTGCAACCACATACCATGCATACAGAAAAATAGAGAATGACATAATGATATACCCTGGGGAAACCTTTCGGTAAAAACCCCAGCACTCCAAAACCTGCACAATGTATTGATCAAAACTATTACAGCTTACAATACACTTGCAATGCAAGTTCTTTTAGAAGATTTCAAAACCCTTGAAGACAAATCACGGCAGCATAAAATGTTCCAACAATACACTCGCATCACCTCTCTTCGCAATCCTAAAAAAGCTTATATCATGTGCTTCACTTTTTAGGGCTACTCCCAAAGATAACCGTATTAGGGTTTTACCATTCTCCAAGAAAATAGGAACCCCACGATTGGGGAAGAGTGTACAGTACTCAAATTTATCAGTTGCCACATGTCTTCACCTGTCATTGAATCTTCCTGACATAGCTCTTACGTGTCATAGGAATCCGTCATAACCGTTTTAGCCATGATCTCCTTAAACACAATTCAAGATGCCGACACATCAACATTATTTGCAAGAAATACATTTTACAAAACAAATAATAAGAATAGGAATTATCCAAGGTTGAGACACCTTATTCCTAACAAATTTTGGTTAACTTTTCTCAATGCCTAAAACTTTCCTGCTCGATGTCCTGCATTTCTTTTCCTTTACCAAAACTTTCCTTCTTTTACCTTTTACCTTTACTAAGTGACTTGTCCTGATCGGTAGCCAAAACTCGTTTGCTGAATGATTTGACAACTCTTCATTACCATACTTTACCAACTTGATATAATCATATGTTAGGTAGAAAAAAATTATATTATCATAACCTTAACATTGTCTAATCTATATCAGTTGACTAATTAATTTCTCTATCTTCTTAACATCTGACTTCTTCTTCTTAACTCATTCTACTTATATAGCATACTCTGAATGATATGGCAACACGATATAAACTAGATATCAATTGCTTGACAGCAATGACAAGATAATAATTGATCTAACCTTTCTACTATCTTATATTCTTTTGATCTTGGTCGGTCTTCATCATCACTATCAATTATAGTAACATAGAGAGATGATGAAAATTTTAGGGTTTTATGAACATCCAAAAACAATAGTGAAAAAACTATTATGAGAAATCTATTTGATGCATATCGAGAAATTAGTTTGACATCACGTACTAAAGATGCTAATGTTATTCAAAGTGTTATCACATCAACCATAATGGGAAAGGAAATGAAAAAACTTGTTTAATAAGCAAAACAAGTAAGTCATTAAAGATAAGTAGAACAACATTATGAAATTTCTTAGGGAGATGGGAAAAAATTGAGGATCCTAATAATAATTATCTTTGGGAATTATTAGGTATATTCCTACACAAAGACAAGGTTGTTGTTGATGCACTAAGAATATTAATTGAAAAATTTTGGCATGACAACACAAGGGTTTCACCCAATCAAAGGGATTTCGTTAGAAGGAAAATCGTGAACCACATCCAAATCGCTTTTTAGATATGACTTAAATGCAATTTTATGAAAGATTTCTTCAAATCTTTCCTAAAATTAAAATTAGTCAAATATTTTTTTAAATGACAAAACCATTTTATGTTAAGATTAATCATTCACATAGTACATGGTGTTGTAAGGTGCATATTAAATTTTTCATGCATTATGATATTTATCATCATGTATGTTGTACTTTGCACACTAACAATGTTTTGTAGGAATGTGGTCTACAAGCACCTCCTAAGTCACCAAGATAATTTATTTCTAGTGTACTATGTAAACAAGATGATGACTGCATTTATTATAAGATGATTTGTTTGAAAGTTTTTTTTTCCTACAAGTGGTAGTTTGCAATATTTGCATAGATGCCTACATCTAGAGAGCACACATGAAATGGGTAAGAAACTAGTTTCTTTTAGAAAATACAAGTCAATCACATATGATGTTAAAGATGGAAAATAATTGAAGAGGTGTGAGTTAGTGAAAAAGAATATATGCTTAGCAAAATTTATAATGATTTTTCAAGATAAACTAGTTTATGAGTACATATCTCATACAAATAGAACTTGGTGGTTAGATGAGAAATTATATCTATGTAAGGACACTTTTCCCCTTGGTAATATTTTCTCTATTTTTATTTTGCTGATAATTATACACTAAAACCTCAATATGAAGTGCAACCTATGTATTACCATTCTACACAAGTTACAATTTGTACACATCATTCATGAATTCACATGATAATGCAAAGGAGGATAGAAAGGTTATAAGAGAGTGTCACTTTTATATCAGTGATGATAGTAGTCATTTGTCCAAATTCATGCAAGGATTCTTTAATTTTTTCTATGATATTTAAACAGAAAGAGATGTAAGATACAACCAAAACATAATATGGACGGATAATTGCACCTCACAATCCAATAATGTAAGGATGTTCTACTGGTTGAATAGCATGCATGTGACAAGTGGTGTGCAACATTTAGAATTTCACTAAGGTTGGACATAGAAAGGGACGTCATGATGGTGTGAGAGCATGTGTAAAAAGAGCTCTTGCTAGAGAGGAATTAAAGTACAAAGGTGGTGCTATGTTAATAGACGCAGAAATGATTATGTAATAGTGTAACTCTATGATGGGACTAGGTAATGCAGGTAAGTCTACGATTTATAGATATTTTTGGTTGATACTCGAATCTAACATTGAAAACCATCTATATTTTTGTACAATTATAGGATCTAGTGGCATGCATTCATTTTGAAGCTCAAATGTAATGTCATTAGTTATTTATACTAGACAAATTGTATGTTTTTATTCTTCGTGTATGATTTTTTGTGGGAAGAATTTGAATAAAAAGAGTGGGTTAACTAATGGTCTTGTAGACCTTTGCAACCCCTTGATTCATATCAAGTTCCCAGAGCACTACAGTTGAACCAAATGGAAGCATCAATGGATTTTGATCATGTTTTTGACCTATTTGAACCAAGTAGTTTCTAAATTTATAGCTTAGGTAAAATCAATTTTAAGCTCATTTTATTAAACTTTATATTGATTTTGGTATTAGCTTATCCTTCTATAAATTTTAGGCTCTGTGTATGAAATTTTTGCAAACAAGAACAATGAAGAGGGAACAAATTACTTTTTGTGTCATTGTATTGAGGCCAAAAAAAAATGATAAGTACAATCATTGATGGAGAGGGCATTGAGTACCCAATAGGATTTTTTGTTGTGAGAGGGACGTGCATTAGAATTTACCCTATCAAAAAATCTAATGTGTGGTTGTTTAAAGACTTTGAGACATATAGACATGTATTCTTCATTACTCTAACCATGTTGTTGCAATGTAAATATTCAATTAATTAAGTATCATGGCAGACCTCTTAACAATAATTTATGGAAAGTTTGTGAATTTGACCACAAGGAAATACTTGACACAATAAGGGTTAGAGATGATCTAGAAGGTTCACTTGATTAATTTTGGCCCATCTACAAGAATAATTCTGCAAAATGGTAGAATGATTTTGATAATTTTGTATGTATTTTTTGTGAAACGTTGTAATTTATTTTTGTATATATAAATGATCATGACCTGATCTATGTGCATATTTAGAGGCCAAATTTTATATACATTGTAGTGAGATTTCATGTGCATATTTAAGTGTCAAATTTTGTATATATAAGTGGCCATAGGCTGATTTGTAAATATTGAGAGGCCAAATTTTGTATATCTTAATGTGTACCATTTTAATATAAATACATAAATAAATTTTGTTCCCTTACATTTGTACAATGAAACCTTCACTTGTTATTATACGATACGTATGTTAATAAGCTAGTTTTACATCAGGTCTCTTGACTATTTTAGTATATGCTATCATGTTTCTCTATATTGGTTCTTTATATTGGATTGTCCCTTCATGTTAGTAACTTACTGCTTTTGTATTGTCTCTATCTAGGTTGACAAATAAATGTGCAAAATAGTTAAGCCTTCATTTCTCTTGTGGGTCTCACAATTGAGCTTAGGTCTGACAAAAGAATTTAGTAGTGGAAATGAATTTTAATTTTAAGGATGAAAGAGATATTTCAATATAAAAATTTAAATTGAAATGGTTACAATGAATTTATTGGAACATAAAATGAGGTGTCCAATTCACCCATCTTCTACAATATATCTCAAAAAAGGTTCCACTTGTTCATAAAAAATCTTAGAAAGGAACAAGGTTTAAGAAAAGCCATGGAAATTTATCAAGCATCCCTTGAAAAAATATCAAGCTCCTCTTAAAAATATGAACTAAATTATAATCTCATAGAAACACACCTACTTCCTTTCCCATACTAATCCATAGAGTCCTTCCCAATAATAAAACATGACCACTTAAAAGGGCAAGTTTTTAGAGAGGAGAAACACCAATACTAATCAATACCAAGTTCCTTCAAAATGGGAAACCAAAGGTGTCAAAATAAATAATCAAACAAATTTATTTTTTGTAACCACATATCTTTACAAGATACAATTTTATCCCTCTTCTTAAAACTCAAAATTGCATCAAGACAAATGAAGTGACAACAAGATATAAGAAAGTGCATGCTTTTCACCCCAGTCTTCATATATTGAAACTACACAAAATGACTCCAAAATCTATCTCATTCTTCTTATATTCTCCATAAAAATATATAATTTATACCCAATAAATTTCCTTATGTGGCCTCAAATATCTTCCCCACATTTCTTGTATCATGAAAGATAACCATGTCATAAACTAGGATAGTAGTCAATAAGGCCTTAATGTGATAGATGCTTCTAGAAAGAAAGACATATTTACCTTTTGATGTGATGCAGAGAAGGGGTTCGACTCAACATAAATGATGTATATTTGACAAAAATGGGTTGATATTTCAACATACTAAACTCTCTTCAACTAGGCATGACCTTAACAAGGCTACAAAACTTCAAATGGGCACAATGAACTCAAAGGCTTAATCAACACATGGAATAATTTACACAGGGTGTAAATGACATTAAAAAATCCATCCAATCACTCAAGATATAAAAAATTACATACTTGGTTGATCACACAAGGATTCACAATCCCTTCTCATTTGCAACATGGCTATGAGTCCTAAAATTACACCCAAGAGTGATTTTAAGACCCCAACACACCTTCAAAATCCCAAATATGATAGGATTAAACCAAAAAAATGTTTCCCCAAACCTAATGTATTTAAACAATGGTGGTTCCACATAAGAGGCAAACATTCCCACTAGCTTTCAAGAAATAAACATTCCCTTGTAACTTTTGAATAATACCTGATATCCAAAATATAAAAACATATTTGAGCACCCATTTGTCTTCTTTAAAACATATCAAAAATTAAGGTAGTGTTGTTTTGTAAAGTGTTCCAAAAATGGACTGCTCAACTATTCTCAGGGCTTAATTATGCTTCTATGCAATTTGGTTTATTGGTTCTCTACTTTTATTACCACAAACACATGTTCCAAAGGTTTTATCACACCATATATGGTCTTAACATACTCACCAATTCACTTACCACTCTTTCCCAAGGCTATTTCATCAAACCTTCAGTCCTAATGGCTTCAAATGCATCAAAACATGGTAAAATCAATCTAGGGCATCCGCATATCATGTGAAAACCTTTACCAAATCTTCTGCAACCTTGGTAAAAAATCAAACACATGTGTAAAGTCCCTTTCTCCAACTCAAAATATTTTTCAATGGTGTAATAATGAGAAACTCATTTTTTCCTCCTATCTCAAAACAAGGGTTTCAAACTATTTTTGGTAAATTTCATGTAAAATGCTCAAAACCCAATGAAAATCAATGAAACCAAAAGATATTGAAACTATATTTAATACCCTAACACATATAATTGATTATATACCTTTATTTTTATGTACAAGCATGTGTCATTGAGAGGAACAACAAAGAACATAATAAAAATGCAAAAAAAAGAATTATTTATTGCTCCAAACTTCCTCCAAACCTCTCAACACATTTTACAATGAGGGATTTAGGATTTTTATGCTTTTTAAAACTTGTTCCAACATTTACAAACCAACCAACCAACTTGTACATCACTTTGAATCTTCATATTCCCACTCTTGCAGTTTTTGCAACTTTATGACAACTTTTTTTGATAATTTGACATTTTTTACCATATTTGATACATGGCCCCAAAATGACTCCCTAAGACTCAAAATAGACTCATAAAATTCCAACATGGTCTAAATGACCTTATTACATGATTAAACACCCAACAAAAGAAAAATTTACAAAATGGCCTCATGGATGCATAAACTCAACGAGGTTCTCCTGCACCACGATGCTACCAAAATTCTCTATAGTTTCTCTACCATTATTTTTAATCTCCATAAAAAACCTAAACTTCCATACAATGATATTTTTAGCAACCATTTCAAAATTTCACAATTTTATGCACTTAGGGCACACAAGGGACATCATTGGTAGGGTATGTCATTAAGCATTATGGGGTGTTGAGAGGAAAAATGGGACCATGCCTAGGGTAAACCCACCCAAGAAATGCAATCATGGTGTCAGTTCATGCCCATGATGAATAAAACATGATATAGGCTACCTGGAAACTTCACACTCAATACATTTGATAATTTTTGCATGAACATAAAAATTGTTGGCCTACAAGAATGACGTTGAGTGTTCAAAAATTGAGACGACTTATTGTAGAATGGCCTAACATGACCTTATAGGTCCAATATATTATGCACATGTGTGATCATTTGTGAGAAAAAATCCATCAAAGTTTGATGGTTTTATGCACATGGGACAAACAAGGGACATCGTCAATAGGGTATGTCATTGAGCGTTTGGGTGTGTCGAGAGGAAAAATAGGACCATGGCTAGGGTAAACCCACCCAACCAGACAAGATGATAGTATTGGTTTATACCCACGAGGAATAGAACACAATATAGATTACCTGGAAACTTTGCACTAAGCGCATCTGATAATTTTTGCACGAACAAAATAATTTCTATCCTACAAAAATGGCTCTAAGTATTCAAAAATTGAGATAGGTTTTATAGAGGAGCCTAACATAACCCTATAGGTTCAAACAAATTTTGCACGGGTGCCACAATTTGTGAGAAATATTGGAGTTGATGAGTAAACAACCCACAGCTCCCAAGAACACCTGCATGCAAACACCTGTCACAGAAAGAGAGAGAAGAAGCAAGAAGCTATGGAGACTTGAACGCATTGATCCACGAGAGAGGAGAAATCATTCTTGATGTGAACAAACAAAAGTTTCAATTCAATAATGAAAAATTTGTTACACAATCTGTTATGAAGACAAAGGAGATCAATCCTTATAAAAGGAGATCTAAAAACCTAAAAAGGTAAAACCTAGGTTGCACAATATAATTAATAAAGCAATTAATTATTATATGCCTAAATTTTAGCTTAAGTAGAAAGAGATAATAAGTGACTTAATAATTAAATCAAACATGATTTAATTAATTAGTAAACACTTTATTACTCTAACAAGAAATAGTCTGTTAGAGTTTGACGATTTTATGCACTTAGGGCACACAAGGGACATCGTCGATAGGGTATGTTGTTGAGCATTTGGTTGTGTTGAGAGGAAAAATGGGATCATGCCTAGGGTAAAATCACCTAATTGGATGCAATTGCAATGTAATATTGTGCCAACAAAAAAATAATGTGATATAGGCTACCTAGCAACTTTGCACTAAGTGCATCTAACATCTTTTGCATCAATAGAAAGATTGCTTCCCTACAAAAATGAATCCAAGTGTTCAAAAACTAAGGTAGGTTATTGTAGAGGGGTATAACATGAACCTATAAGTTCAAATGGATTGTGTGCAAGTGCCACAATTTATGAGAAACAATCCGTCCAATTTCAACAGTTTTATGCACTTAGGGAACTCAAAGGGACATCATCGGTAGGGTATGTTGTTGATCATTTCAGCGTGTCAAGAGGAAAAATGAGACTATTCCTAGGGTAAAAAAACCCAAATGGATGTGATTGTAGTGTCATTATTTTCCCATGATGAATAGAACGCGATATAGGCTACCTGGCAACTTTGCACTGAGTGCATCTGATAATTTTTGCATAAACAAAAAAATTGTTGCCCTACAAAACTGACTCTTAGTCTTCAAAACCCAAGATAGGTTATTATAGAGGGGTCTAACAAGACCCTATAGGCTCAAAAAAATCATGTGTAGGTGCCACGGTTTGCGATAAATAGTCCATCAAAGTTTGAGGACTTTATGCACTTGGAGCACACAAGGGACATCAGTGGTAGGTTATGTCGTTGAGCATTTCAACACGTGGAGAGGAAAAATGGGACCATTACTAGGGTAAACCCACCCAAAAAATGTGATCATAATGTTAATTTTTTCCCACAATGAACAAAATGCGATATAGGCTACCTGGCAACTTCAGACTGAGGGCATTTCACATTTTTTGCATGGATCGAAAAATTATTGCCCTACAAAAAGAACTCTAAGTCTTCAAAACCTAAGATAGGTTATTATAGAGGGGCCTAACATGACCCTATAGGTTCAAATGGATTGTGTGCAGGTGCCTCAGTTTGTAAGAAAGACTTCATCAAATTTTGACAATTTTATGCACTTAGCACACACAAGGGACCTCATCGATAGGGTATGTCGTTGAGCATTCTGGCGTCTTGAGAGGAAAAATGGGACCATGCCTAGGGTAAACCCACCCAATCAGATGCGATCATAGTGTTTTTTATGCCCACAATGAACAAAACCCAATATAGGCTACCTGGCAACTTTTCACTAAGTGCATCTGACAATTTTTGCATGAATAGAAAAATTGCTTCCCTACAAAAACCACTACAAGTCTTCAAAAAAAAAGATAGGTTATTGTAGAGGGACCTTACAGAACCCTATAGGTTCAAATGGATCATGTGTAAGTGCCATTATTTGTGAGAAATGGTTCATTAAATTTTGATAATTTAATGCAGTTAGGGCACACAAGAGACATCATTGGTAGCATATGTCACTAAGAATTTTGGCATGTCAAGAGGAAAAATGGGACCTATTATACACTAAGTTTGCACCCTTGTTTCAAGCTCTTGTAGTCTTGATAACCTAGTATAACATGGGAATCATCTCCAGGTTGTGGGACCTATGGTAACTGAGATGAGACCTCCAGGTTCTAGGCTAGTTCCTCTTGGATAATCACCTTAATTTGCTTCTTGACATGAAAAGTAAATCTTTTGAGGGAAAGGGAAAGAAGGAATGCTTGGAAAGGGAAATGACTTGAAAGCAAACTACCTACTAGGTGATACACCAAAATTAGGCTTTGGATCTCAGTATGGAGGAATGGAATCAATGAAAGGCTTAGGTCTAGTAGGTCACAAGTTATTGAATAGGCTTGCATAAGTGTTTCATAGGAGGGCCTAAACATAAGACACAACTTATGACCTAGCAAGCAGACATTCACCTCTGCAACTCGGTGTAGGATTGAGACAAGACTATTAGGGGGCTAAGATATACCCACAAAAACATATAAATCAGATCAAACACAATAACACACACAATTACAGAAAGTAAGAGGGATTAGGAACCCTAAGATATCACCAAAAAACATCATATACTTTAATCCAATAAGAGATAATTCAGACAAGGAAGCATAGGGACATGAAGAATTGTCACAAAATACCTTTGTGATGTTTGAATAATCAATGAAAGAAATACAACTGTAGAAGCCAGAGGGCAGGGAAAATGCCACATATGACTCTTAAGAAAGATGAATTTTTTCTTTACAATTGTCCAACTTTGAGCTCAAAAGCTCTAAAAATACAATATATACATCACCTCTTGCACGCAGGCAAGAGTCAAAAACCTAACTAGGGTTTACAAAAATTTGTAATAATAACTAACCCTAAGTCAGCTAATTCTAATCATGAATATATCTCTGCAACATTATGGCCGATCAAACCTCAAGTTTGCGTGCCCATCCCTGTACTACATCAACCTGCAGACAAGCGACCTGGATTCATCCACTTTCCTGCACAAAGTCTCACCATGAATGCATAACTGGTACCTTTCTAAGACAAGAAATGACCCCTG
This sequence comes from Chamaecyparis obtusa, assembly GCA_027943335.1. Classification (NCBI taxonomy): domain Eukaryota; kingdom Viridiplantae; phylum Streptophyta; class Pinopsida; order Cupressales; family Cupressaceae; genus Chamaecyparis; species Chamaecyparis obtusa. The sequence goes on along the minus strand of BSBK01002128.1, from coordinate 116,967 downwards.
ACGGCCGCCCAAACCTCCTCATCATCCTCCTTTAACTGCAAATGTCCTGGAGACATAAATTCTCTGAACTACATCGTTGCTCGCGGCCTGCAAATCAAATACTGGCAAAACCCTCTTAGACACATTTGAATTTGAAAACTAACGGCTAGCCGATCATTTTAAAATGTGTCCATTGATGTCCTTTATCTCCTATAAAATGAACAGCTCAGATCAACCTTGAAACAGTTATAAAACCTTCTTGAAAAGTCAAAAACCACCTGAGCACACTACAGCCAATCAAATTCAAGCACGTCGGCACACCTGTCATTTTGGCCCCACCTCGAGCTTTTCTTTCTTAAGTCATTCGACGACTACGCGACCAAAGACTTTTTTCTAAGTTGCGAAGAACTTCTCATAACCCTGGTCTGGTTAAGTAACTACGCGAACAAAGAGGTCGCTGAATTTCTAAGTCTTTCGGCTAACCCTGGTTAAGTCCAGCGAACAAGAGAGAACCCCTAGTCGTTGATTCATGGAAACCTCACTAATCCCTGGGCCCATTTATGCCACTTGGCATTCCTTTATTTGCTCTGGCTACTCCATTAGCAACCACCTTGGCAGGCTCTGACAACAGATCCACTCAAACTGAGATTCTAATCTAATGGTGGGTGCAAGATCTCATAGCCTCTGAATATTCCTTCAGATCATACGCCCATCGTAGATCTTCATTAATCCCTAACCCCACTGACACATCGGTCCACTTGGAAGTCTTTGTCAGCACTTGGCAACCAATTATATTCAAGCACATCAGCACACCTGGCAACACAATCCCATGGATTTTCCCTTTACTTCAACCAATCAAAAGATGACATGTCACCCTGACTTGGCATTGGACCCACCTGACAAAGCTGAACATTTGGCAAATCGAGCGGCAGGCGTAAGATTGCATGTGTTAGAAAAGCTCCTTCAGATCATGCGCCAGCCGTTAGATCATCATCGACTGACAACCGTCAGGCCCACGCTGACATGGCACCGAATCACAAGTCCCTGACCAATCAAAGGTGTACAACTTAGACAACGTGGCCAGACCCACTGACAAACCTACTCTGCAAATAGGAAGATCGATGATCGTCGCAAGATCTCATGGAATCCTCTGAGGCCATGAGATCATGCAACAACTGTCAGATGTGGAATCTCGACCTTAGCAGCTAAGTAGAGACCGCCAACTGAAAAGGTAACCGCTCCCTGGATCGCTAAGTGTTAGGGCCTTGACCGCCAGGAATCAAAGATTTGGTGACTGAAGGAAGAATTACGCACATGGGAATTGGGATTTTAAGTTGTCGATAAAGTAACATGAAAATAGAATGAAGGGCTTAGGGTTTTTTAGCTTATAACGGCTACTTTTATGAATATTTCAACTGTAGACCAAGGAGTAAAACAATTTGCAGAGGCTAGAGGATATGGCATAAGATCATAAAATTTTCAAGGATGCCTGGCAGAATGAAAATAGAGATTTTAGAATAGGTTTTAGCCAAATTTGCATGCAGATGAAAATTAGGGTAACATTTTGGCGATTTCTGATGGATGTCACCCTGCTAGACATGGATCAATGGCCTTAACATAATCCATTGGGCATGGGGTCATTTCAAGAACACAAAACTTGACAGAGAGACAAAAACTAAAAACCAGAAAGACAACCTTGTGCATAGGAACTTCTTGGAAAGAAAGAACTAACCTAGAAAACAAGGAAAGGAAGCAAAAAACACATATTTACAGGAATTTACAGATAGGAATTAACCTCAAAGCAGGGCTTTAGGTGGAAACCATTGACTGATATTGGCAAGGCATCTCCTTCAAGAGTTGATAGTTGAAAAGCATTGGACCCCTTGCACTCTATTATAACAAATGGTCCACCCCAAAATGAATCAAATTTGGTATGTCTGCTAGGCTTGGATATGAATTCTTCCCATTTGAGAACTACATCTCCAAGTTTGAAATTACTGACCCTGGCTCTTTTGTCAAAACTCCTCTTTGTCTGAATCTGATGGAATTCCATATCTTGCATTGATTTGTCTTTGAGTTCTTCCAACTCCATCAACTAAGCATATCTGATCTATAAGGATCACTTTCCTCAAATAGGGTATATTGAGTGGCCAAGTCCAGAGTTGGTAATTCAGTTGAAATGGACAACTTAGCCTCTCTGCCATACACTAGCATATAAGGAGAATTCCCAATGATCTTCTTTGGAGTAATTCTATCTAGCCATAAGGCAGACCTTGGTTTAGTGTGCCTATCCCTCTGGTTGTCTTGCAGAGTCTTCTTAATTATCCTAATCAAGTTCTTGTTTGTTGATTCTGCCAAGCCATTGCCCTAGGGGTAGTAATTGGAATTGGTATTTAGATAGATGCCATTCTTGACTACCCACTCTGAGACTTTGAGGCCTATGAATGCTAATGAATTATCTGAAATTATTGAATCTAGAATGCAAAATCTATGAAATATATCATCGTAAAAACCTAAGACAACACTCTCATTGGCCTCTTTTAAAGCAATTGCTTCTGTCCATCTAGTGAAATAATCTGTTGCAGTGATTATCCATTTATGGCCTGCACTAGATGGAGGATTGATCATTCCAATGAAGTCTATACCCTACTTCATGAAGGGTTGTTCTGTTTTGACTGGCTGTAGGGCAAGGCTGCAAGCCTCTCTTTTCCTGTAAACATGGCACACTTGATGCATTTTCTAACATAATCATGACTATCCTTAAAGATAGATGGCCAATAGTATCCATAACTCATGATTTTAAAAGTAGTAGTCCTAGGAGAAAAGTGACCTCCAGAAGATCCATCATGAAACTCAAATAGGACATCAACTATCTTTTTTGAATCAATGCATCTTAAAAGGACACCACAGTGATCTTTTTTGAAAAGAATCTCATTTATCAGCACAAAAGGAACAGATTGTAATCTATAATACCTTCTTTTTGCTGAATCCAAACCTACAGGACATTGTCCTATCTTCAAATAATTGATCATATTAGGCAACCAACTAGTTGCCTTGGCTTGTTCTTCTGTAGAATGCACCACCAAAGATGCATCTATTTGCTCTGATTTCTTTGAACTCTCATCCTCTGCCAAATGTTCACAAAGACCTCTTCCTCTAACCAGCTTGGTAGTTTGGATATCTATGTCATATTCCATCACCTTGGTGATCCAACCAGCTCTTTTCTCATTTAGGTCCTTGGAAAGCAAAAATTCTTTGACACTTGGATGAGTAACTTTTAAATGTACCTTGCTATGAGTCAATAGATATCTGAACTTCTTAAAGCTCTTTACCATAGCAAGTACATGTTTCTCTACAAAAGAGTATCTCCGTTCATACTCTTCTAAACCTTTGCTAAAGAAAGCAATGGGTTGCTCCAATCCATCTGAATTTTCTTGGGTCAGCATTGCAGATATAGCATCATGACCTCCATGAGCATAAAGGATAAAATCCTTATTGAAATTTGGGTTTAGGAGAGCAGGGGCTTCTATTAAGGCCTCTTTGATAGCTTGGAAATTGACTTTCCCTTCCTTGGTCCAACTAAAATTTGAACTCTTCTTCAACATGGCTGTCAAAGGCTTTAGTAAATCTGCAATGTTAGGAAAGAACCTCCTAACAAAGTTGATCTTTCCTATGAAAGATTGGAGACTTTTTTTGTGATGTGGTAGGGGTAGCTCTAGGATAGCTACAATTCTCTTAGGATCTACTGTGATCCCTTCTTTGGATACTACATATCCCAACAATCTTCCTTCATGGACTACAAAGACACATTTCTTGGGATTAAGAGATATCCCAAATTCTCTACATCTTTCAAAGATCTTTCTCAAATGTTTGATGTGATCTACTGCATGCTTTGAATAGACAGTTATGTCATCTAAGTAGACCAGTACAAATTTGTACATGAGGCTTTTAAAGGCCATATCCATTGCCTTTTGAAATGTAGCACCTGCATTTGACAAACCAAAGGGCATCTTTTGATAAGCCATGGTTCCCCACTTGGTTGTAAATGCAGTCTTGTATTGATCCTCTTCATTCACTAAGATCTAATTGTATCCTAAATAGCCATCCAATAATGAAAATCTCTTGGATCCAGAGACACATTGTAAGATTTGTTCCATAGAGGGTAATGGATTGTGGTCTTTTAGGGAGGCCCTGTTAAGATCCCTGAAGTCAACACATAACCTCAGCTCCCCATTCTTCTTCTTGACAAGAACAAGGTTGGAAACCCAACTAGTATGCTTGATGGGGTAGATGATACCACTTTCTATTAATTTGAGCACTTCCCTATGCATAAGTGGCTCCAGATTGGGATTAACAGGCCTTTTCTTTTGCCTCACTAGTTTGGCATTAGGTTCTAATTCAATAGTGTGTTGGGCAAGGGCAGGATCAAAAACTTTGAGGTCTTCATATTGCCATGCAAAGACATCACTGAATTCTTTGAATAATTGGATGTAATCCTGCTTTTCCAAATCAATGTTCACTTTTCCAAATTGTAAGCTCTTACCTGGTTCCAACTCTAATTCAACACAATGTTCTTGTTGAACTACCAGGCCAGCTTTGCTTCTCTTAACTTCATCATCCTTTTTGAAGACAGTCTCTAAGGTGACAACACCTCTAGGCATCTTATTAGACTTGAGTTGTATTACCTGATCACCATAGCTTTGTGATAGCCTATCTTGATTGTACTCTGAAAAAACATCTTCTTCAAATAAGAATTGCAAAATTTGTTCATCATTGTCAAACACTTGCCAATTGACATCATTATCAGGAATAGAGGGTCTGACAATCACTTTGATATGTTGTTGATCTACCTCTTTTGAAATTCTATTTGGAATATCATACTGAGATCCAACAATAGCTAACCTATCTGCATTTTGGTTTATTCTCCTAGGGATAGCAACAATATTGAAAGCACAAAAAACTTCAATTGCATCCCAAACTCTATGTTTGTATTCTTTCAAAGTGTCATTTTTGGTTTCACTTATCCCTCTAACTTGGCTGACAACCAACTCACTGTCACCATAAACTTTTAAGGCCTTAAGCCCTCTTTTCCTAGCCCACTCTAGTCCATTGACTAGACTTTCATACTCTGCAGTATTGCTAGTGCAGGAGAAACTGAATCTAAAGGCAGTATAATACCTTTCTCCTTTTGGGGACACTAACATAGCACTACCACCAGAACCATATCTACTTCTAGCTCCATCAAAAAATAGTTCCCAAACCTGATTGCTCCGACCCTCTGAATCAGTGTCTTCTTTGAGAAGGCTTGGTTCTATGACTCTACTTTCTTGTATTAAATAACTTCCCAAACCAAAATCCCAAATTAGATTTTCTTGGGCCTCTGAAGCTCTTTCATCTAGAAAAATATCAGGGATACTTTCTATATTTGTGCTTGCTTCACTAATGGTTTGGAAGTCATTGTCATCAAATATAGGGTAGTTTACATTGATGGTATTGGATACATATGGCTCTATATGGTGTGCTGCCAATAGTTCTGACCTAATGGTGACCTTGGTCCCATACCTTATATGAAATAGCATGTGAGACCAATCAGAAGATAGGTAGCCTCCAATCTTGGTTGTAAACTCCCTTGACAAACATATGGCAAATAGGGTAGGGAGGTCTATGATGTATATATCAAGGAGGATTGAAAAATTGGGACTAGCATGTAGGATTAGACTCGTATTTTTGGCCACACTTATAGTATTGACTAAGGATCCATCAAGTTGTGTAACCTTCTTTTGAAAGGGTTCATATTTTAGTCCTAATTGGTCAGCTACTTTCTTAGGCATTATAGTGCTAGTAGCTCCACTGTCTACCATACAATTATGCACTAAAGATTTTCCAATAATTAGAGATACATAAAAGGGAGGTGGCTTTGAGTTCCTACATTGTCTGGCATTGCCTTTAGAGTTTCTACTTGGAGCCTCCTTTTCTTGATCAGTGTTAACCAACACTGGCTTTGTAGCTTCTTTTGTGGGTTGAGGAGTTGTGACTTCAGTCATGGCCTTCTTCAAACTTTTAGGCTGTCCTAGAAGAGCCAAAGAGTCCCACATGGACATGGTGACATTCAACTTTTTCATGTTGTCTACAATTTTATAAGGTGTCACAGTGTGTACTCTCTTTTGTGCCTTTACTATGATGGGCTCCACTTCTTTGGACTGTTGGCCTTCCTTGCTTGTGATGACAGGAGCCTCCTTAGGTGTGATGGGATTAGCTTGCTACAGTGGCTCTACGGATGTAGTGGCTTTGGCATTGGAATCTGCTCTTTCCATGTCTTGAGCTCTTCTTTTTTCTCTTGTATAGGCAACAAAAGCAACTTCATCATTGACTCCATTGAAGTCTAGTTGCTCCCAATTAAAGAGAGCAGTCTCATTTTCTTGTGATTCTTGTTGAGGCACTGACCCACTGGATGAAGCTTTTGATTGAGCTTGTGAGGTATTTTGGACCATTAGAGCTTGGTTCATCCATCCATTTGAACATGTAGCCTGATTATGAGGCTAATTACAAGGAAAACACCATTCATTGTCCATGGCCACATTGTTTTGACTAGGAACCATATCCCTCACTGGATTTGCAGAATTTAAAGGTGCAAGGTTGTATGGTTGAAATGGCCTCTGATTAAAACTTTGTCTTTGTCCTTGATAACCTCCTTGGTATGGTGGCCTATTTTGTTGATAAGGTTTTCCTTGATTTTGATATTGTTGATTAGGACCTTGGCCTTGTAGCTGGAAGGGTGGTTTCATTCCTTGACCTTGTTTCTTCAAATTTGTAACCTCTTTAGTCAAGGTCTACAACAAGTTTGTCATTTCTTGCTTACTACTTTCTTGACTGTTCTTTATCTCTTGTAACTCTTGAGAGAAACTAGTTGTTAGCTCCTGACCTTTGGTACTAACCTGAGGTGCTAATATGCTGGGAATAGGGGTAAATGGGGGTACTTGTGCAGGGGCAATGGGTTGAAGGCTAGGGAAGATGGGCATTGGTGGCCTTCTAGCAATCATTCCTCCTTGGATTAAATAATTTTCAGCCCTGACAACTATGTCAAAAGCTTGGGGTAAGGAAGTACAACCCATAGATTGGATCATGACAAAAATTTTACCATTCAAGCTTTGCAAGTAGTTAAGGAAAGCATGGTCAGCTGATGGCCTTACTGATACTGAAATTCTATTCCATGTTTTGAGGAATCTACTATTGTAGTCTGTCATTTTCTCTTGAGGGTCTCTCTTAATAGTTTTTAACTGTTCTCCTAGAGACAAGTTATCTAATTTATCCTCAAAATGCTTACTTAATGCATCTCCTAATTCATCCCATGAAGTAATGGAACCAACAGTTAAAGTTCTAAACCATTCAAGAGCCTTACCTTTTAGAGAGGCTGCTAATAATTTTGTGGCCACATCTTCTTAGGTTATGTTGTGTATGTTGCAGATGGTGGTCACATCTCTTATGTGTTCAAAAGCAGTTTTCTACCCTTCACCTGTGAAATCAGGTATACTCTTAAGTGCCACCAAGGGCACATCATGATGTTGAGCAAAGGCTAATGAGCTTCCTTGGTTGAATGGTGCAAAGGCAAACTGCCTAGCCATTCTAGGAGTTGGAATTTGAAGATTAACAACTATATGAGTTGTATTTGCTACTGGATTTGAATCCTCTTCTAGATCTCTGGTTAGAGATCTGCCTCTTCTTCTGGAATGAAAGGACAAAGGTCTCCCTTCTGAGGTATCAGGTGGTGTTGATTGAACTCTCCTTGCAGGGGATGTTCTTTGAGTTGACCTGCCTTTGTAGCTTCTTTTTTAGGGAAACTCTAAAAAATTTAGTGGGCTTTGAGATTCTAGTCTCAATCTTTCTCATAAACCTTGAACAAGGTTGGCCTGGATCTTTGAAATCAGTGGAGTAGCTAGATATACTTGATAGAACACTTCTAAAAGTCTATTTTATGCAATCTGTATATCAGAGATAGCATAACTTTAAACAATGAACTTCTTTTGTAGTAGTCTCACTGGGCATGCTAGAATTGTTATACACTAAGTTTGCACCCTTGTTTCAAGCTCTCGTAGTCTTGATAACCTAGTATAACATGGGAATCATATCTAAGTTGTGGGACCTATGGTAACTGAGATGAGACCTCTAGGTTCTAGGCTGGTTCCTCTTGGATAATAACCTTAATTTGCTTCTTGACATGAAAAGTAAATCTTTTGAGGGAAAGGGAAATAAGGAATGCTTGGAAAGGGAAATGACTTCAAAGAAAACTACCTACTAGGTGATACACCAAAATTAGGGTTTGGATCTTAGTATAGAGGAATGGAATCAATGAAAGGCTTAGGTCTAGTAGGTCACAAATTACTGAATAGGCTTTCATAAGTGTTTCATAGGAGGGCCTAAACATAAGACACAACTTATGACCTGCAAGCAGACATTCACCTCTACAACTCGGTGTAGGATTGAGACAAGACTGTTAGGGGGCTGAGATATACCCACAAAAACATATAAATTAGATCAAACAAAATAACACACATAATTATAGAAAGTAAGAGGGATCAAGAACCCTAAGATATCACCAAAAAACATCATATACTTTAATCCAATAAGAGATAATTCAGACAAGGAAGCATAGGGACATGAAGAATTGTCACAAAATACCTTTGTAATGTTTGAATAATCAATGAAAGAAATACAACTGTAGAAGCCAGAGGGTAGGGAAAATGCCACATATGACCCTTAAGAAAGATGAATTTTTTCTTTACAATTGTCTAACTCTGAGCTCAAAAGCTCTAAAAATACAATATATACATCACCTCTTGCATGTAGGCAAGAGTAAAAAACCTAACTAGGGTTTACAAAAATCTACAATAATAACTAACCCTAACTCAACTAAGTCTGATCATGAATATATCTCTCCAACATTATGGCCGATCAGACCTCAAGTTTGCATGCCCATCCCTGTACTACATCAACCTGCAAACAAGTGACCTGGATTCATCCACTTTCCTGCACAAAGTCTTGCCATGAATGCATAACTAGTACCTTTCTGAGACAAGAAATGACCCCTGATGGCCACCTAGACCTCCTCATCATCCTCCTTTAACTGCAAATGTCCTGGAGACATAAATTCTCTAAACTACCTCGCTGCTCACGGCCTGCAAATTAAATACCGGCAAAACCCTCTTAGACACATTTGAATTTGAAAACTAACAGCTAGCCGGTCATTTTAAAATTTGTCTGTTGATGTCCTTTATCTCCCAGCAAATGAACGACTCAGATCAACCTTGAAATAGTTATAAAACCTTCTTGAAAAGTCAAAAACCACCTCAGCACACTGCAACCAATCAAATTCAAGCACGTCAGCACACCTATCATTTTGGCCCCACCTCAAGATTTTCTTTATTAATTCATTCGACGACTACGTGACCAAAGACTTTTTTCTAAGTTGTGAAGAACTTCTCATAACCCTGGTCTGGTTAAGCGACTACGCGAACAAAGAGGTCACTGAATTTCTAAGTCTTTCGGCTAACCCTAGTTAAGTCCAATGAACAAGAGAGAACCCCTAGTCGTTGATTCATGAAAACCTCACTAAACCCTGGGCCCATTTATGCCACTTGGCATTCCTTTATTTTGTCTGGCTGCTCCATCAGCAACCACCTCAGTAGGCTCTGACAACGGATCCACTCAAACTGAGATTCTAATCTAATGGCAGGCACAAGATCTCATAGCCTCCAAATATTCCTTCAGATCATAAGCCCGTCGTAGATCTTCATTAAGTCGTGACCCCACTGATACATCGGTCCACTTGGAAGTCTTCATCAGCACTTGGCAACCAATTATATTCGAGCACATCAGCACACCTAGCAACATGGTCCCATGGATTTTCCCTTTACTTCGACCAATCAAAAGATGACATGTCACCCTGACCTAGCATTGGACCCACCTGACAAAGTTGAACATTTGGCAAATCGAGGGGCGGGCGTAAGATTGCATGTGTTAGAAAAGCTCCTTCAGATCATGCGCCAGCCGTTAGATCATTGTCGACTAACAACCGTTGGGCCCGCGCTAACATGGCACCGAATCACAAGTCCCTAACCAATCAAAGGTGTAAAGCTTAGACAACATGGCCGGACCCACTGACAAACCTACTTTGCAAACAGGAAGATCGACAATCGTCACAAGATCTCATGGAATCCTCTGAGGCCATGAGATCATGCGACAACCATCAGATGTGGAATCTCGACCTTAGCTACTAAGCAAAGACCGCCAATTGAAAAGGTAACCACTCATGGGATTGCTAAGTGTTAGGGCCTTGACCACCAGGAATCAGAGATTTGGCGACTGAAGGAAGAATTACACACATGGGAATTGGGATTTTGAGTTGCCGATAAAGTAACATGAAAATAGAATGAGGGGCTTAGGGTTTTTTAGCTTATAATAGCTACTTTTATGAATATTTCAACTATAGACCAAGGAGTAAAACAATTTGCAGAGGCCAGAGGACATGGCATAAGATCATAAAATTTTCAAGGATGCCTGGTAGGATGAAAACAAAGATTTTAGAATAGGTTTAAGCCAAATTTGCATGCACATGAAAATTGGGGTAACAGGACCATGCCTAGGGTAAATCCACTCCACCAAATATGATCATGGTGTTGGTTCATGTCCACAATAAACATAATGATATATAGGCTACCTTTGATTGGAAAGAAAAGATATTTGGGTGCAAAAACAAGAACATTGTTCAAGTGAATAGTAAAAGGACAAGTTCATAGTCTAATTGCATTATTTTGATGAATGCATCAATCCTTAGATCAAGATACCTTTCTAATTTTTTTGTAAAATAACTTGGTATGTGAAGCAAGTTGAACTCATTATGGATCTCATTAGGCTTGACCATGATTTTTAGATGATCAAGGGCTATAATAGCAAGGTGATTAAAATATGAACCATGAGCCAAGTCCTTGAAAAACCCCTTCCTCTACATCAAGAACTTGAATTCATCTCCTTAAAAGTAGGATTGGATGGTGGTAAATAATAATAAAGTATAATTTAAAAGTATACACCTAATGACTTGCATCTCCTTTTCTATAAGATAATCTATGTTCATATTTAAATTTGTTCTTTTTGTTAAAAGCATGGGGATAAATATCATAATTATCAACTTTCACTCATTAGATAATAAACATGTTTGCATTCTAGTAAGATAAAAAAAATTCAATCAATGAACTAGAATGAATAAAACTATTGTAATATTATCACCCAAACATGCACACAATGAACAAATTGGATCACGTTTCAATTGAAAATATTTAAGTTTTGGAGTGCAAAGATATGCACACAAAGAACAAACTGGATCAAATATCAATTTTTATATAAATAAAAAATGAACAATGATTATATATATATATATATATATATATATATATATATATATATATATATATATATATAGACACACACACACACACACAAAAATAGCATAAATGCCATGTCAATAATAGAATTACAAAAATGTGGCATGTGTCATGTCAAGGTCAATATATACAATAATAACATCGAATATATACATGAATTGGTCCTTCAATGACGACAACTAGCACTATATGTCTCTATCAAATACTAGGAATATGTTGGATCTTCAAAACCGAACCCCTTCAAAGCAGTATGTGGCTCGATAGGTGGTTGCACAACAACAATTAAAATGTTGAATCAAATTAATTTTGTCAAAATATATTAGAGTTGTCAAAATAACTAAACATTGAACTATAATTTGTTTGTAATTGAATTTTTTATTCCCTCATGTGTTTCTCTCGCTCTTGGGCTGTGTGGCAAAGGTGATGGACCCCTTCTTGGAAAATCAGGACTCCTAACAAAATGGAAAGGTAGAGGATCTATGGGAATTCATGAAGGGGGTTGTAATAGGTAAGAGGAAATTAAAACAAGTTAATATTATATATCATTGAGAAATGCTAAAAAACTAAAAATGCATGGACTAAAAAATAAATGCATACTAGAGTCTCAAATGGTTCTCCTATACTTGTAGGAGGTACTGTCACTGAGGAAGCAAATACAATCATTTCATGTATGATAAATGATAAGAAATGTTATATTCATAGAGGAAGGATTTAGAGATTTCAAATGAACAAGAATGATATCCAAGAGGAGTTGAGAAGAGGTTTTCAACTAAGAAGAGGAGATGAAAGTAAAGATGAAGATGTTACATAGTCAAGTTGATGCAAAATTAAAAGATAATGAAGAACTTGAACAAGTTAGATTGTTAAAATCCATAAACAGACATACATCTTCCCTCCACTATGGTGGACCCCCTCTTCAAATTTTGGGAGTCCTAAAGAAATGGAATGGTAGAGAATCTATAGGAAGTTACGTAGGGGGGTTGTAATAGGTAAAAGGAAATTAATACAATTTAATAATATATATAGTTGAGAAACACTAAAAAACTAAAAATGAATTTACTTATATCTAAATGCATATGTTTAATATGTATAGAAAAAATACATATCAAATCATCAGATAGTTCTCTTACATACTCATAGGATGCATCATCTATGATGAAGAAGCTATGACCATTTCCTATATGAAATGTAATAGCAAATATTATAGTCATAGAACAAGGATTTAGATATTTTGAATGAACAAGATTGCAATCCAAGAGGAGTTGAGAAGATGGTTTCAACTAAGAATAGGAGATGAAAGTGAAGATGAAAATGTTACATAGTCTAATTTTATGCAAAATATAAGATAATGAAGATGAACTTGAACAAGTTAGATTGTTAAAAGTCATAGACAGGCATACCTCTTCCCTTTCCTAAACCCCTTCTACATCAGGTGCATTCATCAATTTTATAAACCCCAATTATTTTGATATATAGAGGAGATAAAAAAAGACTTTAAATCAATCTACATGTACATGTTAATCATAATACATTTCAACAAATAGATTTATATTGTGCTCAATTACCTTTTGATATTTAGGCGTCTATGAGGATTTTTTTTTTCGTTTCGGTGTTCTAAACGATACCTTTCTTACACAAGATGTCCCAAACCTAGGTGGGGTAACCTAAGAGAAACAAAATTAACACAAGAGATATCAATATTAAATATAAGTCAATATAACCTAAATTTAAATGGCTCACATAGATTCAATAAAAATTATAAATAAGAGTTATGAAATTTATGATACCGTAAAGCTTTCTAGGCCAAAGTGAACGGCTAAAAGTGTGACATCATCAACCTGGGACATTTGATTCATTGACCCCTATAAAAGACCAAATATATATACATTAAAGAGTTAGTATATATATTATCAAAAATTATTTTGAAATAGAGGTATTATTCTATTTTTAACATATGTAATGTTCCCTTTCTAGCCTATCAATTCATGATTTATCGTTAGCTCATTATGCCTTAGTCTTGTGGGCTAACTAGGACTTCGCAGGGATTAGAGAGAGATTTGGCTAAGGAAGTTCTAGTTTCAGGCCAATTAGAGTTGATTTAGAAGGTTTTCTAGATATTTACTATTTATAGTAAGTCACCAAGGTTCAGTATTTTTGGCATTTCAATATTGGACTTGGAGCATCTCGTCGAGACCTTTCCAACGAGCTAACACACGTGGTTTACCGAGTTTGATGGGTTATATATTTTAACACCTAAAGATTAAATAGTTTATTAATAAAGTGACTATTAAATTTAAGTACATATCAATATGTCACTTTATTATTAAAAGAACACTTTATTCACTTAAGTGGGAAATGGTATTTTAAAAGGAAAGAGAAATTTATCCCACATTCGCTAGTCAGATGAGAAGCCTCTAAGAAGAAGTTATAAAATTAAGTGAAGGGCTCATTCTTCAACATGTTTGGGGTTTATTCATTTCTTTTGACACTTCTTGTTTAGTTCCAGTTTCCTAAGGACAAAAACCCTTGGGATTATTTCAGTAGGTTTGTGGATGGAAACCCTCGAGCTTGGAGGCAGTGAATGGAAACTCATTATCCATTATTGGAGATATGACTTAGGTGTCTCACTTGTGCTTTAGATTCATATCTCTTATTATCTAATCTGATAATAAGTTTTGTGGTTGTGATTGGATTTTTTTCTATTTCTTTATTGAATATTTAAATGCAATGTTCATTTCTAAAATCTATATTTCAGTCTTTTATTGTATGGTTTCTAGTATAGTTTGTTTGATAAATTCAAAATCAACTGCATGCAAATGTTTTTTTAAGTTTATGTGAAATTCTTTGGGAAATCTGGTGAAAATATATCGACAGGATATTACAACATATTAATTTTTTTACATTCGATGTCAAAGCTACAGGTGCGTGTGGAGTGTAAGGAATATGATGTATACTCTCACCAGTTGTTGCACCCAATAATGCATATTATTCATATAGAAGTTTAAATTATTCTATAAATAAAACTTTATTTACATTTATAAGTTTTAAGTGATTAATAAACATGTTATAAACATAATGTATAAACAAACCTGCATCTACTCTCCACCAAAAACCACCATGGTCATTAAGTCATCTGTGAGGGCCATATTCTTCGAGGTGGCAGCATGGCATCTACTCCCATAGTGTGTTCATGAATGGGATGTGGAATCATCCTCATTTGTGTTAGTATCTACCCCATAACATATATGTTGATAGCTGAGACACATATGATCAATGGGTTGGGTTGAGCCAAATGGTGCATCTAATGATGAGGCTAGTGGTGCAGGTTTTGAATCATCCTCTAGTCCAAGAGGATGCACTAACTATGTGCCATGTTGAATGATGACATTAATCAATGGAATAGCCACCTGAAGAGTCTATAACTCCATAGATTCCTTCATGGCTACTGGGACCATGATGGGAACCATGGGTTTAGCAGCTAGAGAAACCCTATTTTGGGATTCTACCACCCTCCGAGCCCCTAGTCTATCCTAGGTAGAGCATCTCCCTCTACCTTAGAACTCTCACATGTCAAATTAGTTTGGCTTCAAGCCAAGTACAAACTTTGAATATAAATTTCTCAAAAAATAAAAAGGTACCTCATAATTGTTACAAGGTGGTTGGTCAAAGACCATACACCACCTATCTCAAAAATCATTTCTCATCCTAGCGTGATTACACCAATGTATAAGAAACCTCTTCAAATATTGAGCTAAGATCTCATCATTTTTAGTTTTGGTGAAAAGATTAAATATATCACCTTTACTTATGGATTTTCTTTTCACCTTGTCATATGATAACCCATCAAAATAGAATGCATAACATCTATCCCTATATGTGTCTCATTCAGTAATCTATCTAGATACCTTATTGGAATCATTAGCCATTGATTCTAGGATTGTGGAAAGGGATAAATGATGCTCACGATTAGAGGATCTCAACCTATTCACTATCATAGAAATTTTAAGAAGTATTATGTGATAGGCGATTCAAAATATCCTCATGTGTGGCTCATATAGATTCTATTAGAGGAGGCAAAGGCTATTGACATTGTTCTTATTGTTGAGGGGAAACATTGTGAGTGTTTTCTTTTTGAGGGGTAATGTTTTGAGGGTTTTATTGTTGTTGAGGGGCAATATTTTGAGGATCTAGTGGTGGTTGTCATTCAAGAACATGTTGTTCTCTATTTTGTTGTTAGACAATATTTTGAGCTCTGACATGAAATTAATAAAAAAGTAAATCAAATCAATCCAAAAACCTTATTACAATTCAATTTGAAACAAAAACAATAAAAAATGTGTCTTACCTTTCTGACAATGCAATATTATGAAGAATAGTTGGAAACGCTAAAAGAATGCAAAATTTTGTGAAACAATATCAGTTTCTACTTGTTTTTGGCCTCCTCCCACTATCCCAAGTTGACAAAGCTCGTGTTGAAATGAGGAGTTCGATGCAGACTTGAAAATTTTTTATGTTTTAAATAACCCGATTGTGTTTTGTTTAATGTAAAAACTTGGTCGAGTTTTATAATATTATAGGTTGGTTTTAATGTTTTAAAAATATGATTATGTTTCTATTATCATAAAACCCAATCGGCTTTTTAAAAGTTAGGCTCTATCTTTACCAAGGCATAACCTGATAGGGTTATTTCAAATTTTAAATAACCCAATCATGTTATTGATTTTTTGAATTTTTTTTTATATGGTGGCCACTTTTTTGCACACCATCTTTGTGTATTGACCCTTCTTTATGTTTAGGAGCTAACATATCAAGGAGTAATCAGTGAGTTGCCTGTAATTCCAAGTGTCTAATAGGACATGCTTGTGTGGGATGAGGATATTTTGTATCAAATCCACTACAAGGCTTTGTCTCCTATGTGTGGGTACGTACTGAATTTGATGACTCCATAATGGCCTTTTAATCATGAATTTTTGTCTCTTTGGGTGGAGGCTTTCTTGCAAATGATAAACAAAAGAGTTCTAGTTCATTTTAGAACTAGATGTCATTTTCTTCATCAATGCTTTGTTCTTGGGATAATTTCTCATGTTTTGGCCTTGATTTCCTTCTCCTCCCTTGGAAAACATAGGTTTTTCATCTTAATGTTGAGGTTCTTCCTTTTGTTCAGTATCGAAGTTGGGCTTCACTTCCACTTACATTGTTGTCTCATGAATTTCTTATTTTTGTTGAGGCATAATGTTTGGTTCATCGGTTCCCTTAATTCTTGGGAAATAAGAGAGAATATAGAAGAAAAGATTGAGTTCTCTAGTTTTGCATGATCTTTGTCCTCCATTTTTTGCCTCCCACAAAGCATTAAGTACCAAATAACTAGAGATCCGATAGGGCTTATATGGTTTCCCTTTCATTATTGAGTGACTATATTGAACTCTTGATCACAGGGCCATCTTTAAACAATGAGAGAGTTTTGAGGATAAGGGCATGTGAAGGTAGAAGATCTCTTAGGTATAAAAGAGAGTAGTCCCTTTCCGCAATAGGGGATCATTTCAATAAAAATCCTACAAAATGACTTGTGATTTGGGTATGAAAATTATTAGAGAAATATTTTGCAAGATTCTCTAATAAAATATTGTAGAACCAAAAAAACATTGTAGAACTTGAGGCAATGGTAAGCATGACCAATTGCATGATTTTTATCTACTATTTAGGCCATGACATAAGTCAAATTTCTATGTGTAGGAGTTGATAGGTAACTCCTCAACAACCCCAAAACATTTTCTAGACCAAATTAGCTTCCACAAGAGAGAATGCCAAGAAAAATTGCATAAAAATGCATTAACTGAATAATGATTGAATATGAAAATAAATGCACAAGAGTCCTTGCTTGTATAGCCAAGGTATGAGGTAGGATTATACAAGATTATGACATGACTTTAAATCAAATTCAATCAAACAACTACTCTTGATACAAATATTAAATGCCTAAATGACTAAAACTAAATAATGTGACATGACCTGTTAATAAGTTTTTTAGAAGCGATACCTATGATATAAGGAAAAGTAACTTAACTCTATGTAAACTTAAGAAGCAAATAGATTATCACTAATAAATAGATAGGAAATAGCCTCATTCACACCAATACCACAACTTAAACACAATTTAAGGAGTATATTGTTATGCAATATGAGATATGGATCTTGTCAACTAGGCCATTTAGGTACCCATGTACAATGCAAATGCAATGCAATCTCTCACAAATGGAGAAAAGGAGAAACACTAATGGGGGAAAAAATCCTCTCCAAAAAAGAGAAATACAAATCATTACAAGTGATATAATAAGTGATGTATGGAGATATCAACATCAATAGACCCCAGAACTATATCTATCACAAAGATGTAAATGATATTTTCCCCATAAGAAGGAAAAAAGAACAAATCTCTTGCAAAAATGTTATGTTTTTGAAGGAAAAACATGATTCAATGCTTGCAAACAATTTGTCTCACATAGGAGGAAACAAAACCAAGTACAAATGTAGGAATGATAATATTGCCTCTAAAACATTTCCCATGTGTGTTGTTGTCCATCAAAGATGGTGATTCCACAATCCAATCAGGTATAGGTGACAAATTGGAACTATGTGGAAATTGATGTTGAATAAGCTCCAAAGACAAATATGATTTGACAATAACAATGCATATTCATCATCAAATAGGACAGATAAACCCTCAAACATGTCCTCCAATTCTAAAATTGTGAAACTCCACAAATAATGAAGCAATGCCTGCGAAATAGGAATCTCAATCAAGAAGACAAATAGATACATGTTGCAATGAAACCCTTGTAGTACTCAATAAATCACCAACAAAAGATTAATGTATGATCTCAATTGGAGAAGTAGGAGCTGTATGAGGAGCCTCTAGATCATCAAGATGTTCAAATATTGTAAAATATTGAAGGTCCTCTAAAGTATCATCATCAAAGGGGATATTTTCAACATCATCAAATGGAATGAGACAATCTGAAATAAGATCATTTGGGAATGGAGAAACATGAGGATCTTCAAAAATCTCTCAACCATTGGTGCAAACTATGTGTGGGCACTACATTCCTCTAATATGTTGGTAAGTCTCATGGAGGGGGCTTCTATAGAAACTACAACCAATCTATCTGATGATATGATCATTTTGATGATACCAAACTGATTGTTTCCATTGTGTCTTTGGCTTAGAAATGAGTCCAAAAAGATGAGGCAAAATATTAAACCGCCTACAATATGTTACAATGACTTTTTTCATGACTCATAATTATCCTTAGAAAAAGGCATAACAAAAGGATGAATTGCATAACCCCTCATTACACCAATGATATTCTTCTCAAATGACAAAGTTGAGATCAATTACATGAAATATAGTTGAAATGAAGCAATGAGATCACAAAAGCATCTCCTCAACTATCAAAATGTCCAAGTAGTCCAATAATATACAAAAATAGAAAAACTCAATCACACATGTACAAAGGACTGAATTTGTAAAAAATGCATGGATGACTTTGTAGAGCTCATCAATACATTCCAACATCACAAGAATCACAAAAGTCGAAGATTGTGAAAAATAATTACAAGTTAAGGAGCCAAATGCAAATATCTAACTTCAAACCAAAAAAATACTACTCAAACAACAACAATCAAGAAATCACCTCCACCACTGGAAAATTGACAAAGCCAGCTTTTCGACAATCTCATTTAAAAAATTTTGCCTCCATTTGTCCAAGTTATCAACAACAAAAAAACTTAAAGGTACAAACGGGACCAAAATAAACACCAAGGGGTTAAAAAGTTAGGTGACAGGTCACACCATGTGATCGTGAGGTGGCAATGCAAAAAAAGGGTTGCTACCGAGTATGGGTGGCAGTTGGGCATAGATATGGTGGAGAGAGGAAGTGATTGGTTCTAGGCACCAAGAGAAATGACACTAGACCCATTAAAAATGTTTCCAAAGTAAACCCCCCAAAAAATAATGCCTTGCACTAGAAAAAGAAAGACACTTTGACTAATGCTTACCTTACAAAGAGAATAGGCCAATAACCACACTATAGACTTATGTAACATTAGATCATTGACCAAACAACATGAAAAAACCAAACAAAATAAAGCCCTCGACTATTAGATGGAAGTGCCCACCTTTTCAAATATACAATATACATAATGAGACAACACTGACAAAAAAAATTAATAAGCCAACATTGGATTTGAAATCCCAAGCCCCCCAAATTAGATCCACCAATCGTAATAACCAACCCTGATTATTTTTTTTAATATATGAAACAATATAGAAACTAAAGCAAAACGATTGTTGATTGTTAGCTTCTTATACATGCAAATACATAAACAAACAAATGCAATGCTCACAACAATAAACTATATGGAGAGGGGGTTTGAAACCATTGCCACTCAATTAGTACAAATCATTGACGAAAGAAAGAGTGTTTTCTAATAATAAATGAGAGGGGGTTGAGCCTTCACCTCTTTGTCAATAAAAAACATAAATTGCAGCTACTAAGTTAAGTGGGGGGTTTGACACCATCACCAGTAAAAACAAGTATAAGATAACTTGAAATCCTTCAAATATGGAGTTAGCTTCAATTACAATATCAAAGATAAGAAATTCAAATCAATTTTTTTTATCAATAAAATCATACCATAAAACATGCAACAAACTCACTTAAACTTGACAAGACAGGACACATGCAAGTACCAAAAATCCCAATAACCAATATTCAAACTTAACCAATGAATACCTCATATAAAGTTGCCACAATGAATAGATTTTAAACCTCTAAAAAGTTTGATTTTAAGTTAAAAAATCACACCACACAATTGAAAACCACACTACACACCAAATACTAGAAACCCATATAAGAAAATTGTAACTCTGTATTAAAACCTTCTTGAAAGCGTCTAGAACATTGAAAACTTGCAACCATGAGAGCCAACTAGCTAGGGCGGGTCTTTCACCGCCAAAAATAGCAATCCGAAATAGGGGTATTGTCCTCAACGAGTCAAAACGTGAACTCCAGAATCATTCCAACAACATAACATTAAATATTAACTTCAACATACTAAATGAGAGCCCCAATCTCTCTTTATAACTTTTGAGAGCTATTTTAGGAAAAAAACATTTTTATTTTTGTTGCTTTTTTGAAAAGACACCTTTTACCCTTTTGCTCAAAAGTTATTTTTCATTGCTTTTTTTAAAAACATATTTTTTGTATTCATTTTTTTTATTTTTTCACTACTTTTTGGAAAGCATTTTTTGGTTTTTTGCTTCTTTTTTGAAAAAACACATTTTTGCTTTTTTGCTATCTTTTTTGGGGTTTTTTTCGCTTTTTCCAATAGGTGCAATAAAGGGACATTTGGTGCAAGAGCACCTCAATAAATGAATCTAAGCCCAAGGGCATGTTAGTTGCTAAGTAGGGTAGAAGTGATGTAATAAATCCTCAAGAGTCATTTGGGTGCAAGATGTAATGGATTGATTCAATTGTAAGCCAAAGTTGGAAAAAGTAGTACATTTAGGACCTTTATGGTTGAATAGAGTCAAAGGATTGATGAATTGTCCATTTGAGTCATTTTTTATGTAATAAAGTTGTCAAAAAATTGTAATGACAACTTTGCAACTTTGGCGAAAAGTTGCATTTTGATGTTCCAACGGTCATCCCGTTTGAAATACAATTGGTAGTGGTTGCGATCATTTGGAATGAGTTTTTAAAACCTCAGAAAACATTTGATGCAAGGTTGGTGTATGTAGGTATCATTGTGATAGAAGAGAAGCAATAATACAATTGGAGTTTTTTGTATATTCGCTTGAATTCTTTAGATTTTGTATATTGATTTGATCAGTAAGTATGAATAAGTTGTAGGTTGATGAATGCATGAGTGTTACCTTTCATTTCCATTTGGTTTGAAGTTCTGAAGTAATCTCTACTTAACTTGGCAAACACATCTTTATCGGGTGGTCTGAAACCCGCATAGACCTAGGGCCCAGTGAAATCATGAGTTGCGACCTATAATCCTCCAACCAAATTCCTTGAAATTGTGAGGTTTGATAGGTCTCATATGCCTTGTAAAATTATGTTGCTCATAGGAGATTCCAACAAGGTGGCGATTTTTGGCAAGCAACCCTAGGCCTGAAAACTCAACGTGACAGACAGGAAGATGGATGTTCAGAGATTGAAAACTGATTGAAGCGATCAGGGAAGGGATTTGAATGTTGAGGAGACATTGTTTGGAGTGTGTTAATGCAGTCTGTGGTCAGTGATAGACTTGTTTGATCAGGGAAGTCGAGACTTGTTAGCATACTTGTGGAAGAGGTCTAATTGAGTCCTATTAGCCTTTTGGAAGCAGTATTGGTTGGGTAGTTTAAAAATTGGTTGAGAACCTGTGATTAAGGGATTGTTTAGAAATCCCAAAAGGGTATCTTAAAAACCCTTTAGTTTGTATAGATCTTTAGGGAGTCAAAAGTTATTACCCGATTACCCGATCAGGATACCTAATTGTAATTAGGCATGTTCAAGGGCATATGTGTCAACACTTGTTGAAAAGTGACCTTGGGTTGTAGAATCATATTTCTTTTGTGTTGTATGGTTGTAAGAACATCACTCCATAGGTCAATATGTCGGTTTGGTCTAGTGGGCCATTCAAACCCCTAAACACTTGTGTAGCCCACTAAAGCATTCAAAGAAAGTATCAGTCTTGGTAATTTGTGTTGGTAGCTGGGTTGGAGAACCAAGATAGTGATCTTGGTGGAGATCGCAAGACTTTTGAAACCCTTGTGTATAAGGCAGTTGGTCTACCCTGTCCTTTGCCTCCTCATCAACATTATACCAATCCTTGTGCCAACCAAACAAAGAGCCCGCTAATTAAGGGCATGGCCCCACAAATTTGAATTGTTGAGTTGAGTATGCAACTATGCCATAAGCACCTACACAATTATACAATGGATGCCAACTTTGTGATCTTGAGGAGACTGTACAACCTCTCCAAACAAAAAAAGATTGTTTGATAAACACCTTACCCAAATTTGAAGTGTACCATATAGAAATAGGGGTTTTTGAGCCTTTTGAAAGCAATTGTGATGTTCTTTACATCTTAAACTGCAACCATCAAAAAATCAATTTCAAAACACAACTCTCAAATTTGAGGAGTCTTCAGACTAGAGCTCTGATACTATGTAAGAGTAGATAGGTGACTCCTGAACACCCTCATAATCTCTACTAGACCAAATTAGCTAGCTTTCCTAAGAAAGAATGGAAAAATAACTTGTGTAATGATTCATTAATTGAATAATAGTTGAATATGAATACAAATATGCAAGAGGCCTTGCTTATTGTTGATCCCCTAATTTGCGGCTCACATCTAGATTGAGGGGAAGTTCCAGAAGTGTTGTAGAGGTGGGACAGAGTGCATCATGCGGCACAACCTTCGATATTTTAGAAGTCATCTCTTTGTGGTTGGTGTTTGGGAAAAAGGAAGAGAAACCACATTTAATCAAACAACCTAAGCTGGGGGGGTGAAACACCAAATCAATGCTTTATTGGACAGGCTAAGAATTTGTCAAGTGATATATGCAAGGGCTCGACCTTTCTTATGTTGTCACTCACTCATGACATGGTGCACCACGTTTCCTTCATTGTTGGTAGGAGAACGAGAAACCAAAGTCCTTGCTCACACATTCATATCCTATCATAAGAGGCATTTGCAAGGGTCTGAATTAAGGCACATCGGTCATTAAGAAAGTGCAATTCTTCTCAGCAAGGGACACGGTATTCAACACTATGTTGAGGCAGACATAAAGAGTTTGAATAAGGGTTGTAATAAAATACCACAGTTCTTGAAAACCATCTTCTTGGGGAGAAGGTTGTTTAAAACATAACAAAACTAGACCACACCTATGAGAGTTCAACACATGACATAGTGATTAATAAAAAGGAAAAGGCACCAAGTACACAGTCTCCGTGATTTATTAAGAGCAAACATGCCAAAGCGAGAGAGAAAGCCCCAAAAAATATATGCTACAGTATACACCCTTGGACTACAATCCATAGGGTCTTGTTCTCAGAAAAAAAAGACATATGCAAATGATATTGTTTATTTCCACGCCTATTGAACCAAAGTCCAATATTTCCAACCTCTTTAACTTAAAATTCGTTGAGGTTTTATAGAACAACCCTCAATCAAGATCGACTCATAATGATTTATAATTTGTTATAATCTATCGACATGCCAAAAAATCTAGCATGAATTGCTCAATTCCCTGTGCTATGGGCAAATGCTTGAATCAGATTGGTTAATCGTAGTCTGCCTACCAATCGGGTTTGAAAGTAGAATCGTGGCAGTTTGATCAAAGATGTCATGATTGTGTGGGCCAATCCACGTGATGTGAAGGTAACAACGATCTAGAATGTTGTTGGGCATGGAAATCCTTGCGGGAAGAAGATTCTTTGAATATACATCGATGGGCCTAGTTGAAGCGTGAGTGTCCGAAGGGACACGTGGAGGTTTGTCAAAACTTGAGAAGGTGCATCCTCCATGGAGCGGCTAGAACCTCTGACAAGTTGACACATGTCAACTATCTTCAAAACTTTGGAAATAGCTAATGGGCTTCGCATGATTGAAAGACTGAAGGGTGAGCATGGAAGATGTTCAAGGTACGGTAGTGTAGGAATCTAAATTTTGGCGACTTTCAGGGGATCTCAACCTATCGAGAGTGAAATTCAAAATCCTTGGTTGCATATAATAGAGCCTTGTCCATTGGGTTGGGAGTCAACTCGCTTCAGATTTCTCAAATTAGTTATCTCCATGAGTTGTTGAACAAATGTTCGAGTTGGCGAAAACCTGCACGCCAAGAGAGAAGATTGGAGATTTTCTTTGCAAAGAAAGCCAAAACATAAGAGCAAGGCACAAATCAGACCAAAGGACTCAAGACGCGGCACCAGCTACAAGGGAGAAACACAAAGAGAGAAAAGAGAAAAGCACAAGTAGAGTTAGTGAAGAGATACTAAAAATTTCATTTCTGAAACCAACAAGCTAGATAGACTAATCAACAAACATAGAGGAAAGAGATACAACAAGAATAGAAAGCAAGTGACTATATGTGATCCCATTTTCCTAATGAAAATTTATGTTTGATACCCCATAGAGACAACAACATTAGACAAGCATTAGACTAACATGTCAAAAGATGAAATTAGATCTCCTGTGGATTTAGTGTGTGTGCAAGGAGTTAATCCTTCCCTTTGATAAGGTGATGAAATGGTTTCTACTTGTCTGCTAGACTACGTACGTGAGATTTATTCCATAGCCAACCGGATAGAGCCTTGCTGCCAATCAAGCATCCATAGCCGTGACAAGGTTATCGCCTTGACAATTGTTAACATTGTTCTACTGCCAGTCAGGCATCCATAGCCCCGATAGATTTTTTAACATTACCCGAGCTTTGCATTTTTGCACTTTTTTTCATTATTTTTCTTTTATTTCTACTTTTGCCTCTTTGGCTTTAGTGTGCAATGAATGACAATGATGTCTTCCTTCCACATTGGTTTCCAAGGTGGTAGCAAAACATTCTCTAATTTTTAACCTAGCATACAAAGGAATGACATATCAATGCCATTAGTACAGGTATTTAAAGTGAGAAGCATGCAAAATCCAGCTAGATATCTCTAATTTCTTGAAATGACAAATATTAATGCTAAATATTGTGATAAAACATGTTAGTACGCTTGGATATCAAAAATAATCTTTCATTTTAAACTAAGAGTAAATGCAGTCGCCTTTTTTCATAAATCGAGGAGTACAAATCTCCTTCATCAACACCATTGGCAACAAAAACTGGGCTTAAAGTTTCAGAAAATAGATAGATGGTGACCTTGGAAAATGAGCAAAGTACTTTTGCAAAATGATGTGACATTCTCCCTAATGTGGAGTAAATGCAAAATGTTTGCGAAGGTGTTCGACTGCTCTATAAAAGGGCAACACATTCGAAAGGTGGCATAAGTATTTAGCAGATTTTGAGAGCTGAGGGTGAAAGATTAGCATATGTAAGCAAGGGCTATGGATATGCCCCTAAGATTGATTTGCCCATTGTCCCAAGATCCTTTCCTAGGGCTCATAGATGATGATAGGATGGCCGTGTTAGTGATAAATTGGTCTTTACTACCCTAAAATTGGTGCTCAGTTAGGACTTTCTACATAGTGATGACTGCTATCGTCTCAACATAAAATTTCATCAAGGTTTGTGGGCTCTCTACTAGACCTGGGCGAGTCTAGGGACATGATTATCTTCCTCACAGTGGACATGTTTGGAATAATTATGTGTGGAGGACTTGAGACCGTGCTTGTTGTGGCTTGTGATGGTGTCGGGTTGCCATTGACAATTGACTTGAAGATCTATCTGGAGACGGGGGCAGAGGTGCCTTTTGTTCCTTTTGTCATCAATTTCCACTTTCGACCTCTAGACATTCATCATTGCTATGTGAGACATGGGGTCGAATATATGAAGAAATATCTAGACCCAGATGTGGAAATGTCTAAGGAGATAGAAGACAAACCTAAGGGTTCTATTCGAGCAAGCCTAGGATTCACCCACTAAGTCAAGCAAAAAGGAGTCTTCTTACTCGGAAGAACACTTAGAGGAGGGGGCAGATGACTCAGACGGGGATGGTGCTACCTCTAGGGATGCATGACCTGTACCGTGAAGAAATGTTTTGCTTTCTAAAAAGAATGTTATGATATAAAAAAAATGTAAATGACGAAGAAAATCTTGTTAGTTTTTGCAAATTTTGGAATGTACATAGATACTGCAGATAAATATAAATATATGAATTTTGTTTGTTTACTTTAGTGCCTACATAAAATTTTCTTGTCATTTATTGCTTTGAAGTTGTGCTATAGAAAATGGTGATCAATGGTAGACCCCCACTTTCTATATACATTGGAATACCAAACTGTTACAAGTAGTGGTTGTCGTTGCACCAAAAGATCGACCTGTTAATGCCTGATACAACCACTAGACTTATAGAAGATACAGGAGGCGGTTAAGTCATGTCACGAATCCCAAGGGGAGTGCTGACCATTTTTCCAACAATCTCCCCCTTAGCATTACCTGAGGGGATTCGAACCTGTGACCAAACTCTGATACCACTTATTACAAGTAGTGGTTGTCGTTGCACCAAAAGATCGACCTATTAATGCCTGATACAACCACTAGACTTATAGAAGACACATGAGGCAGTTAAGTCATGTCATGAATCCCAAGGGGAGTGCTGACCATTTTTCCAACACAAACCCCACCTTTAGACCAAACCTGATTAGCACAACCTAAAATGGATAAGGGGTGCTAATGGACGATCTAGATAAAAGGGGAGTTTGACGATAGTATTCCCTGTACGAACATAAATGTATGTATATGAAGTGTGAAGTATATCAAACACTTATGCAATGATAAAGAAGATGATAACCAACAATGTATGATATCAGATCTAATGTATCAAAGTAAGTACTAAAGGAAAATAAGAATGATGTACTCATCTTTATTGCTAGAAGAGGACACGTGAATTTTGGATCTACAATTAATTGTCGAAAACCTATCAAAATCAAAAACCGTACGGGATCTAAAACTTTGAGACCCGTAACTTCTGATCATGAAATTTGTTGATCATTAGGAACATGTCACAAAATTCGGCCTAGTCCCAAAAAGTCGACCTAGTCCTTGAAGCATAAAAACTATTGAAATCTATAGAGGATCAAACTGTGGTTCTGAAACCCTAAAAATATGGATTTGAAGCTACACCACATGTTCTTGCGCACAACAAAAATAGGGAAATTGTTGTAGAAAGGAGTTTGCCTTGGTCAAGCCCTTGTATAGAATTAACCTTGAAAGGAAATAAGTAAAGCATGTAGAACAAGACAAATGTAAGTATTCACCTTTCTCATCAAACCCTCATGGATGGATGCGGATCCAATAAACCCATGAAAATGTGTGCTTGAAATGTATTGTAGAATCAAGGATGTCTTCACAAATGCAATTGATTTACACTTGCCAAATCCAAGATCTTGAATGATTGTACACTTGATCACTTCAATGGAAGGAAAGGAAGAAGGATGGATGTGGATCTTCTTGCTTGCTTGTGAATTCCTCTACTTGACCACCATGGAAGAGAGAAACTTGCATCAATGAGAAAATATTGTCTTTGAATGGATCTTGAATGGAAGGAAACTTGGAGATCTTGAGTTGGAAGCCTTGTCTTCAAATCTTGAATCCAAAAGAGCACTTGAAATCAAAAAATAATTGCTTGCACATGAAATCTTGATTGCATAAGATGGATTGCTTGCACATAGAATGGATGTCAAAATGAGGAGCTTTCATGTCCTTTTATAGTCAATTTGGGAATAAAAATTGACAGGTCAACAATAACTAAGAGCAGGAAAAGAAATATCCCTACATTGGGCCCAAAGCCTATTAAAAAACAACCTCAAAGGACTAGGCCAAATTGGGTCAGCCAAGTCCAAGACTACGCCAAATTCAGCCTAGTCCCAAAGAGGCACATTTCGAAATGGCCTTCAGAATGCAAGAAATGTTGAGAGATTCAAGGAAAAAGGAAAGATGAGAGTGGGAAATCAAGCATAAGCACATCTAGATCTAGAAAATCACTAAAATGGGGCCCTAAAGGTCCTAGAGCTTCCAAATGAATGGGTGCTATTTTTTTAGGACGGTACAGAAGTGCTCAATTCTTTAAATCTTAAAAATGAATAGTAGAATCAAGGATGTCTTCACAAATGCAATTGATTTACACTTGCCAAATCCAAGATCTCGAATGAGTGTACACTTGATCACTTCAATGGAAAAGGAGAGGAAGAAGGATGGATGTGGATCTTCTTGCTTGCTTGTGAATTCCTCTACTTGACCACCATGGAAGGGAGAAACTTGCATCAATGAGAAAATATTGTCTTTGAATGGATCTTGAATGGAAGGAAACTTGGAGATCTTGAGTTGGAAGCCTTGTCTTCAAATCTTGAATCCAAAAGAGCACTTGAAATCAGAAAATAATTGCTTGCACATGAAATCTTGATTGCATAAAGATGGATTGCTTGCACATAGAATGGATGTCAAAATGACGAGCTTTCATGTCCTTTTATAGTCAATTTGGGAATAAAAATTGATAGGTCAACAACTAAGAGCAGGAAAAGAAATATCCCTACATTGGTCCCAAAGCCTATTAAAAAACAACCTCAAAGGACTAGGCCAAATTGGGTCAGCCAAGTCCAAGACTACGCCAAATTCAGCCTAGTCCCAAAGAGGCACATTTCGAAATGGCCTTCAAAATGCAGGAAATGTTGAGAGATTCAAGGAAAAAGGAAAGATGAGAGCGGGAAATCAAGCATAAGCACATCTAGATCTAGAAAATCACTAAAATGGGGCCCTAAAGGTCCTAGAGCTTCCAAATGAATGGGTGCTATTTTTTTAGGACAGTACAGAAGTGCTCAATTCTTTAAATCTTAAAAATGAACCTTTAATGTTTTGATGTAAAGAATTCGAATATTATAACAAGGGGCCTTACCACTGCACACAGGACAACGGTAAGGCAGAAAAGACCCTTATGAGAACACGCGCACAAAAAGGGGAAATCATGTTGCATTGGCACGCTTGCTTTTAGCAAGCAAAAAGGGTTAGTGCAACATAAAATCATTGTTTAAAATTTGGGAAATTTGACAAACAATGGTAATAATCATGAAAGACCTTCTGCAACTAACAAGGGACTGACGACTATACACAGGACACTGGAAACGTATCACCTTGCGCAGTAGCACTTATTGAAAATGGAACAAACCTAACTATTTACACTAACCTAACAACTAAATTTTTACAAGAACCCTTTTACTAGACTTGGAAAAAAGCTACCCTTGTAGCCTAGCTTTTTCTTTGCAATTAATGGCTCTGGAGTACAAAAGAAAGGCAACATGGGTATTACCCTTCTTGGGTGTGATACGTCAAAGGTGATGCCATTGTGACTTGACTTGGATGCTTCCTCTGATATTACACGAAATGATGTCTAAAGATCTTTGATAAGACTCTCTTCATGCTCTGACTTGAGCGTGACCTCAACGACCTAACAAGCAAATGGTTTTGAATGATACCTGATTGGGCACCCGCATACCCTTTTTGAAGGAGCGACGGTAGGAGATGCACTGATGTGCTCCTAGGATTCAGCAACTAGTGGTTCTTCTATCTGGGGAGTAGGGGTTGACTCCATCTAGATGGTTGGAGTCATTCATCGAGTGAAGTGCAAAAAATCTCTAGCTCGTCCCAAAACTGCATGTCTCATCTTTTGTTTTTCTTTACTCATCTGAAGTGCTAGGAAGAGATTCCCGTGGTGACACTTATCTCGGAACAGTCTCTGCAACCTCTGAAACTTTTGAAGTCGAAACCTCATCGTCTTCTACAAAATAGGGGAGCTCGAAAAAGAGAAAACTCAGATCGTCGGCCTCCAAATGTAGCAAGGAAAGGCTATCTTCTTCTTGTACTTCGCTCACTTGTGTCAGCTGTG
The DNA here is from genome assembly GCA_027943335.1 of Chamaecyparis obtusa. Lineage (NCBI taxonomy): Eukaryota > Viridiplantae > Streptophyta > Pinopsida > Cupressales > Cupressaceae > Chamaecyparis > Chamaecyparis obtusa. The sequence continues at coordinate 86,960 of BSBK01002128.1, read as the reverse complement.
AGTCTTTCCGACTTGGCTCATTTTTCTTTTTTGAGCACCAAACCACCGAACCGCCCTTAAACAATGAAATCGTATCTAGCATCAAGGACTGGAAAGAGAACTTTAAAAAATCACTCCAGTCAGGTTCATCTCCCATCAGACATGAAACTTCTAGAACCTCTTCAAGTAGAAAATGGTTCTCCATGACAGGCTATTCCACCAAATATGGTTCCTTAGAGGAGGCCTCGAGCATTGATAAGGAATGCCCGAGGATACTCTGTTGCTTTTCAATTTCAATGATCCTCAGCTCGCGTTGAAGATCGAGCAACATCTCCTGAGCACTGGGAATTGGGTCTGTCCCTATCAGCATAGTTGTAGTAACCTGGGTCCATACCTTAACTGGACCCCATCCAATGCTTGGTGCGTGCACTTGGTTGTTGCATCAAGTTGAAAACCCCAAAACATGCGTTGACTTTGGTGATTGTGTTTAGCTTTGTCCCGTTGAATGTGCCAGGAAAAACTATTGATCCCCTGATTTGCAGCTTGCACCTAGATAGAAGGGCAATTTTGGAAGTGTTGTAGAGGTGGGACGAGGTGCACCCTGCGACACAACCTCCAAGATTTTAGATGCTGACTCTTCGTGGTTGGTGTTTGGGAATAAGGAAGAGAAACCGCCTTTAATCAAACAGCCTAAGCTAAGGGGAGGCAAAACTGCGAATCAAAACTTTGTTGGACGAACTAAGAATTTGTCAAGTGGTGCCTACAAGGGCTCATCCTTTTTGGTTAGAGCTTTGTGTCGTCTCTCACTCACGAAACGATGCATCTCATTCCTTTCATTGTTGGCAGGAGAACGAGAAACCAAAGTCCTGGACATAGGGCTCACACATTCATATCCTACCACGGGAGACATTTGCAAGGGTTCAAATTAAGGCACATCGCTCCTAAAGCAAGTCCAGTTCTTCTCAGCAAGGGGCATAGTGTTCGACACTATGTCGAGGCAAACTAAAATAGATTGTATAAGGGTCATAAAAAACTACCACACTTCCTAAAAACCATCTTCCTGAGGAGCAGGCTATATAAAACATAACAAAACTGGACCACACCTAAGAGTTCAGCACATGACACATTGATTAATAAAAAGGAAAAGGCATCGAGTACACAATTCCCATGATTTATTAAGAGCAAACATGTCAAGGCGAGAGAGAATTCCCCATAAAATATATGCTACAGTATACACCGCTAGACTACAAGCCATAGGGTCTTGTTCTCAAAAAAGAAAAACCTCTACAAATGATACAATTTATTTCCTTGCCTATTGAACCAGAGTCCAATATTCCCAACCTCTTTAACTTACAAATCGTCGAGGTTTTATAGGACAACCCTCGGTTGAGATCAACTTGGAATGATTTACAACTTGCTATAATCGATCGACATGCTGAAAAATCCAGCATGAATCGCTTAATTCCCTGTGTTGCAAGCAAATGCTTGAATCTGATTGGTTAATCACAACCTACCTGCCTGCTGGGTTTGAAAGTAGAATTATGGCAGCTTGATCAGAGATGCCATGATTGCATAGGCCAATCTGCGTGATGTGAAAGTAACAGCTATCTAGAATCTTGTTGGTCATGGAAATCCTAGCGGGAAGAAGATTCTCCAAATATGTATCAACGAGCCCCATTAAAGCGTGGGTGTCTGAGGAGACACTTGGAGGGCTGTCAGAACTTGAGAAGGTGCATCCTCCGCGGAGCGGTTAGAAGCTCCGACAGGTTGACACGCATCAATCGTTGTCAGAACTTTGGAAATAGCGAACACGCTCCACATGATCGAAAGACCGAAGGGTGAGCATGGAAGATGTTCAAGGTACGGTGGTGTAGGAGTCTACACTTATATAGGCAAAATATGAGGTAGGATTCTACAAGATGTTGACATATGTCTTAATCATTTGCAATCAGACAACTACTCTTGAAATGGATATTAAATGCATGATGCAAATATTAAATGTCTAAATGACTAAAAATAATAATTAAACATGACCCCATTATAACTAACTTCAAAAAATGACACCTAGGATATAAGGAAAACTTTCTTAATTCTTAAGTATACTTAAGTAAACTTAACATGTGACTAAGTTCCTACTAATGGCTAGATAGGAAACAGCCTCATTCACACTAACACTCTGTTATTTTAAAAAATATTGAATTATACAAATAATATAGGCTACAAAAGCAGACAAAAGAGGATGTATTCCTTGCGACCATTGAGGTTGACAATCACAGTGCTGTAGCACCATAAAGAAAATCACTAAGGTGGAAGGAAAAATAAACCTGATTAGTGAGAGTGGAGGGAGGAAACATAAAAGAGTGTATCAACATCACTAAGTTAAAGCAACTAGGGCACATAGAAAGATAAGAATAGACAAGTTAAAGGAGCTTTATCACTATACTAAATCAAGACAAACCCATCCTAAATTTGTAGACCATTCCACAAATAATAAAGTAATTCATAAACAAAATAATAAAAAGGTGCTAGCATGAACTGGCAATATCGTTGCTTAAAATTGAAAGAACTTATGCAATGGGGAAAAAAAGATCTGAAATTGATCTCTGCTATATGTAACCTTTACGTAGGTACTATTACTGACCATATTAGCAATTAATCACACACTCATAGGCCAGTGTTTGTTAAAAGTTACGCTCGTGCTTTGAATTATAAAATAAAAGTAACGAGAAATGAATATCTGAAATCTTATTTGTGTTTCTGCAGCTCTCAGTAGCTATGATTACATTAACAGAAACACACCAAGTAAATGAATTTCCAATGTTAACGCTTTAAAATGTGATTGTATACATCCATAAAAGCAAAAACTTTACATAGATTTAGATTATTAAAGACACTCATGTTTACGTTCATAGCTCATAATGAACAGTACAGATAATATATATGGAATAAGAATAAGTTTAACAAATAAAGACCAATGATGCTGTAAATATACCAAATTTAAATTATTAAAGACAGTCATTTTTAGCTTCATAGCTCAAAATGCACAGTACAGGTAACAGATATGGAATAAGAATAAGTTTAACAGAACAAAGACCAATAGTGCTGTGTATAATAATATATACTAGTCCCAGAAGCATCTCTTGCAATCACAACCGATGTCAAATGTTGTCAAGACATAGTAGCAGCTTCTCCAAACCAGCGTTTTTTTAAAGCAAGTATTACATGTACCAATAAAAGTAAAACTGGAACCTCAATTAAAGGTCCAATAGTTGCAGCTAGGGCTTCCTCAGAATCTATACCAAAGCTTCCAACTGCAACAGCTATTGCTAGTTCAAAGTTGTTACTTGATGCAGTGAAAGATTGCGTGACAGACTGGGGATATGGGATTTTCAGAAACCTGCAAAAAGTAATGGAAGAAAAGAAAACTATTCCGAAGTACAGTATAAGAGGTACTGCAACACGAAAAACCTCACCAATGTTGCTGATTATTTGATGTGCTTGAATAGAAAACATCACAAATATTGTATAGAGAAGCCCAATAAGTGCCCATGGTCCAATGAAAGGAATAAACTTGACTTCGTACCACTGCTTCCCAAAGATGTATCGTAAAGAGAATCTAGTAATAACCCCTGCAACAAGGGGTACTCCAAGGAAAAGAAGTACACTTTTTGCAACATCCCAAGAGTTAACATGTAACGTATGTCCCCTCGAAACTACTTTCAGATAGAAAAGAGTCACAGGAGTAAACAAGATGATTTGTAGAATAGAATTCACAGCCACAAGAACAGCACAAAGTTGACTGTCCCCTTTTGCTAGTTCATTCCAGATGAGAACCATTGCAATGCATCTTGCGATACCTACTAAAATGACACCAGCACGATATCCTGGGAGGTCAGGCAGTGTTGCCCAAGCTAAACCTGTCATGAGGGCTGGGTCAATAAACCAATTCATGACCACACTTAACAATAAGTTTCTGCCCATTTCCCTGCTCTTCAACATGTTTCCAATAAGTTCGTACTGAACCTTGCATAAAACAGGGTACATCATTACCCATAGACCAATGCATATAGGTAGAGACACTGAAGTAATTTCTGCCACTTGAAAAGATTTCTTTATTCCCTTTACATAGTAACCAATAATTACTGCCAGCACCATGTCTATCAGTATCCACACATAAAGAAAGCGATCAAGCAATGAGAGCCGCTGGAAAAGACCTCTCTCTGGAAATAATTATTGCATAGGGTAAGCACCAAATACAAACTTGATACTACACTAAACAAAAAAGAAATGAACTTATGACCAAGTACTGCTATACTTTGATTGAAGAAATAAACGCAGTTCTAATCTCTGGAACAAAAGGCAACTTGTCTTGAAAATCTTGAATTCAGGTTAGGCAACCACACTTTTCAAAACACTATTCAAAATTTTAAATCTATTTCACAAACCTGAGAACCAGAGACAAAATTAGTAACACGCAAATAATGCCTTGGTCAAAATCAGTTACATTACAAGTAAAGAAATGATCATATTTCCTATCTGTGAAATCAAGTACGAATTTAAAAAAGGGTGTGTGATGATTCATGACTTATAACACTTACGCTGACATTAAGAACTATTCCTATGGCACATATAATAGATCAGGGATTGTTAAATTTTATGGTTAAGTTTTCTTACCATTGCTATGAAATAACAAATCATGACTGCAACAATTACAGTTCTTGCTACAGTAATATCATAATTACAAGGATCAATCATAAGAATGGAATATTTCTCAAAATCAGTTTCTAGTCTACTTAAAATACCATTCATTGATCAGATGACAATCTTCTTAGTTCATCTGATAATCAACATGTCCTGTTGTAAATGTCAAAAGTCAATTTAAATAATAAGCATTTTCAAGTAACCTGTAAACCCTGAATTTGAGCCAATAAGTAATTCAAGGACAAACTCTGCAATCAAATAAGCTATTGTTACAGCCAAAAAAGATTTTTTCTCCAATGTTACCAAAAGAATCTTAAAAAGTATAGCAACTTAGTGGCAAAAATAAACTCAAGATGGGCATATTCTTAAATAGAATTACTTTGCAATGAAGCAAACTAAAATGAATTAGCACCATGGCCACCAAGAGACTGGTATTGCTACTGGTACAAGAGACTAGCATTTGGTATCATTGTATCAGTATGTTTGTTTTTGAAAAATAGGAGACAGGTACTTGCAGATGCCATTTTTTGTCATAATTTATTAATTTGCTAACATTAAACTGAAAATATCATGACTTTAAACTCTCAAAACAAGAGTACTGGTAAAGTTTAAATTTAAACTTAAAACACACAAATATCAATGAGTCAGAGTGTTCATACTACATATTTGATATTACATAGAGAAATTAAGAAATTTTGATAGCCTAATAGGCTGATATGCATACAAAAAGCAAAAAATAAAAAATAAAAGATCTATTGTTATGTCATCGATTTCTAGTTCCTTAGCTGTTATGCTCTCCAATACTCATCACTCTCAAGCTCAAGTTCCTCTATTGGTAGAAGATTTGTGGGTAAATCACTGAGGCCGTTTGCTTCAACCACTTCATCCACAAAAGCTGCATTTTCTCCATTAGATGAAATTTGGTCCTGCTAGCCTTGTTTTGATGCCACAAAATTTAAAATTTTGTGTCGAATCCATAAGTGTTGTCAGGCAGTGAAGCTTTTTGTTGAGCCAATTCTAAATATGAAATGATGATGCCATGTGTTACATGCCCATCATTACCTTCATTCACATTAGGAGTGTCATAGGTGATTGGATTTATGTTGAAAGGCATGCCTACTTGAATAGTTATCCTCTGTTTCAGTGGAGATCTTGAACCAGCCATGACAATGTGGCAAATTACTTATCAAAGATGGTGCATAATCCTCTTATGGGGATGTTCCTGAAGGTATTTCACCAAATGCAGCCAATTTTCACATCGAGCCACCTCCTAGATTCCAAGATATTAAAGTTCTGATTTTTATCAGCCAAATCATGGAGACTATTATATTAAAGGTTTTATTTACTCGAAATGGAATTATACTTTCGGGTTTTGGTCGTAATCACATCTTTGTCAACCTGGCAAAATTTCGTGATGAATTATTTTTACAATAAAAAATTATGGATATTTTCTCTCTTGCGGCTTCAAAGGTTTATCAGAAAGTTGGTTGGTGGGCATGCAAATATAATTGAAATCCTTTCAGAAGCATAGCTTTTTCATCAAATGAATGCTTTCTGAGCAAGTTAGAATTTGGGCCTTAGCCACACACTTTGTCCTTCATGCTCAAGTGCTCTCAAATCCTAACTTTCCAACCTCACGGATGTTCAGGTGCTCTCAAATCCTAACTTTCTAACCTCAAAAATTCTCAAGTGCTCCCGAATCTTAACTTTCTAACCTTTTGATTTTTGAGCATTTAAAAAGGAAGTTAGCTCTCCTAACTGCATGTGAAAAGTTAAAACTAGTATTACAAATGCTATGTCAAACATGAATGCAGCATCGTGGTCAACTTCATAATCCTTGTCATATCCTTCTTGACTGCAATACATGTTTTGGAGCAGTGTATGGCCATGCATCAAAGAATTTTTGTAAGCGATGTTTTTTGAAACATTGTAATTGCAATGACTCTAGACAGAACATAGCCAAGCCATGCGAACCAAGGTTGGCCTACTAGCAAAGTACTCGCCAAGTCAGCAAGTTTTGGCCACCTTTACTCGCCAAAAAGTATCACCAAAAAACTCAGATTTTTTGGCGAGGTTTTCCCACAAACTAATCGATTTCATGATTAAAACTCCCCATGTGAAAGAAAAAGGCCTCGCATCGCAAAGAAAGCCCATTTCATTAAAAAAAGGCCCCTCTTCTTGGCTTTCCATGACAACGAAACCCTCTCCAAAAGCAAACACACCATTCGCAACAATTTTTCATCAAGGACAGAGAGGAGAAGATTGAAAGAGATTTTTTGGACAATTTTGAAGGCAAATTGGAAGCACAAGTAGGTTTTTCTATTTTTCATTTTCTTTGTATTTGTAAAACATTTTACTTCATTTTGGCTACATTGAGGTTTGAAAAAATTCATCAACGTTAATAATTTGTCTACTTAGATTTAAATTCCACAAAATAAGATTCAGCGTCATTTTTTTCTGTTTTTTTCACTATTTAGATTGTTTTTCATACCCAACTTTTTTTAAAATTTTAATCCTTTTTTTTAAGAAAATGTTTAGAATCTTTGGATTAGATTAAAATTTTACTAGTTTAAACTAATATTATGCAATTTCTTAGTGATTTAGGTATAGTTTTTTGTGTTTTTTGTATTAAAAAATAAATATGTTGTTCTTTCACTTGGCATGTGTAGTTTAATTTATAATGGCAAATAGAGAAGCTTCTGCACAAACAAATCAGAAACACAAATTATCGCTGCGTAAACTAAAGCATGCAACCTGCATTCTGAAAATTGTTTAATAAAACACCAAGCCAAAGGGCAAAAAGAAAAAAAAAATAGCAAATCATGCAGACTAGTACAAAAGTACACAAAAAAGCTAAAAAAACCCATCATACAAGGGAGCTCCCCCTCTCAAACGCAAAGGACGATCGTTATTTCATAGTGATCTCTCCAACTATTGGGACATCTATCTATTTCCATTGGGCGATTCATACTACATTTCACAATGACAAATTTGTTTACCAAGTCCCATTTTCCTAAAGGATCCTACTTGCACCTAGGCTGTTCATGAGAGAGAAGGTGAAATGACCTATAAGGCTATAACTATACACTAGGTTTTCACTTTCTTTGACCCTAATTGGTTCCTCTTTAGTGAATGAATAAAACGATTAGTACTCCAATTCCTCTCACAAGATGAAGAGTTGGCTACTTGTGAGAGCAATCTAATTGCAATTGATTACAATTTAGGTGTTTCACCTTCATGTTTCCACCACCACTCTAAAGGGTCTTTATTTGCATGCATATCATAAAATGCTTCCATGGAAAAAAAATCACCAATCCCACATGAAACATATTTTGTTGAGTCCTCATAATCAAAGCATCCTCACCTTAGGCACAAATCTTTTTTTTATTGCAGTACAAAATCACTTCATTACCTCTTTGTCCTCACCACATTGTTGGGAAATTAAGATCGGCCTATAGAGAATATATATGAGGCTGTACTGAAATAGATTACCATTGTGATTGATCTTTTCACCAACCATCAATATGCATTTATATCCTTTGAATAGTCATGTCTTGAAGAGCCATGACCATACGTGGCTTATGCTACGTAGGGTCATGACCCTTCATAACCGATTGGTAATATTAACTATATTGTAACATATACAAATATCAAATCCTCTTTATATATATATATATATATATATATATAAAATTGACTATTAGATTAATATAATTATATCAATCAATTCGATGTTATATTTCAACACTCCCTCTTAGCGAGAGGAGATTGATATTCACAAGAAGTGAGTGTTATTGAAATCCCTGACTTCGTTCGGAACTAGATTTCTTTTAAATAACGCAACCACTTTGAATCAGGACTTCCGGCATAATCTGGAACATAACTGATAAGAAATTTATCAAAATCCCCGACCAATTCGGAACTGGATTTAATGATAAATATAGGTGTCAAGATATCCGGCGCAATCCGGATCAAAACTTGAACCATTCATTATCATGATCCCCGACTAAATTCGGAACTAGATTAGATGATAACTTACACACTTCATATCAAGATAAGCGACACAGCTCAAGACATCATCATGATGTACCCATCCTAATAGAAGAGTTATCGCAATCCCCGACCAATTAGGAACTAGATTTAGCGATAACAATCAATATATTCGGCGCAATCCGAATCAAAACTTGATTTACATGTTATAATCCCCGACCAATTCAGAACTAGATTTAACAACTCAAAAATTCAGTGTCAAGAATAGTGACTACAATACATAGTCATACCTAACACTAGGTTAAGCTATTGTCTAAGTCATCACCTAGCAATAGTAACCCAACACATATGAAAGATCGTCACCTTTCATAATATAACACAAAATGAATGAGCCCATAAAGTCACACATATGACATCCACCTTGACTTTTCTCAAAGGGTGGATCCACCATGGATCATCCTAGAGAGTGGAAACTAAGGTTTCCACCTTAGACTTGTTTATCAAGGACAAGAATCATTTATGATACTGTTATACACTAAGTTTGCACCCTTGTTTCAAGCTCTCTTGGTCTTGATAACTTAGTATAACATGGGAATCATCTCCAAGTTGTGGGACCTATGCTAACTGAGATGAGACCTCCAAGTTCTAGGCTGGTTCCTCTTGGATAATCACCTTAATTTGCTTCTTTGATAGGAAAGTAAATCTTTGAGGGGAAAGGGATAGAAGGAATGCTTGAAAGGGAAATAACTGAAAGCAAACTACCTACTAGGTGATACACCGAAACGAAATGAACACAATACACTGACCAAACTAGCATGAAAGCTCTCAGATCTAATAGAACACAATCTTTCTAAACAGGCTTGCATAAGTGCTTCACACAGGGGTCTGAACAAAAGACACAGACTGTAACCTGCAAGCAGACGTTCTTTTTAGCAAAAGGGCACAGGGATGAGACAGAATGACAAGGGGTTGAAGTATACCCACAAACTCACTCAAATAAGATCAAACACAATAGTACACATATAAGCTGAAAGAAAGAAGGGCCCTGGAACTCCAAGGTTTCTCTAACAAAGCCAGTACATTATATTCAATAAGAGAAATACAAACAAGGGAAAGACCAGAGGGCAGAAATAATTACCACAGATAGCCTCTATTGAATCTAAGATTTCAATGAAAGATCACAAACTGTAAAAGTCAGAGGGCAGAAAGAATGCCACAGATAACTCCTAGAAAGAGAAAACTTTTACAAAATGTAAACCCTTGAGCTTCAAAAAGCTCCAAAAAACAATATATACATCTCCTTTTTTGCACGCAGGCAGGAGTCAAATCCTAATTAGGGTTACAGAAATTGTCATATAATAATCAAACCCTAACCTTGTCAATTTTGATCATAAATGTATCTTTGAAAGTATCATGGCCGATCTGATATTTTGCGTGTCCACCTCTGCAAGTTGAAAACCTCACGCCATAACCATGGCCCTCTCTCTGCTGAATTGAGTCTATCATGAATGCTCAAATCTGATCCTTACAGATATTTGTATTTTGAAGTACAGAAGGCCACAGGTGGCGCGAACCTTTAATGCCTCTGCGGCGTAAGAACACCTACATGGTACCTGAGAAAATAGCAAGCGACGGCCACCAGATCTTCTTCATCATCCTCCCAACTGCAACCGTCCAAAGAACATAAATTCCGAGCTACCCTTTTGTCGCTCACGGCCAACAGGAACAGACCAGAAAGAAACCCTTGCAGAGATATTTTAAATTTGAAAAACAACGACCAGCTGGTCAAATTTAAAACGCGACCGTCAATATCAATCTTTACCGGCAAATCAAACAGCCCAGATTACCCTCGAAATAGTCGCAAGCCCCTTTGAAAAGTCGTCAGCCACATCACCAGTCGGAAGCCAATAAAAAATGAACACCTCAGCAAAACGGAGCACATTGGACCCACGACCCACTAAGATCTTCATCGGACAGTTGTCGTTATACCGCGATACTAACTCTCGAGCACTTTTCCTCAGCGGTATAACGACGATCGTAGATTCTGCCTAAGCTTTAACTTGCCTCATAAGCCAAAGACCTCGGGCCCACTGACAAACTTCCACATCACAACCCAACCGGCCAATGAAACGCGAGCACGTCAGACTAAGAGGACCCACCTAACAGAGCCCTAGCGATAAAGTAGAATCAACGGCTAGCATATGATCTCATGGGCTAAGAATATTCCATGCGATCATAAGACAGTCGTTAGATCAAAAGTTGAGACAACACACTGGGCCCGCCCTGCCAAACCTCCACATCACTAGCCTTCGACCAATTAGAAGCGTACACCTCGAACTATGTGGCAGTAGACCCACTGACACAGAAGCGCTGCATTATGATGAAGATCAACGGCCGTCGCTACATCACAATGTTAACCTTCAAGCACATCTCCTCAACGGTATAGCGACAATCGTCGATCATGCCTGAACTTTAACTGCCAGCAAGTCGAGACCGCCAAACAAACTGTAACCGCTCATCAGGTCGCTGGGTGTTAAGGACTTAACCGTAGGGAATAGGAGATCTCACGACCAGTTAGAAAATAAAGAGCACGTGGAAATAGAAACCCTTAAGTGACTGAAAAGGTAACGGTGAAATATAATAGGTTAAAGGGTTTAGGGTTTAAGGCTCTAACGGTCACTTTTTTTAATTGAAAGGCTTGCAGAGCAGAGAGCTAAAAGATTAGCAGAGACCAGAAGGGGAGACAGAAGACCATGAAAAATTCTCAGAGGTGCTTGGCAGGGTTAAAATGCAGACCAGGGATTAAATCCAACCTAACCAAATTCGTATGGAACAGTGAAAATTGGGTAACAGATACAAAATGATGGATCACTAAAGCTGAAAACTTCTTTTCGGCTAAGGCTTTACTCCTCAACATACCAAGGTTATCTAAAAGTACACAATCTCCTAGCAAGGGGTTTTGATGAGAGTATCAACCATTTGTTCTCCACTGAATTGTATTTGATTGTACTATCTCATAGTCTTGGTGAATTCTGAGCTTACAAAGTATACACCATCTTGACATGGTACACTCCCTTTGAATTTGAATGGCCAAGATCCTAGGGTGCCAACTTAATTTGATCTTCTAGCTTCTCCCTCATACATGTAGCCTTCTCACATGGTAATAATCATAATTCTTTGCTAAAATTTCTTGATTACTAGAGATCCAAAAAAACATGGTCTACTCCCTCTGAATCGAGATCCTCAGATGTCTACTGATGCAGATCCTTTAACTTCTCCTTCTGTCACAAAGGCATACCCTACTTATATACTCAACTCGGCGTCACTGCAGGATGCCACTTCATACCTTCCTTCCTGAGAGAACCAATACGAATAATCTGAATAGTCATAAGGTTACATCGGCTAGCATAAGATGCATTTTGATCTTTTCCAAGGCCACAACATTAACACTCCCTCTTGGACTTGAGGGAAGATAATAAAGACCTATAGTATGATGTTTATCTCAATGAGTTGTAGTCTCATGATGTATGGAATGCCTTAATCAGGGATTCTATCCACGTGCATCTCACTACTATAATCTCATAATTGTTTTACCTTCAAATGGTGAACTCCCTCTCAATCAATACGATTGAGATTGCCTCAAGTTAACTGAACCATATGCTCCCTCTGAAGCTCAAGTTCATCAACTTCTTGACCTCTTTGAAAATGTCAGATTCCCTCTGAATCTAAATTTCATATGCTTTCATCCTGAAAGTATGTCAGAGATAGATTACAAATAGTTTATAAAGCTAAACTATCTCGTACAAAAATACAAATGATAGAAGCATACAAGATTTATTATTTAATGAATTACAAATTGAAAATTCATATGCATTAATAAGACATGAAATACTTATCTTAAATTTCAAATATTTTCAAGTATTTGTTTCCGTAAGGTGAGCCCATTAATACGATACTTGTACCCATCGTCCTTCTTCATAACATATCGGTTTCATTCTAATTAATTTTCTTCACATTCATTTGCAAAATTCTTCTTTCTATTAATCTTATACTCAAGACAAATTGAGAGTGTGGCAAATGCAATGTCAATTATCTTTATCTTCTCAAATCGATAAATAATATCAAAGTTTGTGATAATCTTCTTTTAGTTATCTTCTTGCAATTAGTCTTTCGATTCATTCAATTGCTAGTATGTATCTTTTTTTTTTATGCACATGATGATTGATATTATTCTTTAACTTTAATCAATATCCTTGGAGTTATATTGTGGCTATCCATCCTTAATATAATCATTGATCCTTATCAACCATTGATATATTCATTGATAGTTGGTTGACGATTTATGGACAGTTAGAGACCTCCATTACAATAATTTAGCCTTTCGCAAATCACTTCAATCTTATGTAGATATCTGCTGCTACCTGATAATAATATAAATAATTAATATCCAATTCTTGACCAAACTTTGTGCTCTGATTCTGATATATATTCCCACGTGACTCCAAATCAATTGTCCTTCTTTTTGAGTGGAATATCTTTCATAGACATAAGTGATGACTAGGTTGTGTGAAGTAGAAGACAACTGCACTGTATGAGATAGCTACCATCCAAGCATAATTTTGACTATTTCCACCTCTGAATGTCGAAGATATTATGTGTCATAAATGTTTCCATCCGCTTTCCTCAGTAATGATTCCAGATATACTATTATCTTTAATTTCATGTGGCAAGATTATCTGTGCATATAAATCCAGATACATCAAACTAAAGTTATATTGGCTCAACATAATATTGAATGTCCATATTATAATAAAAGGACTTCCTATATCACTTTATCCACATAAATTTTTTTACAAAAATATTCTTCCGTAGAGATATAATATAGCTCACTCAACCGTCACAACCCATTGTATACTTGAAGGCTCTTCTAGCTATTTCTTCATCCCGACTATTGTCTGAAATGTATCTTCGGGTCTGCTAAAAAAAAAAAAAATTTATGAAGTCGCACCAATCTGAAAACATAATTGATGTTGCTTTATCTATATCTTTTTTTATCGCTTGTTTATTTCTTAATGAGGTCATTCTTGCACAGGTGGTCTCCTTTCGACTCATGAATTGAATTTGATTTCTTTCCTCGCACAACTACTGAAGTGTGTCATTTCCTTTAATTACAAGTTAACTTTGTATAGTTATCGCTGGATATTTATATTGCTTAGCCTGGCAGATGGCTGTAGTTTCATCTGAGATGAACAAATTCAGACTTATAATTGAAATCATTTAATCGTTTCCTCATCTTTGGTACCCCACTGCGAATCTGCCCAATGACTGGTCTTAACATTTGCTGACTAGACACCTCCATGCTTGCTAGGTTGATCACTGGTGCTGACTACAATGGGAGTCTTTTCTCCTGATAGGTTGTCGATTTCTCCCTTGACTGATCGCAGAAATTGGTTTCTTATATCTGCATTTCTATCTGAGTTGCAGTTCATGAGACACATCTTATGTCCCTTCTCATTGGTTACCTTACGTAACAATCTCCGTATTAACAGTTGCATTCTAATTCTTGTGTTATCGACCTCCTTACTAGACATTGATGGTGATCTGATAACAAACAGTTCTAATATCACACAATTCCTTTGCCGGTTGAAACTTGAAACAACGGAAGCACCAAATTTCAATCTTCTGAGTATACACCTCTGGCTTTCGAATGTTTATAAATGTGTATCTTTTAAACCAGTAAAAGACTGCTCCTTCATAATTCACAAATTCACATCACTGTCTGTTATAGAGAAACTCTCATCATTTTATAAACAATAGTGCCGTTCTATTCTAAGAGGTTAGGAAGTTTACGAATTGCCACTACAACCACTTTCCACCGTGGCACCTATCGTGACACTTACCAAGGACAATTAATGGTCTATTTTCTGTCGGTTTAGAGAAAGCCATCAATCGCTAACAGCTGCTCATTTGATGAAGTCCGATAAATTATAACTTTAATAGGCACCGTAATTGTTTGTCTTATTCAACAAGTATTTTAATACGAGACTTCCTAGCACGACAACCTCTATTGAAGATGGAAAAGTCATTTGAAGACAAAGATAGGAACGTTGTTTTGTTTTTGATGCCACTCTATTCTGAACTAACATGTCTGTATTTTACGACAGTTCTGCAAGTTTGTAAAGTTCTGCTGTTCGCATGAGACTCTGACAGCGATCATAAACTTTGTGATGAAAGATTGTATCAATGTCCTCTTCAGGCAATACATATATATTTATATCTTCTATAGGTTAGGCTCTGATACCATGTTGGGAAATTAAGATCGTCCTATAGAGAATATATATGAGGCTGTACTGAAATAGATTACCATTGTGATTGATCTTTTCACCAACCATCAATATGCATTTATATCCTTTGAATAGTCATGTCTTGAAGAGTCATGACCATACGTGGCTTATGCTACGTAGGGTCATGACCCTTCATAACCGATTGGTAATATTAACTATATTGTAACATATACAAATATCAAATCCTCTTTATATATATATATATATATATATATAATTGACTATTAGATTAATATAATTATATCAATCAATTCGATGCTATATTTCAACACTCATATGGAACTCTCTTATTGGTCTCTTGTATATCATACCGTTTAGTATTTAAGGCAACAAAACAATGAAGAGGTGCGTTAAGTTTGTTCCATCTTACATTTACTTTTTCTTCTACCAAAGGATAGAGAAAAAGATTTCTTGCATCTTTTATTAACTCTTTCACACATGGAATCTATTTCTTCATAAATTTCTCCCAAACGTGACTTGTCTAAATCTGCAAATTTGATTGTCTTGCATATGGGCTTAATAAAGTCCATAACAAATTTAACATCACCTCAAAATGTTCATCAAGAACCATACCTCTCACCTCAACTGCATTATCTAATGTAGATTACCTAAGCTGCCCATTCATCACTAACTACTTTGGAACACAAAGCTCTATTGACTTCACAAAAATGCTCAAGAAGAATAAAAATAAGATGCAAATTGTGTATCAATAGGTTTCGGAAGTTCTACCTTGGCAAATTTTCAGTAAATGGCTGGTGTGTGGTGATGATTACATTGGAACATTTGGATTTTTCTAACCTTTTCAATGAGATTTGAAACCCACTAGAACTTGCCAATATTTTTAAGAGCATTATTCAACAATGCACACTACATGGTATCCAAAATATATGCTTGCAATTTTCTTTTACCAACATACCTGATGCTTTACAAATAGGGGCAGCATCTATAACAATTTGGACATGTCATACCCCCACCTCAATTCCATCACATAGGTGGTTATTGAAAAACTTCGCATTTTTTATTTCTTCTCTTGAAAAATATATTGCCTTCAAAAAATTATTCCCTTTCTTTGATGTTACCTAATAATAAAAAATGGAAGATTTGTAGCATCTGTCAATCCATCCATCACAATATTGCCTCCTTTTGTAGACCACGCTCTTTATATTTGTGTGGTTTGTTGCTCTAATTGATTTTTTTTCAATAAATTGGGGTTGTGCAAAACATTTTATACCCAAGTGGTTTATACCCAATTGGTCCATTGTGATAGCTTGGCCCATCTCCCAATAGAAAGGTGAGCAAGCAACATTGAATGGCATTCCATTTGGATAAAAGAAGCATGCAGTCGCTGCATCAATTGCTTCTTGGCCTTGCATGTCAAATAATCTTCCAATGGGATTAGAATTTGCCAATGT
Source organism: Chamaecyparis obtusa (assembly GCA_027943335.1). Classification (NCBI taxonomy): domain Eukaryota; kingdom Viridiplantae; phylum Streptophyta; class Pinopsida; order Cupressales; family Cupressaceae; genus Chamaecyparis; species Chamaecyparis obtusa. The sequence goes on along the minus strand of BSBK01002128.1, from coordinate 70,534 downwards.
GCGATCTCTTGTGAGAATTTTCTATCACTACATCTTTTGTTGTTGCATGAACATCTCTAGAAGACACAACCTTTACTCTCTTTTTTATTCTAAGTTGCAATGTTGCCCTGGTTGTTGAAGCATGAGAGCTCAAATTAGACATTTTCCCATCAACCTTTTATTAATCCGTAAGAGTGTAATATCATTTTGCCTCATTTCAATAAGGATCAACACCTTTTCCAAGTGTGAAGGAAAAAAGCCCTCACCCTCGTGGAAGTGCGTTGCCATGATGTTTCACAAAGCTTACATGTCATGTTGATTGTTCCACCTGACCCCTGTAGCCCTAAAGCATGATCACAATACTTACATAGGGATACAAGCTTTGTTTTCCCCACCTAACATTCTAAATGAAAAAAAATATATTAATTTAGAAACAAAAACTTAAGCAAAAATTCAAAAATTAAGATAGATTGATAGCTTGATATACTTGTAATATATTTGTTTGTTTTGAATATAAATTTTTAAAATTAAATCAAATGATCTTGATTTTATTACAAAAGTAATTGGTAAAAAATTGATTGAATTAATGAATGATCAAAGCGATCATTTATAGATTACAAAGAGACGAAGTTTCTAATAAGAAACAATCATAGAATTAAAAAGTTTCTAATATATATAGAATCTACAATATTGACCATTAAATAAGGAATAATAAAGATATTATAAGATATTATTCTAATACCTTCCCTTAATGGTCAATCTATCAACTACACCCCCTGAAGTTTATAAATTTGTTCGGGCTTAGAGACTTGGTGAATATCTACTATTTGATCCACAGTCGGAACATACAGCAACTGAACTGATCTGTCTTCAATCAGTTGTCAGATGAAATGACAATGAAGGTCAATATGCTTGGTTCTCTCGTGGAAGACTGGATTCTTGGCCAGTTTGAGCACCCCTTAATTGTCACAGTAAAGGGAAGTAGGACTTGCTTGAGACATCTGCATGCCTAAAAGCATCCTTCGAAGCCAATCTGCCTCACAAGATACCTTAATTGTTCCTCAATACTCAGCTTTTGTCAAGGAAAGAGACACTGCCTATTGCTTCTTGCTAGTCCATGTGACTACACCATATCCCAAACTGAAAACATACCCAAATGTTGATTTTCTGTCATCAATAGAGCCTCCCCAATTTGAGTCTATAAAACCAATAAGTTTAGGATCATGACTCCTGCTGCACAAAAGACCAAAATCAAAAGTTCCCTTCACATAAGGTGGCACATGCTTCGCTGCTACCCAGTGATCAGTCTTGGGGACTGTCATGAAGCGTGGAATGTAGCTCACTGCAAAACTGAGATCGGGCCTAGTAGCAGTAAGGTATATGATACTGCCCACCAATTGCCTAAATGTTGATTCGCTCACCACAGGTAAATCTGACTTGGCTATTAGTTTTAGCCCTTTCTCCATAGGTGTGAATGCAGGTTTGCAATCTTGCATCTGAAACTTGTCCAGTAGACTGCGAGGATACTTAGACTAAGATAAGAAGATACTACCTTAAGTTTGACAAACTTCAACACCTAAACAGTAGTGCAAAAGGCCCAAGTATGTCATGTCAAAGGATTGACACAAACTATGTTTGATCTCATCGATCAAAAGTGTCAAACTGCCAGTGATAATGAGGTCATCAACATAGACAACAAGAAGAAGAATATTACCACTAGTTTGACATAGAGATTAGAATCAGATGGACTCATCTAAAATCCATTATCTAAAAGGTACTTGTCGATTTTTATGTACCAAGCTCAAGGAGCCTGTTTCAAGCCATATAGTGCTTTCACCAATCTGTGCATTTGATGTTCTTTACCGACAACCTTGAAATTCAGACCTCAACAAGATGATGTACATGTAAAAATGCCTAATTAGCATGTGATTTCCGACTTGAGCAAGACAATGACAAGGCATTGCTCCCAACATGAGGGCAAATTCCAATTTGAGAAAGACATGGGATCGAGCCCAATTTCATAGTGATTTCTGCCCTTGTTCAAATGCCTCCATATTCGATCAAGGATAAGCTAAACAAGTCGGCCATGATGAGAAAGTCGAAAATTAAATGCATGTGCAATTATTAATTAATGGTGAGCATGTAATTAAGAGGTCGGCCTGATTATGAATGGATGCAATTTTGATTCAATTTATTTAAATAAGGCCAGGTCGGCCTAGTCAATGGACACACCTCTTGAGTTTCAATGCCTATATAAGTTGGGTGTTGAAATCCATTTCAATAGCCAACTCAGGTCTGATTATGCATTGTTAAAGGCAGATCGACTTCCTTGAGCAGCTAATTACAATTGAGCAGATCGAATTTGTGAAGACATTAGACATTGTTTGAAATTGGACTTTGACAGATATTGAGATAAGGTCAGATCGATAGTGCAAACCCAAGTCTTGTCAAGAGAAATCAGACCTAACCAGGTGCGAATTGTGTAAACATGTTAAAATTTTAAATTCGGAAAATAAATCAAACCTTGTAGAATTCGAACATTTAGAGATCTGAATTTCGAATTCAGAATTTTCATTGCACTTAAGAAAGGTATTAGATTGTAGAGGGTTGCAAGTGTATTTTGGAAGATTGAATTAAAACTTGATAAGATATATGATCAAATTGTTTTCAATTCAAGGTTTCATTAAGTCTAGAAGCAAGAAGATGCACTCAGATTTTAAATTCAAGGAATCTAGGGAGAGTGTTGTCATCATGAGTCTTGATTTCTTAATCACTAACCCCTTTCGATTTGAAATAAAATATGAAATTCAAATGTTTATAACAAAATGATGTTGTTTTGCAAAGTGAAATGGTGGCTGAATGTGGAAGGCAAGGTTCAAGTTGAAGTTCAAGCGGAGGTGACAAGGAGCTAAATGGTTCAAGTGCAAGCATGATTTCAACACCAAAGACAACATGGGAACCTCAAACATCATTAAAGCATAAGTTGTTCATCAAGCGAGCAAGGTGCTTACAAGTTGAAGATCAAGTCAAGATGCCAATCCAAATTCAAGTTTGAATCATCACGATGGAAGTCAAAGGACAAGTTGTGCAAAGAATATGAATAAGTTAACAAGTGAAGCAAGGGTATCACAAACTTGAATTTCCTTCGGAACTCCAAGTTCAATTGGAATGGTTCAACTGCATCACTCCAACAAGTGCAGGATCAAGTAAAGATTCCAGGCACAAGCTAGTACAAGCAAGTTCAAGACATTTCAATGAGAAGATTTCTAAAAGGTGGAGAAAGTTATTGAAGATGAAACAATTTGGAAATATGAGTCATCACCATCAATCCAAGGTTGGATAATGTTCAAGAGATATTGGTGAAGTGTACAAGATAAGCTTGTTGAGGTGGCACTCACTCATCTTCAACCAATCAGAAAATTCCAATTCCACGTGTCCAAGATCAACCAATCATATCATGCCAAGCATACATGTGGAGTCCACCTAATGTCATTACCTAACCAATTTTCTCATTGGTTCTCAAAAGTAATGTAATTTTTTCATTGGCCAACAAGGTGGTGTTATTATGTAATTGGATAAGCATTTAATGCTTGAAGCAGTCAGTTACCTTAGGGCTTTGTTGGCTTAATCTTGGCCATTGATTCCAAATCAATTAAAGTCATTTGTTGTACTTAAGCTCACTATAAAAGGCAAGGCTTTCTCATTTGTAAAAGGGGAGATTATTGAAGAAATTGTTGCTAATATAATGCCGAAATTGCTCCATATTCATTGTTGTCTTTGCATGGTGAATATTTGTGAACTTTTGGAGTATTGCATGCCTTCTTGCATTCCTAATTTTAGTTTAGAATTTGGTTAAGTCGAGTAAAAATTTAGAATAAGATGGTGAAAGATTTTGTTGCTGAAGAATGTATGGTGAAACAAGTATCCATACCTTTTGATGTTTGTTGATTGCAAACAACACAAGATTAGTATGGGCCTAACTACAAGAACTTCACTTCAATTACTTGATCATTGATTTGCATTTCTTATGGTAAGCATTGGTAATTTGAACATCATACTTGCATCCGTTGAAGATTGCACCCTCCTTAGCATAGTTGACTAGGCGAAGCTAGCACTCGTTCATTCTTACCACAACATCAACATAGTCTTGCATTAGTAGAAGTAATTTAGATTTCTAAACACGCGCCCCATTTGCACTTTATTTCAATACAGAAGTTAGTAGTTATTGCACTCATCTTTCCATATCATTCGCATTTGCAAAGTTGATAGCCATTGAATGAATAGTGTAAGTCCCCAAGAGATACCCATCATATCACATCATATAACTGATTTAAGTCCGTGATTAGAAGGAACCTTGAAGTTGTCTTAGTTGATCACACAATCATAGACATTGTTTAACATCTAAGATTCCTTATTCAAGAGAGGATTTGATATTTGGTGTTTCATCCTGGAATACCAAGTATTACATCCTGCATGTTGAAGTGGTCACAAAACTTGCATCAACACTTGGCATATCACTAAACCTCTTAGATATTTTCCTCAAGCTTCACAAAACCTACCTAAAAAAGCTTAATTACAATCTATGAAAATCATTCAGTCTTCAATATGTTAAAATTTGACGCACATAACAGGAAACCTCTCTCACTTCCTACCTCCTACTCACAAACTCTTTGGAAATGCAGCTTAATCATGGAGCTACAAACTTTTAAATAATGTAAAACGGGAGAATGTCCCGACCACAACCCACATTAACCAAGTTGACTAGTTTAATGAGGATGCAACATATGAAGATCATCCCATTTAACTCAAATCAACTGTATCTCAAGAAATACATTTTTCATTTCTTAGTCAAGTACTCTTAAAAACAATACTTCCAACCAATTCAGCTGATTAAAATTGGACAATATAGTCAGAAAATCACATGACAAAAGCAATGACAACAAATTTTCTTAGTTGGCATTTTATGTAGAAAACATTTTTCATACCAATTGATTATAAAGGTAGTTATATTACCTTCCTTTTCATGCTTGCAGATACCAGAAATAACTTCAGCCTTACATATAAACTCTTCACCTGTAGGGAGGACGATAGTGACTCTTTCTTCTTTTTCAAGAATCTGCAAGCAAAAGAGAGTAATTGTCACTCAGTTATTTTAACTGTGAAATCTTGACATCATCATAAAATTCAAAACTAGCATCTTCAGAATATCCTATTACAAAAGCTGAAATCCTATGTCATTATCTAGACAGAATGCATGTTACAAATTGTGTTTGTTACAAAGTTGTTCCTATGAGCAAAGAGATCTTATCACCGTGTCATAAAACTGCATGAAGAGATCTCAGAAAGATAATATATTTCTCATGTCATAATATCTGCTTTGCTAACTTATAGACACCCATATGACTAGTTTTTTCAACTCCCGTGACCCTTCTTAATAGATCTTCAACCTTAGATGGGAGAAGACGGAAGAGTAAAAAATCAGCTATCTCCAAGGATATCTTCACTCACCCCTCCCAGCCCAGGCCCCTCCTTTGCTGACAATTCAACTCCTGCATTTGAATCTACTTAGTGGTTGAGGATTCTACAGGCTCTCTTTCTGCCACAAATATTTTTAACTAGTGCATCTTTTGGACATATGGAATGTATTTGTGGCCAGGGTGGTTTTCAATAGCTCTTACCTGTTAGACATTTTGGATTATACATTATTTCTAAACAAATGCTCATTTATTCTCATAATTGTTTCTACTACTTTCTATAAGCGGTATTTTTTTAAATCCCATTTCTGGAGTATATTATCAAGTTGTACATTGCAGCCTTACTTAGATGTTGAAAACAGCATATGCTTTTTTTCTTTCGAGATGAAATTAAAATACTGTTGAATAATCAAGTTATATGTTCAAAAAATACTCTCAATATATGTGCAGACCTCTCAAGGTGAAATTACTGAAATTAAAACTCAAAATTTGAAGTTATGGTGGAGAAGCATTGCAGAAAAGTGAAAGTGTTGGTCCTGGATAACTAGACAAGTTATGGGTATTTGACAAACCCAACAACTTGATAGGAAAAAATAAGGGTTTTCATCGTTAAATCTCTTGATTTTCCCTTGGAGGGTTTTCGTCTTCTTTGGCTGTAATAATTACTTGCAAACACACATAATATCCATTCCCAATTGATTGATATCCTCTCCGCAATGAAATGATCTCCCTTTATATCTCATTGTTGAGGGAGTCACAACCCTTCACATACCACAACTGCACTTTGAAGAAGTCACAACCTTTCTTATTCAACCACTGCTCTTATAGTTCAATTTTAATTTAATTCTTCTTTATTCTGAATAACCAGTATGAAAACTAGTGCAACCTTATTAGCATGATCTTTGGCGCCCCTTTTTTATTGCCTAGTCACTGGAAATGGGCAGCTATGTATGCTGTGATTGGTAGCAATTTGGTGGGACCATGAAAGTCCACCTTTTCTAAGATTTCTTGTCCTCGAGCAATGTCGATTTTAGTCTATCAAACTGAATCATTTTTGCCAATGCCAAGCTCCCAAATCAACTTAGGAGATTTGTAATCCCTAGATCCTCCTTGTGAGGTAATTAGCTTCTGTTATGACACTCTATTATAATTAGGAATAGAAAAATCTACACCAAATGATGTTTCTCTCATTGTCTTGGTTATGTCCAACTTTTAACCACAATGACGTCCCTGAAGAGTTGTTAACATACTTGCCATACTGCCCATATAGTCCTTTAATATCATAAGGTTGATACCATCATCTAAAGTGTGAGGGCAATTTGTTGCCCAATATTCTTAAGGCTCATGTACTGATATTTCCAAGTAACTCTCAACAACAAAACCAAGAGTTGGTAACTGGCAAGGTTCATAATTTAAGATAAGTTTTGTTTTATCCTCAAAGTGATGAAACAAAAAGACATCTTGCAGTCCTGCAATTCTTCCTTCCAACTCCACCTTACAAACATTGAACAAAAGACCATTTTCAATCATTTTCTCTTGTAAATATTTATTTATATCATTACACTCTTATCAATGTGTTTTCTAATTTATTTATTTTTGTCTTAGCTTTGTGCATATTTCTTCATGTCCCTGGCTCAATACTCTTGTTTCATTAAGCTCAGTTTGTAGTTCCGCAATTTTTTCTTCTAAATCCACCCTACTAGAATTCCATATTCTTTGATTCCTCAACCATCTTTGCTTTTGATTTCTTATACCCTTTATTGCATTTTCTTAATTCATTTTTATCATAGATTCTGGGCAATTAATACAAACTCTTGATTGTCATTGCTGACATCTGAAAGGATAGTAAAATGTTGCATCTTCCATCATAAAGAATCATGGGAGCGATGTGAATACCAGGATCCCACTCCTTTATGCAAAGCCAATTTTGCATTTGAAGGTATCTATGTGTCATTCACTACAGGTTATATCTTTCACTTCAATGAGCATCAAGCTCCCTATGGTAATTATATCGATTTTAACTTCAAATGTTATGGGATGACAATGTGGTGAACGCATTCATTGTTCTTCAATGTCCATGTTAGCCTCTCCAAGAGGTAAAACGAAAGTCTCATTCTCATGATTACAAACTAACACATCAACAAGCTCATCGGTCTTGGAACAAGGGAGTTCAAATGTCCCCCAGTCAACTACAATGTAGACAGTATGTATAATCATGGAGCTTTCTTGATAAACATGCAATTCCTCCTCCTGGGGATCAATCTTAGACAAATCATTCATCACAACTGCATAAAAAAATATCTTGCACATCATCACCATGTGGTCCAATTCTTTACATAACTTGCAAATCATTTTTACATGGATTAATTACTTCCATGCCTGCAAATTGGATGGATTTTTCTTGGACAACATTTGCAATTATTGACACGTACTTGAACATAATATTGGCTCTTCTTTTTCTTTTGTTTTAGGCTTTTAGCAACTTCTTGTGATTTTGATTCTAACTTCTCTTCTACTGAAATCAATGATTCTCATGGATCTTGCTCCTTATCTCCTCCTTGGCCATTTTTCTTATGTATTCAAATTTCATATAGATCCCTTTTGTTGGGATAATGGTTCCCAAGTGCCTCCAAGTACTCATCAAGGGGGGTCAATAGCTTTGAAATCTTCCGATAACCCTTGACACATGTCAATAGTTTTGGGGGGCCTCAAGTTTGTACAGTATTGATCCAAGATTTTACACTTAGGAAGGTAATAGCCCTTATGGGAAGCTCTACATATAGGGGACCTAATGCGCTATGCAGAGCAACCTCCGAGATTTTGAAGTCGGCTCTTCATATTTAAAGGATCTAGAAAGGGGAAGGAAGGGAAAACATTAAAAGCAGCTAAACTAAGGCGATGTGTTGAAGCTTTGACAACATTTTGAATTCCACTTCAAAAAGAAAAGGAACAAGTGACCCTGAAAGATTGAGCACAGAATGGCACAGACTCTTCATTAGCGGAAAGAGAACAGGATCTAAAGTCAAATAGACATAGAGCAAAATATTCAAATCTTTCTGTGATAAGCACCTACTAAAGCTCACAGGGGATGTTCCTATTATCTCACTAAAACAATTATTTTATACAAATTTTGCTCACCAAATGGCATATTATAACCTCAAATCACAAACTATTATAGATGATTGAAAGAGTATAAAACATGATTCAATGACTTGTGCATGTATGATAAAATTATAAAAGCCGAAAAATATAACAAGTAATAGTTATGCTCATTTAAAATTGACACAAAGGTTTAAAATCATCCACAAAACCAAAGTAAACACGCAACAATGGCAAACTAGGCACAATCTAAGATGTTTTCTACTATGTTTCTTCCTCCAATCTGCAGCTATTTCCTTAAATGTTGGTCCTTGATAACTAGACAAGTTATGGGTTTTCATCCAATAACTTGTTAGGAGAAATTAAGTGTTTTCATCCTTAAATCTCTTGGTTTTTCCTTGATTTTCATCCTCTTTGACTAGCATAATAACTTGCAAAGCCACATAATACTCATTCCCAAATAATTGATATCCTCTCCACAATGAAATTGTAACAAGCTAAATCTAACTACCAAATTAATTTAACAAGCAGCAAACAATTCATAGGAAATAAAACTTTTTTCATTTAACCAACTTAACAACCGTTTTTCCTTTTCACATGAACATGATAACTTCTAAAGTTTGTTAAACCAACTTCAAAATAAACGATAATACAATATATATATATATTTAACTTCCTTCACATGACAATGAATTAATTAACAATCAATTACTGATTAACCTGAAAGGAAAATAACTTAATAACTGAATTAACTAACAATACATGAAATTAAAGAACTTGAAAAGGTGGGAGTGTTTGTTCTTGTTCCTTCTGCTATTGATCCTGATTGTCATCCAAGAGAGGGAGAGCATCATCAGAGCTTTTACCTCCCAACCATTGACCTTTCAATCTCCCGCATGTTGATGGGTGTTTCACGACCTACCAACTATAGAATAAAATATTGAGATATCTTATCCTCTCTTGAGCAAAATCATGTGTATGCTAAGATTGCAAAAGATCATACAATTGACTTCAAGGTTCTTTTATGTCAGATCTTGACTGTGGATAAGCTCAATGGTTGATGTGATATGCTAGTATCACAAGGGGACTTATGTACTCGTTTTCAAGATGATTCAGACAGTACTAGCTATTGGAGATATTCGAATGATATGGCAATGAAAGTACTTTTTTGGGTTTTTTCACAATATATGTTGAAAGTAAATTAGGAGGGTTGAGGGATCTAATCCTAAGAACTTGAAAGATGAGTATTGCTATGATGAAATCTACCAAACTTTGCTTCACCAAATTCAACTACACAAAGCTGGCGCAATCTTCAAGGGTCCTGCAAAGAACTTTCATTTCCCCATGAACACCATCAAAATGAGCAATGTGCATCAAAGATAAAAGTAAAGCATCCACGGAAAGGCTCAGAGCCAACCTTACACTATGTTTAGGAATCACCTAAGAACAAATCGATTTCACAATAACACTACTATCAATCACATTCATCTAAGTATTTGAAAACAAATCTACTCTTAATGAGGGAACAGAGAGAACATGCAAGCACCCAAAATACATCAAGAAATCACCAAACTTCAATGACAACTTTATTATCTCGAGAGCTCTTAAGCAACAATCTCCAAGTTCTCTGCTTTACAAATGAGAAGTGAGCCCTATTATAATGGGTGGTCAGGATTTAAACAAAACCAATGGCCCAAATTTTGCCACCTCAGCCCTAATTAGGGTTAGGGCAAGAAGAGAGAATCTATAATTAATGAGAGGGCCCCATTTGGACCAATCAAAAGAAGGCCACTTCCTTAGTGGGGTGATAATTGCCCACTATGTAAGTCTACTCAGCAAGAGAGTGGAGTGAAATGAATGCCCACTATGCATTAAATGCCCTACACCCCCAAAATAGTCAGTCAAAGATTATCCTCATTGAATGCAATGAACCGGGACAAGATTATCTCGATTTCACCTACGAAGACACTTGGCGCATTATCCTACCTGAACTCCATGACTGCAATGTCTTGTTCACACTTGGCAAACTTCTTTTCCCATTCTAGAGCCACTTCCCGTACTTTGACCATGATACTTGAGAATAATGATATAATCTCCAAATCCTCTACTAAAAAAGATTTTTGTGGAAAAGAATCTTTCCACCAAACTCTTCAGATATTCATACATCATCTCTTCTCTCATTATCCTTTCTAAGATCAAAGCATCGACTGTATTAAAGATGCTTTCCTGAATAACCTTGATTGCTTTCCTCAGTCGAGTTGAGTCCTCGTTTGATTTCTCCAACAACTCCTTCCTCCCAACTTGGGCTTTGTGGATTTTGTTGTTCCTCCATGCATCTATGTCCAACACTTAGCCATTTTTGCTCATTTCTCATGCTTTCCCAACTCGACCTTGCTCAACGCATTTCCCATGCTTTCCAAACTCAACTCGCTTCCAATGCTTTCCGAACTCAACTTGTTTGCAATGCTTTCCCAACTCAACTCACTTGCAATGCTTTCCAACTTGCTTGCAATGCTTACCCAACTCACTTGCAAAGCTTACCGGTGTTGGAGCTCAACTCCTTTCTTATGCTTTCCCAACTTGGCCTTGATCAACACATTTCCCATGCTTTCCAAACTCAACTCGCTTGCAAAGCTTACCAACATTGGAGCTCAACTCATTTCTCATGCTTTCCCAACTCAACTCATTTGCAATGCTTTCCGAACTCAACTCGTTTGCAATGATTTTGGCATTGGAGCTCACCCAAGGATTGAACATGTCCCCTTACATAAGTTATTTGCCCCATCTCACACTTTTGCAGAACTAGCAATGTGTTGCGCACTGACCCCATTTCAAAAAATTTGCAATGGTTATGCTTTGTCACTTTTCAGGTTGCTTTTTGATGCTTTTCCAAAGGTCATTTTTTAGGAATGTTTTTTTAGGGATGCTTTTCCAGAGGCTTCTTTTCGGGAATGATTTTTTTGGATGCTATTATTTCAAAGATGCTTTTTCAAAGATGTTTTTTCCAAAAGTGCTTTTTCAAGGATCCAGAGGCTGCTTTTTTCAGAGGTTGCTTTTTCAAGAATGCTTTTTTAAGGATGCTTTTTCGAACTACCTTTTTTGGAGGCTTCTTTTCCAAGGAATGCTTTTTTGAATTACTTTTTTAGACCACCATCTGATCACATTTCTGGATACCCATTTTCTCCCTCTTATGTCTGCGCTCATTAGTTGCTCAAAATGACCTACAAAAAATAGACTTACAATAAATATTAAGTTTGTTCAAATGTACAATTAGGGTAATTCGAGACTTACTAAAAATAGACATCCCTAAAAAATGGGAAACCCTAAAAAATAGGAACTTCACCAAAAGACTTAAAATTTCACTGGTTCATTTTTGGGAGGATTTTCAACTCAACACTACATCCAAATTCACAATTGTCAATTACAAAAGCCCTCAAAACTGAAACCCAAAAAGGCAGGAAACAACTTTCCATTCTAGACTTAGCCAAATTTATCAATCCTCAATTGAAACACGGAGAACCTCAGGAGACTGACGCCATAATTACAAAGAATCAAAGTCAAAAAAGCCAAGTGGACCAAAAAGTAGGGGGTCCGCATTTGCAATGGGGCAATGTGTAAAAAGGTCACAACACCGCACAACTTCCTTTCAGATGTGGCCCAGCCATACACAAGAGGTGCAAGAACGGGATCCACCCTTATTGCCATCCGAGTCTTGGTGTTTAGAGCCCACAACCATCTTTGTCGATCACTCCCTATAGACCTCCATGCTTATGAGAATAACCTCCTTGACTAGACATGCACTATTGGTTCAAATTACTGACGGTTTCTAAACCATTGCATAGCACCACCTTGGATAAGGTTTCCATTTGCAAGCACGGTACTTCATGTTGTCAATATCACCACCATTCTCATATAATGAGTCCAAGTGATTCTTTTGGTCTTCCTTGACCTTAATAGGACTTGTTGTCCAACATGGCATAAATAGTGTCTCACTGACTTATAGGTATATATACATTCCTAATCCACTAGGAGGTTCGTATTCAGCCCTTACATTTTTACTTTTGGTTAAGGAGTATGATTAGTACGCTACTTAGTCCTTGTTGGTAACCAAGGGTTCCCGTTTGTTGACTTCCCAACACATGTTTACAACCAGCTAATTTACACTTCCAAGGTTCCAATAATTTTACAACAATTTCCGTTATGATACTCCATTGCTTACATAATTACAGATTGGGCTTCAGATAATTAAGACCTCCTGATTAAATCAGAATTACTATTAACTGATATAGTATTAATGGATGTACATAATTTCCTAACTTGTTTGCTCATTAAGAATTTGGACAATGAATTGATTTACTGGTGATACCAGTTGAACAAATATGCGGGTTAATGCAACAGAAATCCTCTTCAATATTTTACTGTATTTCTGGTAAATTGGTGCTTGGAATATTTCTTAGTTTTTCCTTCAAACAACTGATTTAGATGAAACGATCTTTAAGGTAAGATCATATTTCTTTTCTGCTTAGCTAATGATTTATTTCCTTGTTTTCATATCCATTTCAAGATTCGAACAGCCAAGAATTATTATCAAATTCAGTATGCATTCTGTGATGGTTTATCGATGCCATACGGCACTTGCAGATCAGAATGATATCAGATTACTTTATTATATACTATGATATTCTTAACAACAAATACAATTCCTTCTAAACCAAGAATCTATATTCTTTGTAAACGTGAACATATGATATCATGATTATTCAAATGCACTGAGAATACGTTCAACCAATATGAACGACAATGATAAATCGTCACTTCCAAGCAAGAAAACAATCTTCGATTCAAGGACTTGCCCGACTTGTTTGATGAAAGTGATGAACAAATATTGATCTGAGAGAAGGCCCAATCTACCGAGCTGAATCTCTTTCACAGCTTGAAATAATGGAGATACCAAATGATAAAGCAAGAATACTAGCAGCTCAATTCTATAATCGCTACTGATTGCTAATAGGAATTTCTTAGTGGCTCAATATATCATATGACAAAATGATGTAACTTCAGATGTAAAAATGAAGACAGTGGTTCCCGTCTCCTCCAAAGAAAAAGTGTTCTCCAAAATGAAGATCAAAAACCATAAAGACCAACATTGTCCGCTAGGAGCAGTTTCCCTTGGTGACAAGAAGAGTAACTCCCTATCACCTCGGTGGCAAGGAGTTACCTTCGTCACTCTTGGAGGAATAATAATCTCATCGTCATAATACTTTGAATATGATTAATATGATGATAAACATTTCTCTCAAAATAACCACGATAGTGTCCAAGTGTTATATATATATATATAGGTTTAACGTGTGCGTGCTCATGTTACTTAGTTCCATTATTTATGCCCATGTATTCACATGTCCAAACTCATTGTAGATACATAGCTATAATTGCTCACTAATTACAACTATATGTATGTATATACGTATGTAGTTCTTATTATTTGTCTATATGCACAAATGACATTGGTATATGATGCCCACGTTATACATATATATATATATATATAAAGGTTGTTCCATTAAACTGATAGAGGGAGATCTCAATGAACATTCTTATTAACAATGAATTATTAATTCTTTTATTAGATCAAGGATAATGAAATGACCTCCAAATCCACCATGACCATAAGAGACTAAGATATACAATTCCCTAACTCAATGATATGATGTCCAAGATACTTAGCTATAGGTTCTTGCTCGAATGGTAATTGCGACCTTCCTCCATGCGTATGCAATCTCTCTCTCTCTCTCTCTCTCTCTCTCTCTCTCTCTGATGACACTCTCTCCCTTCACAAGGGTGATCTTCTCCTACATCTGCTGACATAAGAAGAAATAAGCCATACTTACATTTATTCCTAAAATAACATTTAACTAACATAAACATCTAGATTATCATGTCAGTATGTAACACTATTCATCATTGAATATTAATTTCCATTATCATCATTAATTCCTATACCTCCTGATAAAATCAATAACTTCATTATTTTCATAATCCTCGCAATTAAATCAATTAACATCATTATTTCCATAATCCTCATAATTAATTCAAATTTCAATAACTTCATACTTCCCTTGAAACAATTATTACAGCTATTTGAAAAGTCTTCAAGGGAGGGATGTAACAACAATGATCTCCCTTTATATCTCATTATTGAGGGAGTCACAACCTTTCTTATTCAGCCGTTGTTCTTATGGCACAAAGTTAATTTAATTCTTCTTTATTCTAAATTGCCTATGTGAAAACTAGTGCCACTTTATTAGCATTATCTTTGGTGCCTCTTTTCAATTTCCAAGTTGCTAGAAAGGAGAAGCTATGTATGCTGCAATTGGTAGCGATTTGGCTGGGGCATGAAATGCTACCTAGACGTGTTGAACAGGCCGAATAACTGAGAGGGGGGGTGTGTTAAGGAAAATAAGATCTGGGAATATATTTTCTGCTGTAATATATAATGTCTGATTATGTATATATAATGACTGTATATATATATTATACTGTGATACTGATAATGTTGTGATTGCAGATTGAAGAAGCTATGCCGTGGTTATTGATTATTCTTTCAATCTGCGATCATAGCATATAAGTATGCTTTGCAACAGTCACGGTAACAGACGTGCCCTTCCGTATTTGAATGAACATGACTCTTAAGTCGCTGATGCATTAGCATAAGCGACTGTTGACAACAGTCGCTTATGTTAATGCA
Source organism: Chamaecyparis obtusa (assembly GCA_027943335.1). Lineage (NCBI taxonomy): Eukaryota > Viridiplantae > Streptophyta > Pinopsida > Cupressales > Cupressaceae > Chamaecyparis > Chamaecyparis obtusa. Next base: position 55,234 of record BSBK01002128.1, on the reverse strand, counting down.
TAAGCGACTAGTGATGATCGCAGTCAACCGAATCATTAAGTTTATTAATGACATCGACTCATTAGTCGATACTTTACATATTAATATAAACATCAAACATAGTTCAATTTATTCCAATGTGATATTAATATATATATATTATTATGTTAAGTATCAACTAATGAGTCGATGTCATTAATAAACTTAATGATTCGGTTGACTGCGATCATCACTAGTCGCTTATGCATTAACATAAGCGACTGTTGTCAACAGTCGCTTATGCTAATGCATCAGCGACTTAAGAGTCGTGTTCATTCAAATATGGAAGGGCACGTCTGTTACCGTGACTGTTGCAAAGCATACTTATATGCTATGATCGCAGATTGAAAGAATAATCAATAACCACGGCATAGCTTCTTCAATCTGCAATCACAACATTATCAGTATCACAGTATAATATATATATATACAGTCATTATATATACATAATCAGACATTATATATTACAGCAGAAAATATATTCCCAGATCTTATTTTCCTTAACATGGTATCAGAGCCAAGTTAAAGAGAATATAATTCTGAACTATTATTTGATTGGAGAAGAAAGATATTATTTAAAAGAAAAGATTCATTCACAAATCATTTAAAATGACCACCGGAATTAGGATGGAAGACAGATTGGAAGGAGCATCCAATTTTCTATCATGGAAAATTAGAATTACCACACTATTGCAAGAATTGGAATTAGAATCTTTCATAGAAGAGGAAAAAGAAATACCTACAGACGAAGCAGAGAAAACAACTTGGAAAAGGAGGAACAATAAAGCCAAGAAGTTAATTGTTGATTCAGTCAAAGACTCTATTCTTCCAAGCATAGCAAGATTAACAACAGCATATGAGGTTTTCAAGAAAATTCAAGAAACATATGAGATAAACAATACAAGTCGAATATTAACCTTGAAGGAACAATTGTTGTCAATTAAGATGAATAAAGGGGAAACAGTTACATCTTATTTCCTTAGAATTGCTGAAATTCGAGATCAACTATTCTCTATTGGCAACAATGTAGAAGACATGGAATTATCTCTAACAGCACTAAGGGGATTACCAACATCCTGGGAGAATTTTATTCAATTCATAAGCACACGTCCACCTCTACCAAAATTTGATCAACTTAAGAACGACTGTACTCAAGAAGAATCAAGACTTATTACCAGAGGAATAGGTCTAAAGAAAGAGGGAGAAACACAAGCACTCAACACAAAGTCCCACAACAAAAAGAGAAAATCCTTCAAAAGAAAGAGGGGATTCAAAAGAGATTTTTCTAAAATCCAATGTTACAAATGTGATAAATATGGGCACACTCATCGACATTGTTCTGAAAGGCAAAAGACTCAAGCCACCGTAGCTGAAGCAAAAGAAATTTCACTCTTCTTTACAGCTCTCTCAAGTGAACTAAATTCCAATAATAGAACTTGGATAATTGATAGTGGTGCATCAAGACATATAACCGGATTCAAAAATCAGTTTGAAGCACTTGAAAATTATTCAACCGAAGAAGTAACTATTGGGGATAACTCCACCTATCCAGTAAAAGGAATAGGAACCTGTACTATCAAGATAAAGAATGGAGTATCCTTACAACTTAAAGATGTTCTATTTGTACCTGGAATCAAAAGAAACTTAGTTTCTATATCAGGACTAGTAGATCAAGGGTTTCGTGTCACCTTTAATAAAGACAAAGTTCTACTATGGCCTAAAAATTCAAATATAAAAAATGCCACAGTTATAGGGACAAGAGATGGTAGTCTATACAAACTATGTAATGACCAGAAAACTACACTAACTCATGAAATTACAAACCACAGTGAATTATGGCATAAGAGGTTGGGACATCTAAGATATAATGCCCTACCTATGATAAACAAAATTACTACAGGTCTTCCACACTTAAAAGCTGATCATTCTGGTATTTGTAAAGGTTGTGCACTAGGGAAGAATATAAAAGGATCTTTCTCTACAAGTGAGCACAAATCTAAAGTAATCTTAGAATTGATCCATACTGACTTGTGTGGACCCATGTCAACACCTTCCTTAACAGGATCACTATACCATATTATCTTTGTTGATGACTATTCTCAGAAAACCTGGATATACTTTCTTAAGGTTAAAGAATCAAGTGAGGTACTATCTAAATTCAGAGAATTCAAAGCACTAGTAGAAAATCAAACAGACAAGAGAATAAAAGTATTAAGATCAGATAATGGAGGTGAATACAAATCTGACATATTTAAAGAGTTCTGTAATTCTGTTGGGATTAAGAGGGAGTATACTGTGTCGTATAATTCTCAACAAAACGGAGTAGTAGAAAGGAAGAATAGATCCATAATTGAAGCAGCAAAAGCCATGATGCTCGATCAAAACCTTCATACTTCTTTTTGGGCAGAAGCTTCAAATACAGTGGTATATATTCAAAATCGGTGTCCGCACTCCATACTAGAAAATATAACACCAGAAGAGGCATTCACAGGGATCAAGCCAGATCTAAGTCATCTCAGGATATTTGGATGTCTTGTATATATTCATGTACCTAAAGAAAAGAGGACTAAACTAGAACCATCAGGTAAGAGAGGTATACTTGTTGGTTATAGTGAAAACACAAAAGGGTATCGAATCTATATTCCAGGACAAAAGTCTGTTGAGATAAGTAGAGATGTAAAATTTGATGAAAATAGCACATTTAAAAACTTTGAAGAAGATAACATCCCGGAGATAGAAGAAGACATCACTGCTGAAATTGAGAGGGAGGATATAGAAGAACCTGAACTTCCTGTCATTGAAAATGAGAATACTAATATAATCAATGGTAAGAAAAGGCCATTATGGGCAAGGCAAATAATTAAAGAAAATAATGTAGAACCAAATGAAATATCTCATGAGAGTAAAAGGACAAGAACTCAAAAATGTTATGCAGCTCTTATAACTGAAATCAATAACTCAGAACCATCAAATCCTAAGGAGGCATTATCTAATCAAGCATGGAGAGAGGCAATGATTGAAGAATATCAATCTATAATAAAGAATGATGTCTGGGACATAGTACCTAGACCTAAAAACAAAACCATTGTCTCTTCTAGATGGCTATTCAAAACTAAATATGCTCCTGATGGAAGTGTTGAGAAGCATAAAGCTCGGTTTGTTGCTAGAGGGTTCTCACAGAAAGCAAGTATTGACTATGAAGAAACATTTGCTCCTGTAGCTCGGTATACATCAGTCAGAACCATTATTGCTATAGCAGCCTCTAAGGGGTGGAAGATACACCAGATGGATGTGAAAACAGCATTTCTAAATGGCACTATTGAAGAAGTATACTTAGAGCAGCCAGAAGGGTTCATTATACATGATGCATCAAAATATGTTTGCAAACTCAAGAAAGCACTATATGGGTTGAAACAAGCTCCTAGAGCTTGGTATGAAAGGATAAACAGCTATCTTTCAAAACTAGGATATTCTAAAAATGATGCAGATCCTAACATTTACTTTAAGATAACAGATGGCAACATGGTTATTTTAGTTCTTTATGTAGATGATCTTTTAATAACAGGAGAGGATCATCTTATTGCAAAATGTAAGCAAGAACTCACTGCTGAATTTGACATGAAAGACTTAGGACTCTTACATTATTTCCTAGGGTTGGAAGTATTTCAAAAGGAAAGCTATATTTTGCTAAATCAACAAAAATACACTATTGATATTCTAATCAGGTTTGGAATGATGGAATGTAAGCCTTTATCCACACCTATGGAAACAAATTTGCACAAACTCAAAGTTGAAGCAGAAGAGTCTGAACCCACTGATCCTACATTGTACAGAGAGATTGTTGGTTCTCTTATGCATTTGGTGAATACTAGACCTGACATATGTTATGCAACCAATGTTGTGAGTCACTTTATGTGTGAGCCCAAGACAATAGACTTAATGGCAGCTAAGCATATCTTGAGATATCTACGAGGCTCTATTGGATTTGGGCTAAAGTATGAAAAGGTAGAAATCAATCTTCAAGGGTATTTGGATTCTGATTGGGCTGGAAGTACTACTGATCGAAAAAGCACTACAGGGTGTTGTTTCAGTCTTGGTTCGGCTATGATCTCTTGGTTTAGTCGAAAGCAATCAGCAGTAGCATTAAGCTCCACTGAAGCTGAATATATGGCAGCATCCATGGGAGCATGTGAAGTTGTATGGTTAAGAAAGCTATTATTTGGATTGTTTGGAAAACCTTTAGATCGAACTGTGATTCACTGTGACAATCAAAGTTGTATCAAGTTATCTGTTAATCCAGTTTTCCATAACAGGTCCAAACATATTGAGATTCCATATCATTACATAAGAGATATGGTAGATAGAAATATCATAAAGCTAGAGTACATTAGTACTGAAGAACAGAGTGCTGATATTTTCACTAAGCCACTTGCAAAGCTGAAAATAGAATACTTCAGAAACAAACTTGGTATGATCAAGTTGTGATGTATGATCTAAATTCCTCTTATTTATAAGTTTTTTATTCATGAATAAATGTAAAAATATGTATATTGCAATATTGTGTAAAATGATCATTTGTGTGTGGGTTAACATTTCAAGGTGACAATCTTGTAAATGGTTAACCAAAGTGTCAAGATAGACTACTTAATTGTGTGTCCCGACTGTGCGGAGATCTTGACTCTTGTTATTACTGGATGTGTAATAACGAAACCATATCATGATAGACTACTTAATTGTGTGTCCCAACTGTGCGGAGATCATGATATTCAAGTCTATTTTTATGACAAGACTACATTAATTTGTGTGTCCCGAAGTGCGGATGTCATGATAGACTTTTGATGTTTAATACTCACTCGCTAAGAGGGAGTGTTAAGTTATAGCTTCATTCGTATTATTTTATATATATATATATATATATATATATATATATATATATATATATATATTATTTATACAATGATTATAAAGAAGAGTTGTGATTAAATTGATGAAATATAATAATGATAATAACATAATAATATAATCACAACTCTTCTTTATAATCATTGTATAAATAATATATATATATATATATATATATATATATAAAAAATAATACGAATGAAGCTATAACTTAACAAGGTGAATTAGTTATTCACAAACACTTTCTAAAACTTCTATTATATCGGTAAACTCACAAACCATACAAATGATAATAACAAATATATCAACATTAACTTTTGTTCTACCGGTAAGCAATTATAACAGATATAAACATGCAAGCACAAAAACGCCAACACAAAGAACAACAGAATTTACGTGGAAACCCAAATTGGGAAAAACCACGGAGAAGCTAATTCTCATGAAATGATGAAACACTGGTTAAGGTGACACCAGTTAAGGTGATTTTTACAAAGGCTCACTAGGGTTTGCTCATTGCAGTTGGCTCACTGTCGGTCGGGCTAACTACCCTGAAATATGAATATGGCTAATTGCCAATACAAGATTCACTCACAAAAGATGGACTGATAGAAATGACCTGACTGTGCATGAAATAGTTCCAATTGATAGCACACAGATCACCGACAACAAAGATCCAATACAAATCCTCTGCCAGCATACACCAATCTTCTGCAACTTAGTATATGAAGCCTTTCTCTACAATACTCAACTTCAACCACTTTGCTACCCAATATACAAAAATGAACTTCCACTATATCACCTCCAAATATCTATTATATATGCTCACACTGTACTGCTCTTACAACACTTTCACACCACACGTGCATCCATCGGATACAAAGAGTTTTTCTTTATTTATATAGATATCCAATCATACATATGTCAGTCACACCAAATGTGTGTCAGCCCCAATTCAAAAGGATATTACAATTGTATTTAATGCATTACCACCGATCCTAAATCTAAGACATACATAAGAAAACTTTACAACACGCTACCACGGGACCCAAATATAGGTTGCACTTAAGATGTTTACAATGCTCATCACATTACCGAAATTGTCAGAACACCACAACCAAGTCGGCAAGTCCATGACTTGATCACCAAAACATCTGGACCCACTTGTGGGTGAAACAAGATAGAACATGTTCAAAATATGATACCAAAAGCCAACTAATGAACTACAAGAAAGTTCAGATACGAGGAACACCTGGAGGAACACTGTAAGCATAGCACTCAACAATAACCGACAGAAAACACCATTCACCATTGATTACCAAGAGCATACAAGTGTACCAAAATATATAAGTCATGGGTGGAACCAAGTACACCTACCATAGAACACGAACTGAAACTTCTGATGCATAACCGACAGCCAACGGGTACACAACCAAAACTGCCAACAACCAACCGATGTTGGTATGAAGGTTTTGACATCAATGACAACAACGCTAGCAACATCTCAATATGTCTAACAAGACTTCCATTCAATGCAAGTGTGTTGCATCACTTATTGAGCTGACATCCAATTGAGTATGATAAACCCCCTTGCTTGCTTTGACTTCTACTTCTATCGAAAACAAAATAAGGAGGGACAAACCCTTGTGATGGAAGTGCAAAGGTAAGAATATTTTGCTTTGGTGATTTGCAAGGTGTGAGTGATTTACCCTCTTATGATTAGTTCTAAGGTCTTGATTGTGATGTTAGTGCTCTTTAAATGTTGGGGATCCCGCCAGTCTGTGTCCATTATTTTTGGCTTAGATACTTTTATATTTTGTGTGTACCTAATGCATTAGCGGTTGTGTGGGTCCTTTACAGTTTTTACTATTTTTTAGCTTTCAGTTTTTGTTTTATTTGGGGGAATGTATTGCTGTTAGGGATAATCTTAATATTGTTTTTACGAATCAGTTTGCTTAAGGTAGGCTGCACTATGTTTTAGAAGCATTGGTTTTTGTATCCATGAGAAAGTGATAAGAATTATTGAGCAGAGTATCAATGGAGGTTTTGATTGAACCATTATGTTACGTATTGTATCAGTTTTGTTTATATTCATGACATTAAGTTTGAAGCTCTGTTCGATACTTTGGCAGTTAGATTAGAGTTTTCAATTGCAGCAACAGAGGTTGTCTACATCAGTTTTGGTCACAAAGCAATCTGCAATGGTCCAGAGTGGGTTCTACATGCGCTAGGGAAGAAGAGGCAGGAGGAATGGAGGCCCTCAAAGAAAGGTGTCGAATGGCTTAGGAGATTAGAAGCTGTCGAAACCAATTTAAATCTGGATGAATTCAAAAAGGAATGGGAGAACTAAGGAAATGCAACCAAAGTAATAGACCCTATGGAGACGCTCAATGAAGGCATGACCAGACAAGGATCCAAAGTGGAAGTGCATATTTCAGACATTAAAGATGAACTCGACACGGATTTATTCCTAGATTGGATCTAGGAGTTGAATTAGTACTTTGAGATGGAAGAAATTGATGAGAATGACTGTAAAATGTAACATTGCAGCATCAAAATTGAAGTCTCGTGTTGCTCCATGGTGGAAGAACTTGCAGAGTCTAGAAGAAGACAAGGAAAGGATAAAATTGAACTATGGCCTCAGATGCTGAAACATCTACAAGCTCAATTCCTGCTTACTATTACCAGAAATTGTTTAAATAATTTCAAACTTAAAACAGGGACTTCAGTAAATGCAAGCCTATACTAAGCAATTTATGAGATTCCATATTCAAACAGATATACAAGAAAACAAAGGGCAAGCAGCCACTAGATATGTTGATGGCATTAAGTTTCAACTTTAAGATGAGATTGTGTTGGTGAATGTCCCTCCTATGCACAAGGCATATGAATGTGCCTTGAAGGGAGAGAAGAAACTAAATGGAAAGTCAAAACTCGAGAGAGAAAAGGGGTGAAATCTGAAATGCAAAAATGCTGAGAGGGGGAGGGGGTGAATCAGTATTTTACGCAGCCTTAGACAAACAATAAAACCAGAATGTAGAAGATCACAAATGACAGAAGACAAGACACACAAATTCTCTCATGGAAACCCAAGACGGGTAAAAACCACGGCATCACTAAACAAAAGGGCAACTACCGATTACATCTGAGAGCTACAACTCTCCTTATCACTTAGCTGATCAGGCTTCAACCTGACCTTAAAGGCTACAACCTTCCCTTTAGAGGATTTTATAAAATCATACCAAAAGTGTATACTTTGTCTTCACAACAGCATGAAGACGCTTTGGCTGCAAATAATCTCAACACGTAATAAAAATTGACAGACTGGCTGATAAATCAGTTTTTAAAAACTCAAGACTCACAACCAACAAAACCGTGCCTCCTGTGATACTGTGGATGATATTCTTCAAACTCTGTTACCAAAAACGAGACCCTCACTGTTTGAGACTTTTTTTTCAGATGCACTCTCACTGATTTTGACTTGGCATATTTGGATTCACCATTTTTCTCATTTCCGGTCACCTTTTGTTAAGCAGAACCTATCTCAATTTGCACACCTCCAGTCGTGACCTTTTAGCCTACCTTTCCTGAATACCAAAGTTACTCATCACCGGTTTGCGGTTGTATTCAGTTCTATTCTCACTCACCTGCTACGTATCTTAAATGCCACCTGTTCTTTTGCTCTTGTTTCTCTTCACATCAGGAACACGTTCTACAGACCCGTCTTTCTCATTCATGCAAACTACCCCCACGAACACATGCCTGCATCAGTATCTGAATACTCTGTGACCATTCAGGACCCCCTGCAAATCAGTTCTTATTTTTAAAATTCCATAACCAGCCAGCTACTTTCCTTAAGTTTTTTGGATTTCGTTTTTTTGTTTGCTACAAGCCGTGTCGCCCAGAAAAAAAACATCCACACCAAAAAACGCTACTCTTATGAAACGAATCTACTCAAGCATTTTTCTGAAATGCCAGACATTATAAAACAACTCTGCAAAGCAGAATACACCCGTTCAAACAAGGACCCGTGTTTTTAAAATAACAGGAGTTGGCTCGCGATTTTGCCTGCATACGATGACCTTTTCTTTTTTACTCAACGTGCTCAGCATGTAAAGAAAAGAATTCCACCTGGCATTACGGGACTCTATTCATGATAGTTCCCTTCTAATTTGAGGATTCCATACACATATGCCAACTGCATTTACATGCGTAACTTCTTGGTAGGCTTCTACTTCCATTTTATTTTGGCACCGGTTACCACTGCTATTACCATATTATAAAAATGCATTGACTGGTCATAATTAAAAATGCATATTGCAGTCAGAAGAAATACGGCCACCTGTCTTCCCGCGAGCTTTTGGAAGACGTTAGTTTTGTATCCAGCAACACACATTTGAAACACCAACAACAGGATATAGGAGAGAATGTTAATAATGTGTGTTGAACACTCGGCACACATCCAACAAGGAACATCTGCGGAAGACAGGAACACTCACAGCATACACCAACTGACAGGAGAGAAGATATCCAGCCCACTCATATGAAAGCCAAAGACGACATCAATGACAAAAAAACATAACAAAATCAACTAGATCAACGGAATAGGAATTTCCTCCATGCCTATTGTGAATGAAAAGCTAGAAGAATTCATGGATGTGAAAGCTAAGTTTTGAGGAAGGTAAAGCTTTAGAGGTAGGGGAAGACGAAGCCCTTTAGATGTCCCAATCACAAAGATACCCATAAGGCCACAGATTTTCCTCAAAGCCTCGAAAGAGGCATGTTAATCTATAAAGAAGAACCTCCAAACAAAGGAAAATAGAGCACAAATGGAAGAGAACTTCATGCTAAAAAGAACCTTGACATATTGAGACAAGGAAACCCCAAAGGTTGATTGGAAGAGAAATAGTGTCTTTCAAACTGGCCACACGCCCCTTATAATAGTAGGGGTAGAGCCCCTTAGAATAGTAGGGGCCTCCCACCCTCAAGACCTCTACTTTCTAAACCAATGATAGAAATAAGATCAGACTCATGGCTTCCCTCTATTACCTTTTCCGAGAAAGCAATTATCTGATAGTTGTTCCCTTGATCCGAGGTTCAATCTTTTAAGGCGTGTCATGCCCAAACTCGGTGGGAGGGATTTTGGATCCTCAATGGATTATTGGAACCCCTAGCTTGCAATTGAATGAATTCTTCCAACCAAGTTAACTCTGATAGATATAGAGGTATGCTTGTGCCTTCGTTGAAGGATGGTTGCACCATAGAAGCTACGGTTCGGTTCTCAATCAATCAAAATGCAAGTGTAAGGACAGAGTGTGCAAGGTGATCATAGATGGTAGATCTATTAACAATATAGTAAGTACAATAATGGTTAATTAAATTGCAGCTTCCTTGCATCCCACAACCAAATCCTTACAAGACTTGGTAGCAGAAGGATTGTACTGTATTTTTGGATAAACCTTGCTTTTTTTCTTTGAAAATTGGTCCTTATGTGGATGAAGTGTCGAGTGACATGGTGTTAAAGGACACTTATATTTTTCTATTAGATAGACCCCAGGAATATGATTGGAACATAACCCACCATACTAGAGAGCAAAGTTACAAGTCTCAGACTCGTATAAAACTCGGCAAGCTGATTTGGACTCAGTCACGGACTCGATGCCCAAACTCGATAAATTGAAAAACTCACCCTTTAATAAATAAACTTTAAAGACACAATAGCCCCATCAAATAAAAGCTAATTTTATCACATACACAAGTATACATCAATCGCATAAGTATAAACATGAATTTTAGCTGAATGAAATAAGTTAGATATATAAATATTGTCAAACGTATACAAAACTGATGAATATAAAATCCATGGCATCAAAACTAAAATTATAAGCCTACGACTCAAAGGAGGTTGCATTGCTCATCGCAAGATCATGAGAAGTCATGTGTTGGCATCTAAGATAGGTCTTTGATGATGTAGCCACGTTATTTGCTTATGTCTCAATGACTGGTGTGTATATTCAAGTGAGGAATTTATTATTAAATTTTTCTTGAAGCCTTCAAGACTACACATTTTCTAACAAGCTCATTAGCAAATAGGATTGCTTAAGTAAAAAAAAAAATGGTTATAATCTATTTTGACCTTAGCTAGGATACTAATAGATGGGATTGTTCTATGAGTTGTCTATGCAAGGCATCATTGATACACATGTGGCTCTTCAATTTCCAACAACTACGCAAGTGTACGACTCTTTGCTTGCCAAAAACCACACAAGTTAAGTCTCTTCAATGACCAGCAGCCACGCCCAAACATAGCTCTTTGATAACCAACATTACCCAAAAATATGACTCTTTGGTCATCCTGAGATTCCCCCGAACATATAAAGTCTCTGTTAAATAATAAAACAAATTGATTTATGTCTTTCAGCCAACGAACATATGAAACATCAAATGCTAAGGAAGATGACAATTTCAAATAGAAACAACCATTGCAGGTATAGTAGATAGCTCCTGCAACTACCAATCTCCACCACTCCCTATTAGTAAAGGAGATATCTTTTGCAAAATTCTCTCGTCGTGGAGTTTCTCAACATGAACGTCACAATGGTTGCACCCATTTGTGAGAAAACTAAAATTTTATCAAGGAATTTCTCAACGTGATAGAATCATGGAGTCACTCAACATGATATTCACCATGGCTACTCCCATGTGTGAAATAGTAATACCTCTGTCTCAAAGGCAAACAAGGGCTTTGACCTCATATTTCAGCATGGCTACTCCCATGTGTGAAATAGTAATACCTCTGTCTCAGAGGCAAACAAGGGCTTTCACCTCATATTTCTCCATCTTAGAGAAAAATGCATTACAAGGGCTTTCACCTCACATTTCTCCATCTCAGAGAAATATGCATTACAAGGGCTTTCACCTCATATTTCTCCATCTCAGAGAAATGCGCATTATAACTAGTAAGGATCACTGATGCTGAGACTCTCTCTCAGCAAGAGCAACATTCTCCACAATAGCAAGCTTACCTTGAAAATATGTAAACTTCACTCTAGAAAGTGGCTTGGTGAGAATGTCAATTGTCTACTCTTCAGTATAAATGTACTTGAGTTGAATTGTTTTCCTTTGAACCATATCTCTTAAATAATGATATTTAATCTCCACATGTTTTGTTCTATCATCAAATACTGGATTAACAGAAAACTTTACATAGCTTTGATTATCACAATGAATCATAGTTGGTTCCAAAGTCTGCCCAAACAATCCTGCAAGAAGCTTTCGAAGCCACACTACTTCTCGAGTTGCCACAGAAGCTGCAATATATTCATCTTCTGCAGTACTTTGAGCCACACATGACTATTTTCTGCTGCACCAAGAAATCATGGCAGATCCTAAGTTGAAACAACAACCAGAAGTACTCTTCCTGACGGTTATACACCCGGCCCAATCAGAATCAGGGTAACCTTACAATTTCAAATCTTCACAAGAAGTATATTTCAGACCATAACACATTGTACCACGCAAATATCTCAATATATGTTTTGCTGCAACAAAATGAATTTGTCTAGGCTCACACATGAACTGACTACGAGTGTTTACAGCATAACAAATATCTGGTCTAGTATTGACTAGATACATCAATGATCCAATCAATTGTTTGTACATGGTGGGATCTACTAAATTTGAACTAGTTACATAATCCTTCAACTTCTTCAAATTTGTTTCCATAGATGTTGACATGGACTTGCAATCCAGCATACCAAGTCTCTTCAAAATGTCTATAGAGTATTTCCCTTGATTAAGTATAGTCTCATTAGGCCTTTACCACACTTCCAGTCCTAGAAAGTAGTGCATAAGACCGAGATCATTCATCTCAAACTCAGAAGCTAAAACTTTCTTACATTTGACAATGAGATTATTTGCCCCAATAAGAAATAAATCATCAACATAAAGAACTAAAATTAAAGTTTTATCATCAAATACCTTGAAGTAAAGATTTGGATCTACATCATTCTTGGACAATCCCAAGCTCGTTAAGTATCAATCAATCCTTTCATACCATGCACTCGGTGCTTGCTTAAGGCCATACAAATACATGAGATTCCTTCTCATGAATCACAAAACCATCTAGTTGTTTAATAAACACCTCTTCTTCAATCACACCATTAAAAAATGCAATCTTTACATCCATTTGATGTAATTTCCAATCTTTAACTGTTGTAATAGCAATGATAGTTCTGGTAGAAGTATACCAAGCTACAAGAGCAAATGTCTCCTCATAATCTATACCTTCCTTTTGAACAGCCACAAATCTTGCTTTGTACTTTTCAAAGTCTTGCCACAAATCTTGCTTTATACTTTTCAATACTCTCATTAGCTGCATGCTTGATTTTGAACAGCTACTTGGAAGATACAACTAATTTTTCTTTAGGCCTAGGAACAACATCCCAAACATCATTCTTGATGATAAATTGATATTCTTCAGTCATAGCATCTCTCCATACTTGTTGATTTGATGCCTCCTCAAAACTTGAAAGCTCAGACTCCATGATATGACTCATTAATGCAACATAACCTAGAAACTTATGTGGTCTCTTGCTTTCTCTGAAGGTGCCACGAGGAGCTGCATATTTTTCAGCCTCTTGCATAGTATGTCTAGCCCACAAAGGTCTCTTTATATCTAAGGAAATATTACTTGGCCCAATTTGTTGGTTCCATGGGATAAACTAGATTAATAGATTCTTCTGATTCAGTAGACTCCCTCTGGAAGACCCCTTTGATCTTTTGAAAGCTGCATCTTCCTCAAATGATACAACCCTGTTGATTTCAATCTGTTTTTATCCTGGAATGTAGATTTTGTATGCCTTAGAAGACTCATTATAACCAACAAAAATTCCTTTCTTGCCTAAAGGTTCTAGCTTAGATCTTTTACTTTAGGCACATGAATATAAATAGGACACCCAAAAATTCTGAAATGACTAACTTCAGGTTTAACACCTGTGAAGGCCTCTTCAAGAGTCATATTTTCCAAAATTTAATGAGGACTTCAATTCTAAACATAAACAACTATTCTGCAAGCTTCTGCCCAAAGAAAGGTTTGCAGGTTTTGATAATCACTCGTAGCTTTCGCTGCCTCAACAATGGATCTATTCTTTATTCTACAGCTCCATTTTGTTGCGGGTTATATGGAACACAAAACTCCCTGTTGATCCCTGCCTCAATATAGAAATTTTGAAAAAATCCAAAAATATATTCCCCTCCATTATCTGATCTTAAAATTTTGATCCTTTTTCAAACATGTTTTCAACTTGAGCTTTGAACTCTTTAAATCTAGAAAGTACTTCATCAGACTCCTTAGATTTCAAGAAATAAATACAGGTCTTACGAGAAAAGTCATCAATAAAAATCACATAGTACTAAAAACCACTCAAAGATGCAACAGACATAAGTCCACATAAATAAGAATGAATCAAATCTATAAAAAAATGCTCCACTTTCACTATTGTGAAAAGGACCTTTAACATTCTTACCTAGAGCACAACCTTTGCAAATACCATCATACTCTTGATTAAGCTTTGGAAGACCAACCACCATCTTCTCCATGGAAGAAAGAGTTCTTAAATTTAAATGAGCAAATCTTCTATGCCACACTTCACTTGTACTGATGGAATCATGTGCTAAAGCTTGAATAGGACGAACAAAAAGTCTATATAGACTCTCATGACGAACACTAATTTCATGAGCTGTCTTAATGCTAGAGTTTTTCTTCTATGCAAGAACTTTTCCTTCAGCAAATGCAACATGATACCCTTTGTCCTCCAACACTGAATGTGAAACCAGATTTCTCTTGATTCCTAGAACAAACAAGACATCACTCAAATGAAGAGGGATGTCGAAATCTAGGTGAAAAGAAGTAGTCTCGGTACCTTTCATTGAACAACAAGCATCATCACCAATTATTACTTGCAAATGAATTTCTTTTTCCACCAAGTTAGAAAGATGCTCTCGGTATCCTATAATGTGATGTGAAGCACCACTATCAATCAACCAAGTATTACTGTCAGTTGGAACATTGTTTGAAAGTGATGAGATAAATAAAAACCCCTCTGAGTTGTCACTAGATTCTTTATGAGGTGAAACATCATCAACATGTGCAGCCACAACATGATATTTTGGTCTTGTTAAACAATCTCAAGCAAAGTGACCATACTTGTCACATCTAAAACATTAAAATTTAGATAGATCTTTCTTCTTCTTCGATTCAGGAGCTTAATCTAAATTTCTATCTCTATTCCTCTTGTAATTTCCTTTTCTTCCTTTCCTTTTAGATGTTTGAGCAGCAAGAACATGATCTTCTTCGTGATGAGATTTTCATCCATTTCCTCTTGCTTCTAATATGAATTCCTCTTAAATGCAATCAGCTCTAAGACGATCAAACTTGGGTAATTCATCTCTTCCACTAATGCCTTGAATAAAAGACTCCCAAAAATGAGGAAGACCATTCCTAGCCAAATAACTAAGTTTTTATCTTCAATTGAATCTCCAATGGCACTAAGTTGAGCTTTCAATTCTGTAATCTTTCATGAAGAAGGAGATGACTAATTCTCCTTTAGCCACTTTTATATGAAGTCATTGACGTCTCAAGGCAAGAGCTCTACTGGCATTGTTGAACTCATACAAGCTTTGAAGATTCTCAAACATTTCTTTAGCTGAATTCAACTTGGATATAATAGGCACCAGATGATCCTTTACAAAATCAATCAATGTCTCCTTGCCATAATGTTATTCTTCTTCCATTGAGCTTTCTCAGTATTGTCAGTTGGCTCAGGCACATCACTCTTCACATAGTTTAGAGGATCATTTTCTTCTAGTGCAATAAGAACTCTGAATTTCCATGATGTGAAATTCGATGCACCATCCATCATGTCTTCAACCTTGAGTCCATTCACCATTTTGACACTTGAAAGAATCAATCTAGAGGAGAAGAAAAGAATACTTGTTTGCTTGAATAATTATAGTTCTAGATCTTACTTAAACTCGCTCTGATACCATGTTAAATTTTGAACCAGAATAGCATAAAACAGAGAGCAGAAAACTCAAAAACACAAGAACACCAGAGATACCCTAGGAAACCCTCCAACTTGAGGGAAAATCTAGCCACACCAGAAACAATGCTTTCATTAAATGATAATGAATGTCTGAATAGAATACTCTCAGACTTCTGAGACTACATTCACTTGAGGAACAAATCACAGTGTTCTCTCTCAAAATTATTGACAGATTAACAACAGTAATCCTTTACAATATGAATAAACACATCTACAAATCCAATGAACGCCAAAACACCAGCAAAATAATCACGATAATCTAGACCAAATACACACAATGACAAAACAAACAACTCCTACAGTGATCAAAACACCAAAAATGACACCTTGCCAATGATGATCAATAATGTAAGACACCAAAATGAATGATAATATCCACTGTAAACAGAACTGCGATAAACAACACTTATGATACTAAAGACTGACGCAACAAGGAGACTCTCCAGATAAAAAAATGGTGACGATACATTTGGTTTGTCTAACTCAACAACCACGTACACATGTAGCTCTTCAATTTCCAACAGTTACGCAAGCATACGACTCTTTGCTTGCCAAAAACCACGCAAGTTAAGTCTCTTCAATGACCAGCAGCCACGCCTGCACATGGCTCTTTGATAACCGACATTACCCAAAAATATGACTCTTTGATCATCCTGAGATTCTCCCAAACATATAAAGTCTATTAAATAATCAAACAGATTGAGTTATGTCTTTCAGTCAACAAACATATGAAACATCAAACGCTAAGGAAGATGACAATTTCAGATAGAAACAACCATCGCAGGTATAGTAGGTAGCTCCTGCAGCTACCAATCTTCAACACTCTCTCTTAGCAAATCTCCCATATGATACATTGTTTAGCATATGGGCATCCTTATTCAAGAGTTGGAGATTTGGTGTTTCATCTAGAAATACTAAGTATTTGATTTTGTATGTTATAGTGGAGCAAAACTCACATCAACACTACCATAGTTTTGAACTCTTTGAAATATTCAAACACTTCACTCTTATTTCTGAAGAAATACACGCAAGTATATCTAGTGCAATCATCAACAGATATGAGAAAGGAAGATGTTCCCCCAAGTGATTGAATTTGCATAGGACCACATACATCTGAATGTACTAATTCAAGGATGTCCTTTTCCTTTTCATCAGTCCTTATTGCAAATTCATATCTATGTTGTTTACCCAATGCACAACCATTACAACTGATTTGTTCATCCTTAAATATTTGAAGACCTTGCACCATCTCTTTCCTTTATAGAGAAATAAGATCCTTAAGATTTAAATGACCATGCCTCTTATGCCATAGCTCTTTAGTAGATACACATGTAGAAGCCATTGCTTGATGACTTTCCATTTTGACATCAAGTATATACAAATCTCCTGTCTTCATTCCTTCAACAACACATTATTGTGATTTTTTCATATCTATATATAACTTGCTAACTTGTCTTCAACAACTCAACTTTGAGACCTTGATCAGTAATAGCTGAAACTGATATCAATTTTTTCTTAATTCCTGGGACACACATGACATTAGAAAGTTGTTTGCATTTCCATTAGGTAGTTGCACACTAATATCACCATATCCTTTTATATCATGAGACCTGTCATCTCCTAAATAGATCTTACTACCATCATTTTTCTCATGAAAATTTGTAAGCCAATTTCTATGAAATGACATGTGAATTGATGCCCCTGAATCTATAAACCAATTATTACAATCACTTGTTTCAGCTGAAAGAGCAACATCAGAAATTGACAATTTTAAATTATGAAGGTTGTCATTTTAACCCATCATCTCCATTCACATAATTACCTTCATGTTTGTTGTTTTTGGACTCATTATACTCCTTTTTCCAACATTCATAAGCATAATGTCCTAATTTACCATAATAATTACAATTTATGTTTTTCTTTACATTTGATTTGGATGCTGCCCCATATGATACTTTTTTTCCTCTTTGTTCCCTTGGTTGTCAAATTTACCCCGTCCTTTGTTCTTTGACCATTGTTTTCCTTAGTCAATCTAACAGATTTGACAACTCACTAAACTAAAACCTAGTCGCAAAAGACATGTAACTGGACTCTTGACAGCTAACTGGATCTGAGGGACAGATCTTTAGTTAGTTATTCTTTTAAACTAAAACTCTTGACACACACATGTACAGCTCATGAAACAAGATTCTGTTTGACTTATTCTAACAGAAAGATGGGTCATAGAGTAGCTGCTTCCCAAAACAATGATAATATATGGTCTAGTTTAATCAATCAGGATTGTCTAATAAAAAAAAGGTACACTTATATTTGATTTTGGTGTGCAATTTTCAGGCTTCTGGTCATCCCTCTGTACATCAGTGCAAACCAAATCCCAAAGCCTGTAACTGCACACCATAAGGTGTGTTATAAATCATTTCTACTATGGAAGATAAATGATTTTGCCTTTCAATTTAAGGGAAAAAATCATATATGTAATCTATAGTTGTGAAATATAAATGCATGGCCACATAAACTTGAAATGTCTTTAATCTACTGCAAAGAAAAATCAAACAGAATATTACAGTGGCAGACAAATCATAAGCCTAAATAAATATGAAAAATAACACAGGCAAACGCTTCACACAATTTATTTTCGTCCTCCTTAAAGTCTCTAGTTTATATTTTGGTGCAGGGAAGTAAGAAACACCTGGGGTTTACAAAGGCACTGGAAAGAAGAAGCATTTCCCACACGCTGCCCTGCCAGATCGACATAGTCTGTGGAATTTATGTAAAATCTGCAGCGGAGGCCTTCATCGTCTCCCACCAACAATGAGCCCAAGCGCTCCCCGTTGAGAGGAGTGCAGCTCCAGTTTTCAAAGTCATCTGCATTGCTGGCACGACCTGCATCCTCGTCACTCGCAGCCTGTTCAATATCCATCTCTCGACACTCTCGAAATTGCTCTTCCGACGCCCTCCCTCTTTAACAAGTTTGCATCTTCTCCGCCTCTTCCGCCGGATAATTTGTACGTGGTTTGTTTGAGTCCGAGGCTGAGTCTGTTACGCCACCTATAATAGTCACGGGTTTCCATCGTTCATCTTAAACTTCATTTATTTATTTCTACGTAGCGGACATAATTAATTCCTTCTTTTATATTAAAAAAAAATTGATTCTTACAAATTTTGAAGAGACAAAATCTAAAAACAAAAACAAAATCATTTTTAATGAATATAATTTCATTAAATTCAAAGAATCTTATAATATTTCAAATATTTATATTATGTTAATCTTAATGATTATAAATGTTTGAAATATTTTAAAATTAATGATAAGTTTTATTTTTATTTTAATAAAATTATATTTATTTAAAAATTTGCGTGGATAATTCTTTTGGTGCTATTATATTTTTTTTTAATTATAAGTTTAAATGTTTAAATGGGTTTATTATTATTTTTCTCTAAGGAATCATTATTTGTTAGGTACATTATTTTTAAAGCAATATTATATTTTGGTATAAGTGAATAATTTTAAAAGCAACATTATATTTTTTATTTAAGTTGCTATTAGTATTTGTTTAAAAGTTGATTTGTCCATAGAAAATATGGACATTTGTGAACTAAAAGTATCTTGTTATACTTAAAAATTTTATTTTAAATTAAAAATTTCAAAAAAATTATGTTTGTACATTTATTTAAAAATTTAAATTTTTATTTTATATTATTTTTATATTTTAATATATTTAAAATTAATTTTCACTTCTATTATTATTTTATATTTAATAGTGAATATAATATAAATTATAAGTTTCAAACATATCCATCTAAGGAATCAATATTTGTTAGGTACATAATTTTTAAAGCAATATTATATTTTGATATAAGTGAATAATTTTAAAAGTAATATTCTAATTTTTTATTTAAGTTGCTATTAGTATTTGTTTAAAAGTTGGTTTGTCCATAGAAAATATGGATATTTGTCCATTAAAAGTATCTTGTTGTACTAAAAAATATTATTTTAATTAAAAATCTCAAAAAAATTATGTTTGTACATTTATTAAATTTAAATTATTATTTTATATTATTTTTATATTTTAATATATTTAAAATTAATTTGCACTTCTATTATTATTTTATATTTAATAGTGAATATAATATAAATTATAAGTTTCAAACATATCCATCTATGCAATAAAATTGTTCTATCTATTTAAATGATGGGAAAACATATCATATAATTATTTTAATTTTATTATTATTAGTCATATTTTACTTTCATATGAGTGCAAAAATGTTGAAATAAAAACTAGAAATATTTAATTTAACATATACGTATACATATATGTGTATGTATATATGTATATATATGTATATGTATATGTTTATAAAGATGTATATGTATCTATATGTGTGTGTATACATGTATGTATGTGTCCATGTGAATATACACACACATATATATACATGCATACATATATTTGTATATACATACATATATATAATTATATAGAATATACATATACATACATATCTACATTGTTTTAAACATATAATTTAATAAAATAAAAGCATAATAATAGATTAAAAGTAATATTATTATCTATGAGGATTTAAAGTGTTCCTACATAAAATTCAATTTTTTTCATCAACGTAAATATAAGAATGAATATGAAAAATAGTAATATTGACGATCATGTAGTCATAATAAATTTTTAAATATAATAGCAAAAATATATTAAAACATAAATTTTAATTGAATTTTAATGCTTCCTTAAAGATCCTTCCTCGAGGAGAGTCATGGCGCTCCGGAGCTGTTTGAAAGTCTCTGGTTTTCAAGCTAGGGTTTCAACTCCTACAGGAAAAGTGAAATTTCGTGACCTTCCTTCCAATCAGACACGAAATGGGGTGATTGTTACAGGACAAGGGCTTTGTAACAAAGCGTCAAATGTCTGCAATATAAAAAATGATGGGATTGATGATCATTTGGAGGATCGTTTGTAGCATCATGATTTTGTTGGGTTACCGAAATGGGAATTATCGGGCGCGAATAGATGGGGTGGAAGTTTTGTGCATGGGCCACAAGTGAAAAATATGGTTGTGCTAAAAAAACACCTGTTTGAATGTGGGGAAGGCGAGCAGCGAAGTCGGAAGTGATGGGGGCGTTCAAACCCTCCGTGTTGCTCACGACAACAAGACAATAATGATGGGAGGTAAGACTGGTGGCATCTTCCCTCTGAAAATCGCCAATATAATGCTAGGGTTTTAGGGCCAAGATCTATTTGGATTGGGTGTTAATGTTCTCCCTTCATCAAGGATGGTTGTTGTTGATTTGAATATAGAAATTGAAGTTGAAATCGAGCACAATGTCTCTACCTATCTTTTCTAAGCTAGGAGTGATCGGTCATTTTAGGGGATTCTGGCCAAGATTAAGGCTCCGTTTGTTTCGCGGAAGATGACAGGAATATGAGGATGATAATCCGATTATGACCCATATCCACTGTTTGGAACCCTAAAAGTCATAATCGGGTTATCATCTCAAAATCTGAATATGGGCCGAAAATGAGAATATCCATCTTCCAGCCGAAGAGGTGGAATTTGTTTTGATAACCCGATTTTGGCATTTTATAAACCCAATTTGATGAACGGTCGGGTCCGCCATCTTCCTGTTATATTGTTTCGTGGATACGATATATTGTTTCGTGGATACGACGAAGGCGACTCTGGCGAAGGCGATTTGGCGAAGGCGACCGTGGCGAAGGCGACTGTGGCGAAGGCTAAGCTAACAGAGGAAGACAAGGGTTTTTGGGTTGCTTGCAGGTTTGTCTTCAACTCATCCTGGTCTACGTTATTCAAGGTACGCTAACTCATCCTGTGAATGGTAGAAGAAACCCTGTTCTTAGCACGACGACAATGTTGCTTCTCTGCATTTGTAATATGGGTTTTTGTAATAAAGTTCTCTGCATAATATTTTTAAACTTTTGAATGTTATTTGTGAATGGTAGAAGAAACCCTGTTCTTGGCACGATGACAATGTTGCTTCTCTGCATTTGTAATATGGGTTTTTGTAGTAAAGTTCTCTGCATAATATTTACTTTGTAGAAGAATTTATAAACCCCTATACGCCTGGTGTTAGATCCTTGAAGTCATTAAAAATGCTATGGCAATAAATTTGTGTGCCGTCAAAATAAGGAAACTGATTGAGAAAACCCAGTGATAAATCAAGCTACAGCTACATATCAAATCTCATTAAATCTTTGGAACTATTTCCATTTAACATTATGTATATTTAGGAATTTGTTAGCAATTTGTGGGAATTGTTATTAATTTTTTAAACCTTTCACTACTTGAACATACACAATTTTTTTATCATCTTATTTAATAAGTATATGATTTAATGCAATGCAATTAAATCCGCCTGTTAAACTCTTATTATCCACAATATGGGGTCTTGTAATGTTCTTACATGTAGCCTTAACCATCATCCCTATTCCATTGTTCACAATTTCTACAGCTACAACCACGTGCACTGCATTGGAAGGGTTAATGTAGAACATAAATTCAATGTCTGCATTTCGTAAAACAATCAACATCTCGAAGGAAATGGACCTTATTACCTGTGACAATAACATGAGTAGTGGGAGGGTCTAATGCTTGTCCACCCATACATGATTATAGAGCACCCATGCCTCACTACTTCACCCATGTGATGTTCACTCACCTCCATCAACAGTCTAACTCTGGAATAATTATTTTCCTAGGATTGTAGTTACCTATTTGATTCTGGTAGGATCTGCATCAGATGGAACTACTTTCCAAGCCTTGACAAACACCAGTGGAAAATATTAATTTGCCAATGATATTATCCACAAATTCTGGAGCTTTATCATTATACATATCTTTAACTAGGTTTAAGTTCAAATCAGCGGCCTTTAATTTTTGTTGTAGTTTCATTACTCACCTGAAAGGTTGGAACTGCAGGAGTTGTAAAAACCTGGCTGTACCTACTAGAGTAAGATCCCGTGATCAAACAACCTAAAAATTTAATCTTTCATCTCAATTGTAACTTTATTACAAAGACTAAACTTTTTACGAGTGATCTGTCGAAGTTATGTGTTCAACCTAATAAGGCTACCTTTCCAGTTAAGGTTGCAAACATTTCCAATCCTGGCTCTTTCTAAATTACTTGGCTTGTTTTTGTCAAGATTTTTTACAAACTTGGTGATGGAGTCTTTTTCTTAAATACACACTTTTGCCTAGTGGGCCAACATATTTGATGATCAGCAAGAAACTGTATGCATTCCCAACTGAACTTTCAGTTTGAGTGCACTAAACTCTTTGCTCTCCACTTTTATAGTCAATTCTTTTATTCTCATTCTCATCACTTATGTAATCATCCTGCTACTGAAACTTTTATCAAAGACAAAAACATATGAACTCGAACAATATTTAAATACACACTGATACTGAATTACTAGTCTAATATATATATATATATATATATATATATATATATATATATATATATATATATATATATATATATATATATATATATATATATATATATATATATATATATATATATATATATATATATATATATATATATATATATATATATATATATATATATATATATATATATATATATATATATATATTGGCGCCAGGGAAGGAATATATGTAACGTACAATCATGATGAATACTCTGTTCCATAACACAAATATACTATCATTACATAATACATACAATTATTCGGTCACATAGCATGAGTACATGCAAACATACAAAAATGTCATCAAGTCGAGGTCATATTTGCATAACACTAGGATCGATCAAAACTTGTTGGCCATGCCACCTGACCACACAAAACCATCGGGCCCCCTCCCATCATGCTCTGAAGATAACCATATGGTCCACATACACATACCCAACCAAGCATGCAACAAGGCTTCAAACACACAATGCACCAATACCCCACGAATCACAAGAAATGCACAACACAGTCAAGAGCCATCCACAAGAATATACCAAGGCACTTTACAACATGTTTACACCACATTGACATCCATATTACAAGGCACAATGTTGGCACTACTCACGACATGCACTCCATTGGTCAACAACCAAGAGTGTGGATCCACTTGGATGCCCCCATATATCTCATGTACCATCTTATGATTATTACACAGGCACCAAAGACCCACATATCATCACAAGTAGTCTTTCATTAAGCTCAACAATGGTAAACCACTTATCCAAACCATAAGCCCATATACACTCTTTTTGGAAATGGATTCCGGTATAAGCACCGTAGAAACATAACAAGAACATGACCATAAGCAGACCATAACCATTCCACAATCATGCCAAATATAACATAAATTTTACTAATTCCAAAAGATCCATAGAGAACTAAAATGAGAATGCACTTTTATCGTATTAAAAGGGTTCTTCAAAAACTAAGAAATATAAATTAAAGTCATTAAATTAAAATTCAAAATAGACTTTTAAAATTAAAATCAAAATCTATATTTATTCACTACTATATTTAGATGCTCATTAAACCTAAGTATTACTCACTACAGTTATTTATTGATAAAGCTTTTAAATAGAATTAAATGTGGCTCAAAAGTGCTTGTTAATAATCATAGACATTGCAAAATATCTCATCCATTTGAATGAGAGTCTTATTGGCTTTGGCTCTGTCTCTAAGTTTGAACACCCACTCAACTGTGTAGTTTTTTTAGTGAAACTCATTGACCCATGATTCGTGAGTAGTGGTGATGCTCACAGAGGTGAAGCATCGAGACTTCCCGGTAGGTCTCGGTGCTTCACCTCTGTGAGCATCACCTAGATTCATTAATTCTCATGGGTTCGTGTTGAACCAGTAGTCATGAATCATGGGTCAATGAGTTTGACTCAAAAAACTACATAGTTGAATCCTGATAACAATATCACATACTCATCCACAGTCGTATCCATGAAACAATATATCGTATCCACGAAACAATATAACAGGAAGATTGCGGACCCGACTGAGAATCAAATTGGGTTTATAAAATGCCAAAACCGGGTTATCAAAACAAATTCCACCTCTTCGGCTGGAAGATGGATATTCTCATTTTCAGCCCATATTCAATTTTTGAGATGATAATATTCAGCAATCATATTCATGAACAGCAGTACCATATCCAGTATCATACAGCAGTATCATATTCAATATCATACAACAGTATCATATTCATTATCATATTGAGTATCATAAGCATGTTCATATTCAGTATCATATTCATGAACAACAGTATCATACAACAGTATCATATTCAATATCATATTCAGTATCATAAGCATGTTCATATTCAGTATCATATTCATGGACAGCAGTATCATATTCAGTATCATATTCATGAACAGTAGTATCATATTCATGAACAGCAATATCATATTCATTATCATATTAGTTGGTTGTTAGGGTCGATAATGTCATTTTGATTCAAGTTTTCGTATATCTCTTGATCTTGCTATGATATCTTAAGAAAAGAATGAGGCTTTTCTATGTATGTGGGTATGTTTCTATGTATCTATGTATGTATTTATCTATCTAATTGTTTATATGTATGAACTATCTCACCCTATATATCTATGTATGTAGGTATGTATCTATGTAACTATTTATCTATCTAATTGTATATATATGTACCTATGTTTTCAGGCCATTGATGGATCCTATTAAGAATATTGATGTTCTACAACGGGTAGTTGTGCGGACCAAATTTTCTCAGCTTCTCACAGCTCTGATTGCTTGTGTTGCCGCAGCCACAGCAGTGGTGGCCCTAGAATCTAATGCAGATAGGGGTAAACGATATAGAAAAGGAAATAATTTCTATAGAAGGGTTATTCATTCCAATGACGTGGATTGTCATGATCAGATTCGCATGAGTAGGGGAGCCTTCTTTCGTCTAGCTACTATCCTAAGGGTGAATGGATCCTTGAAAGATACGATACACTTGACATTAGAAGAACAACTTGTGATGTTCCTCCACACCATTGGCCACAATTTGAGGAACCGCAAGATTGCCCACAACTTTGGCCACTCAGGAGAGACAATTAGCCGATACTTCCACAAGGTGTTGAGGGCTATCTTAGGACTCCACAAGGATTGCTTTCTGCCACCTAGTCCAAACACTCCTCCTGAAATTAGTGGGAACGAACGCTTTGATCCATTCTTCAAGGTAATTGTTGTGTTGTTACATTTTTCTTGTACAAGTTTTTATCATTGAGGAGTGGTTGACCTTAGAATTGATGATTGTATCATATCGTATAGGATTGTGTTGGAGCTATCGATGGAACCCATATACCAGTCACCGTCGATGTCAACATGCAGGGTAAATATCGTGATAGAAAAGGCAACCTGTCGCAAAATGTTATGGGTGTGTGTTCCTTCGATCATAAGTTTCAGTACTGCCTTGCTGGTTGGGAAGGGTCTGCCGCAGATAGTCGTGTTCTAGCTTCAGCTCTGTCAAGAGCAGATCCTCTTGTTGTTCCCCCGGGTAAGCCAAATCATAGTTTAATAATATGCTTTATTTATGTAGGAAAATATTTTCTAGTGGATGCTGGATATCCCAATGCACCTGGATTTCTTGCTCCTTATCGGTGTACACGCTACCACCTGAAAGAGTTTTCAAGAGAAAATCCAATAAACTCAAAAGAAGAGTTGTTCAACCATCGACACTCCTCTCTTAGAAACTCAATAGAGCGTACATTTGGTATTCTCAAGCAGCGTTTTCCAATCCTGAGGCATGCCACATCTTATCCTATCATGACACAAGCCCATATTGTATTAGCATGTTGCATACTACACAACTACATTATGGTAGAGGACGGCATTCCACCAGAAATTGACATTGAAGAGGAAGATGATTGTGATGGGATAGATGTACCAGTGCTAGAGACATATGGGTTGTCTTAGAATGATAGAGACCGGTGGGCACAGTTTCGAAATGATATAGCAAGTAGAATGTGGGAACAGTATAGATCCCGACAATAGTTGTCTTTGTATGGCTCAACACTACCTGATGGTTACCTTTTTCTTGTCTTTTTATTTGCAAGTATTGGACTTGTAATGGTTAATGTGTTTTATTTGAGCAAATTGATGTATGAAGATACTTTGATATACATGATGGTTTCCTTTTTCTTGTCCTTTTTCATATATCAAACTGTTGTATGAAGCTACTTTGATTAACAACAATTTGATATACATGATGGTTTCCTTTTTCTTGTCCTTTTTCATATATCAAACTGATGTATGAAGCTACTTTGATTAACAACAATTTGTGTACACAGCATGGCTAACACAGAATCATTGATGAACATGAATGAGAATACTAACACCAGCCAGATATCTTCTTTGTCGAAGAAGATTATGTGGTCAAAGGACATGGAACGAAAGCTTATAGACTTGCTCCTTGAGCAAGTACAACTAGGAAGAAAATGTGATGGAGGCTTCAAAAAAGAAGCGTGGACCGCAATTGAGAGGCGGTTCAATGCTGATTTGAACCTCAGCCTATCCAAGGAAAACTTCAAAAACAAGTTGAAAACTTGGAAGCTTGCATATAGAGTCATGAAGGAGCTTCGGAATACAAGCGGTTTAGCTTGGAACGAGGCTACTCAGTCCATGGATGCTGAGGACAGCGTGTGGGAAGAGCTTCTCAAGGTAGGGTAATCTCTCTACAATTTTGATGGAAATAATATTGCCTTTTTAAAAAGTTAATAATGAAAGACAAAGAACCTAATCCATTTATTTATGCCAACATGCAGCGAAGAGAGTTCAAAAACGCAAGAATTTATAAGAGGTAGCCCTTTCAGTACTTCACTGAATTGGGTGTAATAGTTGGTAATGACATGGCTGAAGGAAATGCAGCTACCACGGCCCTTGAGTTTGAAGAAGGGAACCCTTTGGAAGAGTCATTCGATGTGAATGATGAAGAGGACGCTGTACATCTTGATAGTAGTGTTGATTGGGATGATGAGCCTTATAATTCCACTCAGTCCACTCCAACAAGTATTAGAGGGACTCCTAGTTCATCAGGCAGAAAGGTGGGAAAGAGGAAGAAGGCAAGTATGACTGCTTCATTGAATGAAATGTCTGAAACAATGAAAAAAATAAAAGAGGGCATGAACAATATTCAGCTTGTTAAAATTGATGAATCTAGTCATGAGATTGCTTTGACAGATGCCTATAATGCTCTCAAATCCATGCCCGGATTGAGTAGAGGTGTATTCCTCAAGGTCTACGAAACCTTTTTGGGTCAACGTGAAAGAGCCAAATAGTTCTTATTGATGACCGAGGAGGAGAGAAGCGACTGGATTGTAGCCACATATGGTGGTTTATAGTTATTTTAAAAAATTGTAAATGAGTTGGAAGCCTATAAAAGGCTAAAAAACTGACATGATACTGCTGTTCATTATGAATATAACATGAAATCTGAATATGAATATGACATGAAATCTGAATATATGTTTATGCCAACTTTAATTCAATTTTTGCTGAACATGATAGTGAATATGATAGTGCTGTCCATGATCATGATTGCTGAATATGATACTGCTGTTCATGAATATGATTGCTGAATATGATACTGAATATGATACTGCTGTTCATGAATATGATACTGCTTATGATACTGAATATTCAGTATCATAAGCAGTATCATATTCAGTATCATAAACAGTATCATAATCAGTTTTAACAGAGCAGAAAAAAGAGGAAAACAACATTGTTGTCGTGCCAATAACAGGGTTTCTTCTACCATTCACAAATAACATTCAAAAAATGAACAGTAGTATCATAAGCTGAATGTGTTCATGAATATGATACTGCTTATGATACTGAATATTCAGTATCATAAGCAGTATCATATTCAGTTTTAACAGAGCAGAAAAAAGAACTTTATGCAGAGAACTTTATTACAAAAACCCATATTACAAATGCCAAGAGATTTTTTACTATTATACGCTCATATTGTCACAAAATGATTATTTGAATATTTTAATTTAAATGCAATTGCTGAATATGATACTGAATATGATACTGTTGTTCATGAATATGATTGCTGAATATGATACTGAATATGATACTGCTGTTCATGAATATGATACTAAATATTTAGTATCATATTCAGTATCATAAACAGAGTCATATTCAGTATCATAAGCTGAATATGATACTGTTGTTCATGAATATGATTGCTGAATATGATAGTGTTGTCCATGATCATGATTGCTGAATATGATACTAAATATGTTACTGTTGTTCATGAATATGATTGCTGAATATGATACCGAATCTAATACTACTGTTCATGAATTTGATTGTTGAATATGCTACTGAATATTCAGTATCATATTCAGTATCATATTCAGTATCATAAGCTGAATATGATACTGCTTATGATACTGAATATTCAGTATCATATCCAGTATCATAAGTAGTATCATATTTAATATCACAAGCAGTATCATATTCAGTATCATAAGCTGAATATGATACTGAATATGATATTGTTGTTCATCTCCATTATTAAGATGACAGGAATATGAAGATGATAACCCGATTATGACCTTACAAAATATAGTTTTATGAGAAATGGAAGCATTGGATATTTATGTTGGAGCCACTAGTAAGTACCTGCCAGTATTTTTATTGTGTTAATTCCTTGGATCCATGCCAAGATTATTTTGTGTTGCTAGTGGTTATGTTGGCTTTCACAGAGTGTGTTTGTCATTTTATACTTCATTTTATATAGTGCTCCTTTTCCTCTCCATTATTTTGTGTTGGTAGTGATTATGTTGGCTTTCATAGAGTGTGCTTGTCATTTTATACTTCATTTTATATAGTGCTCGTTTTCCTCTTCATTATTTTGTGTTGCTAGTGATTATGTTGGCTTTCACAGAGTGTGCTTGTCAATTTATACTTAATTTTATACAGTGTTTGTCTTTCTCTCCATTTTTTTATTCTTCTCTCCAGTTTTAGGAAACCTTGTTTCTCTCGTCTTTTGAATTTCGAGTGCTTTTAGACATATTAGCTTGCATTTATTTTTAAGTGGAATACACGAAGGAGTACGACATGATGAATGCTTCATTTAATGTATTGTTAAGATGTAGTCTCTTAACTATCCATTTCTAGTTCTTCAGACATGATTTTATAGATGTGTTTTGGTAGACGATTGTATTGTTCATGATTTTGTATGTATTAACCATCTTGTTATTATTGTCGCATTACGAAATTAAGTTAAATTATTCTACTTTGTTTAATGCTCTATATCATCTTCAATTTTTTTTCATTTTTTATTCATTTTAAAAAGCCATGTGATAGGTACAGAAATAGAAATGGATAGTTTTGAGACTACACATGATAAAGTGAGACTACACATACGCTGACATTAAATATGTTTGAAATAGCTTCTGGATTTGATTTTGTAGATATTTTACGGTCACACTCTGTGATCCTTCGTGGGGATGGAAGAGATAAAAATAACTGAAAGAAAAGTCCATTTTGATCTATTGCAATCATTTTGGTCTCAAACTATCTCTTGCAATCCCGATGATGAATCACAGAGTGTGATCCAAAACTATCTACACAATTGAACCAAGAAGGTATTTCAAATATCGATACAAAAAATATCCACATATGTTGATAAAAAAATGAGCTATCTGATGATTGTTTACTGTACATGTTTGTAAACAGTCAAAATTTCTGATGGTACTCCTTGGTGTATTCCATTTAAAAATGAACAGGTTTTAGTTTTTGTATCATGTTTACTTTGGAGATGCAGGATTGATCATCGAATGTGGGGCATAAGGGCGCAGACGGTGGATCTACTTGTGCTTTTTTATTTAACGGTGTGTTTTCACACCACCACCCAGTTAATGGATATTGTTATATCTGATGCTATAGTTGTGTCATTATATTTTTTGTATAACTTCAGTAATTTGTACCCATATAATATATTCATGTTGTTATAGCGAACAAAATTAATATGAATGAACAAATTTTTGCTTGATACAGTGCTGATGGCTACGAGGAATGCTCCTATGTGTGACTGCGGTGATGGATTGCGTTGTGTGTTGAGGAAGTCACAGACAGAGGAGAATCCAGGCCGTAAATTTTGGGGATGTAAAAACTTCTATAAGGTTGTTAAATGCACAATATTTAAATATTTACAAATAATAAATATTAGTCATTATAGCGAGACTAACTTATTTGTATTGTAGGATGGAGCTGGATGCGGTTACTTCCGATGGGTCAATGACACCCCGTCGTTGTCTACATCATCAGTACATTGTACACACAGACCTGTTGTAGATGACGAGTGCAAGAATTGTAAAAGACTAGAGAAAACTATGGCAAAAGCGGAGGCTACATCCAAAGCCGAAATCTTGTTTTTACGACGTTTTCTTTGTGCAACAATCATTCTATTTAGTTTGATCATCTTACTACTTAGTTTGATAATTTTTTGGAGATAGATATATATGTGGACTAGATAACTTATTTATATTTTGATGTGATATGAGCAATGTTATTATTATTATTTTTTGTTATAATATTGTTTATGATAATGTATAAAATTATTGAAAAAAGTTAAGTTTATTGTTCAATATTGTTTTTGTTAATGTATACTATTGTTTATTTTTTTGTTAATGTATTGAAAAAAAATATTAAATTTTGTTAAAGTCAAGTTTATTGTTTTTGTTAATGTATAATATTGTTTATTTTTTTTGTTATGATATTGAAAAAAATATATTAAATTTTCTTTATGGTTTACTACATAAAAATTTAAATTAATATAAAAAAATATACATAAAAAATGGACCAAAATAATAACTTATTTAAGTTTTTTGTTCACAGAATTGGAAAAAATATATTAAATTTTATTTATGATTTAGTACATAAAAATGTAATACATAAAAAATGGATCCAATGGACTAAAATATCAAATGGACTAAAATAATAAAATATCAAATTAAAAATTAAATCTTAATTCGAATTCAAAATGTAGAACCAAACAGAGAAGATGAATTTCTATCTTCCAATTCTAATTTGAAATTGCAAACCAAACACATAAAGAGGAATTTCTATCTTCCAATTCTAATTTCGAAAATGGCAACCAAACGCAGAAGATGGATTGTCTCATCCATCTTCCCGGTCAACCAAACAGTCCAAAACATATTCCGAATATACAAAATCAGGATATCAAAACCTTATTATGAGATAATAAGCTTTTGTGCCAAATTCCAATTCCGCAAACAAACGGGGCCTAAACGAACTGCATACCTAGATTTCTAAAAGTTGGGAGCCCATTCTTGATGGGTGCGTTCAGATTTATCTTGTGGCAAAAGGCTTCTTCATTGTTGTTTTTGAAACTATTAAGGAGAGAACTAAGATTTGTGTGAACATTTTTGGAGTTGGGAGGAGAAATTTAATTTGATGTTGAAATATTGGTATTCTAATTTTTGTCCATTTACGAAATTTTTTGATAAGATCCCAATCTAGGTAAGGCTCCCAAATCTTCCTTTATATTTTTGGTTTGACTCTCTTCTTGAAGATATTGGAAATTCGCTAGGAGATTTTTTTATGGTGGATGAAGGGTCTTCAAATCTCCTTCATTCTACCTTTGCTCAAATTTTGGTTGAAATGAATGTTACAGATGGGCTTCCTATTGATATCTCCATAAAAACTTCAAAAGGATGTTGGGTTCAGCCTTTGGATTATGAAGGGGTTCCATTCAAATGTAGAAGATGCTTCCAAATAGGACAAATGGAAGCACAATGTGGCAAAGACAAACAATTTAAGGTGGATTCTTGGTGGAAAGATGTGTCTCAACAACACTATAGTGTTGAGAAAAAGGTTGAGAAGCAAATGAGCTTCTCTCAGGTTGTTGTAAAAGATTCAATACAATTGCCTCAAAAGTCCCCCTCTCATAAAGAACGAGCTATGGAGCATAGTGTTAATATTGACGTGGTTGGAGAGGCTAGGGAGCCATCACAAGCCAATAGTGTTGGCACTCCAAATGGAAGGGAGAAATGTAGGCCAGTGGGATTCCATAGTATGGTGGGAGATTCAGAGCCTGTGGGTGGTTTGGTCTAGGATGCGGTGTGTATACAGAGGACGTTGTGAGAGGATCTGAGACTCCACTAGATTGGAAGAAGGAGGATACTAAGTATGAAGACAGTTGGCACATGGTGAGGAAGAAAAAAGATAAGTTCTCAAATAAATATTCTTTTCATATGGTCCTTAGATCCCATTCTAAAAGTGGGTCCAAACTAAATACTTAATGTCTTTGAGCAAATGGTTTATGTCATTTGAGTTATTTTTATGGGATTTTCTGTTATTGGAGATTTGTTTATGTTTCCTTATGTTGTAATCTTATTGGGATGGTGGTACCCTTGGATGTTACCACCCTTAGTCTAGGCCAAGTTTGACCCAGTCTTAACTCTTAATAAAAAAACTATTATTATCGACCTATATATATATATATATATATATATATATATATATATATATATATATATATATATATATATATATATATATATATATATATATATATATATATATATATATATATATATATATATATATATATATATATATATATATATGGGTAAGAGTTTGGAGTTGGGGGCCAATTCCGCGAAAGTTCGCGGGGTGGGAAATTTGGAATCCAAAACGGGCGCCCGATTTTTACAAATCGGGCGCCTGTTTAGGTTCGGGAGCCCGATGCACTTTCAAAAATTGGGCACCCGTTTAAAAATCAAGCGCCCGTTTAGGATTGGGCACCCAAAGCAAAACGGGCGCCCGATTTGAACAAATCGGGCACCCGTTTTGAAAATCTATTTTTTTTTTTAAAACCGATTTCTTGTCATTTTCATCTTCAAGAAAATGGGATCAC
Organism: Chamaecyparis obtusa; assembly: GCA_027943335.1. Lineage (NCBI taxonomy): Eukaryota > Viridiplantae > Streptophyta > Pinopsida > Cupressales > Cupressaceae > Chamaecyparis > Chamaecyparis obtusa. Next base: position 21,281 of record BSBK01002128.1, on the reverse strand, counting down.
GTTTAGCATAGCTCGGGTGCCTGGTTTAGCTTCCCCTATCGACCCCATCTGCCATTTTGTTCGTGTTTCAGGTACATACTATTGTTTTTTATTTATTTTTTATGATTTTTGTCATTAAAAATTGTAGTTTCAAGTTTTTTTTAATTTAAAAACATAGTTTAATGTTGTTTTCAAAATTATTGTATAAATTTAATTATATTTTATCTTTCAAGTAGTTCTTTTTTATTTCAATTTACTTTATAAATTACCGTACTAAAGTAGAAAATTGGTAAAATTTAAGTATACAAAATTACATTACAAAACCCTACGTAGAAAACCAAAACCCTAGGTAGTAAAACAAAAATGTAAACCTATACAAAATTAAATTACGAAACCTTAAACTTAGAAAATCAAAATATAAATTTAGGAAACCAAAACATAAATTTAGAAACTCTCTCTCTCTCTCTCTCTCTCTCTCTCTCTCAAGTTTTAATTAGTTAAGTCATTCAAGTTGTAAGGTAAAATATATTTTGCAGTATATTAATTGTAAATTATCATATTTTTATATGTACGCAGATTGGCAATATGGATGATTTTCACATCGATGAGCTTATAGATCAGCATGCACCACCACCACCTCCTCCACCTCCCCCTCCCCCTCCACCTCCACCTAGAGAATTAAGAAATAATATTAGGAGAAATGTAGAGGCGATCATGAGAGATATAAATATTATTAGGAATGATCCCTATCCATCTGCCCAGCTACTACGCCTTGCAGATAGCATGCAAGGCATAGTAGATTTCGTACAGACATTAGACTATGAGATTGATAGTTTTGAGTCATGGAGGGAGAGTATGTGTGTATATTATGATGTAGGCCTCTCTTATAAAGAGGTTAATAAGTTAAAAATTACAAAAAATAATTTGGCACGCTATTTTTTGAACCCTACAACGGGTGAGAAGATACTTGGCAAGAAGTCATGTATTTCGATTAGATGGTGTAGACACCCCAGCATAGCAGAGCATTTTTGGGAGTGATGGTGGATGGTATTTGACCATCCACCACATGCTAATCATGAGGTCCCACTTTATTTTTTAAAGAAATTATGGGTTGAGTTTGAATTGGGTAAGAAACCTAATTATTTTGACATGAGAGCATTTCAGGGGGTTGGCCGGGGCATGCCACAAGATAGGCTAGGGGCCAAATTGAGTGACAGAACTAGAAATCATGTGCGCAATGAGCCCCTTGTTCCTCTTCCATCTCCTGTACTTCTAGCACCTGTCCATCATCGAGCAGTGCAGTCATCTCTTGGTTCTTTGAGTGCCCTTATGGGCAATTTGTTACAGCACATGACCTAGGCAAGGACTGCCCCCAACATAGCACATGTTTGCATGAGTTGTGGGGGTATATGTAGGGGTCCCCAGTCTGATCTTGATGTTTCCCATGTTGCCCATGGTGGATATGGTGACGATGTTGGTGGCACACATGGTGGATATGTCAATGATGATGATGGTGTGCATGGTGATGGCGCACATGGTGGACATGTCGATGATGATGATGGCACACATGGTGATGTCAAAGATGATATCTCATCATATGTTGATTTACTCAATGCAAACGATGATCATCCCGCACAGGTAAATTTAATTATAATTTAAATATAGTGCAATATTAAATTTCTTATTTATACAATTATGAGCCATAACATGTGGATTTTTTTGTGAACAGAGGATGGTTGACCCTCCATCACTCATTAGCCATCATCATATGACGTCGACACCTTGACATATCAGTGTTCCATTCACGGTATGCACTTTGACCGTGATACATTTAAACTTTAAACAAAATCAACTTTAATTGATAATATGTTTGACATTTTTTTGTGATTTTGTAGGGTCTCTCATGTACCACTAAGATTGGTAGTACATTATCTGCCCCACCAGTCACCGAGAGTCAGCCGCATATACCTGTAGTATGTTTTTCATTTATTAATTTTAAGCACATTTATATCTTACTAATTTATGTACAACTTTGATTCACACTTATTTATTTTCAATTGGAGGCTTTTGGATTGTCTCATGTTCCACAATCACATTTATGTCCTGACTCATCGGTGACATTAGCTACGTGTCACACACAGGTAATGTACATGTTTTTATTCCATAAATTTGTATAGTCAAGTCATATATACTTTCTAATTTATGTATATGTACTATAAGTTTGATTCATGCTTTATATATGTTGTTCAGTTCGACACGACCATGAGTCTTGGCATGGCTATAGTATTAAGCCAAATGCAGCCATCGACACTATCTTTTGAGGTAATAATTAAAAGTAATTTTTCAATGTCCATTGTGTATCTAGATCTTTTACACCTAATTATTAAAAATTTGTACTTTAAATGTTTTTACAGGAGTTGGTTGCATCCACTTTTCATGTACCTGAGGATGAGGGTACTCAAGACCAGACAAAGCAGGATGAGGGTACTACTCAGGACCATACAGAGCAGTATGAGGGTACTATTGAGGACCATACAGAGCATGTTTATGCATCACAGCCCTCTTCACGTGGAGTGAAGAGGACTGAAGATCAACTAGATGAGTAGAGTCATATTATGATGACTATTTGGACTTGTTTTATATGATGATGACTATTTGGAATTGTGTTATGATGACTTGTTGTCATATTATTTGGACTTGTTTTATATTATGATGACTATTTGAACTTATGTTGTTACTTGATTTTTTTTTTATAATAGGACTTTATTTTTTGATTGTATGTATATATCATGAGTTGATATGATGGATATTATGATACATGTAAATTATTTCAGGACTTGTTATGTTATTTAAATCTTAATCATGAGTTGTTATTTATATATATGAGCTTATCGAAAAGAACTCATTTTTAATATCAATTACAAAATTAAATTTATCAATATCCTAAAAAAACCATATATCTAACAATGAGATCTATTAATTCATGTGTAATTGAGAAGAACAATATCTAGATACATTACAAGTAATATGAACACTTTCATTAACTATTAAAAAAAACCATCTATCTAACAATGAGATCTATCAATACATGTAATTGACAAGAACAATATGGATGAGTCAAACTTAATAACTATTAAACAATGAAATCTATTTAGTTTGAGCTACAATGAATACATATGAATCCACAAATAAATCTATTATAAGATCTATTTGTTGGATATAATTGTCTGAAGGAGATTGTTGGAATGATTATGTGTTGTCTTTGATGTCACACAAATGTCATATCAATTGTCAACTCAGTCGGTCAGCAAAGCAGTTCCCAGTGTCTACCGAGCTCAGTCGGTCAGCAAAGCAGTTCCCAGTGTCTACCAAAACCTCTTGGGTGTCAAAAGAAAAGTATGGTAGAAAACAATGTTAACCGAGCTTCCTCGGTTATCGAAGGAAAGTTAGTGTCTACCGAGTTCACTCGGTCTCCAAAGGATGTTGAAGAATTCGTAGTACTTACCGAGTTATCTCGGTCACCAAAGGAAATCTTTTTTGGATTAATGTTTACCGAGCAAGGTCGGCCCAGTAAAGGATTTTGTCAATTTGAGAAATAAAGTTGGTTTATTCCAGCTGACTGTTGTAATGATTAGTAATGTTTTGTAATAATTATTAGTGTCGACTTGACAATCCGAATGGTATATATATAGAAGGTCAAGTTGTGAATTACAAAAAGAAGTGAGAAAAAAAAAAGAATAGTATGAGCGAATTTTGAAGCATGATTAGATATCCTTGAAGAGCAGAAGAGATATATTTGATCAGGAAGGATCTAGTGAAGCAGAACAGAGATCTGTAATCAGCAATTTAGTTGCATCACTATTCAGGTCACTTCATTGTTACTTTCTTACCATTGTAGCAGTGATTTCAAAATCTCCTAACCGAGTTGGTTTAACAGCCATTTTTGTAAATCCTCTAACAAGGTGACAGTTCTATTGAATTATTTCAAGACCTCTTACAAGGCCACTCCTAGCAGGGTGATTAAATCCTCTAACAAGGTCACACCTAACAGTGTGTTTTGTAACCTTTTACCGGGTTGGCTCCTAACAGGGCATCACTTCAGAAGAGTGAAAATCAGTAACTAGTTACATTGGTGGTTTTTCCCATATTAGATTTCCACGTTAAATCTGGTGTCTCTTGTGTTCATGGTATTTTCTTTATTCATGCATGTTAATCACTGATGAATGCTTAAGAACAGTTATAATTAACACTCTCTGCAATTATCGAGTTTCAGCATTTCTCTGTATGTCAGCAGTAAATAATTTAATAGGACATCTAAGGGATCAGTGGTAATATTTTGTGGTAAACTAATTCACCCCCCCCCCCCCCTCTCAGTTTCTACATCTATATTTCTAACAATTGGTATCAGAGCTTTTGGTGCTTGCAGGAAGGGTTTTAAGGACCTAAGCTAAAGAGCAGGATGTCTTACAAGAGAGAAATTCCAAGGCTTAACAAAGATAACTTTTCAGCATGGCAAGGTCTCATGAGACTTCATCTAGCTTCCATTGGTGATTCAAGATGCAAATATATTGATCAAGAATATACTATTCCTACTGGCACATTAACTGTTGAAGACATTGCAGAGAAAAAGAACCATAACACCATGATGATAGATATTGCATCAGCCCTTAGCTATGAAGAATTTGATGAGATCAAAGACTGCACAATTGCCTATGAAATGTGGAACAAGCTGAAGAAAATTTATGGTGGTGATGACAATGTGAAAAGAGCCAAAGCAGAAAGTCTAAGAGGACAATTTGATCAGATGAAGATGAAAGAAGATGAAAACATTGCAAAATATGTTGAAAGGATCAAGGTGAGTGTTAGTGCAATCAGAGCTTCTGGAGGAAAAATTGATGATGAAACTGTTATAAGTAAGGTTCTTAGAACATTGCTTCTTATCTATGCAATAAGAGTATTTGATATTCAAGAAAGAAGATGTGAACAAAATCACAATATAACTTTGGATGCCTTAGTTGGAAGATTGACAGCTTTTGAATTGGACAACTATGATAACTATGTTCCAACTTCTAAAAATATTGAATCAACATTTGAGGCCAAACTTTCACTTAAGAAGGGCAAGAAAATCCAGTCAGAAAGTGAAGAAGAATCAGAGGAAAGTTCAAACAATGATCTTGAAGTTATTGAAGCATTACTTGCAAAGAAATATACTAGAGGCAGAGGTAAATACAAAGGTAAAACTCCCTTAATCTATTTTTCATGTGAAGAAATTGGTCATATTGCAGCTAGGTGCCCAAACAAACAAAGCAAAGATGAGAAGAAAGGTCACAAGTACAATGGCAAGAAGAATTTCAAGTCATTCAAGGATAAAGGTAAGAAAACATGTTTTTTGGCTAAGGATTCTGATGATAGTGAAGAAGAAATTGTCTTCATTGTTGTAAAAGATGAATCTAATGATGATGAAGATGAGATGGCACTTATCTCTCATATAAGCAAAAATGATACATGGATTATAGACAGTGGATGCTCACATCATATGATTGGTGACAAAACTAAGTTTGAACATTTTGAAGACTATGATGGTGGTAGTGTAAGGTTTGGAAACAATGAACCTTGTTGTATAAAAGGAAGAGGACAAATTTCATTAACCAAAGAACTTATATGTGATAATGCATATTGGATTGAAGGACTAAAACATAATCTTCTAAGTGTAGCACAACTAATCAACAGTGGACTCAAGGTTGAATTCATGAATGGCAAAGCAAGACTTTTGGATGACAAAGGAAAACTGATTGGTTCAAGCAAACAAACCAAAGGTAACCTCTTTTATCTTGATCTCAGTGAATGCTCATGTTTTATTGCTCAAATTGAAGAAAGTTGGTTATGGCACAAAAGGTTATGTCATGTAAATTTTGATAATATGGTGAAAATAAGCAAATTCAAGAAAGTAAGAGGTATTCCTACTTTGAAGAAACCTGATATTGGTTTATGCAAGAATTGTCAGATTGGTAAAATGGGAAAGACTAGCTTTAAAAGTAAAAACTATCAGTCTGAAGATATTTTGGATATTGTGCATACTGACTTATGTGGACCTATTGGAATTGAAAGCTATACTAGAGAAAAATTCTTTATTCTCTTTGTTGATGATTACTCTAGAATGATGACTGTTATGTATTTAAGAGAAAAGTCAGAAGCATTTGAGAAATTCAAATGGTATTTGGCAAGAGTAGAAAAGGAAACAGGAAAAAGAATGAAGTGCTTGAGATCATACAGAGGTGGTGAATTCATCTCCCATGAATTCAATAATTTCTGCATTGAAAGAGGAATCAAAAGACAGGTATCAGCTCCAAGAACTCCTAAGCAGAATGGAATAGCTGAAAGGGGAACAGATCTATCATGGATTGTGCAAGGACTCTAATGATTGAAAAGAACATTGCTATGAAATACTGGAAGGAAGCTATTAGCACTGTAGTTCATACCTTGAACTGAGTACAGTTGAGGAAAGACACATTCAAAACTCCTTATGAGTTATGGTATGGCTATAAACCCAATGTAAGTTACCTAAAAGTATTTCGTAGTAAATGTTACATCTTGAAAGAATCTAGAAAAGGCAAACTTGATGCAAAAGTTGATGAAGGAATATTTTTGGGATATTCTTGCAAAAGTAAGGCATATAGATGTCGAAATTTGTCTACTCATAAAATCATAGAAAGTGCACATGTGAAAGTAGATGAGTTTGCAGAAAAGACTGAAGAAGAAAGCAATAGGGAACCAGAGGATTACAGAAGATTTGTTTACATTGAACCTGATACATTGCCAGACACATCTGTCAATGAGGAGACTACATCAACCGAGCCCAGTACAGTAACCAAGTCACAAGAAGAAGTTCAAACTGAGTCACAAGAAACTGAGTCTCAGCCTAAAGCTACCGAGCAAATATCTACTGAGCCCGAGCAAACTGAACCTGAAGATGACAATGTAACTCATTCAAGAAGAAAGGAACTTGTATTGGCCAAGTATGTCATGAAGCATCATACACCAGATTAGATTATTGGAAACAAATCAGATGGCACTATGACAAGGAATAAACTAAAAGGTACATGTTTACTTGCTGATTTTGAACCTAAAAATGTCAAAGATGCATTGGAAAATGAAAGTTGGATTGAGGCTATGAATGAAGAAATAGAGCGAATAGAGAAAAATAAGACATGGACTCTTGTACCTAGGCCTAAAGATAAAAATGTAATTGGGACAAAATGGGTATTCAGAAATAAGTTGAATGAAGATGGTCAAGTATCAAGAAACAAAGCAAGATTGGTATGTAAAGGATATTCTCAAGAAGAAGGTATAGATTATGGAGAGATTTTTGCTCCTGTTGCAAGATTAGAAGGTGTAAGGACTCTACTTTCATATGTAGCACATAAAGGATTTAAGGTATATCAGATGGATATAAAATCTACATTTCTCAATGGTATTCTTGATGAAGAAGTCTACATTGAGCAACCTGAAGGTTTTATGGATCCAGACAAAAGGGATATGGTCTGCAAGTTACACAAAGCACTGTATGGTCTAAAACAAGCCCCTAGAGCATGGTATGAAAGATTACATAACTATCTAACTCAGATTAGTTTCAAAGAGCTAATGACAACAGTAATTTATACATCAAAGAAGGACCAGATAACAAAATTGTTTTGGCAGAAATATTTGTGGATGATACTGTGTTTACAGGGAATGATGATCAGTGCAAAGAATTTTTAGAGCAAATGAACAAAGAATTTGAAATGTCTATGTTTGGTCAGATAAAATTCTTTGTTGGACTTCAAATTCAGCAGAGCAAGAATGGTATCTACATTACTCAGTCTAAATACATCAAGGAAATACTTAAGAAGTTTGGTATGGAAGATTCAAAACCAGTTGGTACACCCATGTGTACTGGACTGAAGCTTACCAAAGATGATGATTCAAAAGAAGTAGATCAAACCTTATACAAATCAATGATTGGAAAATTATAGTATGTAGTACATACAAGACCTGATATTGCCTTAGCAGTTGGTATAGTAGCAAGATTCTCAGCAAAACCCAGAGAAAATCACATGATGGCAATCAAAAGAATCTTGAGGTACTTGAGAGGAACTGAAGATTATGGCTTGTGGTATAAATTTGGAGGCAATCTGGACTTAAAAGTGTTTACTAATGTTGATTGGGCAGGAAACATTGATGACAGAAAGAGTACAAGTGGTGGAGCATTTTTTCTTGGCAAAAGGTTAGTATCTTGGACCAGTAAAAAGCAAAATTGCACATCCCAATCCACAATAGAAGCAGAATACGTTGCTGCAGCAGTAAATTGCTCTAATATTGTTTGGTTCAAATAGTTATTGGAAGGTATGAAAGTTGAGATCAAAGAACCAGTTGTTATGTTCTGTGATAATACAAGTGCAATAAATATTTCAAAGAATCCAGTAATGCATTCCAAAACCAAACACATTGCTATAAAATATCACTTTGTCAGAGAATTGGTGCAGGACAAGGAAATCAGATTGGAATATGTTCATACAAAAGAACAAATTGCAGATATCTTCACCAAGCCACTACCTAAGGATGCATTCTTGTATCTAAGAGGTAAGCTAGGGGTCATTCCCCTATCTGAGGCTCACTAAATTGAGTTTTAGTAATGCATCAACCAGAGCATATTGAAGATCGGTCAGTTGATGCAGCATAGTCAAAGAATCATTGCATATGAATCAGTACTTAAGGTACATTGGTATTCACTGGAAGTGTTTTATCTTTGGCATGTGTTGTCAAAGAGGGAGAGTTTGCTGTCATTATTTCATGAAATTTCTAAGAAAGAGAATTTTTTTTAAAAAAAAAAAAGAGGGAGAGTTTTCAGTCAGAGAGAGAAGTTTGCTGACAGAGGAGATGAGAATCAGAATGGAGCTAAGGATATGTTCCTTATTCTATGTTTGCTGTGAAATTTCATTGTGCTATGACATATTGTGTTGCCATCAATGCCAAAGAGGGAGATTGTTGGATACAATTGTCTGAAGGAGATTGTTGGAATGATTATGTGTTGTCTTTGATGTCACACAAATGTCATATCAATTGTCAGCTCAGTCGGTCAGCAAAGCATTTCCCAGTGTCTATCGAGCTCAGCTGGTCAGCAAAGCAGTTCCCAGTGTCTACCGAGCTCAGTCGGTTAGCAAAGCAGTTCCCAGTGTCTACCGAGACCTCTCGGGTGTCAAAAGAAAAGTATGGCAAAAAAATAGTGTTAACCGAGCTTCCTCAGTTATCAAAGGAAAGTTAGTGTCTACCGAGTTCACTCGGTCTCCAAAGGATGTTGAAGAATTCGCAGTACTTACCGAGTTATCTCGGTCACCAAAGGAAATCTTTTTCAGATTAATGTTTACCGAGCAAGGTCGGCCCAGTAAAGGATTTTGTCAATTTGAGAAATAAAGTTAGTTTATTCCAACCGACTATTGTAATGATTAGTAATGTTTTGTAATAATTATTAGTGCCGACTTGACAATCCGAATGGTATATATATAGAAGGTCAAGTTGTGAATTACAAAAGAGGTGAGAAAAAAAAAAGAATAGTATGAGCGAATTTTGAAGGATGATTAGATATTCTTGAAGAGCAACAGAGATATATTTGATCGGGAAGGATCTAGTGAAGCAGAACAGAGATCTGTAATCAGCAATTCAGTTGCATCACTATTCAGGTCACTTCATTGTTACTTTCTTACCATTGTAGCAGTGATTTCAAAATCTCCTAACTAAGTTGGTTTAACAGCCATTTTTGTAAATCCTCTAACAAGGTGACAGTTCTATTGAATTATTTCAAGACCTCTTACAAGGCCACTCCTAGCAGGGTGATTAAATCCTCTAACAAGGTCACACCTAACAGTGTGTTTTGTAACCTTTTACCGGGTTGGCTCCTAACAAGGCATCACTTCAGAAGAGTGAAAATTAGTAACTAGTTACATTGGTGGTTTTTCCCATATTGGGTTTCCACGTTAAACCTGGTGTCTCTTGTGTTCATGGTATTTTCTTTATTCATGCATGTTAATCACTAATGAATGCTTAAGAACAGTTATAATTAACACTCTCTGCAATTACCGAGTTTCGACATTTCTCTATATGTCAGCAGTAAATAATTTAATAGGACATCTAAGGGATCAGTGGTAATATTTTGTAGTAAACTGATTCACCCCCCCTCTCAGTTTCTACATCTATATTTCCAACACTATTAAGTGAACATAATCTGACCAATGTGAATAGTTTAATATTTAGAACAAAATTAGGTGAATACAAAGTTATGAATTTAACTTAAATATTTAAAACAAAATTCGATGAATAAAAGTGAGTTCATGTGAACTTAAATTACAAAGCCAAAATTGTACGAATACAAGAGTGCATTGTACTACATAAATAGTTCATGTCTATGTTCTTCCAGACATCCTACATCATAAAAATAAACATGTTGAAATGTTAGAATTTATAAAAGTTCATTTAAAGTTAATTTTAATTTAAATTTCAAATCTATATCTCTAAATTATAAATTATGACACTTGAAAGAAGACATGTAGAAAACATATAAAAATATGACAATTGAACAAAAAATTACATGTATAAATTTGATTCAACTTAATGTACCATCAGCATCCTCTCTTTTCTACAATGCGTCTATAATAGTTCATACATATAGATGTTCTTCCAGACATCCTGCATCATAAAAATAAACATGTTGAAATGTTAGAATTTATACAAGTTCATTTAAAGTTAATTTAAATTTAAATTTCAAATCTATATCTCTAAATTATAAATTATGACACTTCAAAGAAGACATGTAGAAAACATATAAAAATATGACAACTGAACAAAAACTTACATGTATAAATTTGATTCTTGACCTAATGTACCATCAACATCCTCTCTTTTCTGCAATGCGTTTATAATAGTTCATGTCTAGATGTTCTTCCAAACATCCTGCATCATAAAAATAAACATGTTGAAATGTTAGAATTTATACAAGTTCATTTAAAGTTAATTTTAATTTAAATTATTTCAAATCTATATCTCTAAATTATAAATTATGACACTTCAAAGAAGACATGTAGAAAACATATAAAAATATGACAATTGAACAAAAACTTACATGTATAAATTTGATTCAACCTAATGTACCATCAGCATCCTCTTTTTTATGCAATGCATCTATGATTGCCTCATGCTCTTCCATTGAAAGTGTCCATAATATTTTATTAGCAGGTCTCCCTTTGTATGTTTCCAATTTGATATTTGTTGCCACTACCAAATGGGAATAGTGCATAATCTTCTTTTCTGATTGGTAGTCTTCAAAAGCTGGTAAACCATTCCTTCTTGTTAGGTATTTGCGTAGCCATGTACCAACTACCACAATAGACCCAATTGGATACTAAAAATTATCATCATCTACTTGATGACATATCAAATTTTTCTTAGATTCTACCACATTGAGCTAACCAATACTCTGTCTGCTCTTCATTATCCTCAGGTGCAACAACAACATACACATGTCCTGCAAAACAAAATTAAGTACATGCACTGTAAATAAAACTTGTTTAAATGTTTATAATTCAAATATATATAATCATAAATGATATGACATACACATGTAACTAATATATAATTTAAAGTTTTACAATAAATTGCATTAAATTACCAGGTTGTATGAGGTCTGAAACACGATCATAATCTTCTGATGCAAAGGCATGATCCAGGTCTTCATTTATTGTATCATCTTCATCTTATCTCTCACTAGGTGTTAAAGATTTTTTTTTCCATTCTTCAACCCATTATGTATTCTCGCATTCTTCCCATTCACCGGCAACACAAAATTGACAAAAACATGCAAGCTCCCTAGTCCATATAGTCCAAGTGTTAGAATTAGAACTCCTAAATGAATGTCATTTAGTCGATCCACTGATTGTATTACAATCATATCTTGAAAGGATATTCTTCTCTTCAACTAGCCAAAAAATGTCTAATTGTAGAGTTCTAACTTGATCCTGTAGACAAACTTGTTTTACACCATTCAACAATTGCACGTGCATCTTTAAATTTTAATTTTTCCTCAAATTTGAGTTTCTCTCTACAAAGGGCTCTCTTAAACACATGCACCGGCATCATCATGTTCTCCCTTCCCATGTCCAACCTCAAAAAAACTCCAGATATGTTGGATATTTATTTTCTTGTGCATCCTACTCAACCAATAAAATGTTCTAGCATTCTTGAATTGCCCTGTGCAATTATCTGACCATATTAGATGTTCTGTTATATGAATTTCTCTCTCCCTTAAATTTTCATAAAAGGTATTAAAGCAATACTGAACAAACTTCGATGAGTGTAACTTATTATCACTCATATAGAAATGGTACTCTCTCAATATTTTTCAATCCTCGTCTATACTATCAGGTGCATGTCTATAGACAATATGAACAAAAATTGTTACTTGCACTGAATTATAATATTGTGGTTGGATCTCATCTTGTGGTGAAAGCGTGTAGTTCTCTACAAAGTCAACAACTAAGAGTATACTACCAATTGGAAATGTATTCTTGCATATGCGAAATTATCCATCAAGCCATCTAGAATTGTGAGAGTGTTTCACATATTTAGGTACGACCTTACTCTTGAATTCATTCATAAAAGCATCAACACTAAGTTTTTCAGTTATTAGGTCGCACCGTTTTCCAACTTTTCCATCCTTCAATGGATACTCAACAGTTTTAAATCTTTGTACATCAACTAATTGTTGTCCAAAATCAAATGAAATATTTTTATGCAAACATTCATCGAATAATGTAAGATTGCCACATACATCACATACACCAGAAATACATGCATTCAAAAGATAAAATTGCTCATTAAGTGGGTTACAAAATAAATTTGATATAAACTCCTTTACAGTTTCAGGTGGTATATTTATGCCACATTCCTGCAACATTTCATTAGTATGCATAGTAGAACATATAGATCGAAAAATATCATAATAATAATGAAATTGAACATGAGTTTTGCAACAAAAGGTGATTCTTTCTTTGTTAATCCTTACATACCATGGTTTACATTTTCCAAAAGATCTTTGACTAATACTAATAGTTAACACCTTATCATCTCTATACAATTTTGTTTGAGTCATATCTAAAAGGTGTTTTGGATGTGGATCACAAACTTTTGAACCGACTCTTAATTTAAGAACATCTCTGGCATTAGGGGATACTCTTGTATTATTGTGCCAAAATTTTTCAATCAAAATTTTGACTTCACCAGTAAGTTTCATGTCAGACCTCGAGAGTCTGCCACTGAAGGTCCATAAATGGGTTTACCGGATCACTTTCAAAGTTAACTCTTCTCTTTACAGCTCTTGTTAAAGTTTTACAATTAATATTAAGATATCCACTTATGTTTGAAATCATTCTTTTATCAGTAGTAGTTTTGTTTACTAAAGTTGTTGTTATTGCTCGTCGTGCCGTATTACTATCTTTAGAATGACTTTTCTTTCCAATTGTGTCAAAGGCATTAGCAACAATTGATACAACTTATTTTAGAGACTCATCTTTGTTCTTAGTTTTCACATATATGCCTAACCTCTTCATCACTTTTTGCATTTTAGACATTTTAATTAATTGTAACATTAATTGACATTGAAACCCAAATTTTTTTATTATAAAAAAAATTATCTAAACAATCTGCTCGCATGTGTCCTAATCTGTCTCGATGAAACCAAACCACACAGATTGTCTAGCACATCAATTTTTAATTGAAATTGTTCATTTATTTCATTATCATTCAAATGAGTTTCTTTCTCAATCAATGTTTCTATGTCGACATTTACATTGTTGATTTCAATCTAAATTGGTGTTTGATTTTTAGTTTCAATTGGGGTTTGACTTTCAGTTCTTTTATCATTATGATTAACATTACTAATTTCTAAAATTTTCACGTGTAATTAATTTGTTAATCTATTTTCAAGAATGAAATTTAAATCATTTCTATTGTAACCTGCTTTTAGCAAATCATGAACATCTTTATCAGAATAAGTTGTAACAATTGGATGTGAAGACATACCTGTATCCAATAATGGATTAGAAGATGCACCTGATTTTGCTTCTTCAACCTCTGCATCTATTATGGTGTCTTCATTGTCCTCCTCTTCTGAAACAATTGTTGAACTCGATGGTCCAACATTATTTGGGTTTTTGAAGTCTTTCTCTTCTTTCTCGTTGTCATTTTGCCTCCTTCTCTCTATTTTCTGCAATCTCCTCAGGTGTCAGAACCTTCATTGACCTCTTTCTATGTCATTTTGATCCCATTCTTGCACCAAAATTTGAGTTCAAACAATCTTTTTTGAATGTCAAATCCAAAATAAGACAAAAATACAAAATGTTGGCAGAAATATTCTCTTTGTCTGCTGCGAATCGATACAAAATAGATGAAAAGTCATCAATCATTAGATCAGGCCCACAATCTTGTTTTTTTGGTTCCAACAGCTCTTTAAGAAACGGGCACCCATTTTTAGTTTCACAAAACGGACGCCCATTTTGTGAATTTAAAAAAATGTGCACCCATTTTGTAAATCTATGAGCGGGAACCTTACCTCCTGGCTTGGGTTTTGGTTCGAGACAAGCTTGGTGGGACCAAGCATGTGCTTGACCTTGCAAAAAAATGGCTAAGGCATTACAGAGTAAAATTTCTGCCTTGCCATAATTTTTAGGACAACTTCCCGAATGAATTTTTTGATAAAATGAAAACCCATTTTAGCTCTTATTGTGCAGATTATAAAAATATAAATTTTATAGTGATATGATGAATTTTAATATTTATACAATATTTATTAAGCCAACGTGGTACCTAAACTTGAAATACCAAGGTTAACTAAAACTTTAATAACTTTTTTAATTTTTCATTTTTTGAAAAATGAGTTATATGTGACCAAACTACATAGAATTATTTTCAAATTAAAAAAAAAAATTGAAAAAAAGTGAAGTTATCATCAAATTATGGTGTCCGTACACCAGAGGTTTCAAAAATGTACTTTATAGTCAATTAAAAATTAATTAAATAAAATATTAAATAAAAAAATAAGATAAAATATTCTGACTAATCTTCAGTGTTTTAGGTACCTTTTCCCAAAAGGATTCCCAAAAATACATTCATTTACTTCAAAAAAGGGTGTCCGTACATGCGTGAGGTGTGGTCCTGAAACAGGCATTTTGAAAAAGTGGTTTTTAGACATGCATACTAAAATTCAATTTATACCATGTAGGTATTGAAATAAATTACATATTTGAAAACTAGATTCTGAGCACTAAATTTTATATTACTAAAGTTTTACAAGATTCAATCTTTAAGTGCTTCAAATTTGGACATCAATTGACAGAAATTTTGAAAAATAGAGAAAACACTTCCACTTTTTGGCCAAAAGTGGGACTCAACTTCTTGTAGCCACCCATATATATATATATATATTATATATATATATATATATATATATTATATATATATATATATATATATATATATATATATATATATATCTATCTTAATAATAATTTAATATTAATTATAATATAATAATAATTTAATATAATTTGTAAATATTAATACAGGGTTTCAACATCAAAGTAAATTTCTCCTCGCAACTCCAAAAATGCTCACACAAAATCTCGGTTCTATCCTTAATAGTTTCAAAAACAAAAATGAAGGAGGATCTCATAGTATGGTGGGAGATTCAAAGCCAGTGGGTGGTTTGGTCCAGGATATGGTGTGTGTACGGAGAATGTTGCGAGAGGATCTGAGACTCAATTGGATTGGTAGATGGAGAATGCTAGATATGAAGATGGTTGGCACATGGTGAGGAAGAAAAAAGATAAGTTCTCAAAGAAAGATTCTTTTGATATGGTCCTTAGATGTCATTCTAAAAGTGGGTCCAAACTAAATACTTAATAACTTTGAGCAAATGGTTTTATGTCATTTGAGTTATTTTTATGGGATTTTCTATTATTGGAGATTTGTTTATGTTTCCTTGTGTTCTAATCTTATTGGGATGGTGATGCCCTTGGATGTTACCACCCTTGGTCTGGGCCAAGTTTTACCCAATCTTAACTCTTAATAAAAAACTATTATTACCAATATATATATATACATATATATATACATATATATATATATATATATACATATACATATACATATACATATACATATACATATACATATACATATATTAGATACATATATATATATGTATATATATATATATATATACATATACATATATATATACATATATATAGATACATATATATATATGTATATATATATGTACATATATATATATATATGTATATATATATATATATATGTATATATATATATATATATATATATATGTATATGTATGTATATATATATGTATATATATATATGTATATGTATGTATATATATATGTATATATATATATATATGTATATGTATGTATATATATATATATATATATATATATATATATATATATATATATATATATATATATATATATATATATATATATATATGTATGTATATGTATATATATATATATGTGTGTATATATATATATATGTATATATGTATATATATATATATATGTATATATCTATATATGTATATATGTATGTATATATATATATATATATATATATATATATATGTATATGTATATATATATATATGTATATATATCTATGTATATATGTATATATATATATATGTATGTATATGTGTATATATTGTATGTATATGTGTATATATATGTATATATATGTATATATATATATATATGTATGTATGTATGTATGTATGTATCTTAATAATTATTTAATATTAATTACTATATGATAATATTTTGATATAATTTGTAAATACTAATACCAGTGTTTCAATATCAAAGTGAAATTCCCCTCCCAACTCCAAAAATGCTCACACATAATCTTAGTTCTATCCTTAATAGTTTCAAAAACAACAATGAAGAAGGAGGATCCCATAGTATGGTGGGAGATTTAGAGCTAGTGTGGTTTGGTGTTATCACCTCATCACAGTGGAAGTGGACCTTTGGTTCCATGTGGTCAGGTGGTAGTGATTATTTTACCATTTGAGATTATGACATTCTTGTACCAGTGCTAGATGATCCTTGTTTATATTACCTTCTTTTTATTTATTGGAGACTTTCTCTTATCCTTCATTTATTGTATTGTACCTTTTATTTGGTTATTATTACATATCCTGCAACTTGTGCAATGAATGTTGATTCATGTATACCTTGTGGTATCGGTTGTATCTAGGTTTCATTTATGAGATATTATACTTGTTATTCATTTTTATTATGCGAAGATAGTATATTGTTTATTGTACTTAGTAGATTAATTAACTTACGTAATTCTACATCATGGAACCCTAAGGATTTGTAATTTGTAATTGAGTTACACTTATGAGTATGTATTGTCTTATTTTATATTATTTTTGCAATGTTATTCATTATTGTTTGTAAACCCTTAAGAAAAAATATTTTGTAAACTTAGTAACATGTTTTATGTTAATTTATTTGCGGTTCCCTGGCGGGGCATTACAAGAATAAAGAGGTATTGGATGGGAACTCAATTGTTAATGAAATATCCATCACACTTACAACCAGCTGCCTACAAAAAGAGTGGAAAAGGCTAAGGAGAGAGATTCACAAGACAGGAATGTTGAGGAAAAGAGGTATGAGGAAGGTGAGAAGGAGTATAACATTAATCTAAATATGAACCATATATGCAATGAGGTAATTAGTAATCTTATAAATATTTTTGTAGAGGAAATTATGGATGAGGATGAAGTTGCTCTGCAAAAACAAGTGCTTATTAAAAAATAATGGATTTGGGGGATGGGGAACAAGACATGATAGATGAGGCAGAGATGATGATAGAGATAAATAATAAGAGAATGAAGGATTTTTTGAAACCCTAGGAATTGCACAATTTGAACCAAGAAGGAAACCCTTGACTGTGCCAACAAAAATAAGAAGAGAGGAAGGGGTCAGCAGAAGGCCAAACCAAACCAACTTCTATGTTTTATGCTTGGAAGGGGAAGGTCCTTCCTAAGGATCCATGAAGCTCTTAACCTTGAATGTTAGGGGCATGAATGCTCCTAAAAAGTAGCGTATCATAAAGCATTGCATTACAACAACTAAATTAGATATCATAATGATACAATAAACTAAACTTAACACAAAGGACATCGACACATTTAGGAAAAGATTAGGAATCATGGAATTGGTAGGTTCCCTGATAAATGGAGCCTCTAGGGGATTAGCAGTAATCTGGGATCCTAGACATGTCTCTTTCACTAAAGATAGGTGTCATGGAAATTGGATGAGTAGATGGGTCAAGATAATTAAGAATAATTTATAGTTCCTCCTATAAATGTTTATGGACCAACACTAAATAGGGAAAAGAGACTGGTGTGGAGTGAAATAGAACAATACTTTCTAATAATCCCCAACCAGATTTTTATTATATGAGGATACTTTAATGCCATAATCGATCATATGGAGAAATGGGGAGGAAGCCATAAAGTACCTCCATTTTCCATTGATTTCAAGGACTAGGTCAATAAAAAAAATTATGAAAATTAAAATTGCTAAAGATTCATTCACATGGACTAACAGAATGAAAGGATTTAGTAACATAGCACATAAATTAGACAGATTCTTTCTTATGGGAATTTTCATTGAATTCCCTCACACCCTATTAGCGAAAATTCTCCCCATATCTAGATCAGACCATTATCCAGTTCAGTTGTACATCAAGAAAGACACTAGGCCCCAAAATATGCCCTTTTAAGTTTGAACAAATGTAACCTAAAGGATGATAAAGAAATAGAGTTGATAGAGCAATGGTGGAAGGAGGTAGATATCTCAGAATCTAAGTTATAAAAAGTAGTTAACAAATTAAAAATAGTAAAAATCAATCTATTGCTATGGAATAAAAACCACTTTGGCAACATCTTTGAGTCAAAGGAGAAATTAGAAGAAGAATTAGAAAAGGTTAATAATGCAGTAATTGAAAAGGGAATGGATGAGACACTCTACCTTAGAGAAAAAGGGTTATTAGCTGAATATGAAA
The DNA here is from genome assembly GCA_027943335.1 of Chamaecyparis obtusa. NCBI lineage: Eukaryota > Viridiplantae > Streptophyta > Pinopsida > Cupressales > Cupressaceae > Chamaecyparis > Chamaecyparis obtusa. The sequence continues at coordinate 2,120 of BSBK01002128.1, read as the reverse complement.
ATATCCTAACTAAGGAAGAGATTTTTTGGCATCATAAATCTAGAGTAATATGGCTAAATGTTGGGGATAAGAATACAAAATTCTTCCATAACAACCACCAATAGAGAAGGGCTATTAACAGAATAACTAAGATCAAACCTAGTTATGGGATAAGTACAAAGGACCCTAATCAGATTGTAACTGAAGTTGTAAGATATTATGAAAATATTCTAAATAATTGGGAGCCTCCAACTTGGGCAATCAAAATTACATTTTATCAAATATCCCAAAGATTATATCGACATAACAGAATAAGAGTTTAATGGCTATGTTTTCTAAGACTGAGATTAAAGTAGTGCTAATGCAAATGAACCTAGACAAGGCACCAGGACTGGATGGGTTCCCACCTCCATCCATAAGTATTGACATTTCATAGGTGATGAGGTGATATATGCTTGGAAGAAGTGAGGAACTCAGGAAGTATGCTCAAGGAAATTAACAAAATTTCTTAGCCCTTATACCTAAGAAAGACACATCGGAAAGTTTCGATGATCTTAGATCAATAGCACTATGTAATACTATTTATAAATTACTTAAGTTAAAACCACAACAAATAGAATACAAAAGTATCTCCATTTCTTAATTATTGAAGAGTAGATGGACTTTGTTCTAGGAAGTCTATATATGATGGGGTTATCATTACCCAAGAAGCCATTCATTCTATTCAACAGAATGGTGATCTGAGCATGCTAATTAAGCTATACATCAAGAAGGCCTATGATAAGGTGGAATGGAACTTCCTTTTTAAATGCCTAGAAGCCTTTCACTTTGCTAGGCCATTGATCAACCTAATCTTTGGATGTATTTCTACTCCAAAAATATCAATCCTTGTAAACGAAACCCCGAAAGTTTTTTTAGTACATCTAGAGGATTGAGATAGGGATATCCCATATCTCCCTTCTTATTCATTATCATGGTGGAAGCCCTGGGAAGATCTATAACAAAAGCTAGAGAAATGAATATGGTTAAAGGTGCCAAAATAACTAGTGAGATAGACCCGACCACACATCAACAATTTATAGATGACACTGTGTTGTATGGCCAAGAGAGAGACAAGAAGCACAAGCATTTAAAAATATTCTTGACTCCTATACTGAGGCCTCTAAATAGGAAATTAGAAAGGATCAAAAATCATTTTCTTTAATACTAATGTGGATGCAAAAAATGTAATATGCAATAATGTAAACTTTTAAAAAGGAAAACTACCATGAAAATACCTTGGGTTGCCCTTGGATAAAGGTTGCAGGACTACAAAATTATGGGATCAAATGATCATCAGAATAAAGTATAGAACACAATATTGGAAAGGCAAATGGATCTCATCTACAGGAAGATCAACTATGTTAAAATCAATATTATCTGCAATGCCAATCTATCAACTATCCTACATAAACCTCCGTACGATAAAGAGGGAGAATTGAACAAATACCTAAGAAACTTCTTCTGGCAAGGAAGGGGGAAAAATAGAAAATCTCATTAATAGCATGGGACAAAGTATGCAGGCCAAGGGAGGAAGAGGGTGCCAGAATAAAAAGTATTAAGAAACAGAGTAAGTCTTTAGGTGCCAAAATAATATGGAGAATATACAAAAATCCCCATTTAAATTAGGCTGACTCAACTAGTATTTTTAGGACTGCATCCCTTCCAAGGGGATCGTAAATATGGAACTTCATGTTAGATTGCAAAATTACTATTACTAATAAATTAATTTGGAACCTTGGCGATGGAGAACATGCCTTGTTCTGGTCAAACTCATGGGGTGGTTATACAACAATAGAAAAACTATATAATTTTGAAAACTCTAAAACCCTCTTGGAGGCTCTATGGGGCAAACATATTAAGGATTACATAGAATTAGTGGATGAGGGACTTACTAAAGGGTGGAAATGGAAATCTTTAGTTGGCATCAACATCTCAGATAGAGAGAAAGAGGAGCTCACTAGAATCCTCAAAGATAGGAATATAACCTTCCATTTAGGCAAGGATAGGCTAGTTTGGGATGGCTCAGAATCTAGAGACTACATCACTAAGGATGGATATGAATACCTCGTTAGTAGATAGCTCATACCCAGACTAATATT